>OY741983.1:3752143-5000358 GCA_963555595.1 Tethea ocularis | reverse complement strand
AACCGTTTCATGCGCAAAGCCACGGGCGCCCCGTGGTACATGCGTAATGAAAATCTTCACATTGATTCAGGTCTCCCCACGTTAAAACAATTTACAAAACGCGCCTCACACAGATTTTTCAATACCGCCGTTAATCACCGCAATCCTCTTATAGTGGAAGCCGCAACCTACACGCCCTCCCGTATACTCCGTATCCTTAGACAAAGGCAAGCCCTCAGCGAGCCGGATGACCCCATAACATTAGCTCAGATCGAAGCTGACGAAGCCCGTAAAAGTACACAACACACTACACAAAACTGATTACGCTACCGTCCTCGACGGCGAGGACCGCCGCGACGTCCCACTCAGTCTCGTCCCGTTCAAGCGGACCGAGCCTGCCATTAGTAATCCGACCGCGCCCAATTTGTCGTAACTCGTACTAAGTCCTCCCCTTCCCCCGGTAACGCCCTGAGCCGAGGTTCGTACCTCACTCGGGGGTGCCCTCAGGCGTGGTTACCTAAATTTTACCCGGCTGAGATCCCTCTGCGCTCACCGATTGTCCGGTAAGGTTGGAGCAGCCACCAGAGGCTACCAACTTTAGTCCGCCGCTAGCGGTCCTAGGAAGTAAACAAATAACATGGATTTGTTCATTCGTTACCTATCTGTATTTTATAGTACTCGTACTATATTCATTAATCTGTGCTGCCAGTAGGCTGCACATCCACTACAGATGAGTTAAACTGCGTTGCGAGGGATGTGTTTTTAAAGCACCAATAGAATCTCTTCATTAACCTTTAAGGCGATTTTGCCGAGACTAAGGTCGCGGGTTCGAATCCTACAATGAGCTTGAGCTTTCGGTGAAGGAAAACATCGTAAGGAAACCACGGTGGAAGGGTACTTTGTAGTACCCGCCTGGCTGGCTTCCTTTCGGTGTGTTCCGAGAGCTGCACTCGGGAGCCAGTTCCTTTCTAGGCTTTGTGTGCTTACCATCATCGGCCACATCATCACTGCCCACGGTGAGATTGTGGTCAAACACGGCCTGTGTTTGACCACAATCTCACCGTGGGCAGTGACATAGTACAAAAAAAAACCTAGTGATGCTATTGGTGCTTACAAACACACTCTGGTGGATACTCATTGCACCTTTTCACCAGATATTTACCCTAAACTTCTAATTGTTAAGAAATGCGATAAAAAAAATCTTCTAAATGTTGAGACTCCTTAAATTGTCCCAAAATACTAACCTGTAGATTCTTTGCCTGTAGGTACCTTATTCTACCTATTGTAAATTTTTATAAGTAACAAAAGAATCTCTTTAATATTTTGCCGCTAATTATTTAATCATTATAATAATTCAAAATGACCGGTGAGACATCAAGATATGACATAAACCAATTATTATAAAATACAGATAGAAATCATTTAATATTTCTACTTCATTGTTTATCGTCAAAATCTTAAGTGGAAAACGTTGTAATTAAATATTATCGTGAAGTCGTAATACAGATAGTAATCAAACGAAATTAATTTATCGGTGATAATTATGCATAATTTTGCACGGTGGTGCACGGTTTTCTGCACGGTGGTAGGTACTCGCTAGGCTGGTTTCCAGTGGCGAAGGGTCCATACAAGCCGATTTCCATCGGCTTACCTTTTAGAAATCTCAGTCCCACAGATTCAAAGTACCTACCTAATTGCAAGAAGTGAGATGGATTTTTCAAACATTTTCATTATTTCAAAGCCATTTTTGTCATGCTTCTAATACACTATAATTAAGTATAAAATTATCGTTGTTTTTTGAACGGCTTACCCTCGCCATATTTTCACGCCTCGCCACTGCTGGTTACCACACTAAAGTTGAAAATCTGTCGCCTTCCGGTGTGTTCCGACAGCTGCATTTCAGAGCCAGTTCCCTTCTATACTTTGTGTGATTACCACCATCGGCCACATCATCACTGACCAGTAAGATTGTGGTCAAACACAAGCCTATACATAGTAAAAACACACATATTTACACCTTGGTGGTAAGCATACAGTCTAGAAGGGAACTGGCTCTCAAGTGCAGCTGCCGGAACGCTCCGGTAGGTGCTTGTCGACCGATGTTCAACCTGAAGGTGGTAGCCAGCCAGGGGTAATACAAAGTACAACATCGTGCTATGGTTTCCTCACGATGTTTTCCTTCTCCGAAAGCTCAAGCTCATTGTAGACTTCAAAACAGGGTCCTTCATCACTTAAAGTTAGTTCTAATTTCTTTTTTTTTTCCTCAGGTAAGATTATATTGATCTTGGCGGCGTCTGCGCTGGTTTATGCATTTTCACCAGCAGAGCTTGAACATATGGATCCGAACAAGATGAGATGCGACCCAGAGGGGCAGGTAAGTACCTCGCTTAAGTTTTTAAATGTTTTAGGCATTGGTTAGTTTTTGGTCATTTATTTTTGACACTGTCAACTAGCCTATTTTAAATAGGTACTTACTTTACTTTGTTGTAAATCATCATCATCATCATGTCAGCCGAAAGACGTCCACTGTTGGACAAAGGCCTCCCCCAAGGATCTCCACGATGGCCGGTCTTGCGCTACCCGCATCTAGCTGTTTCCCGCGACCCTAACAAGATCGTAGGTCCACCTTGTGGGGGGCCTGCCCACGCTGCGTCTTCCGGTTCGTGGTCGCCACTCGAGAACCTTGTTGTAAATAATAATTGTAAACATAATACCTATCTATCTTTGTGCCAAGTTTCATCAAAATCAGTAGGTACTTACTTTATGTATTTTTGTTGCAGATTTTCTTGCTTCTGCCTAGTTTTAAGAACTGTTCGGAATTCTTCATGTGTGTCCATGGCCATGAAGTCAAATTTGCTTGCGCGGCAGGCGGCTTATTTTTTGACTTCGTACAACAGGTGAGGAACCCTCAAAAATTCCTTCCAAATCATTATTCCTGCCCTGTTCCTGCGCAATATGTAGGTACTCTTCTCTCATTCAGCCCACCGGCATTCTCCTTTCTTACTCATGTCATCTTTCACTCTGAATCTACTATAATAAACCAGTTTTATTTAGATAACAACCCAACAAGTCTATACATCCATCTCGTTTTCGTCTTCCTCTTCTCGTAGGAATGTCAATCAACCTTCATATTCATAAAAAATAAACCCTGACTCATCCCCAGACTCCTTTTAAATGAAATAGTTTTACCTTTCCATCAACAAAGAGTTGGCTGTTGTTGTTTTAAGGCAAATAAGAGAAAGAGCTGAGTGAGTTTATTTCAACTCTTCACGCTCAGTGCTTTCCGGAAACCCGGATTTTACGGAAAGTAGCATTTGCTGAGAAGAGCCGGCAAGAAACAGCAATTATTCTTTATAAAACAAAAGATTCATTACATTCGAATTTAGAATTACAAACTACATTAAAAATTTCTTCTCTTCTTTATTTAAGAGCTTGTCTGTGTAGCTTCTTCCATTCCTCTCTGTTGTTTGCTGCTTCTTGCACCTCCTTATACGATACGAAGTTCAATTTTGCCTTCACTTGGTCTATAAAATATTTTCTTTTATCTTGGTCTTAGTCTATGTTTCGACATAACACGTGAAGTTACATTAAAGCTTAAGTGTTATTATAATATTGACAGACTTGCAACTGGCCTTGGGCTACGAACTGTACACTCCGTACCAAAGACTGGGAGCCGGAAGGTTCCGGCGACGACTGCGATGAAAACCTAATTGGTATACCTGAAGAACATGGGGTTCTAGGTAATATACGTTACTATTAATTTAAATGTTTGAGAGAGGTAGACCCGCTGAGGTATATTACGTATAGAGAAGCTATCCTAAGCAAAGGTCATGCTCCATTTTGTTAATATTCGCAGCAGCGCTGAAACAATAATTAGTCGTCTAACCAGAGTCTAAACACGAAGCGTTAGAACGCTTTTAAGGTGATACCTTCAGTTGGAGAGCGAAATTCAAATTTTATCACGTTTTTTGCTAATTGCAGCTCAGTTATCAACATGTTATTTGCCACAAGAATGGTAGTATATTTACTAATTAATAACAAAAGAAATCAATAACATATTCCTCCAAGGTATATTACTGACATATACGACTATTTCATGGAAATGTTACTATAAAAAACTTTTGTTAATAAAACTGTTTTTCAAATTACCAGGTGGTCAAGATCACGAATCTTCTCTGGGATCAATAACGTCTGAAAAATTCAATTCGATTCTGGACTGCGACGACACAGACGCAGCTGCCAGGCAGCTCCCTTACATGTAAGTCAAGCAATTAAGTTCAGACTTTAGTCAGCTCTAATAACAATATTTTAATTGGTTTAGGAATCTAAATATATAAAAGGAAAGCGTGACTGACTGATTGATCTATCATCGCACAGCTTAAACTGACGGATCGGGCTGAAATTTGGCATACAGATAGGTATTATGACGAATAACAAATTATTCATTTGTGGACTGTAGTAGTGATGGCAATTATTGCGATTTCGTAATAATTTCATGACCATGTGATTTCCTAAGCCATAGCATGCTACTTGCTTTTGCTATTTACGATTACAATATAAAATGACGATAATTGCACATAATAACAAATGCACATATCTATCACTATAGTTAAAGTACAGTATATTTCACCCTCAGATTCCTATTGTAAAAAAAACCAATTGACCTTGACCGCGACACGCTGAGTGAGCGAGTGGTGAATTTGTTTCGCATTTCATTGAATATAGCAACTACTTTTAATTTGTTAAATGCTACTGAAGCAGTAGCATGCTAATAATGAATGCGACTGCGAATTATTCCAACACTAGACTGTAGGTTACTTAAAGATGTTACAAAAGAAAGCCACACGGGCATACAATAAAACCGGACAAGTGCGAGTCTGACTCGCGCACCGAGGGTTCCGGGATTTCCTATGCTACTTGAAATATCATAGACTTTTTATAGGTTTTCCTGTAATCTATAGGTAAAGAACTATCATCTGTATTTTTGGCCCAGTATTATCGGAGATAAGGGGTGGGGAATGGGTCAATCTTCGCCTATTTTCTTAAATAACTTCAAAACGATTTATCTTAAAAATGTAATAACAATATATACACAAAACAACATACAAACGGTCTATCTCAAACTCTTAAACGTAGGCATGCGCTAAGATTTTTAGAAAATTCAACCCTGGAGGAGGGACCTAACAACGGGCAATAGTTTCAGGGGGCGCGAATCATAATATAATTTAGTTGTATGTAGTATAATTTATTCTATGCCTGTAGGTATTGTTAAAAAAAACAATTGTTTTTTCAATAATTTATCTCAAACGCTGGATAGAGGGAGCACCACTATCAAGTTACCCCGGTTCGAAAACTAAGTATTTAGATCGGGCCTGCATAGCTTACTCTAAATCTGTGTGTAATCTTTTTTTTTAGTGGTGACTGCCAAAAATACTGGAAATGCAAGAATGGATTACCAGAGATAATGACATGCACAGACGGCCTGTTCTTCAACAGGAATACTCAGCAATGTGACTATGAAGCTAATGCCAAGTGCGTGGATAAAATGGAAGACGAGTTACAGGGAGAGTTCATCGTTTACAAGTAAATTAAGGGATTTTAGTTGTGTGCAATCTCTAGGACATATGGGAATTTGTATTCTTTTTTAATGATCTAACGTCAAGCTGTTGCATAGGAAATGAATTCTAGAAGGTTTTGTATGTTTTTTTTGGACACGTTAAAAAAAAACTGTCAACAAATAGTTGCAAGAATGCGCACACTGTTGCAAGGAAGTGTGCGTATTCTTGTAACTGCCAAGAATATCACTCGTCAGGTGATATAAACATTTTGTCGCTATTATAACATAATTGAAAAAGAAAAAGGCTATACTTTCCTAATATGTCTCGTGTCTCTTGGTAAAATATAATCCAGTGAAATAGAAAAGTCGATCTAAAAATAATCTGCCCAATAAAATTAAAAAGATTTGATATCACATGAGAATTGTTCGCAAAAATAGACACTTTATATTCATGTAATATTGATGAAATTGTCTTTTTTGTAGGATATTAAAATGTTGATTTCATATATTAACAATCTATATTAAACTATGTTTTATTTAAACAACATGATCTAAATATAATATACTTTAAATTACATTATAATAAGGTTTGTATTAGAATAAATTTACCAATTGCCCAATTTGTCAATAATGTAAAAAAATAAAAGCAATAATTATATTTGTTTTTCATTTTCTATATTTTCTAGGTGAAAGTATTAAGTAATAATTATCTCAGAAATATTATTACATTAAAATAAAAGAAGACATATTTTTACAAAAAAATATTCGTTTTATTGCAAAACTGTAGCAAGAATTCAATTCTTGCTACAGTGTGTAATCTAAACAGGCGTTTATGCACGGCTGGCACGATATTAGATTTTTTTTTGCTGTTACGCGGTATTTACAAGCTGCTCTTACGCGGATTCGCACGCGCAGCGACGAATAGGGTAGTTTCCTGACATTGATATGTCAGCTACTTTTTAATAAATGTCAAAACGATAGTCTATATGGAATTTTGTATGAAATACTACACTATGACGTCATAGTTTCACAGCATCAAATGATCTACTCTTAGAGGTTCTATTGGTAATTAAAAATCATAAAAACCATTAAATGTACCACATATTTGATATTTCCACGTGTTTTTACATGTTTTATACATTGGTTAGTGTTTGGTCGTTTATTTTTGACACTCTCAACTAGCCTATTGCCAAATGCGAGCGCGCTCTAAACTGCTGCTGTCCGTCCCGTCGCCTAGTTCGTCAATATGAACGGGCCGGCCTTGTCACCTTAATATTTTTTATTGCTTTTTACTGCCAAATGAGCTTGCATCTGGTACGTCCCTGCGCTCAAAAGGATAGTTTGTAGAACCTTGCGATTGACTTGGCCATACCACGCGGTAGTCTTTATTGAATTTAGCTGAAACAAGAAATCTATATATATAAAAGAAAGTATTAGTTAGGGGTAGGTAGTTAGGTAGGGGCAGATAGAGGTAGGTAGGAGTAATAGGGGTAGTTAGGGGCAGATAGAGGTAGGTAGGAGTAGGTAGGGGTAGTTAGGGGTAGGTAGAGGTAGGTAGGGATAGGTAGGTAGTTCCCAGTTTTATTTTTGTTTTCAGGACAGGACAACGGCTGCCGGGTCAGCTAGTAATAAATAAATATTCTGGGACATTGTTCACACACGGTTATCTGATCCCAAACTAAGCAGAGCTTGTACTATGGATAACCAGATAACTGATATACTACATATACTAATGCAATGCAACTTCGCAAGTTCCCGCCAAAAAGTCTACCTCATATATTTATGGTCTAACACAAGTCTATACCCAGTATCTTCTATAGTTTGCACCTTACGGTAATAAAAAAATCATCATCTAAGGTTTGGACTGTATCATTAGAATACTACATGGTCTGTGGCATGAGTGCTGTTCTTACCCAAAGTCTCCATATCTTCAGAGCTCAATTCAAAATCGAAAATATTAATGTTTTCTTCAATGCGTTCCTTCTTCACTGATTTAGGAATAGGAACAAGACCTCTTTGCACCTGTAAATAAGATACATTCTTAAATGACTAATTACCAAAATATACTTTTTATGTCAGGACGACAAGCAGACAGGTGGTCCATCTGATGGTAAGTCGTTACCGTCGCCTATCACCATTTGCAATACCAGAGGTATTGCCAATGTGTTGCCGACCTGTTACAATACCGAGAAGGCAACTGGCTCTCAAGTGCAATTGCCGGAACACACCGGTAGGTGCTTGGCGATAGATTTTTTGTCGTATGGCTCCCATACCTAAATAGGTATTTGTTGTATTCTGTATTTTAGTAAATATTTGATAGCGGTAACAGAAATACATCATCTGTGAAAATTTCAACTGTCTATCTCTCACGGTTCATGAGATACAGCCTGGTGACAGACGCTGACAGCGGAGTATTAGTATTATTTAATAGGGTCCCGTTTTACCCTTTGGGTACGGAACCCTCAAAGGGAGTACCTAGTAAATTAAGTTTACTTACCAAATACCTTAAAGCAATTTGAGGAGTAGTCTTCTTGTATTTTCCAGCAATCTGTAGCAACGTGGGATCATCGGCTCTTGGAGGTGGTGGAACTGAGCTAGGATCAAACAACGAGCCGAAAGGTGTATATGCCATTACGACTATGTCCTGTTCTTTGCAAAAGTCTATCAGCTTGTTTTGAGCTAGATTTAGGTTCACCTGGAAATGTTAACGGTAACTTAGAGGTGGAAATCTGGTGGAAAGGTGAAGATCTGATTCCTAAAATGCCTCTATGGTTTAAATTTCTCGTGTTTAAGGGCCATACAAGTTGAACAAAACTAGAATAGTTATCTACAATTTTCAAAAAATGACATAAAATTAGTTTAGCATTAAAATGTGCTTCAACATAAGTCTAGCTTACATGGAAAGGTACCCAACTGTCCGGCTCCGATTTGATTTATTTGGATATATGTTAAAAAATACCTTTTAACGTATGCAGAGAGTTTTGTTGAAGCAAATTGTTAGTAAACTTTGAAGGTTATGTTTTAAAGACAATATGAGTTTGAGAGAATTATGAGAGAAACAAAACATGTGCTCATTATATTGTCTCTCTCATTATACTCTCAAACATTTATTGAAAATAGTAATTAACTAGCAAATGCTTGCACAAAACACTGCAGAATTGAGGGTTCAGTCACTTTTCAGTACTTTGGAGGTCATTTTCATCCAATAGTTTGGGATTGGCAGCTAAAAGAAATACGTGTCTGTTATTTTAGTAAATTCTAATAAAATAAATCAAATCGGAGCCGGACAGTTGGGTACCTTTCCTAGTAAGTATCTATTAGATTAGGTATTCGAGTGCTAAAATATCTACATCGTCCCATCACTACGTTTCAGAATACGAGTAAAGGTTTGTACTAGTACTAGAGATGTATGCTTAACTTCAAAGCGTCATAACTTCCTAATGGTAATCCTGAGACTCCAGAAATTTTGTAGGATTATTGATAAAGTTGTACATTATCTACAGTATTTGGTTTAATATAACTATTCAAATCGTCCTGTTTATTTGTTGAAGAAAGTTATCATGCCCACTAAGGATAATTCAAAGGCATTTGATACCTTCTTCATCAGCTCTGGATTCACTTATGAGACTATACTCTGACTTTGTTACGTGTTCCAGCAGTGGGGATATATTATTATGTCCACATGACATTTGAGGAGTTCTTCAGGGCTTAATATTAGGTACAGTTTTACTAATAACATAAGTCTTATTGAGGGTTCCACAGGGATGAATATTAGGTCCCGTGTTATTTATATCATATGTAAGCAAACTATAAATTCGAGGTAAAGCCATGTTCAAACCATCAAAGCCTATTTAGAATAAATGTTAACCAATATGTGTTTTTTTTGGAAACAGGATATTTTATGTTCCTTTGGATATATTACTTACCTCTACTTGTAATACTGCTGGTTTTATCTCACAGTTAGCCAGAACTCTTTCAATCTGACTGATGTTGAAGTTAGACAGTCCTATAGACTTGGCTAGACCTAATTTCTTGGCTTGCTCCATACCTTTCCATGTATCCAGGTAATCGTACTCATCAAACTCCTTATGGTTTTCCTGTAAAATAATTTGTATGTACAGAATAAATGTGTAGATATCTTAGTAGAGACACTAGAGACTGGTAGATTGAGTGAGGTCGCGTTTTGTCGCTGGCAAAAGGTGACTTAGGTAAGTACATCTAGACTGATAACTTTTGTCTTATGGCCAAAACGAAATATATCCCAAGAAAAAAAACCGGACAAGTGCGAGTCTGACTCGCGCACCAAGGGTTCCGTTATTTTCTATGTTACTCTAAATACCATAGACGTTTTTCTGTATCTTTAGGTTTTGATTCCATTGCGAGAAGTTGCGAGTTTCAAAAATTGCTGTTTCTTTTGATTGCGTTGACATAGAAGTTTGATTTTATTACAGCTTAAAGATATTATAGACTTGAGTATTTGATACGAATTTCAATTTAATACCTTTACGCGTTCATGAGGAAAGGGGTAGTAAATTTGAAATTATTAAAAATATTTTTATTATATGATGTAACTAAAAATTTTAACTTTTTGCAATTATTCCTTTGTCTGTGCTATAAGACGTTGCTTCGTACCAAATTTCATGATTTTGAGTTCACGGGAGGTACCCTGTAGGTTTTGATTCCCTTGCGAGTGTCGAAATTTACAGCATAAACGGCTGTATCTTTTGATTGCGTTGGTTTAGAAGTTTGATTTTTTCACAGCTTCAAGAGACAGTAGAAATACTCATATTTGATATGAATTTCAGCTTGATTCCTCCACGCGTTCCTGAGAAAAAGGGTCTTGACAGACCGACAGACAGACAGACGGACAACAAAGTGATCCTATAAGGGTTCCGTTTTTTCCTTTTCAAGTACGGAACCCTAAAAAATGTTTCAGTGTAGATTTCTAAAATCAGCCTGTTTTAAAAATCGTACTCTGTGACATCTCGTGTCATGTGTTTATTATGGCTTACTCTAGTGTGACTCTATCTCACGCTATGGAATCGGACATACAAGTCGGTGGAACGCTACAATATCTCAAGCGGTTTCAATCTCAATTACAATTATATAGAGCTTTTATTGTAATGACAAAAATCTTAATTCACAAGTAATTCGACGTTGTCATAATTATATAATATCTCAAGTGATTATAGTCTCAATTTCAATGTCATAGAGATTGAATTGTAATTACAAAAATAAGTAATTTGACGCACAAACTACCGAGAGAACTAACGTTGATTTGAAGTGTGTCAAGAAGCGTTCCTTGGATTTGTTCTTTCGATTATCTGTACTTTAGTAGGTACTATTTATTAATCTGTGGTCGCTATATTGATCGTTATGCAAATAATTTATGTTTTGTACGAAGTAAATGCGTATTATAATAATTATTTTAATTCTTTATTACGTCATTATATCATTACATAGCTGTCCATAGCCAATTATCTCACAAATAGTGCCGCAATCATTCAATCTGTTCATTAGCTCCTGTAATTAATTACCTAGATCGAAATCTGGTTGGGGTCGTGTAATCTTATTAAAATATGTTTTTTTTTTATTTTATATCAGAAAAATCTTGCAATTAGTCCATCAAAAATGCTGGCCAAGTGCGAGTCTGGGTGTGACTCGCGCATCGAGGGTTCCGACCGTATTTCCTAGGACGTAGGTAATATTTTAATGGCTTGGGCCGTCACTGTAGTGATGTCAAGGAGATAGTTTGAGGTGAACGCCTATTTATCCGAGCCGAACGCGTCGAACGAGTTGAACGAAACGAATATTTAAAAAAAATTGAAATCCTCTCTGACGTATCGGACGATTCGGCGCGGGCAGGTGTGCGAGGTTTCATAGGATCCATATTTTAAGATTTCTAAAAATTTTGCACGGTGGTAGGGTACTTTGTAGTAGGTACCCGCCTGGCTGGCTACCACCCTCAAGTTGAAAATCTGTCGCCAAGCACCTACCGGTGTGTTCCGGCAATTGCACTTGAGAGCCAGTTTGCTATCTCGGCATTGTAACAGGTCAGCAACACATTGGCAATATCTCTGGTATTGCAAATGGCGATAGGTGACTGTAACCACTTACCATCAGGTGGGCCGTATGCTTGCTTGCTACCTTAGTAGTATAAAAAAAAAACTAAAATTCGTTTCGTTCGACTCGTTCGACGCGTTCGGCTAACTATTATGTCATAGATTCACAGCATCACATTATTTACTCTTTGTTCTACTTGTAATTAAAAATCATAAAATGTAAATCATATTTGTTGTTTCCATTTGTTTTACATGTTTTATGCATTGATTAGTTTTGGATCATTTATTTTTGACATTGTGCACTAGCCTATAGGTATATATATACGTAGGTACTTGCAAAAGATACAGTAGCGCCTGTAAAATGTAATTAATTATAAAGATTGGAATCTACGATTTAATGCATTTTTACATACGTAACTCATGTAGGTACGTGTTTTGATTGAATGATAAATAATTTCCGGGTTATTAGGAATTATTATTTGCGTAATGGAATCATGGAAATAACCGTCCAATGATTCTTTATGGTTTAAGGTGAAATGTTCGGTTGGAGCGCCAAATTCAAAAATTATCACGTTTTTTGCAATTTGCAGCTCAGTTATAGCTCGTAAGTTATCAACATGTTATTTGCGAGAAGAATGGTAGTATATTTACTGATTAATAACAAAATAAATCGTCCAACATATTCCTCCAAGGTATATTACTGACATATACGACTATTTCATGAAAATGTTACTAATATACCTTGGAGGAATATGTTGATGATTTATTTTGTTAAACACGTGTAATAAAAACGTGATAAATTTTGAATTTCGCGCTCCAACCGAAGCCTGCCCACAAGCTCTAGGAACTGATTGCAATAAAGTTATATGATGGCCTTACTGGTGGACTTTTTTACCCGGCTATGGCGAAAGGAGGGTTATGATATTGACTCGTATGTATGTAGATGTATGTATGTTCATCTGTTCTCTCCTAGCGGGGGTCTCCCCGGGGCCCTGAAGCTCAAGGGGCCCCTTGGCGTCCATGAAACTAGGTTATACTTACATTATAATATTATTCTAATAGAATTTTTGACTTTTAACTTATATAGGTATTATCAGATTACGTTAGGTCTTAGTCTTGGAGCTACATTACGTCAATATTTGCGGTATCTATAACAAAGCAGGTTTTACTGAGTTTAGTTTAAATCGGGCCTAAATCCAAAAAATACGCTTCTATTGGCCCAAATTATTTATTTTTGCCTTTTGCGGTCGAGACCATGGGTCCTTGGGGGTCCGAGGCTCGCCGATTTTCTCGAACATTATCTTCAAAATTAATTGAGGTCACAGGGGACCGGCGGGCGGGGAGCTTTTTCCGCACACGCGTTAGCTTGGCCATTCAAAGAGGGAACGCTGCCAGCCTTCTGGGAACCTTGCCGTTGATTGGCAGCAGCACACGCCTCGAGGATTTTTTTTATATATAGTTTGTATATTTGTTGTAAATAATTGTAAATATTGTATATTTATAGAATAAAGTTATTAATCGGGCCTTAATTTAATTTTTTTAATTAATCATTAAATATTTCCTCATCATCTCTTTATCACAAGTAACTTTATTACCAATCGAAGGGACAAGAAGCTTCTTAATTGGTAAGTACATTGAGCCTTTGATCCCAAACTAAGCAGAGCTTGTACTATGGAAACCAGATAACTGATATACTACATATACTACTCGTACTTATATAGATAATAAGATAGATATAGACACAGGACAAACAGACATGTTCATGTACACAAATGTTAGTCCTGGATTGGAATCGAACCCATGACCAGCGGCGTGATGTCTTAACCAACTGCGCCAACTGGCTTGTCAAATATTTGCCCCCTTGCATCCTCGTAGGCAACTGCATCACCACTTACCTTATATGTAACAGGTGTATGGATCAGGTACAGGTCCACGTAAGCCATGTTCAGGCGAGCCAGGGAGTTCTTAAGGGATTTTACCACATCTCTATGCTGTGTTGAGCCGAGCTGAAAAAAAATTAGTTTTAAAAATCTATTAGAAAAATCTTACAAGATTGTATGTTGTAAATGTAAACCTTTGTGACGATGAAGATATTTTCCCGCGGAACGTTGGACGCTCTTACTGCTGCACCAACTTGATCCTCGTTCTGGTATGCTGATGCTGTGTCTAAAAGCCTAACAAATTGATAGGGTTAGAAGCTTCTGACAAACATGTAAAACTAACGAAATATAATTACAAAATGAACATAATGAACATAATGAACAAAATGAACATAATGAACATAATTAACAAAAATAACATAATGAACAAAATTAACATACTAAAATTTTCGAGGTTGAAATATCTTTGGAGTAGGCCATCAATACAAGCAGTTTTCTTACCTGTAACCAGCATCTAAGGCCAGTGCCACAGGTTCTTCAGACTCCTTTGGGCCAGGCAGTTTTACACCGTTCTGTAAAACATGGTTTCTTTACACATCCACTATGGAGATTAATATCAACAAATAATTTTAATTATATGAGTTTTTTAATTTTTTTATTTTGTATAGTATTTATTTACCATATTTACATAAATAAAAACTAAACTATATAACTACTAATTACAAAAATAATCTACTTCAAAATTTGGCATGGTACCCATGACACTTGCGGCGTTGCCTCGCTGAATGATCAGACTTAGCCTCTGGGCAAAATAGTCCCTGGCTCTCAGATCCCCAGAGGCCAAGATCAAACGCTTGCCTATGTCTTGGACGATTTTTTTTGTGTCAGATGACCAAGGGCCCAAGGTTTCAACCGCAAGCACCGCAAACACATAATCATCAATCTGAGTTCAACATCTCTAATGAATGACTGACTAATAATAGGGTTATTCAGTGTTCTCGATTGTAGATTGTCATGGTGTTTTAGGTCCCGACTGAAAATCAGCGCGAGGGTTAATAACCAAATGAATGTTAGCACAATGCTGAGTGGAGAGAACGGGACCTATTCCGGGCATCACGCACCATTACATTATTGTTTTGTTGTATACGTTTTATATTAATGTAATGTTGTGTGCAGTCCTGAATAAACTGTTTTTCTTTCTTTCTTTAGACTCGATTCGTATGTCCAATCGATTTGAAACGATTGGGGCTAGCTTGCTACTATTCAGTAATCTGTGAATCTATTCAGTACTGATTCAAAGGTCCAATTTCGGAATGGTAACCGAGCAGGGCTACCGAGCTCCCACTATCTGTAATTCTACAGATTTATTGGTAACTAACGCATGTTGTGTTCACATCAAGAAGGCCGTACACTAGATGTACCATCAACAAAGTTGAAGTATGATCAGTTTTTAGACCTTTTCGCTTGCAGCCAGTAATCATAGTTTGCCCTGACAATAAAACGGTCTCTTGTAAAATCTTTTGTTTAGACTATTTACTGACAATGACAATCTACTATTTTATGGCTATATTGTGTGAGACAGGTAGCGGCTGGTCACTGCGCGCAAAATACACCTTTAAGGTGATCATGCTTCAACTTTGTCGATAGTACATCGTCCAGTTTTGTGAACTTAAAAAAAAGCAAGTGGCAGCACACAAAGCTTTACCATCAGGCAGGCCAACTTGATATATTTGCCGTGTAAATCATAGTTGGACACAAATCCTAAATATATTTTTAATACCTCATTAAAACCCAAGAAGGTTCCAAAGCCTGCTGTTGGGATAGTGTTGCCATCGTTCAAAGGTAATCTTGGCGCTTTCCCGCCATCTTTGTTGTCACATAACTGAAACAAGATAAGAAATTGACAGATTAGTTTGTGTGTTGGTAATCCTTCCCCCACAAGGTGGGCCGACGATCTTGCGAGGGTCGCGGGAAACCGCTGGATACGGGTAGCGCAAGACCGGCCGTCGTGGAGATCCTTGGGGGAGGCATTTGTCCAGCAGTGGGCGTCTTTCGGCTGACAATGTATGAAAGTAGAAAACATTTCTGTATGTTATGTATAATACCACAGCTGAATATATATCTATACTAATAATAAAGCTGAGGAGTTTGTTTGTTTGAACGCGCTAATCTCCGGAGTTACCTACTGACTGGTCCGACCTGCTATGCTATTCTCTAAAAGACGATTTCATGGCTGTACGCAGCGACGAGCTCGTCGTCTAGACAGCCTTACGAACGGCCAAGAGCGCATCGCTGTTTCAAATGGTATTCACTACGCGTATGAGCTCGTCGACGAACTCGAGGCTGTGCCTACTCGTCATCTTTTTCGTAGACGAGTTAGTGCGTGGACCAAATTTCTTTACAACATAATCGATTTATCTCGACTAAGAGTTATAAGGGTTAAAAAAATATAAAATAAGTCTATTCTTAAGTATTTTAGGGAATTTAGTGAAATTACTATTTATAAATATTTTTTTCGAGAGTATTTACATTTTTATTGTCAAATTTTAAGGCTGAATGACGATTCCTTTGCCGAAGGTTGTCATTTGTTATGTAAACAAAACCACTTGACATTTTTTAAGTTCTTCGTTCAAGTGGAGTAAGTTTTAAAACTTTTAGACGCTTTTATTTTAATTCTTTCACTAATAGGAATCTAAATTATCCCCAAAGGTTATAGGCTACTTTTTATCTCAGGAACGCGAGTGAAACCGCAGGGAACAGGTATTTTATTATTTTAATTCATTATTACTTGTTTTGGCGGACCAACAGACAGGAGAAACATTGTCTCTATTATATAATACCACAGCTGAATCCATTATACTAATAATAAAGCTGAAAAGCTTGTTTGTTTGAACGCGCTAATCTCTGGATCTACCAGTCGGATTCGAAACATTTTTTCATAAATGGGAAGCTACATTATCCCCGAAGGTTATACTACTACTTTTTAATGTAGTAATTTTAAGGTATCATACATAGATGATAAAAAGAAACAACTCATGTAAAAATTACTTACCGCATTAAGCACGAGTGTAGTTAAAATTAACAACTTGTACGTCATTTTGAACTTGCTTCTGTGGCGTCCACACAATGAATGTGATATCAAAATATAAATTCCAGATTGGTCTATTATATTAGGAACTATTAATATTCATGATTGGAATGCTAGCTAAATGGTATAGTATAAGATTTTGTTTGTGATAAAGTTGTGTAGTAAGTAAACAACTTAAGATTCGTCACCTACATCCAGTATCGCAAATAAATTTGACGTTTCGACAATGAAAAATACATTCTATTGTATTTTCATACTCGTTTATTACAAGCTTTTATTTAAATTTGCCGCGTTATGCCGTTTTATGTATAGTTCGAATTTTGTAAATCAATTTTGACAGACTTCTCGGCTTTAACTTGGCACACATAAGTAATTATGGTGTCATTGTGCTGGTCTAAGATGGAGCTGAATACAAAAAAGCTTGGCTTTTTTACTTCTAATTCAGTTTAGGCGCTGATAAGGCACATACTATGAATCTCCAATGCCAATACACGCTCCGGCAAGAAACTCAGCAAGGCTTACTTTCTTTTGTTGATCTTTCCGTATATAAATAGTACTCTGTGTGGATCTTTCCCTTGAATCCATGTACCTACCTACTCAGTTTTTGTAATAAATATAGGTATGTGAATATACAAAAGTTAAATAACAAGTGGCCAGCAATGAAATCACACGTTGCTACTTTGATTCACAGATGTGAAAACCGAGATATGTGATTGCAAAACCACTATCAAAATCAAAAACTCATTTATTCAGTTTAGGCCCTGATAAAGCACTTATGAACGTCGATAGTTACAATCATTACAATAGACTCTACCACCGGTTCGGAATGTTGTGCTGTTTTTCGAATTCAAGTTGTTTCTATCCTGTTGGGCGTCGCCACCATTTAATACAGCTTTAAAGCTTTAATAGATTTCCTTTATAGTGGACAACCTTGTGACGGCATTTAAACGCTTTTGTTTCTGGGAATTTTTTTTTGAAAATTTCATGTGGAAAAACAAAGTTAACTAGCTATCTATCAGTGACCTCCGCTGTCAGATGGCCGACGCCCAATACTTAGGCTATGAGAATTTGATTGCAACTGCAGATACCTACATGATCGGCCTTCAAGACTCGAGCGGCCTTTTTAGGCCTGATGGAAATTTCCATTTAGTTAGTACTGGTGTAGCTCAAGATGAAGTTGTCAACTTATATTTTTTGCTAGCAACAAAAGTTCTCTCTACTTTTCAAGGTGAGCTGGGTAGTCCGTATCGATTATACGAACGAATGATTAATTAAGTTGAAGATTTTATTTACTGCGAAGTATGTTTTATGCCTAATATACCTAATATGAATTATTCGAAAATAAAAATCGGGAAAAGAGCGAGTCTGACTCACGCATCGGTTCCGTATCCCTTTCGGTGGTAGGGTACTTTGTAGTACCCGCCTGGCTGGCTACCACCCTCAAGTTGAAAATCTATCGCCAAGCACCTTTCGGTGCGTTCAGACAGCTGCACCTGAGAGCCAGTTCCTTTCTAGGCTTTGTGTGCTTACCACCATCGGCCACATCATCACTGACCACGGTGAGTTTGTGGTCAAACACAGGCCTATACATAGTAAAAAAAAAAAAACGCAAAATATATGTATTATAATAATTCAATTAATTAAACTTAAATTAAAATATTATGCCATCATTTTATTTTATAGATAGAGATAGCTATATGTATATTTTTGACGCAAAAATTACAGATTATAAAAATAGAAATACAAACGTAGTAAATCATGAATGTACTGAAATTATGTTGCTTACAAACCGTAATTATATTTAGTCTTGCTGTCTCTTTCTAACAAAAAACTTAAGAAAAGGATATTTAGAAATTTTGTATCTATCAAATTGACACATAAAATAAATCGCCATTAAAATTAATTACTTACGTTAATTTTCTACTCTTATTTTCAACAAAGTTGGTGATAAATTAGTAACATTAAATTAGTTTAGTTTGTAAATAACATAATAATCAGCACTAACTATTTTACAATCACTGAGGTATATTACTGCGTATAGAGAAGCCATCCTAAGCAAAGGCCATACTCCATTTTTTAATATTTGCTGCAGCGCTGAAACAATAATTAGTCGTCTAACCAGACAGTCTATACACGTAGCGTTAGAACGCTTTTATGGTGTAGTTTTTTTGCGACCAAAAAGTTCGTGTTGAAGCAACGAAGTGAAGTGCGGCCGGTGGCTGCACTTGAACGGAACATACTGGTTATATGTGGCGTCTTCTCTATAGTAATATATCTCAGTGTTTACAATCATATTAAATTATTCAATATCTAAATTAGCACCATTCTTCCAAACTCTAAGAGCATAAGGTATTTCCTCTTTTTCGTCGACTTTGTCGAACGGGTAGTTCTCGTAGTCCTGATAGAATACAGGTCGGACTGTGCGGTACCCGTTGTCGAACTTCGCTAGCGTATTCACGTCCGAAGCGTCGATTTCGAAGTCGAATATCGCCGCGTTATCGACAACGCGAGTCTTCGTTATGGTCTTAGGTATGGAGACGAGGCCGCGTTGGTACTGTGAAAAAAAAGATAATCAAGTTTTCATTTACATAAACAAAAAACTATCGAATTTTGAATATGTATCGCCTATCGCCATTTGCAATATCAGAGATATTGCCAATGTGTTGCTGACCTTTACAATTCCGAGAAGGCAAACTGGCTCTCAAGTGCAATTGCCGGAACATACCGGTAGGTGCTCGGCAACAAATTTTCAACTTGAGGGTGGTAGCCAACCAGGCGGGTACTACAAAGTACCCTACTACCGTGCTATGGTTTCCTCACGATGTTTTCCTTCACCGAAAGCTCAAGCTCTCTGTAGGATTCGAACCCACGACCTACCGACTGAGCTATCATCGCCTATGTAGCTGATCGTACTATGTAGGTACATACTTGCAATATATACCTATTTATTTAAATGAATGAATTGAAACTGATGTTAGGGTAGTTGACAGTGTCATTAATAAATGACCAAACACTAACCAATTCATAAAACATATAAAAACACGTGGAAACATCAAATATGTTGTACATTTCATGCTTTTTATGATTTGTAATTATTTCATACAAAATTCCATGTAGACTATCGTTTTGACATTTATTAAAAAGTAGCTGATTTGAACTGTCAGGAAACTACCCTATTTAATGAATAGGCAGTACCTAAGTACATCCTACCTTTATTTGCATCTCACCTACATTTTATCAATCTTTTTATGAACTAAGTCTATATCGGGTAGATTTAGAAACATTTGTCGGCCGGTGTTTGGTTTGATTTCGTTAGTCGGCGTCTGTCTCCTATCCCGTGCGTTTACTGCGCGACATACGTACGATTTTAAATTATTTTTGTTTATTGTTTTTGGTGTTTTGTGTGTGTGTGTGTGTGTGTGTGAGCTAGTGGTAGATCCTTTTATTAGTGCTTGTGAGCATAGACAAATGCTGATGTGTTATGGTGAAGCACGTGGCAATGTTATATGAGGCCTACGACATTACAGGGTACTCCAACGTTCGACACCGAGATAAATTAAGGTTAGTAAACTAATTGATACTGTAAAAAACGAATGACTCATTCATTTTTACTGCATTTGTTTACTAACAAACTGAGAGAAATGTTTAACTGAGAACTAGCTCACTAAAAACAAGAGCTCTCTTCTCAAGTGCGCCGTTATTTACAGAGACGTATTCTTTGCGACGTATCTATGATATTGTTGATCGAAGCCTCCTATAGCCACTGGCGTAGCTACTGGTGGGCTAGGTGGGGCAGTGCCCCGGGGCCCCTAAACTCGGGGGGCCCCATAACGTTTTATTGAAATTTTTAAATTAATTAGGAAACCTCTTATTGAACTAGCGAAAATTCTCCCACCTTCAGAATCTGAATAACTAACCCCTAAACAGTTTAGGGGCTCCCAGTTTTGTTTTGCCCCAGGGCCCTTGGTCACCAAGCTACGCCACTGCCTATAGCATATATTTAATTATGTATTTTTGCCCACAATCTCACCGTGGTCAGTGATGATGTGGGCGATGGTGGTAAGCACACAAAGGCTCTCAAGTAAAGCTGTCGAAACACACCAGTACAGTACACAACATAGATGTAGCATCGGCAAATCGTTTTCGTACACTTCACTTCCGATTTACACAACTAATAAAAATCATTCATTATCGCGCCATTCAACGTTCAACAAGATCATGTTTTAACACATGAGTAATGTTGTAGGCGCACTCTTTTCGAGAACGATTGATTTTACGAATTTTGCCGATGCTTCATCTATGTTGTGTCATACTGTAGCTCCTTGGCGACAGACTTTCTTGAGCTATCTGCAGTTTCTTTTAGATACTTACCAAATACCTCAGCGTTACTTGAGTGACAGTTTTGTTATATTTTTTGGCCATAGCAACCATGATAGGGTTGTTAAGCTTCGGCTCGGGGCTGTTCGGGGCTGATCGGCTCGGCACCATCGTTCCGAACGGAGAATACGCTACGACCATCACTCCTTGAGACTGGCAGTAGTCGACCAGTTCTTTCTGGCCGAGGTTCAGGTTGATCTGGAATTTATAACCTTAATTAAGGCGACGATATCCGAGAAATGATGATTCTACTTAGATTAGGTTTTTCTCGGCATTCTTTGTTGCAAGAAATTTGTAGAAATTGGTGCCGATTCTGTTGTTTACGAACTAAAATAAATTTAATCTATAAAATATACATATAAGAAAGGGATGCAAGATATTTTAGTCCTCTCAGTTTAATCCGATCACACATTTCAACGTGAATTTAAGGGCGATCTTTATTGGTCACGACTATTTACCCGTACATTACGACGGTATGGATTAAACTGACAGTATTAAAAATGTGCTATCTTTTTTCAATAAGGTTAAAATGAAAGAGAGGTGACTTGTCTAATATTAGTTAAGTTCGTAAACAACAGAATCGGCACCATTATATGTTAAACTAGAGAATATATGGCGAGGAATAGTTTTTTTAAATTTGAATTTTTCTTGTCGTCGTTATAAAGGGCTTCGTTCTCTTACTTTTATTAAAATGGCTTAGATTTTTTATAAATAACATAAAAGCGCCTCTTGTCTCTTGTCTCCGTCTGTTTAGTAAAGGGACGGACACATTTGCAGAGAGCAAAGAAATTAAAAGCAGAGAGCCTCCTCTTAACTACTAGTTTTCCGCTTCGAGTAATGTAAGGAATTTTATAGGTAATAGCTGTTCCCCGCGTTCCCGGGATAAAAAGTAGCCTATAACCTTCGGGGATAATGTAGCTTCCTATTAGTGAATTTTTTCAAATCGGTTCAGTAGTTTCGGAGCCTATTCAATGCATACAAACAAACAATCAGCGTCGTCGCAGCGAGGCCAGAGTGCTTAGAGCGGTGCCCACGCGGCGACGACGCTCCTATCCCCCCCCAGTCAGTCTCGTTCCGTTCAAGCGGCCCGAGCTGCCATTAGTAATCCGACCGCCCCCAATTAGTCTTAACCCGTACAAAGTCCTCCCCTTCCCCCGGTAACGCCCTGAGCCGAGGTTCGTACCCCACTCGGGGGTGCCCTCAGGCGTGGTTACCTAAATGTTACCCGGCTGAGAGCCCTCTGCGCTCGCCGATTGTCCGGTAAGGTTGGAGCAGCCATCAGAGGCTACCAACTTTAGTCATTTCAAAAAAAAAAAAAAAAACTATCCCCCACGGTTTCACTCACGTTCCCGAGATAAAAAGTAGCCTATAAGTACTCTGGGATAATGTAGTTTCATATTCGTAAAATAAATTTTCGAATCGGACCAGCAACTCCGCACGCGCCTTCAAACGAACAAACAAACAAACTTTTCAGCTTTATTATTAGATAGATAGTTATAGAATGCCCTCTAATCCAACATACCTACTAGGTACGAAACCCTCTGTGCGCGAGTCAGATTCGCACTTTTCCGGTTTTTAATTCAAGCGATTCGAAACGTCAAAATGATTTGTGCTAGAAAGTGCTACAGTGCATAAGTACCTCAATCTGATTGGAGACAGGCTTCACTTTACAGTTGGCGAGGAGTCTCTTCATCTGGGTCAGGTTGAAGTTGGACACCCCGATGGACTTGACCAGCCCCTTGGCGAGCACCGCCTCGAACCCGCGCCACGTCTCCAGGTAGTCGATCTTCTCGTCCACTCCATCTTGCTGTACAGTTAAAACGTGGCTTTACATGGTTATTAAGGTAGCTCCACATGATCATCATCATCATCATGGCAGCCGAAAGACGTCCACTGCTCGAGAAAGGCCTCCCCCAAGGATATCCACGATGACCGGTTTTGCGCTACACGCATCCAGTGGTGACTAAAAAAAAACTAGTAGATTTTTATAATTAAAATAACGACTATTTTAATAATCGTTTTTTTATAAATTTCATGAGAGATCACATTAGTCTGAAATATCCATAGGTCAAGTAATTAACAGACAGTAATAATCATTATTTATTAGGGGACCATTAAAGTACATATTACGTACGCGGAAATTTAGTAATTTTAAAACCTCCCATGTCATCCAAAATAAGCATAGACCGCCTTGAATTACAAATCAGCACTGTTATAGTGTTATAGGTACTTATAATAAAAGTATTTTAAATATTTTTGTAATAATGAGAAACAAATATTGTTGCCGATTCTGTTTATTAAGAACTAAATAAATTTAATCTCACTATATCTCTTTCTAATAGTAAATATAATAAAGGGGTGCAAGATATTTTAGTCCTGTCAGATTAGTCCGATCACATATTTCAATTTGAATTTAAGCGCGATCTGACAGCATTAAAAATGTTCTATCTTTTTTCAACAAGGTTAACATGAAAGAGAGGTGACTTGCCTAATATTAGCTAAGTTTATTAACAACAGAATCAGCACCAATATTAACCTATCTGACATACAAACTGACTAACGGACTTAGTAACGCACAACTAAAACTGAAAGGAGTAGAAACTTATTTGTAGCCACTCTCAAAGATAGGTGAATTTGAATCTATTCATGAAGAGTTTTTCAATATAACATCTGCGAGGGGATAAAACAGGGGATTGCTGGCAAACCGTGGGGTAGTCTATTAAAGTATATAATACTTAAGTATATATATAAAAAAGATGTCCTTATGATGTCTGAATAAGGGGAGGGTTGCTAGGAAAATCACCTATGTGTTGTCTATGTTAAAAAGCTATTTTTGGTAGGGCATTCCACGTCCAGATTCAGGAGAATGTCCAACAGAATGGTCTATTTTTGGAGTTACTTACAGAGATGGACATGGGCCAGTGCATGAGGATTTGATCCACGTAGTCCAGTTTTAGGCGACGCAGAGATCCTCGCACGGAGACCTCCACATCAGCAGCACGGTGGAAGTGTTGCCACACCTGGAACATTGAGGTCATTTGTCTTTATCTTTCGTTGAAAATCACATCTAACTGTGGCATCATTACCGCTGTTAGACACCATTATTCAGCGTTCGAAATCGTTCGGCAATTTAAAAAAAGTTATTAATCCAATTATACTCTCTAATGTACTAATATAATTAAGGATGTGCAAAAATTTTGAGATTCTGTATAAGCTCTGGAACCAGTTTTTGTTTCCGGAAACATTTTACAATCACTACAGATTCGATTCTAAAAATCCATTCATTAATAGGAAGAAGCATTATTCCTGAAGTGAGTGCTATATGCTACTTTTATATCTGGGAAATGCAGAACGCACAGAAATGTGAAGCTCGCTCGTATTATATTTGGATGTAAATGGAACATTTTAGCTAAATCCAAGCTAAAATATTAAAACTAGCCCTGTATATTTAAGGTTTTGTGTGATTGTTTTTAAAAAATATACATATTTTATTCTAACCTTAGTGGAAATGTACATGTCTTCCCTCTTCACTACTCCAGCGGCGATCTTCTTGTTGACAACTGCACCAACTTCAGGTTCAACTCTGTAGAGATGTGCGGTATCGATGTACCGATATCCGATGTCGATAGCGTATTCCATAGTTTCTACCAGTTTCGGTAATTCTGATACGTCGAATTCATACTAAAAATTGACATAACATATCAATTAATTAGGGAGTACAGCATGTGGTTCTTTATGAAGGGCGTGAAGACATTGTAGCAGCATCGGCTACGCGCGAGTGATACCCTAGTAAGCCTAGCATACGAGGCTGACACCTCGTTATGATGATCGAAATTTCCTGCATTTTTATTGCCAATTTTTACTGTCAAATGCTTAGCCTTGCGTGCTCGCGTTTACAGCCTCGCATTCTAGGATTAATGGCATTGCAAGCGTCTATATGCCACAGTAACATCGCCACTATCAGGCGTTTGCTTAATCATTAATGTTATTCTGCTGTCATGTCTGGGATGGATCCACAAGTCCAGCTGGGTACTATAAGGTTCCCTGATTGTTGGTCTTCTATAGGATATATTTACGCAAAAACTATTCATAATATTCCCCTATCTAAAGCGTAGGTATTTAAGCATCCATTAGTGTGTTTTGACGATAAACTACTTTGTTTATTTTTTTAAGTAGGTATGTGTGGAAATATTGATGTGTTGTTTTCCATTTTATTATCTGTCCACTAGGTTTATTCACTTTTCAACTAAGAATGCTAAAGGAAATTTTATATAATCGCATTACGATAAGGTTTATCTCTTATAGAAATGGTTAATCGTATGATGATATAAATGGACCTTGTGTTACAGTAATAAGGTTTATGCTCCTTTGGCATTCTCAAACGTTAACAAGTGAATATAATAATAATATTAACTAAGTTGTCCACGGACAGATATAGTATTAATTATCTAGGTAGGTACCTACGGCATAATCAATTACGATAAATTTTAATCATATGATTGGTTTTGATTACACACTGATAAATAATACGTGAACTGAGCAATGAATTGACTTTAAAATATGTTTTCAAACAGATTTAGGGTTGGGCAAAAGGGTGTTGCGACACAAGCAGCCTTTAAGCGTCTTTAAGCTATATTTATCGCGCCACACAAGCAGCCAGGCCGTATACTTATTTGCTGCATTAGAAGTATAAAAAAAAAAGAAAAAAAAAAGATATTGGACAGGAATGTGTCAGACATGCAAAGTATTATGCTATGTACGTCAGTACATAACACAAACAAAGCATATTCCCAATTTTGAACATAATCCCAACAAAACATTACAATAAAAAGAAAATGTCCCTGATTTTAATAAACCTAATAAATATATAGATAAAATACAAACCGAAAAAACTCCCGTGGCATCAGGCCCTGTGCCAGTCTGAAAAACAAAATGAGTAAATTATTTCAAAACAATATTTGTTTATTTAGAAACTCCATCAAAAATACATGATTACGATGTCGGCACTATTGTGTCTTGGTTTTGGTTTAGTTTATTCGACCTTCATCACGGCAATTGATACCATTAAACCATTTATTTCATAATTTAAGGACAGAAAAAAAAACTATTATCAATATCAAGGTCTCTGTAGAACAGATCAATTTAAAAAAAATAAGTATTAGTATTTACCTTTTCACTGACGCCAAGCCAGGTCCCATAGCCAAGGGCTGGCATTTTGGTGCCATTGTTCAGGGTGAAGCTGGGAATGTTGACCTGAAAATATAATTAATAATTCAAGATATAATTAAAATATAATTTTATTATTGTTGGCCTGTAATAATCTAAGATGTTTAATAACTTTTTAATTTAAAAAATGGAAACAGTTTTATTTAAACGGATATTAAACATTCATAACCATATTTTATAAAGTATTTTCAACGATCGAAAAAGGACTATAGTGGAACTATTTACATTAATTTTTTTTAAACGACAACTTTTACACTATAGGCGTGTTGGACCACAATGTCACTACGGTTAGTAGCTGCATTCAGGTAATCTCTTAACATTTATAATATAAATAACTAGTTTTTACTAAGATTGAGCGTGCTCTCAATGATGAAGCAGTTATATATTTCGTGTTTATTGTAAGATTAGATAACTTTTTTGCGGTTATATCACTTACTATTTATCGCTTGCAGTTGCAATATAATTAATGTGTAGGATTTTTATAATACCATTTCTTTGTCATATAATTTGTTTAAAGCCTAATTTCTTTAAAGTATCCATCAAGTTATTCTAGCATGTTTTTTTGTTATAATTTTGTAATGATACAGCTCCTAAACCATTTCCGTTGACGATTAGTAATACCATATTTACAATTATTTACATAAATAAAAACTAAACAAATACAAACTAAACTAAACAAATACAAACTAAACTATACCTATATAACTACTAATTACAAAAATAATCTTCTTCAAAATTTGGCATGGTACCCATGACACTTGCGGCAAAAAAGTCCCTGGCTCTCTTTACAGCTCCTAGGGATTATTACTAATGATGTATGCTGTCTACAGTATTTGGCCTAATATACCCAACATTTTGCACTCGTAGATTTTCCACTGCAAACTTTGTTTTTCAAAATGACTGACTTGACTTTTGATATGTGAATTACAATTTAGCTAACGCATTTTATAGAATCGCGGATTCAATGAATTGTAAATAAATGAATTGAATTGATTCACAATACGCCTGCATCACGTCTTTAATGTCATAGCCTGAAAATAGCTTTCATGATAATGACGCGGCTTCAGTGCAATTCAATCTATTTTCCGTAATTGAACTTCTATAAGATTCCTATGGCTTTATTTAATTAAGAATATCACTGTCTGTTACATAATTGGATAGCTTGACAATTTTTAATGATGCGTACATTCACGGTCAGTGAATGAAATCTTTAGAAGTATTGAGCACACATAACAGACTTAAAATTATTCTTTATAATAAAAACGTACCTATGCCAAATAGGAATGCAGTAAAATATATAAAAAATAACGATTTAGGAAAGTAGATAGTTTCTATTTGCTATTTGAATTTGATTGTGACTTGCGTTTTTGCGTTAACTAATCCAATTTGTAAATTGTAAACAGATAATGATTACACATAGATATCAAATTTTTTACTACTGATTACTACATCGATATTTTATGCCTTTTCAATATTCAATTGAAAATTGAAAAGAATATTGAAATTAAAATGATTTTTTTTTACATAATTCTACAATATTTATTTAATTATTCATTCTACAGTTACACTAGATACAAAAAACAATAAAGAAATTGGAACTTAAATATAAGTTTACTATTTATAGTAACATATTACTACATAATACTTTTTTCGCTAAAGAGTTCAATCATATATTGGATGTCTAAATTTATTAAATGTTTGTCATTGTTTATTATGACCAAAAAAATATTATACTGCACGTACTTAACTATAGTATTTATTTAGCCAAGCCATTAGTATAGCAAATAAAAGTTTTTTACTGATATATTTTTATAAGTAGATGAAACGATGCGATGTTTTGCATATTCCTCATATTTAAGTACATAGTTTATTATGCTGAGTCAGGACCTATTCTTGACATCGCGCAACATTACATTATAGTTTGTTTGTAGTGTTTGTACTGTACTCTATTTCAATGTTGTGTGTTGTCATGAATAAATGTTTTATCTACTCTCATATCGTAAAGTTCTAATTATGAAATCAAAAACAGTACTTTAATGACCCACTTTAGGTACACCCGTCTATAATGAAATTAAAAAATTATATTATAGTACAGTTTTCTTCCCAAGATAATGCTATAAAATAACTTTTTTTCATTAAAGTACAAGTATTTGGACATGTCTGGGCACTTATAATGTTTTTTGGGTTTTTATACTTCAATTACTGTCAGTCAACTTGTCAAACGAAATAATAAAGAAAAAAACATTATAAGTGGCCAGACATCAGGACTAAACAATTATAATTTTAGATGCAAATTTACTTTGTCTGTGGTTGCGTATGCGGTAGAGATCTCAACTTGGGAGTTTTTCCCCACACGGATTTGGGCGCCATGATGATTAATGTTTGTTTATTTTATTGGTTTTTTTGCATACATATTTTATTTTGGCGAAATATGATAGAAAAATAGCAGTGATATTAAGGTGATATAAACTTGGATCTGAAATTGTGGAGGCGGCAATGGAAATTACGAATAATCGATACCCATAAGTCATGAAAACCTATAACAAAATATTATCGATTTTTTACCTTTAAATTACATTATTAGATGAGTTTAGATAAAGTGCTGTATGATACTGCACATAATTAGGTACTAAAAACTCGTGTGACACTATTAAGAATTTATAGTTTTGGTAATTTTTTCTGTGATATTTTTAAACGGCATCCAGAAATGTTTAACTTCTAAGCAAAGCAAATAAAATATGTTTTTTTGATCGATTTATGAACTGACTAACGGACTGACTACTGTTGCGATTCATAATGATAATAGATTTCCACCTTTAATTTTACGTATACATCAGTGGCGAGGGGTGAAATTATTGCGAGGGTAAGCCGTTCAAAAAATATCGATAATTTTATAATTCCAGTGTATTTTAAGCATGATAAAAGTGGCTTTGAAATGATGAAAATGTGAGACTGGGATTCCTAAAAGGTAAGCCGTATGGCTTGTATGGACCCCTCGCCACTGGTAGGTATACATGTAGGTATACATATGTACGTATACTGGATGTTTTTTTCGCCATATCAATTTTTTTAAAGATTATTGTACTCATCATTATGAACATAATATCTACACGGACCCTTTTTTGCATTCTACTTAGAAAACGTACAGTAAATAAAATTTAACAATTAAAAAATCTAAAGTACCTAAAAATTTTAATTTTAGTTATCGCAGTAGCATAATATTTTACGAGTTTTCATTCAATTATACGACCATTCCATTGTTTCCTATGTAGGTTAGGTATACAAGTAACTCGATGAGAGTAACACAATCTAAATATATAAAAGGAAAGCGTGACTGACTGTCTGATCTCTCAACGTACAGCAGCGGAAAGCTAGTTTATAATAAAGTGGCTAGACACCTATCACAATGCAGTCGTGAGTTCGATTCCCACCTACGACAAACATTTGTGTGCATGAATAAATCTGTTTATCTTGAGTCTGGTTATTATGACGCAGACATATACTAAAAAAGGATGTTAAGAATTCGACCTCTAAAGGGTTAAAATAGGGAATCGCGATCGTCCTCGACGGCGAGGACCGTCGCGACGTCCCTCCCAGTCTCGTCCCGTTCAAGCGGCCCGAGCTGCCTCGAGTAATACGCCCGCCCTCATTTAGTCGTAACTCGAACTATGTCGTCCCTCTCTCCCCTGTAACGCCATGAGTCGAGGTCCGTACCCCACAGGGGGTGCCCTCAGGGGTGATTACCTAAAATTTTACCCGGATGAAAGCCATTGCGCTCGCTTCCTCTGTCTAACACTTTCATAAAAAAAGTAGGTAATCGCGGATTAAAACGCTGCGCAGAAAGTCAGTTACGTATATATTTAGACAAAAATGTTATCCATAGTGTAGAAGCTCTGCTTAGTTTGGGATCACCGGAATTACTACTTAACAAAATGATAATGAACTTCATTACGGAGCACTGAATATTAATCATTGATCAGGACTCGTTTGATATTAAAGTCGCGTGTCCCATAAAATAGCCGTGTATGGAACATGACCCTGAATATATCTTGACAGAACAGTCATTCAAGTTGAAAATATGTTTAAATCATTATATACTATTGTAGGACGCAGAGTCGAACACGGGGCTTAATCAGTCCACTTGACTGTATGTATTTGAAAGAATACAATTTTATGCAATTAAAAATATATTATAAATTTAGATGGATACATTCAAGACGAGAGAAGACAGAATGAATAGAAAAACAAAAGAATTAATAATATTAATATTCAAATTCAAATCTTTATGTGTTGCTAACAACTATTCATATTATGCAACACACAACACTACACAGTATGTTTAATACATAATAATATTACGTATTGTATTCATAGATATTTAACTTATACTGTATAGCTGTACCTCGCGGTTTCACTCGCGTTCCCGGGATAAAAAGTAGCCTATAACCTTCGGGAATAATGTAGCTTCCTATTAGTGAAAATATATATAAGAGCTGCAATTTGCAAAAAACGTGATAAAATTTTAATTTCGCGCTCCAATCGACGCCTCCACCTTAAGAGTAGCGCCACACCTGGCAGGTTCGGCGCGGAAAGTTCCGCAATTGAATAGGTAGCGCGTTACGTTCGGCATATGTTAAATAGGTTATTTAAAAACACTGGAAACAGGGGGGCAATCATGTAACTTTGTTGCAATCAGTTTTAAACAATTTCAGTGTTTAAAATTCTAACAAATATTACAATGTTTGTCTTGAAGATAAAAGGAAGGATTTCTACTTTTTACTTTGGTCGTGTTACAGTTTTTTAAACTATTTATTTTTGCCTGAGACAGAAATGGCCCAAACACCTTGATCCTTTTTACTTTGTAAACAGAGGGTTTACTAAGAAAAACGATTCACGATTGTTCGATAATCCTTGTCAAATTCTTACCCAATAGAATGGCACAAAATTTACGTCTCATCTGTTTGCTGCAATTCTATTGGTTAATAATTTGACACCGAATATCGAACTATCGTTTTTCGGAATAGGCTCTAAGCTACCGAAAAAATTTGATATTTGCCGTCAAAATACCATGAGACTTAAAAATACTACTAATAGTATAAATGCGAAAGTTTGTGAGTATGTATGTATGTATGTATGTATGTATGTTTGTTACTCTCACGCAAAAACTACTAAACGGATTTGGATGAAATTTGGAACACAGATAGTTTATAACCTGGATTATAGGAAACATATAGGATACTTTTTATCCCGGGAAAACTTAAGATCCCTCAGGAACGCGGGTGATATCGCGGCACGGAAGCTAGTTAAATCATAAATAGTGGCTCTGCCAGGAAGTGGGCGGAAAAGTCTGGGAAAATCCGGACTATTAGTGTATCGTCACACCTGCTGCAGGTTCCGCGCGGAAAGTTCCGCTAAACACGCTCACAGTTTTTAAACTACTTCATGTATTATGTAACATAATGACACATCATATTTATCAAGACTAATCACAGACTTGTGATAAATGGCTTATTTTAGATTAATTGTCTGTTCTTGAGTTTGTTCCATTCGGCTGCAGATAATTAACATTTTGACTTTCAAGAATGACACGGAAAATGTAATTTTATACACTGAGGTATATTACGTATAGAGAAGCTATCCTAAGCAAAGGTCATGTTCCATTTTGTTAATATTCGCTGCAGCGCTGAAACAATAATTAGTCGTCTAACCAGACAGTTCAAACACGAGGAGGCTCTCTGCTTATGTCTCCGTCCCTTACTAAACTGACTGAGACAAGAGAGACGTAATTTTAGTAAAAAATAAGGTTTTATGTTATTTAAAAAGAAACTAAGCCTTTTTTTTAAAGTAAGTAAACTATTCCCTTTCTAATGGATTTCAGAATGTATGCTAATATTTTTCAAGTTATTTGGATGGCCCAAAATAAGATAAGAGAAGAATGCATTCTTAGTTTTAAAAAAGGGCATATTTACGATTTTTTTCTGACGTTACACACTGAACTGCACTTGAACGGAAAATAGTGGTTATGTGTGGCGTCTTCTCTATACGTAGTAATATACCTCAGTGGTCTTATAAGGTTAATTTGTATCATCATGCAATTATGCTATTTTGTCAATTTTTTTGCCTGTTTTAGACCACAATCTCACAGTGGTCAGTAATGATGTAGCCGAAAGTGGTAAGCTGACGCCTAGAAGGGAACTGGCTCTCAAGTGCAGCTGTTGGAACACACCGGAAGCTGCTTGGCGACAGATTTTCAACTTGAGGGTGGTACTACAAAGTACACCACCGTGCTATGGTTTCCTCACTTGCTTTCCTTCACCGAAAGCTGAAGCTCATTGTAGGATTAGAGCCCGCGACCTTCGTCTCAGTACCTCGTCCTCATTACCACCACAGTCAAAACAATTTTTTTAGACTGTGCTACCACTGAGCTATCATCACAATAAACCTTATTTGAAGATGTATCGATGATTTTGCTTTCACATTTAATAATCAATCAACTTTAGCATAGAAATATTTTAACAAAAAACAAAAGATTCAGCCGAATTTGGAACCTCCTACTTTTTTAAAGTCTGTTAAAAATTAACCTTATTTTGTTTTGTTTACCTTCCTGGTGTTTAATAATATAGATAAATCTTACTTTAAAGTAATAAAGACTCTTTTTCTGTGACATTTCTCAAAGTTAAAATATGCATAATGCAAAAGCCTGTCTGGGGCTGAACAAATGTCGCGATGTTTCAGTACTATAAATATTCAAAAAAAAATACGTTATCATAAGTAGGTCATTATTTTTCTGGCTCCCATTGAAAACCAGCTTCGAAGAAAAGCCTACCCTTGTGCATACTACTACATAATGCTGAATGGGAAACCATTTCAGCTCTTTCTTTGGTAGGTACTTAGTTAATTTTATTATTTTGTGTAACTATGCAAACAAATTATATTTTACTAGCGGCTTTTTTGTATTATAATGTGCATGTACATAAACCTTCCTCTTGAATCACTCTATTTATTGCTAAAAACTGCATTAAAATCCGTTGAGTAGTTTAAAAGATTTAAGCGAACAGACAGCGGAAGCGACTTCGTTTTATACTATGTAAAGATGTTGAATAAACTTTTTCAATTAAATAATTTCTCTTTTAATATCATTATGTGCTTTATATTTAACAAAATTAAAAATAAAAACAAAATTACCTAACTATAAATAGAAAATTATTTATTATTTCTCTTTTTAAATTTAAATAATAAAAATTTTGAGATCAAATTAATAATAACACTTAAATATTTGAAACAAATTCGTCTCACTATTCGAAAATCTAAAACTTGTTAATAAATGATTTATTGCGTGATTATGTTTTTTTCCGGATCTCAATTAAATGTAGAGAGAATCCGCATCGTTGTCAACCCTACCTAGGCTGTAATGTTATTGCATAAATAACATTATAAACAGTATAAATAAACATTGTTTCCATAATTGCATAGCTCAAAGAAATCTAAAATTTAAATCACAAAAACATTTTACGTTACCAACTCAATAATTTACGTTACCACTATTATTAAAAACACCCTATATTTTTTCGTTCCTGCCTGTGATAATTCAGTGATATAAAATTAATTAATTAATCAAAACAGACTGACCTTTACTGACATAGCGACACGTGCGATTTAATCGGCGTTCGTTACTCAATTGATGAGTGTCGACTACTGAGTGAACGAGAAGATTAAAGGTGGATTTATAATCTACGCGTTACTAGTAAAACGTTACCATAGTAAATGTATACCGACGTTCTGATGCATCACTACCCGACCACGACACGTCAGATAAATATAACCACTAGGACGACCGGCATTTGTTTCCTATCTTGAAAGTCTAGCGCACTAGTATCGGCCATACAAGTCGGTGGAACGCTACAATATCTCATGTGATTATAGTCTCTATTTCAATGGTAAAGAGTTTTAATTGTGTTGACAAAAATAAGTATTTTGACGTTCGTCAAGCGTTTAAGCGTTCCTTCGATACCTATCTGTACTTTAGTACTATATTCAATAATCTGTGGTCTAGCATCGCTAGCGCTGTCCGCGTTTACTGTCTGTACGCTTAGATCTTTTAAACTACGCAACGGATTTTAATGCTGTTTTCAGCAATAGATAGAGTGGTTGAAGAGGAAGGTTTATATGTATAATACACGCATATTGTGGTACAGAAATTTAAAGATTTTTACACCGGTGCGAAGCTGGCGGGTCGCTAGTTCGACATAAACTAATTTTCGTATTCTCGGGATGTCACGCGAGATATGTCTAATCCCTTTCGTTCGAGATGCAACGAATGGTCCTTAGCAGTAGAAATTTCGATGTCGAATGAGAAATTGGGTTAAATGCTGATTTAATTAATTTAATTTGTTTGTCATTGTTGTCAGGAACGTAAATATTTATAAATTATAATCATTATAATCTATAGATCTCAGATTAGATAGAGACTCTTCCCACCCTACGAATATATTGTGGCTTTTTTAAACTATTTTTTTTGTTTTTAATTTGTTTTTACTGTTCTACGTAAAAGTAGCCTATATCCTTTTTCATATGGACCTACCTACCTACAGCATGGGGTTCTTCAAGAAGGGCATGATACCCCTGGTGATGTTGCAAGCGTCTATAGGCTCAGTCCTGGATTTGTCCGTATAGGCCGCGGCCTTGGGTCGGCAGCGTACTAGGGGCGGCATATACCTAGGGGCGGCAGATACCTAGGGGCGGCAGCGTCTTAGGGGCGGCAAATTTCAGAGGACGCCTACTTGATTTGTTAAAGGGGCGGCTGGTACTATAGGCTACGGTAACCGTTTCCCATCAGGTGTGAATGCTTGTTAGACTAGCCATCATGTCACGACACGACATACGTGTCGTCACGATAGACAAATATAAATCCGCCTTAACTAGTGGAATGAGTTAATAATATCCCGACTTGGAATATGTTAAAGAAGCGCATGATATGTATAAATAACGGCATTCATTTGCGAGCTTGCATGATGATTAGGTAATGGTGCCGATTCTGTTGTTTACGAACTAAATAAATTTAATCTCACTATATCTCTTTCTAATAGTAAATATAAGAAAGGGATGCAAGATATTTTAGTCCTGTCAGTTTAATCCGATCACACATTTCTACGTGAATTTAAGCGCGATCTTTATTGGTCACGACTATTTACCCGTACATTACGACGGCATGGATTAAACTGACAGCATTAAAAATACGGTTAACTTGAAAGAGAGGTGACTTGTCTAATATTAGTTAAGTTCGTAAACAACAGAATCGACACCAATGTAAACATAAAATAACTCAAATGGACATATTTATTACTAACAGACTAAACAATATTTTTTTATGTCAGAAAGTTGACAAGCAGGCTGGCGGTCCACCTGATGGTATGTGGTTACCGTCGCTTATTGCCATTTGCAATACCATAGGTATTGCCGATGTGTTGCCGACCTGTTACAATGCCGAGAAGGCAATTACAATTGCTGGAACACACTGGTAGGTGCTTGGCGACAGATTTTCAATTTGAGGGTGGTAGCCACCGTGCTATGGTTTCCTCACGATGTTTTCCTGCACCGAAAGCTCAAGCTCATTGTAGGATTCTAACCCACGACTTTCGTCGCGGCATCCGACGTCGCTACCATTGAACTATCATCGCCTTTTTATAATCTTCAATATTTACAATTATTTACAACAAATATACAAACTACATATAAAAATATTCCTCGTGGCGGCCGCTGCTGCCAATCAACGGCAAGGTTCCCAGAAGGCTGGCATCGTTCCCTCTGGATGGCCAAGCTAACGCGTTGGCGGAAAAAAATTTTTTTTAAGAAACCCCGGAATCTCACTAGAAAATTGGTGCTAAGAACACTCTCCATTAAAATACCTTTCAATAAAAAAAAAATCAAAATCTGTCCATCCGTTCAGGAGCTATAAGGTCACAGACAGACACAAACAGATAGATAGACACGTCAAACTTATAACACCCCGCCATTTTTGCGTCTGTGGTCAAAAAATAGGAGTCTAAAATTACGTCCCTCGAGTAATATAGGCTTTTAATTAATTTCTCAGATTTATAGAAGGTTAAGATGCAATTTCTCAATTTCGGAAATGCAAATGAAATAAATTTATTAAAATGAGAAAAAAAAAATGGCTCTTTATTTTACTATGTAAAGGCCTGTGATTGACCACATCTCAGTGATGTGGCTGATGGTGGTAAGCACACAAAGCTGCGTTGCTTAAATAATAAATCATTTATTTCTGAGAATATGGTACTTACAGTAGGATGGAATAGTATTAACGATCTGCATATTCTACCATTATTGGTGTAGAAATAGTTCAGAATTCAGATATGATTCAGATATCATGATCTACAAAAAAAGAAGCCCTGCTGAGTTTCTTGCCAGAGTCTTCTCAGTTCAAGTGTTTTCCAAACATTCATAAGTGCCTAATTAGGGCCTAAACTGAATAAATGAGTTTTGATTTTGATTTTTTTGGCAAAGATTATCACCACCACATCACATACAGTACCCGAGGCAGCAGCGTCTGTGATTTTTTACTAAAAGTGTGCCACTCCTTTCGCCACCGGCGTAGAGTCCATCATCACACACTGGAACCTAAATGGTCTCGTACTGTGCGATTCCAAAGGAGCTTCCTACCACGGACGCTCAAGTTGTGGAATGAGCTGTCCGCCGTGGTGCACCCAAGAGACTACAGCATGGGGTTCTTCATGTGAAGAGAATGTTGCAGGGTCGGCAACGCGCGAGTGATGCAAGCGTCCATAGGCTACGGTAACCGCTTACCATCAGGTGGGCCGTATGCTTGTTTGCTGTCTTAGTGGTATATAAAAAAAAAACATATATATATAGTTACTAATAAACGGACTTAGAAGCACACAATATAAATTATTTTAATTTTCAAAAGACGTTTGTGTGTTTGTTTAGTTTAATTAATTTATGTCAACATTCCAAACTTTAAACAAATACAAATATTATTATCTTGTATTATTACCTTCAGAAAGTGATTGTTAGTTAACAAAATTAATTATATAAAATGAAATGAATTATATTATAGGATTATAGTAAGTTATGTATGAAGATCATTTATTTCGGTATCTTTTAAATAATTTTATTTAAAACTAGCTGTTCCGCGCGGTTTCACTCGCGTTTCCAGGATAAAAAGTAGCCTATAACCTTCGGGAATAATGTAGCTTCCTATTAGCCTATTGGTGAAAGAATTTTTCAAATCGGTTCAGTAGTTTCGGAGCCTATTCAATGCAAACAAACAAACAAACAAATCTTTCCTCTTTATAAAATTAGTATAGAAGTATAGAAAACATTGAGGTATATTTATTACTACGTATAGAGAAAACGCCATACATAACCACTATGTTCCGTTCAAGTGCAGCCATCCGGCCGCACTTCACTTAGTTGCTTTTTGGTCGCGAAAAATATCTCGAATTAGAGATGATCTCTACCCGCGCGAGAATTGGCCTTCTGGCGCCTTATTGATACAGGTGACCAAAGAGCTGGCACTTGCCTCGGGCAGCGCATCACCCTCGCAATTCAAGGTAACGTTGCCAGCTTTTTGGAACCCTGCCTGCAGGCGTTGATTTAAACGCGGTTTGTTATTTACTAGCGACCCGCCCCGGCTTCGCACGGCTTTTCTCGGTTTTTCAGTACTATAATATGCATGTATTATACATATAAACCTTCCTCTTGAATCACTCTATCTATTAAAAAAACGCATCAAAATCCGTTGCGTAGTTTTAAAGATCTAAGCATACATACGCACAGACAGACGGGAAGCGACTTTGTTTTATACTATGTAGTGATAGTGACAGTTACTCTGTATATACAGAATGGTTTTTTTTAAAGATCATTGTAGGAGAACCAAAAGGTAAAAAAAGAACCTCTCCGTTCATCTATCCGTCTGTCATAGCGGTATATCTCAGCAACCACATATGCTATTTGGAATAGTTTTAAATATTGACCTAAATATATTAAAAAAAAATAGTACAGCTATCTTCCGGTTAGAAAAAATATATATACAAAATTCGGCTGTATGATATTTTTTATGTTTGTTCATGCACGCATAACTTATTTCGCTTATGAACCAATTTTAATTATTATTTTTTTGCGTTGGGTTCTGTATAGTTCCATAATGGTGCCGATTCTGTTGTTTACGAACTAAATAAATTTAATCTCACTATATCTCTTTCTAATAGTAAATATAAGAAAGGGATGCAAGATATTTTAGTCCTGTCAGTTTAATCCGATCACATATTTCAACGTGAATTTAAGCGCGATCTTTATTGGTCACGACTATTAATTAACCCGTACATTAACTGACAGCATTAAAAATGTTCTGTCTTTTTTCAATAAGGTTAACTTGAAAGAGAGGTGACTTGTCTAATATTAGTTAAGTTCGTAAACAACAGAATCGACACCATTGTCTTTGATGGAGGTTTTACTCTTTTTAAAGTTGATTATTCAGCATTTAGAACCTATTTATTACATTATGATTTTAAAATAAATAACAAAGCATTGTCTTTTGTTAATTTTTATTTTAAGGAAGTGTCAAAAATAAGTATAGGGTAGTTGACTGACATATCAAATCAGATACTTTTTAATAAATGTCAAAACGATCGTTTATAAGGAATTTTGTATGAAATATTACACTATGACGTCATAGTTTCATAGCATCAAATCATATACTCTTAGTGGTTCCACTGGTAATTAAAAATCATAAAAAGCATTAAATGTACAACATACTAGTTATTTCCACGTGTTTTTAGATGTTTTATGCATTGGTTAGTGTTTGGTCATTTATTTTTGACACTGTCAACTAGCCTATTGAGTATTTATACTGACACGTAGGTCTATCTATACTAATAATAAAGAGTTTGTTTGTTCGAACGCTCTAATGGTTTTACTGGTCCGATTCGAAAAATTCTTTCACTAATAGGAAGCTACAATGTCCTCGAAGTTTACAGGCTACTTTCTATCCCGGGAACGCGAGTGAAGCCGCGGGGAACAGCTAGTACACACGGCCACAGATCAAGCTACACACTGCGGCACCTTATGCGGTTGTAATAGGCGCTATTTTGCAACAAAAATGTGTAGCTTGATCTGTTGCCGTGTGTACATAATAAGTGCTTCATCTATATTTTGTAGTGACGTAACTGACAATCGTTTTGAGAATTTAATGGAAGGAAACTAATAAACGCTACATGACTTGCATTTTTATATTTAAATTAATAAAGATTTCGGCACGTTGTCAAGCCATTTGGCTTGGAGTCCAAGAAAATGGCAAAAAAATCAAATTTAAAAATAAATTGACACACTGACAAAAAGGGCTCATGTCTGAATAATCGACATTTAACAAAAATACTCCTTCAAAAACAATAAAATTAAAATGGGACCTCCTCCTTTTTTTGATGTCGATTAAAAATGGTCACTTGGGTGTTAAGTAATGACCCGCGAAGGGTCGAAGAATGTCCCGCAGACCGGCTGCCACTGGCGAGAGGAGGAACACCTCTGGGTTTTAGTCAGTAATAGTCTGACATAATCCGTCATTGCCCCCAGAGCGGCCGGTTATCCCTGAGGATTTTCTGGCTCACAAAAAAAAGGGTGGTAGGTACCAGTGGCGAGGGGTGCAATTATGGCGAGGGTAAGCCGTTCAAAAAACACCGATAATTTTATAATTACAGTGTATTTTAAGCATAGGGTTGTCATACGTCCGGGTTTCCCCGGATTAGTCCTATTTTAGAGGAAGCGTCCAGGAAGCGTCCGGGCGGGGTTTCATTTGTAGTCCGGGTTTTAATGTTTACCTACCGGTCGCAAAAAATATATAAAAGTAGATTTATATTTTGAGTAAAATTTAAATGACATGTCCGAGTATAAAGCTCCAAAATCCGGGGTTTTCACACTTTTTGTCCAGGTAAGCGGATTTTAGAGATGGCAATATGAAAGTGTGGGACTGGCATTTCTAAAAGGTAAGCCCATGGGAATCGGCGAAAAACAAGAATCTTCAAAAATTGCGTTACGTAATACTTGCACGCTCCCTAAATAGGTTTGTAACCTTGTCACGATGACTTTGCGAATTTTGGTCGATTAAAATTCAAAGATGAGCCAAAACATCATAGACAAAAACATAGACGAGCGATATTAAACATTAATAATTCGGTCACAAGGTCAGTCAGGTGCGTGGACAATAGACGTTCCATGGCTGATGGCTGGTTGGCCTCGGAAGTAATGGCTTCTAATGACTATAGATATAAGAGTAAGTATACTCTTCGGTTTCTAAAGTGGACAAATCAAAATAGGATAAGTGCGAGTCTGACTCGCGCACCGAGGGTTACGTAATTTCCTATGTTACTTTAAATATACTTTTTATAGGTTTTCTTGTTCTGTAATCTATAGGTACAGAACTATTTTCAAAACTATTTATCTTAAAAGATAACAAATTATATTTGAAATTCTCACAACGAGCCCTTTAAACCAAATTTAAACTCAATCAGCTGATTTTATTGGTGATAATATAAGTGAAGAAACGAAGTGTTTGTAATTTAGCGCTATCTTCGTCCATTTGCATATTAAGGTAAGCTCGACAAATATCCAAAGTGCAGTAATACTCTCCGCCATTCATTTCTGCGAATATATCTTCGATGATAGGTATGGGGTATTGTTCATCCTTAATTACCTTATTCAGTGTTACTTTATAATCGGCGCATAATCGAATGGTGCCATCCGGTTTCACTATTGGTACTACCGGCGTTCCCCATTCAGAGTTTTCAATTTTGGTAATGACTCCTTCTTGGCATAGGCGTTCAATTTCTTTATCTATATTTTTCCGGTACATAGCTTATTTCAACAAAATCAATTAAACACACTTAATATCAATCGCAATATAATAGCAGAAGAAACTATGAATGACCCTGAATATAACCTATTAGTTCAAGCTTTGAGGAAGGGTCAAACATTAAGAACACTTGGCTATAATGACAACGAATTAACGCTGGAAGATAATTGTATTATTAAAGGTACTAGAGTCATGATTCCAAAGAATCTACGAAATAAAATTTTAGAAGAATTACATTTATTAAAAATGAAACTATTGGCCCGCAGTTACGTCTACTGGAAAAATATAGATAAAGATATTGAACAACTAGTCACCAATTGCCGTGAATGTCGTCTCAAACAAAATGAACCGAATAAGGTTCAGATACATCATTGGGAAGTGCCGACAGAACCATGGCAACGCATACACATCGACTTCGCTGGACCTATACATGGTTACTACCTTTTTATAATAGTAGATGCGATGTCAAAATGGGTGGAGATTATTCCAACAAAAACAACTACAAGTACTTGGTGTATTTCAAAATTAAAAAATGTATTTGTGGATTTCGGTATACCATATATTTTAGTTTCCGACAATGGCAGACAGTTCACATCAGGAGAATTTTCGTCATTTTTGGAAAAAGGGCGGAGCCCTGATATATACTTATATATTAATACTGAGTGCTTCTTCTTTCATAGAGACTTTAGAAAAATACTTATGTCACTTTAAAATTCCTGTCATTCTTAATAAATTGTTATACCATGAATGCCTTATAATTTTATACATAAAATTGGCATATACTGCCAATGTGAGAATATTTCACTTGGGCCAGAGGGTCCAGGTGAGAGATTATAGTAATTCTAATAGTAAATGGCAATTCGGCACAGTTACTAAACGTTTTGGTCGTTTACATTACGAAATCTTAACGGATTCTGGTTTGGTTTGGAAGAGGCATGTCGATCAGATGCTGGGAACAACATTCGAGAGGGTTACCACTACTTACGTAATTAAGGGCGGAGCCCTGATATATACTTTTTAATACTGAGTGCTTCTTCTTTCATAGAGTCTTTAGAAAAATTAATTAATTTATGTATAAAATTATAAGGCATTCATGGTATAACAATTTATTAAGAATGACAGGAATTTAAAGTGACATAAGTATTTTTCTAAAGTCTCTATGAAAGAAGAAGCACTCAGTATTAAAAAGTATATATCAATAAGGGTTCCTTTTTTCCTGTTGAAGTACGGAATTCTAATAAAGGACTTCGTACAGGCTCGCTTCACAAATCCAGTTGATGTTTGTATGTCTGCGAGATGTCATCCTTGCTTGGATATTAGGAGTGGTAATAATGTGTGTTAGATGCCTTTTTAATAGTGGTATTCTGTCACTTTTCCATTGTACCTAATATGCGGTTTGTCGAGGAGGTGTTAGGTTTCGATGGCATGGACCAATCTGACAACATTTTTTTTTATACAACAATGTCTGCAATCAAGCATACGGCCCGCCTGATGGTAAGCGTTTACCGTAGCCTATGGACGCTAGCGATACCCGGGACAGAGTCCAGAGACCATATACTAATCCGCGCCCCGGGTACCACTCGCGCATTGCCGACCCTTCCACCCACCCCGATGAGCTCTGACGACCTTACTCACGCGCAGGAACACAACAAAGTTATTTGGCTGCGGTATTCTGTAAGGTTCTGTTCTTCAAGCGAAAAATCGCTATGCTCTCTTAAAATGCACATAATATTAAAAATGTTCTATCTTTCTTCAAATGTTTATATGAAAGAGGTGACGTGACTAATAATAGTTTAATTTGCAAACAAAACACCAATCATTAGTATTCTACTCTAGTTTTACTAGTGAATCTCCAAGGTCAGATTTCAAGGCGCCATCTCATATCCGGTATGAGTGCTTATGTTTGTTATGTCATCGGTGCGGTACCTACATAAGTAGGACTTACCGCTTTAGTTCGAGATATAGAAAAAAAAACATAAGTACCTATTATTTTCACTTACAGGTTTTTTTTTTTTTTGAAAGGACTAAGTTTGTAGCCTCAGATGGCTGCAACAACCTTACCGGACAAATCGGCGAGCGCAGAGGGCTCTCAGCCGGGTAATACCACTTATAGGTGTTTTATAATATTTTTGACACATTTTCTCAAAAAATGCTTTTACAAAATCTATATGTTAAAGCCTGTCCTTTCTATCAAAAGGTTGCCTGGTAGAGATCACTTTTAGTGATAAGGCCGCCCATTGTGACACTTTCATTTGTATATGTTAACGGAAAAGTATCTAGGCCGTCATTGTATACATTTCCTAGGAAATCCATACATTTCCTAAATATCTATCGGAGTACTACATTATATTATATTATACTACGGTATATTTGTAAGGATAGCGGTATTTGGGGGGTTGTAAGTGAAAGGTACTTTGTGCGAATACTTGCTATTCTATGCAAAATAAAAAAAATAACCCCAACCTATTTTTTTCAATAGTTTCTATATATTTCCAAGTATCATTATTGAATTATAATTTCCTAGGGGAAATACACAGGAATTGTATACAATTCCTATATTTCATACATTTCCGGTGACATATACATTTTCATTTTTTGTGTTGTGGCAATTAAGCTCTGTCTATTCTGCCTTAAATATTGTTCGATAATAATTAATAATTACGCACCATACAACAGAACGTGCGGTAAAATTTTTACGTACTCTCACTTGTGTAAGTACTACCTGTTTCATCGCATAGGTAGGTACTCCCACGGTACTCCGCCAGCTAGTAAAGGAGTATCTGGCCGTGCTGCCGTGCAGTTTTTTTTAATATCCCTAAAAAGTATATAAGAATTCCACTAAGGAGTTTCACATCACGAAAATAAATAGGCTAATAGATCTAACCTCCTTGGAAACGCTTTTGCTAAATACTTTTTTTGCGTCAAAGGATGTAGTTCTGATTTTCCCTACGCGCACGTGGCGCCATTTGCAAATGCGCCATTTTCATATTAGAAACGTCAAACATTGTTGCTCACAGAGGTAACGTAAGTTACTTATCGAGTAACGTAAAATGTTTTTGTGATTGAGTTTTATTAGACTTTTTTGAACTATGCAAATAAGAAAACAATGGTGCCGATTCTGTTGTTTACGAACTAAAATAAATTTAATCTCACTATATCTCTTTCTAATAGTAAATATAAGAAAGGGATGCAAGATATTTTAGGCCTGTCAGTTAAATTGTTCTATCTTTTTTCAATAAGGTTAAAATGAAAGAGAGGTGACTTGTCTAATATTAGTTAAGTTCGTAAACAACAGAATCGGCACCAATGTCCATCTATAGTGTAATTTATGGCTCAGCTAGGGTTGCCAGATGGATTCTCTCTACATGATCATTTCATAAAATATTTTATCTACTCTCATATCGTAATGTTCTTATTATGAAATCAAAATCAGTACTTTAATGAGCCACTTTAGGCACACCCGTGTATAATGATTCATTATAGTACAGTTGTTGTTCCCAAGATAATGCTATAAAATAACTTTTTTTCTATTAAAGTACACTTTGGACCTATCAATAGTATAATCAATCAGTATCAATTCAATTTGACGATGACAATGTAACAAATTTTGTAACTTGAACTTTAGAGGTAAGAATTTTTGGGAGTTGGCAACACGGATTTGATTAAGTATATGATTATATTTTATTGTTTTTGCCTACACATATCATTTTGACCAAAAATGTCACAAAAATAGCAATATTTTTTTTTTTTTTTTTTTGCAAAGTTGGTAGAAATTCAATTTTTTTAAATTACATTATTTATATGAGTTTAGATAAAGTACTGTATGACACTGCACATAATTAGGTATTAAAAACTCGTGTGATACTATTAAGAACCTCGCCTACGGCTCGGTACTTAAACTCACACTCGTAGTTAATAACCCCTATTATGCAACAGTATCATAAACTACTATTAACAGCACTCTCAGGCAGCATATTTTCGAAAAGTTTATCTCAATCTATCTCAATATACGATTACTATAATATCATTTATAATTTGATAATCTGCTTTAGTGAAGCAATAATATAGTATGGTACATACGATCATATTATGTCTCAAGGGTAAACCTTCGGTTGGAGCGCGAAATTAAAATTTTATCACGTTTTTTGCAAATTGCAGCTCAGTTATAGGTCGTAAGTTATCAACATGTTATTTGCGAGAAGAATAGTAGTATATTTACTGATTAATAACAAAAGAAATCATTAACATATTCCTCCAAGGTTTATTACTGACATATACGACTATTTCATGAAAATTTTACTAATATACCTTGGAGGAATATGTTGACGCTTCCACCTTAAATTGTTCTCTGTGAGTATATGATATAAGATAGATTCATCTATTGGAAACAATGGCACTAGGACAGATAGTACTTGGGACAGCTAGTTTAATACGGTACGGTAATAATACGGTTAAACTGATAACTATTAGTACTTGCCAAAATATTATTCAATGAATTAATAATTAGATGCTAGAAACTGCCGGTATATTTAGGGAAAATTAAAATCTCCGATAAAATAACTATCAGCGTTGAAATCGTGTATATTTTGAATGTAATTTAAAAAATAAATAAGCTTTTTTAAATGTTATACAACAAACTAAACAATACAATCTTCGACGCAAAAAATTACAATTATTTAAAAATTACAAATTGAGGCTACATTAGTTAAATTAAGTTTAGTTTGTAAATAACATTATTTTAATCAACTCCAACTATTTTACAATCATATTAAATTATTCAATATCTAAATTAGCACCATTCTTCCAAACTCTAAGAGCATAAGGAATTTCCTCTTTTTCGTCGACTTTGTCGAACGGGTAGTTCTCGTAGTCCTGATAGAATACAGGTCGGACTGTGCGGTACCCGTTGTCGAACTTCGCTAGCGTTTTCACGTCCGAAGCGTCAATTTCGAAGTCGAATATCGACGCGTTATCGACAACGCGAGTCTTGGTTATGGTCTTAGGTATTGAGACGAGCCCGCGCTGGTACTGTGAAAAAAAAATGTAGCTTACTGACTGATTGGAGCTTCTTTTAATATAATAAAATAACTTCTAATCAACATTAGAAATAGTAGTATTAAGTGACGTCATGCATATTGGCACCGACTCATCTAGACAGCCAGGCATCATAATATTGATTGAATAGCATATATTTAAATATGTATTTGACCTGTATTTGACAATCTCACCGTGGTCAGTAAGTGCTTGGCGACAGATTTTCAAGTTGAGTGTGGTAGCCACCCGGCGAGTACTACAAAGTATCTTTCTACTACGTGTTATGGCTTCCTTCTACACCGAAAGCATGTCAAACTAATAACCTACGCCATAGCATGTAATACCATCGACATTTTTGCCGATAAGTCTCTGATAGATGCTGTGAAGGCATTTCTTGATTTAAAAGCCGAAAGACGTCCACTGCTGGAACAAAGCCAAGGATCTCCACGATGGCCGGACTTCCACTACCCGCATCCAGCGGTATTTCATTACATAGCTATCTGAATCTATGTGTGCCAAGTCACATAGTAAAGACTAAAATTACAAACAAAATGGAGCGAGTCCTAATCACACTTGACCTAGTTTTTTTTAGATACTTACCAAATACCTCAGCGTTACTTGAGTGACAGTTTTGTTATATTTTTTGGCCATAGCAACCATGATAGGGTTGTTTAGCTTCGGCTCGGGGCTGTTCGGGGCTGATCGGCTCGGCACCATCGTTCCGAACGGAGAATACGCTACGACCATCACTCCTTGAGACTGGCAGTAGTCGACCAGTTCTTTTTGGCCGAGGTTCAGGTTGATCTGGAATTATTGAGAATTATCCTTTAGTATACATATAGATTAGTGTAGATTATCCTTTGATCTGACATATTTGTACGGAAACCTTAGTGCGTGAGTAAGACTAGCACTTGTCCGGGTTTTAATTCATAAATAACTTTTAACAAAAAATAGAACCGACTTCATAAAAATACTAATCTGACACGTTTGAATCGTCAGATTAGTGTTAATTATTTTATACTTTTTAGTGTTTTTATGAAGTTGGTTCTATTTTTTGTTAAAAGTTATTTATTATCAATTTTTAGTTTCTTATGTGTAATCAATGATTCTAAACCGACAAGGAGTTTTAGCTTCGCATCATCAGTTCAGTAACATGAGATCTACCAGACCCTGCCGAGTTTCATTCCGGAGTCTTCTCAGTTTAAGTGATTGGTTGAAGTTAATGATTCGAAACTTCAAAATGATTTGTGCTAGAGCGTGCTACAGTGCATAAGTACCTCAATCTGATTGGAGACAGGCTTCACTTTACAGTTGGCGAGGAGTCTCTTCATCTGGGTCAGGTTGAAGTTGGACACCCCGATGGACTTGACCAGCCCCTTGGCGAGCACCGCCTCGAACCCGCGCCACGTCTCCAGGTAGTCGATCTTCTCGTCCACTCCATCTTGCTGTACAGTTAAAACATTATACAATCCGCTGTTTATTATCGTAGCTCCATATAGGGATGTGATTATTTTGATCTATTTAAGCATTATTCCCCTCAAAGAGCAACTGGACTGTGGATGTACCTTCCCCTTAAAAAATAATACCGTCAGTGACCCCATATTATTATTTTTTTTGTAATAAAAAGAATATTAATTTTCGACCTACCTATTAAACAAAGGAAAAATAGACTAACGGACTTAGCAACGCACAACTAAAACTCAAAGTAGAAACTTAAAAATTGTAATAGCTAGGTAATTTGTATCGTCATTAAAAAACAGGTGAAATTGAATCCATTGGTTAATGGTTTTTCAAAATTACATTAATTAGGAGATAAAACAGGGGATCAATGATTTATAACGGTACAGTCTATTAAAGTGTCAGTCTCAGCATACATTGAAAGAAATAATAACGTTCCTATGGATCGGAATTGTAACTGACCGGAAAATTACCAGTAGAATCGCCTCGAGGGAAAACCGTGATGGAAATTTTCACGTCCAGATTCAGGAGAATGTCCAACTGAGTGGTCTATTCTTGAAGTTACTTACAGAGATGGACATGGGCCAGTGCATGAGGACTTGATCCACGTAGTCCAGTTTTAGGCGACGCAGAGATCCTCGCACAGAGACCTCCACATCAGCAGCACGGTGGAAGTGTTGCCACACCTGGAACATTGAGGTCATTTGTTGAAAATCACGTTCACGTATGCTCTCCTCTACTAATATTTTTTGTATTCGATTCTAAAAATCTATTCACTATTAAGAATATGCATTATTCTTGAGTGAATTTCAGTGCTTTTATTTCTGGATCGAGATCGAGAAGATCGAGATTTGGAAAATTTAGCAAAAATATTAAAACTAACCCAGTATTGTGTGTATTTTTAAAATAAAATCATTTTTTTTTTCTAACCTTAGTGGAAATATACATGTCTTCCCTCTTTACGACTCCAGCGGCAATCTTCTTGTTGACAACTGCACCAACTTCAGGTTCAACTCTGTAGAGATGTGCGGTATCGATGTATCGATAGCCGATGTCGATAGCGTACTCCATAGTTTCTACCAGTTTTGGTAATTCTGACACGTCGAATTCGTACTGAAAATTGACGTAAAATATAAATTTATTAGGGAGTGGTTCTTCAAGGGAGTGTTAAGAGATTTTAACATGGTCGGCAACGCGCGAATGATATCCCAGTATGCCTAGCATACGAGACTGGAAACGAGTCATGTTGTGAAACTCGAGTGATGATCGAAATTCCCTGCATTTTTATTAGTCAAATGCTTGGCCTTGCGTATCACATCTCATTTACAGCCTGCATAATAGGATTAATGGTGTTTCAAGTGTCTATAGGCACTGGTAAGCGCACCACTAACAGAAAAACGGACTGTAGGTATGTCTATTTGCTGTCTTAGAAGTATAAAAAAGTAGAAAATGAGTTCATTTTATATGCAACAGGAAGAACACCAAAAAAATAAATACAATAAATATAGAAACGCATAGTATTGCAAAGAAATGTACGTCAGATAACACAAGACAGAGCATGTTCCCAATTTTTAACATAATCACTAAAAAACATTAAATTAAAAATGAAGCGCGTAAATTTACCCGATGTTTATAAAGTTACATAATATAAAAATAAAATACAAACCGAAAAAATTCCCGTGGCATCTGCCCCTGTGCCAGTCTGAAAAAAGAATTAAGTAAATTTCAAAACAATATTCACAATTTCACGGTGAAGATGCCGCCAAAGCCGAGGGCGCCAAGAACAAAAACTCTTGGAGGAATCGCACTTTTAACTGTAGCTGCTAGATAGGTACACCAGTAGGTGCTTGGTTACTTTTTTTGACCTTCCTTTATTTTCCAGAAGATGTTTTCATACCCCGAAATCTCAAGAATCGGACTTTTAATCCTCGTCACGCTAATAAAACGTTAATTTCACGAAGTTATGGACAGAAAAAATTTGTTTTTAAGTATCAGGCAGAATATCTAACTATGTATTACAAATACCAATACAAATACAAATTTAAAAAAAATAGAAGATTTCTTAGTATTTACCTTTTCGCTGACGCCAAGCCAGGTCCCATAGCCAAGGGCTGGCATTTTAGCGCCATTGTTCAGGGTGAAACTGGGAATGTTGACCTGAAAATAAACGATTAAAATATAATTAATATCTTATTTCATTTTTTATATTTATTTATTCGGAAGACCATGAGCTGGTATGCAAATGGAAAACTATAAGAAAATCACGAAAAAATGTCGTAAGTCTTAGTGAGAGTTTCAAAAGTATAGGTTTTTCGTAATAGTTAAATATGTTAATTATATTAGATAATCGACTATCAATCAAATACAATTATATTATTGTAAAATCTAAAAAATCTAAAAGGTTTATGTATTTATATAAAAACGGAAACAATATTAGTACCTAACACAAAAAATGCTATAGTGGAACTATTTACATTTCCTAAATTACATTTGATCACACTTTTTTAAACGACGACTTTTCATAGGTAATTTTTTTGTATTTCTTTTTTAAATACCATAGACTTGTTTCACCACAATGCCACTACGATTAGTATCAACTGTTCTATTTTACACTGGAACTAATCAGCTGTTGGTAAAGATTTACGAACATGATGGGAAGATGAAAATAGAAAACCTATTATTATGATATAAATGCCTAGATTTTTGCTGAGATTGAGTGCACTCGATGATAAAGCAGTATTTTGGTACAATTGTAAGATAAGATATTTTTGCGGTAAAATCAATGAAATATTATTTATCGCTTATCGCTTGCAATTGCAATAAGTGTTTTATTTAGGATTTTTTTATTACGATTTCTTTGTGATGTAATTCTGATTTCTTTGAAATATCAACCAAATTAATCTAGCATTAGAATACGCTTCAATTGGTCCAAATTATTTATTTTTGCGTTTTGCAGTCGAGACCATGGGTCCTTGGGGGTCCGAGGCGATTTTATGGAACATTATCTTCAAAACTAACGCGTAGATTTTGCACTGCAAACTATGTCTTTCATTAAAGAAAGAAGAGTAAACTGAGAAGAACCTTATAATAGTACACACGGCCACAGATCACTACACATTTTTGTTGCAAAATAGTGCCAATTACAACCGCATAAGGTGCCGCAGTGTGTAGCTTGATCTGTGGCCGTGTGTACATCGTTATATTATCATTAATAATTAGATGTGTGAATTTAAATTTTAGGATAATTAATTAATTTTAAATCAATTTAATATTCTGTACAATATGAATTTAGTTTCTATAGTATCTACCAATTTTTTTTTTGGGCAAAAGATCAATCATTATAATGGATGTCTAAAATTATAGATGTATATCATAGTAAATTATGATATAAAAAATAATGATTGCATTCTTAATTATAGTATTTATTTAGCCATTAGCAAATGAAGGATTTTTTTCATATATTTTTGTAAAGTGATAAAAAATTGTAGTTTCGCATTTTCGTTATATTAATATTTGCTGATAATATACCTTGAAGGAAATAATAATTTGCTTGAAAGACCCAAATAGCAATTGTATTCCACAGACCAAATACCGGACGACGTTTAAGTATGTCATAGAAAAAAACATCTTACCTATTTGTTTACAATCCAATTCATCTATTAAATAAAAAAAAATAACTTAGGGCCGGTTGCTCGTACATTTTTGTTAAAGTTAACTTAACTATTACCATAAATACTTATCTGGATAATTCTGGGTGAAACCAAATGTCACGATTTTTCAGTGCTAGAGAAATCAAAAATGTAAATTACTTTTTAATTTTGAAACAATTTTAACAATTATGGGATCAAATGAATTAACACCTAATGAAAACTTAAACGATTTGAAATAACTTCGTCTCACCATTCGGAACTCTAGGAAACTATAAATCTATGCTAATAATAAAGCTGAAAAGTTTGTTTGTTTGTTTTAACGCGCTAATCTCCGGAGTTACTGGTCCGATTCGAAAAACTCATTCACTAATAGGAAGCTACATTATCCTCGAAGGTTATAGGCTACTTTTTATTCCGAGAACGCGAGTGAAGCCGCGGGTAACAGCTAGTTTTCTATTAAACTAATTTAATAAGTTATTTTCTTATTTGATGAACATTGTTTTCTTATTTGCATTACTCAAAGAAGTCTATTAAAACATTTTACGTTACTCGATAATTTACGTTACCTTTTTGATCAAAACACCTTTATTTTTGAAAATAAATACCTACGATATATCGATGTATAATATCAAAACAAACTGACCTTTACTGACATAGTGCTATTCGGTGTTCGCGACCCAACTGTCGAGTAGCGACTGAGTGAAGAAGACGATTAAAGGCGGATTTATATATATCTGACGCGTTGTACCATGACTTATCATAGTATGATAACGTTTACTAGTAATGTGATGCCTTGTGGTGTCCTATCATGATTTCGGTCTGTCATAGCTGCAGTTTGAGGTGTTTGGCGACGAATCGTGACGACGCCTTTTCCCCAAACGGCATTGTCATGACACCTCGAGAAATTAATTGCATCTTACAATATTGATTTAGGGCTGGTTGCTCGTACATTTTAGTTAAAGTTAACTTAACTATTACCATGCTTTGACTCCTCTCCCCCTCCCACGGTAACGCCACGAGTAATTGTAAATATTGTATATTATAGAATAAATAAATTAAAAAAAATATTAATTTTATTCACAACATTACTTTTTTGATTACCTACTTTCGGCTAGCGAAACGTATTGTTGTAGGTATGTAGGTAATATAATTTTTGTAAGCGTATTTCGTACATAGTTTTTTTTGTTATTTTGTATTTTTTGTCACGTTATTTTTTTACGTTACCGACATAAAAGCTAGTTTAGTTACTCTAAAGTGAAATTGGAAGAATTTTGTCTTTAGCATGGGATGTAAATAAATAAATATTCTGGGACATTGTTCACACACGGTTATCTGATCCCAAACAAAGCAGAGCTTGTACTATGGACAACCAGATAACTGATATACTACATATATAGCCTCAGGACAAACAGACATGTTCATGCACAATAATGTTTGTCCTGGATGGAAATTGAACCCACGACCTGCAGCGCGATAGGTGGTGTCTTAACCAACTGCTCCTACCTGTCAAGATTGACTTCCTCTCAATGTTTTCCTTTACCGAAAGCTCAAGCTCATTGTAGGATTTCGTTCGGTTTCAAGGATATTTTTTACAAATCTCTTGCAACAAAAAATGCAGAAAAAATCTTCATTTAAAATCTTAATTTCTCGTATATCGACGCCTTAACTTATACTCTTATTTGAGTTCAACAAGATCCATGCTTAGTCTAACTTTATAGGTAACCTAGATATCTGAGCTTTAAACTAGCGCAGTAAATCTGTGTAACACATAGTTAACTCCTAAGAGAGTTGTAAATAATATCTATCTACTTATTTAAAGGCAATAGCTCAGAGCTAGGGATATCGAATTTTATGACGAAGATCGTCAATTTGAAAATCTATACTAATAATAAAGCTGAAGCGTTTGTTTGAACACGCTTATCTCCGGATTAACTGGTCCGATTTGAAAAATTCTTTCACTAATAGGAAGCTACATTATCCCCGAATGTTATCGGCTACTTTTTATCCCGGGAACGCGAGTGAAGCCGCGGGGAACAGCTAGTATCTAATTTTGTAACCACCGTACAAATTTTCAGGGATTATTTTACTCATAATTATGAACAACTTTTATTATGGGACCAACCCTGAAATCACGAAAGAAGCTTTATAATATTACTAGATTCCGCCCCGCGGTTTCACCCGCGTTCCCGAGGGATCTTATGTTTTCCCGGGATAAAAAGTATCCTATGTGTTAATCTAGATTATAAACTATCTGTGTACCAAAATTCATCCAAATCCGTTCAATAGTTTTTGCGTGAAAGAGTAACAAACATCCATACTCACAAACTTTCGCATTTATATAAGTATGATAGTATAGATGGGTGAACGAGACAACATGTTAGATAGGTAAATAATGGACAGATTTATCGCTTATCGAATGGACCTTAGATTATACAGATAGTCACTAATGTCGCGATTATTTGGCCATTTACGAATCTGTGATTTAAGTAGGTGTAGAGTACTGATAATATGATATATCGATATGATATATGAGATATGATATGACCCAATATTACGTAAAAAAATGCTTTATTATGAAATACGTTAGGTATTAATTTTCTACCCCGCGTAATATGAAGATAGAAAAGTAGTCTTTAATGCTAGGTGATAATGTTCAGAATCGGATCTGAAACTTCCGAGACGAATTCCAGCAATTTGTATTTTAATTTCTTCGTAAACGCACTCCATCTTTCTGCTACTTAAGGTGCAGGCGTCGGTTGGAGCGCGAAATTCAAATTTTATCACGTTTTTTGCAAATTGCAGCTCAGTTATAGGTCGTAAGTTATCAACATGTTATTTGCAAGAAGAATGGTAGTATATTTACTGATTAATAACAAAAGAAATCATCAACATATTCCTCCAAGGTAAATTACTGACATATACGACTATTTCATGAAAATGTTACTAATATACCTTGGAAGATTATGTTGATGATTTCTTTTGTTATTAATCAGTAAATATACTACCATTCTTCTCGCAAATAACATGTTGATAACTTACGACCTATAACTGAGCTGCAATTTGCAAAAAAACGTGATAAAATTTGAATTTCGCGCTCCAACCGACGCCTCCACCTTAACGAATCTTTTCGATCTGTCATCCGACTGCTTTATATAATAGCCTTTTGTTTGACAGCTCGTCGAGAACGAAATCGACTTTGGAAAGTTTTCGTTTCCAATTCCGATGTCAAATCCGTGTTTTAAAATAACCCTGCAGGAGTTCCATTGATTAGGTACTGTTTCTTCACTTTTTGACTGTGTTTGGTCACTATCTCACCGTGATCAGTGACGTTTTAGCCGAAGGTGGAGAACACATACAGCTTAGAAGGAAACTGGCTCTCAAGTGTAGCTATCAGACCACACTTGTCGGAAATTTTAATTAATTTAAGCAATTTTTAAAAATCCGTGCGAAGCTGGGGTAGGTCGTTAGTCCTGTATAATAAAAATGCTTTGTTCCTTATACCGACAAATTGTAGATTACTAGATACATAGATAAGATACTTATACAGGTAGAGCTACTGTTCAGTTTGATAAATGTACCAACCAAGGCTGCACCCAATTATTTTGCTGTATAATGTTGGTTACATCATTTTGTAAATGACTAAACATATATTTTCCGATGCTATTTGTTTAATTCGCCGACATTTGGCTTTGAGACAGACTACTCCGAAAAAGGATACACGATCATCGTTGTTAAATAATGAAGCACTAGAATTGCAGGAAACTGATGCGACATAAATTTTATGGACAACTCTATTTTTGTATCGTGTACCTACGTTTTTCGGAGTAAGCCTCCTTCGTCTGGTTTGGTTATTTTAGTCGCTTTATAGAAAAATACCATTTCAAATGAAAATAATAATGAACTTTAGCCTGAAACAATTAATAGAGATCAAATTAATGTTCAAAAATTTATAAAAAATAACAATCCTCCGAGGCACACTAGAAAAGGGATGATGGTCTTCAAACAAAGGCTTTTTTTTTTTTTTTTGAAAGGACTAAGTTGGTAGCCTCAGATGGCTGCAACAACCTTACCGGACAAATCGACGAGCGCAGAGGGCTCTCAGCCGGGTAATATTTAGGTAACAACGCCTGAGGGCACCCCCGAATGGGGTACGAACCTCGGCTCAGGGCGTTACCGGGGGAGGGGGAGGACTTTGTACGAGTTACGACTAATTGGGGGCGGTCGGATTACTGTAGGCAGCTCGGGCCGCTTGAATCAAACAAAGGCTGAGCGAATTTTCTTAACTAAGAACACTCAAGATTAAGATATCTTTCAAACAAAAAAAAATACTAAATCAAAATCGATTCATCTTCAAGAGCTATGATGCTACAGATATAGGTACGCTACATACTTATAACACCCTCTTTTTCGTCGGGGGTTAAAAATTTACGAGTGCTGGGACATTTTGACTATACCTACCTAACTTAAAATATAGCAATATTTTATTTTATAAGCATCATTTTATTTAATCAAATATTTGATGACTTAATTGTTATTCAATCATTTTAATAATATTTCTATTATAAATAAAATTAACTTTAAAAAAAAAAAATTAAAACCTCATTTAAACCACCATATATGGAGCTAACGCAAAGAGAATGATTAAAAGTTATGTGATAACAAACATTAAAAAAACATACAGCCTAATTGAGAACCTTCTTCATTTTTTGAAGGAGGTTAAAAAGAGTAATACATTATTTACCTACTCATCATCAAGAAAATATTGGCAAATGACTTGGCAAAGTTAACTAACTGTCATGACGTGGCAGATGCAAACACACACAGCTAAGTTCATAATCTGACGAGTAAGTAATGGGCCTGAATTCTGAGATATTCTATATAGGTTTTCTAACTTAAAAACTGTTTTTTATACAAAAAATAAACGTCTTTTTTACTAAGAGTGCCTGTCGTCTGTCTCGCTTGTCCCCGTCAGTTTAGTACCTAAGAGCAGTGACGGATTAAGCAAGCGCGGGGCTCGTACCAAATCATATCGTGGGGCCCTTAATTTGCTACGGGTTTTCAAGTATAAAGTGGTAAAAAAATGCAAAACTGAATACTTTTTAATTAGGTTAAAAAAAATCTCAGACGGAGGTGCGCTGGTTTGGATACGCGGGGCCTCTTTTGCGAGGGGGGGTTAATCCGGCTCTGCATAAGGGGACGGAGTCAGGCCGATTATGCCGCCCTACGACTACTTACGCTGAGTTTTGTCAAAAAAAGGCTATCGCCACCAAGCGGGGGCGGGCGGTCAACCTGTCGACAGACATGAAAATGATTTTGAATATTACGTGATGAGTTGCTCGATTTGCCGCCCCCCTGGACGTGCCGCCCGCGCGCGGTGCACGCCTTGCACGCCCGCTTACGGCGGGCCTGGACGGAGTCATTCGCGGAGAGCATCCTCAACTTGATGCTATGAGGGAGGTGTGCCTAATTCCTTTATTTCATTGAATGTAAGCCTAAAAAATAACTAAAAACTGAAAATCATTATGACGAATGACAAAATCGAACGTAATAGTACCTACTCACTTTACCGAATATACATTACTTACTGTGATATCAAAACACGATTAGAATATAACGTAATCATATATCTAATCTCTCAGTAATCAATACGTTTCGAAAGAATAGGTACCTACCTACGTATGAAATCACCAAAATCATGTTAAATAAACGAGGCGAGAAGTTTGTACGTAGTACCTATTTATTTACACTGCTAGAAGTGAGTTAGCTAGTTCCATGAATATTCCGCGAGAGGCGCTGTACCAGTTCTGTGCAGAAAATAATGTCGTACATACACGCAAACGCGATAGCAAGCTTGTAAGAAAAAAATGTGCTTTCCAGTGCAGATTGTATAGTTTTTAGGTAAAATCATTATAAGCATTTTGGAGAAATTTGCATAGGTACCAAAATTAACAGTGGTTTAGAATTTTATCCAATTTTTTAAATCGAAAAGAGCTTGACATTATAATTTATTCACATAGTAGTTAGGTATATAGGTTACAGAATTGTACAATTTTAAAGGCAAAAGTTTAATTTATTAAACATATTTTTTTTAAATGATATGAGGAGTTAGCGATTAATTTACCTACCTTACGCCTTAAATATTGAATTGATAGCAATTCGTTATCTTATAATAGGCTATTCGGAGATTACTTTTAAGATTATGATTTAAGTAGGTAGGTACGTGTTATATATTGGTTTACACTTGTAGAATACCTAACATGCACGACTGGTGTGAAGCTATACAAAACAATTTAATCAATGAACATGACTTTAATCCTTGTGTGAAGAATGTCCCAGGATTTTAATGGATACCATAGGGTTACGAACTACTTTTAATTCGAAAAAAAAAAATCAATAATAAATAACAACTTACATCCAAATATAATACAGCGACATCTATAAAAATATTGTAAACTTTTACTAGTTGTGCTGCCATCTTTAATTTGATTCGGGAATTTAAATAATACTGCATTTTAAGGTCTTAATAAGAATGCTATCAGACAATAGATGTCGCTATAAATGAAAATAGAATATTAACTTTTCTACTCGACAGTAGATGTCGCTACTTTATACAAAAAATAAACTCATCAATCAGATTTTATCTAGGAAATTGCTATAAAAGATTCATATCTAATCAACTGAGCGAAACGATTCACTGCAACAAATTAAATTCTCTCGGATGTATCATTACGCACGATACGCGATCTTTATTAGCTTGTAACTTTGTCTATGTAGTTTTTTTTAATGTAATTGAAGCTGGCGTATCAATTATAACATTATATTTGTTGTAATTTGAGCTTTGTTATTAATAAGAGCCATTCTCAAGCCTTCTAAATAATTGTAGGAAGTGGGATGTACATTTCTAAGGTCAATGATTTGTAAGTATATGGTATTAATTTTGAACTTGGCTATTTTTTAAGCAAAGTGCATGGAAATAAGGTTACTGCCATTTTTGGCTGTAAAACAAGAAATTGGAAGGTAGTTAATTATTTTTTAATTTTGAGTGATAATTATGTTACTTTACTACCCTATTTACGTTGTACCAAGGTTCAATATTTACAATAAATATACAAACTACATATAAAATTCCTCGAGGCGTGTGCTGCTGCCGATCAACGGCAAGGTTCCCAGAAGGCTGGCAGCATTCTCTCTTTAGATGGCCAAGCTCCCCGCCCGCCGGCCCCCTGTGACCTCAAATAATTTTGAAGATAATGTTTGAGAAAATCGACGAGCCTCGGACCCCCAAGGACCAATGGTCTCAAGGTTTATAAATGAAAAGAAAAGATGATCCTTCTATTTTCAGTTACTCTCTGTCCTTGTGTGTTTTTTATTCGCTCGATTGATAAAGGAAGATGCAAAAGTATCCGCCCCATCATGACCTATGCTAGTACTGTGTTCGCACATGCAGCTCCATCACGGATCCATAGCCTTCAGGTGATTCAAAATCACTTCATGCGCAAGGCCACGGGCGCCCCGTGGTACATGCGTAATGAAAATCTCCACCAATTAGTCGTAACTCGTACAAAGTCCTCCCCCTCCCCCGGTAACGCCATGAGCCGAGGTTCGTACCCCACTCGGGGGTGCCCTCAGGCATTGTTACCTAAATATTACCCGGCTGAGAGCCCTCTGCGCTCGCCGATTTGTCCGGTAAGGTTGTTGCAGCCATCTGAGGCTACCAACTTAGTCCTTTCAAAAAAAATAAAAAAAAAAATAAAAAAAAAAGATGCAAAATATTGCTTCTAACTTGTGGCGATATGGACGATGTGCGGGTGCTTTTCCTGACCTACCTACTGTTCGATGTGAAAAAGGTTATGGCTTTGAAAGTGTACCTAGTTAAACGACGCAAGAGTACTCCATTCGTTTGCTGTTTGCATGATAACGGAATACTAATGCAAGATAATATACCTATATATTTTATCGCAACGGTAGGCAATGTATTTCGACCAGAGAGTAGTCAGGGAGGTACACACGGCCACAGATTAAGCTACACACGGCGGCACCTTATGCAGTTGTAATAGGAGCTATTTTGCAACAAAAATGTGTAGCTTGATCTGTGGCCGTGTGCACAAAGTACCCTACTGCCGTGATATGGAAATCACGATGTTATTTTACTTTTTTACGTGTCTATAAAAAGCTATAGGTAGGTATTTAGCTTGCTTGTCATTGCATTCTGATATTTAAAAAAAAAATAGTCTAGAAAGGAACATCGCAAACAAATTAAAAACGCTTCTAAAATCAAAAAAGTATCAACAGCCAGTTTCAAATATACCAAAGTGACTTGTAAAAAAGTTTTTAATTAAAAAAAAAGCTCAAGTCAGCCACTTCATTGCAAGGTGTGATGTTACGAAATGGTTACGAACTCATTACTTCGTTTTAAAACATTATCTTTGTTTTATGAGAGACTTCTTTTCTCCCTCGCTTTTTCTACTGAGCTATTGAGTGTCTTATGCTCCGTTTACAATTATGAACTTACCTACAACATTACTTGCCTGTTTTTTAATGAATTTTCACTTTTGTCATATTGTTGTCAAATTATACATAAAAATAAAAAATAAAATAATAAAGTCCATCCACTTTAAAATCGCTCCATGCTCACCAAAATCTTTAAAAAGAAAATATGTCATAGCTCAATATCTGTTTTTTTTCAGGATACAAGCCCAGAATGCAAAATAATGGAGCAAGTCGATATGAATTCCGTGAACTGGGAAGAAAACCCATTTTCAAAATACTTCAAACCAAAACGCCAGAAGAACATTATCACTGTTCAAAGATAACTATATATCTGGCCAGATGACCTTACCCTAGGCATAAAAATACCTATACGATATTATGTTATGCGCTAGCAAAAAGTTTATACCTAGGACGCCCACAGAATCGTAGAAAAAGTATATTTCATGGAAGATCTCACTACATTTTGGATTGAAGAATAAGTATGCGAAGAGGAGGTAGGTTGTGGCATAAGTAAATAACTTATATTTTGCCAAGATATTTTTTTTAATTCGATTCCTTAATCATTTTTTAAATGATTTTTAATGCCATGTAATATTGAATAATAATAATTAAATAATAAAAAAACAAATAAAACTAACTAATATTTACAAAGACAGCGAAAAACGCACACATGTCAATTTGATAAAATAGTCAAATGTTTTAGAAAAACTAAGTAAAATGTAATAATTTCAGTATCTCATAATTTGGAAATCTTTGGAAGGGCCTTCATCTGAGAGAGGTTTCTGTTATGCAATAAAAAACAAAAAAAAAGGTTAATTAAATTTTAATATACCTAAATTTTGTGTTACCTAAACAGGTAAATAAAAATAAAAGGATTTTTTATTTTATTATCTAATAGTTACTCACAACTTTAAATTACATTTTACTAAACTACTTGCTCGCGAACTCTCTTTTAAAACGATGTAAACGAAGCACTCACGTTGAAGTACTCTTAAAAATGTTGACTAATTAAAAAACTCCCCGTTTTGTAAAGTTTCTCTTTTATTTTTATTTGCTTTTACCCCCTGGGGGAGTGAAGAAGCTACGTAGACGTATATTTACTTACATTTATAATTGTTTTACTAATTTAGTTTTGCTCGTAGATTCATACGTCCATATTTTTTTTTTTTTACTATGTATAGTCCTGTTTTTGACCACAATCTCACCGTGGTCAGTGATGATGTGGCCGATGATGGTAAGCACACAAAGCCTAGAAAGAAACTGGCTCTCAAGTGCAGCTGTCGGAACACACCGAAAGGTGCTTGGCGACAGATTTTCAACTTGAGGGTGGTAGCCAGCCAGGCGGGTACTACAATAAATACCCTACCACCATGCTATGGTTTCTTCACGATGTTTTCCTTCACCGAAAGCTCAAGCTCATTGTAGGATTCGAACCCGCGACTTTCGTCTCGGCATCCGACGTCACTACCACTGAGCTATCATCGCCTTAAATGTAAGTAAGTCGCCATATAGTAAGGGTCGGTTGCATAAAGCGCGGTCATAGTTACCTTTAACCGCCGAGACAAAGCAAACTGGGTTGCTCGTGTCACTTTAACTAAAATTTTAACCATAATCGACCGAGGGAGATCGGTCATCGTCAAAGTTACTGCGGTCAAAGCATGGTAATAGTTAAGTTAACATTAACTAAAATGTACGAGCAACCGGCTCTAAATTTGTTTGCAATATAACAAAATGCAAATCATTTCTGGAATTTACAGCGAACCTGGGTAGTCCCAAAACTTTTTGGGGAAAATTTAATACATAGGTATTACTTTATCTTTAAAACCAGTATTTGTTGCAATAAATATATTTGTATTTTTTTTAATATAATATTCAGCTCAAAACATAAATAACTTAAAACAAATTAATTAAATTAACTTAATCTAAGTACCACGAAGGAGCTGAAATGGTTTCCCACTCAGCATGATGTCGCAGCACTAGGTAAGTAGGCTATTGCTTCGACGCTGGTTTTCAGTGGGAACCAGAAATATATAACCTACCTACTTATAACCTAAATAAAATACCCGGAGTAGGCAAGATGGAGTAACATTTTATCTTGAAAAGACAGATGAAACGGACAGAAACTAGTCTAAATATAAGTAATATATAAGGAAAGCGTGATTGACTGTCTGACTGATCTATCAACAGCTTAAACTGGACGGATTGGGCTGAAATTTGGCATACAGATAGCTATTAAACGTAGGCATCCGCTAAGAAAGGATTTTTGAAAATTCAACCCCTAAGGGGGTAAGATAGGGGGAGGCTTCGGTTGGAGCGCGAAATTCAAATTTTATCACGTTTTTCGCAAATTGCAGCTCAGTTATAGGTCGTAAGTTATCAACATGTTATTTGCGACAAGAATGATAGCATATTTACTGACATATACGACTATTTCATGAAAATGTTGCTAATAGGTATACCTTGGAGGAATATGTTGATGATTTCTTTTGTTATTAATCAGTAAATATACTACCATTCTTGTCACAAATAACATGTTGATAACTTACGACATTTAACAGAGCTGCAATTTGCAAAAACGTGATAAAATTTGAATTTCGCACTCCAACCGAAGCCTCCAGCTTAACAGATACCCCTCGTAGCAATTTTAAAACAGTCAGATTCGATATCGTAAACGGATTTGAAAACTTCCGAGACGAATTCCCGGTATTGCTATTTTATTAAATAGCCTTTTAATAGCCTCGTCAGGAAGACAGGAACGGAATCGACTTTGGAAAGTTTTCGTTTCCGATTTCCGTTTTAAAATAGCGCTGCAGGTCGTGGAATCGATTCCCATCCAGGGTAAACATGTGTGCATGAACATGTCTGTTTGTCCGTAGTCTGAGTGGTCTATCTATATAAGTAATGTATTTACAAAAAAAGTTGTAAGTATGTATAATCTGTATCTGGTTTTCCAGTACAAGATCTGCTTAGTTTGGGATCAGATATCCGTGTGTGAACAATGCCCCAGGATACATTTATAAGTAACTAACGACCCGAATTTTCTCAGCTTTTCTGTACTATAATATGCATGTATTATACATATAAACCTTCCTCTTAAATCACTCTATCTATTGCTGAAAACTGCATTAAAATCCGTTGCGTAGTTTAAAAGATCTAAGCGTACAGACGGCGGGAGCGACTTTGTTTTAGGTAACGTATGTAAAGATTAAAATTCTAAGTAAATTTTATGTTACTCATGCCTAATAATCTGGGGACCCGGTAGTGCCTTCCCCAAGTTACATAGATAAAGTTTTATATCTATAAATTCATATCTTTTTAGTTTTCACCACAGTTTCGTGATGGTAAGTGATGATGTGGTTGAAGGTGGTAACCACTTAACCCTAGGAGGGAACTCTCTAGTGCAGTTACTAAGTATTTAACAATTATCTGCTCGCGTCGCGGAAAACCGCTCGATGCGGGTAGCGCAAGACCGGCCATCGTGGAAAGCCTTGGAGGTGGCCTTTGTCCAGCAGTGGACGTCTTTCGGCTAATATGAAGATGATGAATCAACTTCTAAAATAGTAAAAAAATAATCAATGCCTTCCTAGGTAGCCACTTAATAATTTGTTCCGATTGATTTTCATACGAAACATATTCCATAATCAAGTGTAGTTAAGAATAGAATCTGATTTAATAAATTCTTTTAAAAAAAACATAAGTCACTCAATTAAGACACGAGAAACCATCCATACAGCCAGCCGGTAGATATGAACACAATGACGAAATGACAACTTCACTTTTATTTAAATTCAACAAACAAACAGACAGACATTACAATATAATAAACTGCCACGAACAAAAATAATAAAACCACAGCGGCACAGAATTTCTGAACGTATAAATAGGCAAAGGAAAAAAAGTATTATGCCGGGTGTTGCCCCGCCCAGCTGTGGGTATACTCATGCCCCGCCTTAAGGTAGAGGGGGTGGCCAGCCTTATTCGCCAGTCGGTACTGGCTTTCGCGGATCGCGTACGACATTTCTGTGTACCAAACTTTTTTAATTAATTTGATAGCTGTCAGAATTCCTTATTCAATTTTCGCGTTATATTCTCCATGTTTAAATTTTCCCCGTGAACGTTCCAAATATGAAAATTTGAATAAATAAGGAACGAAGTTTAGTGTTGTGTTTATGTGTGAGGATGTACGGATTAATTGGTTCAGTTTTTTGAAATAGCTCATTTCATTATGGCGGATTTTTGAGGTGTTTTCACCGGGAACGGGTTGTAAGGTAGGTGAAATAAATTTATTGAATTTTCAGGCAGTATCTCTTGATTCCAAACTATTATTATGATCATTTAAGAGGAAAAGGCAAAAAAGAAAAACATGCATTTTATAAGCCTCATTTTTTAATTTTTATTAAGCAATCAAAGCAAGGATCTCGACGATGGCCGGTCTTGCTACCCGCATCCGGTGGTTTCCCGCGACCCTCACAAGATCGTCGGTCCACCTTGGGGGAGGCCTTTGTCCAGGGGGACTAAAAGGGCCGTTCGAGCAATATTGCTATGCAATTCATATCTCGCATTTACAGCAGATTATGGTGTAATTTGTCTAAATTGTAAATTAATATTATTAAAATGATTTGCATTTTCACCAAAAAATATAAAAAAAAACATTTGGCTGTGCTGTAAATTCGAGATATGAATTGCTCGCTTTATCCCCCTAGTAGTGGACGTCTTTCGGCTGACATGATGATGAATCAAAGCAAAAAATAAAAATGATTTTCGACGCAAGATGGCTTGTCCTAATTATGACTTGTCCCTTTAACTAAATATACCATTTAAATAAATCCTCTTGAATCACTCTATCTATTAAAAAAAGCCGCATCAAAATCCGTTGCGTAATTTTAAAGATCTAAGCATACATAGGGACGGACAGACGGGAAGCGACTTTGTTTTATACTATGTACTGATGATATTGAAATAGACTGAATGACATCATTCCACAGCCCTACTACTGAGACTAGTAATAAAATTTTGCACAAAGCTTCTTTTTATTATACAGGCAAGCACTTAGGAGGGTTTTTGTAAATTCAACTATGTGGAAAAAAAAGGAGATTGCCCGTAAATCCACGGGGTGGAAAGCTACTTAGGTAGTTTTTAATAAATTATTATGATTTTAGCATCGTAATATTTATTGTTATAGCTGTTGTTCAATTATGATTTATTTGGCTGTGTTCAGATAATCTTCACCAAACATAGTAAGTAGGTAGTGAGTTTTTTTTTATCTATCACGCTCTTTTTACAAAAAACGCTAAACATATTGCCCCGGTGTTGCTATGAAGAAATGAAAATATTACATTCTAAATACATAATTTTTTTTTTATCCATACTAATAAGTAATTATAAATGTGAAAGTAACTCTGTTTGTTTGTTTGTTACCTTTTCACGACTAAACGGCTGAACAGATCGTAATGAAATTTGGCACGCAGATAGCTTATTATATGGAGAAGGACATACTACTACTACTATGGGCTACTTTTTATGCCCGGAACGTGGGAAACCAATAAATAAATTACTTATTGATTCAAATTGGCATTTCCTGATCAATTTTCTCAATATTTATTTATGTATATGTACCGCTTAGGAACGCCTGTATTACACATAGGTAGGTATCTAAATACTAGGGCCTACCAAAGTGCTAGACTGTGCCTTGCACAGGGGCCCAAGCTCAGGGGGCCCCCGGACCCTGAACAGTAAACCTCGTATTGAACTGGCAAAAAATTATCCCACCTTCGGAATTTAAATCAAATAGGTTGTAACATGACTTTCGTCATGGCAACTCATTTGGAAAATATTGAAGCTTTGCTGTTCCCTGCAGTGCATGATAATGTAGCTTTGCATCTTTAAAGCATTTTTATACTACAGTGCGCCCCTGGATAAAGTGTACAGATGAAAATAGATGTAACTAGACCATACCTAATTACCTATGAATCGTCCAAAAAAAATAAAAAATACTTACCTAATAATTTATTATCGCTATTTTTAAAATATGATAATTAAAAATTATTTACATATATTAAAAATATTTTACGTTAAAATAAAAATAATAGTAATGACCGATAATTGACGTTACATGGCAAAATAAAAAGAAACCCTTAATACAGTCATCATGTAAATACACCTTTCTTTGAAGAAACTTTTTAAATTGTTGTCTGATTTCTTCAGTAAATTTTGTAACGATTTTAATTTGTCTGTACAATGGTCTAGTTTTTGTACAATTTATCAAGAGACACTGTATATTAATATTATTTACATTATAAATCCTAAAACAGTTTAGTTAGGGTCCCAGTTATTTTTGCACCAGGGCATTTTGGTACCTAGATACGCCTCTGACGACAGGGAAGTGGCTTCACATGTAATGTACGACGGTTGTTTTATAAAAGTTAAATAAAAAAAATACGAATCTTTTTTATAGGTATAAAATATAAATAACGAAAGAAACCCCGGAAAGTCACTACAAAATTGGTGATATTTATCAAACGGCTGAGCGGATTTTCTTGAAACAACTAAGAACACTCTCGATTAAGTCACCTTTCAAACAAAAAAAAACTCGAATCAAAATCGGTCCATCCGTTCAAGATCTATGAGGCCACCGACAGTCACACACACACACACACAGACAAACAGATACGTCATACTTATAACACCCTGTCATTTTTGAGTCAGGAGTTAAAAAAAAATATAAAATTAAAAATTGTAAGAAGTACTCATAGTGATGATTAAGAACCATCTCTATTTTAGGCAGTTTGTTACTAAGAAGGTTTTATGAGAAACAGCATTTCGTCCATTCCTTAACATAGCCATTTCCAACTGATTTTTCCTAATGACTAGCATTAAGTCGCGGCGCCCCTATCTCTAAGGCTGAGATCTATAGAGCTATGCTTGGACTTTGCTTAGACTTTACTTACGAAAAACTTGGCTCATTTACGAGTTGTAATCTATACCAAAGTCTATACTAATATTATAAAGAGGAAAGATATGATTGTTTGTTTGCATTGAATAGGCTCCGAAACTACTGAACCGATTTGAAAAATTATTTCACTAATAGGAAGCTACATTATTCCCGAAGGTTATAGGCTACTTTTTATCCCGGGAACGCGAGTGAAACCGCGCGGAACAGCTAGTAAAGTATATTTTTGTTTGACCATTAATTGTAGGAAAGTTTTTAGGCTTTGCTTAGAATATTATATAACCACTTAGAAGTATTAAACTTTGTCTTAACTCGAAGTAAAGTCTGAACAAAGTCTAAGTTCGCTCTATAGATCGTTCAGCCTAATTCTCCGTTCTCCTTTCAAAGTTTTCTCATACGAGAACGTCTCACCTCGATAGTTTGTCCTTTGCCACAGACTGTGTCCGCGTCTTTTGTTCTTCGACGAATGTAAAAAAAAAAACTGGACAAGTACGAGTCTGACTCGCGCACTGAGGGTTCCGTACGAACTTTGTTATTGAGTGTAACTAAAAATTTATGCTTTCCGCAATTTTTACTTTATAAAACGTTGCTTCGTACCAAATTTCAGTGATTCTGAGTACCCTGTAGGTTTTGATTGTCTTGCGATTGTTGAAAATTTGCAGCATAAACGGCTGTATCTTTTGATTGCGTTGGCTTAGAATTTTTTTTTTCACAGCTCTAATGGACAGTAGATTTGAGTATTTGATATGAATTTCAGCTTGATACCATTCCACGCGTTCCTGAGAAAAAGGGTCTTGACACACTTTTTTCCGTACGTTTTGAGTACGGAACGCTAAAAATACCTAATTAATATTTCAGTCGTGACAGTTTTACGTAGCACTTGTATTGACTGACACACATACTTACTTTTATTCAAAGTTATTCGCATTACACACCTATACATCATTTTATATTGTTTAATGTATTTGTTCAGCTGAATTCACATTAATTGGTAGCCTAGTATTAATCACGTGGTTTTATCCGAAATTAATGTAAAGTTTAAAAAAAATACAGAATGTACAAAATATATTTTTTTACAGAATAGCTGTGTAATTTATTTGTTTAACTATTTACATTTTTAAATAATATTTAATACTAACGTAACTACTAAACAAACTAACTACTTATAAATGTAACTAAAAATAAATTAATAATAAATAAAAAACTATTTTAAATAATTTTTTACTTTGTACAATATCACAGTGTTTTTGATTTGTGTTTGTATTTTTTTATTTTTTGACAGTTTAGGTGCCCCATGTACCTAAACTTTGTACTAACACTTTGAAATCAGTCCAAGTATTTAGAAGTTACACTGAAAACAATCTCTTTTTAGGGCTGTCATTTAAAAAATTGTTGTCTTTGACACATAAAACTTCTTAGCAATAATTTTATGATTAAGGTACCTATTCATTAAAATAAAAATTGTTGTTTTGATATCTGTCTAGTCAGAAATTACTTTTTGTAGCACCTTCAACCGACACCACGCAGGAGTTGAATTTCGCAATTAAATGGAGTCCAACATCTTTTTTATTGAAATTGTATCAGTCTATTGTTCAAAACAATACTTTACATTGTTAAGAGGAGGCTATCTGTGTATGTCTCCATCTCTTACTAAACTGGCGATGACAAGAGAGACAGGAGAAACGTAATTATGGTAAAAAATATGGTTTTATGTTATTTAAAAATAAACTAAGCCTTTTTTGAAAAAAGTAATAAAACTATTCTCTTTGTAATGGATTTCAGAATGCATGTTAGTATTTTTCAAGTTATTTGGATGGCCCAAATAAGAGAAGAATGCATTCTTAGTTTTAAGAAGGGGCATATGTACGATTTTTTTCTGACGTTACTAAAGAAAAATTCCAATTTTTAAAAAAACTATTCCCCGTCACATATTCTCTAGTTACCTTTATATTTTTTCCAAATCACTTGGAACAAAGAGTGCAGAGTAAAACGCATTTTAGAATCATCATTTCACGTATAGCATCGCTTTAAATATGACAAAAAAAAATGTCGATCAATTTCTTTACAATAAATTAATTTATAATATACATAAATACTTACGACTCTACTGGCATATAACATATACCTATTTATGTCAATTAATGTATGTATGTTTTGTACTTTAACATTACGCAAATGGTTAAATCTACGATAACATTGTCTTTTGTTCGTATATTATAGTATAAATCAATTATTGTCCAGTTCACATCTGTTAAAATACAATTAATGGTTTATAATTGCTCTTCATTCATACTTATTGTAATTGTATTGTAATATAATATGATTGTCGTCATTTAAACGTTTTTTTTTCACGTTTAAGATAGACTTAATATTTTCACGAGTTAAAAAAAAAATATAACCTTTGGAATTTAAAAGTGCAGTCAAATAGTTTGCATATTAATATTTAACCTTGTTTTAATAAGTCTTAAATCAGACTTTTTTTTTAAATTTATCAATTTTAAATAATAATCAAGTATTACTATAATGAAGGAGTTGAGATTAAAATGGTAATTAGTTATTTACTTATGAATCCACTTTATTTTAATAGGGTAGTTGACTGACATATCAAACCAGCTACTTTTTAATAATTGTCAAAACGATCGTTTATATAGAATTTTGTATGAAATATTACATTATGACGTGATAGTTTCACAGCATCAAATCATCTACTCTTAGTGGTTCCACTGCTAATTAAAATTCATAAAAAGCATTAAATGTACAACATATTTGATGTTTCAGCGTGTTTTTTGATGTTTTATGCATTGGTTAGTGTTTGGTCATTTATTTTTGACACTGTCAACTAGCCTATTCAAAGAAATAATAACATGAATTAAAATATGTCTAGCATAATTTTTCTCTTATTTTATATACCTACCTAGTATTGTTGTAGCTTATCGGGAGAGGTCCAACGTTACGATTACTGTAATATTTTAATTAAATATATTTCGTACATTTGTTTAGAGGAGACACTGCCGTGCCCCCAAATAAGTATTGTGTTTAAAAAATTTGTTAGTATAATTTCATTTATTATTTGCAACACAAAAATGTTTTCCTCATTATTTAATCCATATTTTTTTAGAAAAATGGTTTGTTATTTATTTAAACCCAAAATCAAAAAAATTTATTTTTGAAAAAAAGAAATATTATTTTTTTAAACCACTTTTTTATTTATAAACATTTTTAATATTACTGATATTACTAAACAACTTTCGATAGCTGCACTTGAGAGCCAGTTCCCTTCTAGGCTTTTTGTGCTTACCATCATCGGCCACATCATCACTGACCACAGTGAGATTGTGGTCACTGGCCTATACATACTAAAAAAAAGGAAATAATATAAAAGATAAATTAAATCCATAAACAAGCATGAATTTCAAAGAAAATCCGTTCAGTTCCACAGTCTGCCGCTAGATGGCGCTAGTATTAACAACGTACAATATCAACTCGCGCGCATCATGATTTATTGTAACGATCTTTACATGATAAAGCACCTTCTTCAATATGGAGCTTAGAAATGTTGTTGCATTTATTTTGAAGTTATTTATGTACTATGTACTTTGACTTTTTAATATGAACTGAAGCGTTTCTCAACCTTTTAGAGGAGTCGATCCATTAAAAAACCCAAAAATAAAATAGGAAAACCGCATTTTTAATTTTTTAACGGATATTTTTGCGTTTTATACTTTTTAAGTAGGTACCTAAGTAGGTATTTTGTGATTTGCGCTTGAGTCGTAGGTATGTCAATTGATTATATAGGTATTAACTATGCTTTTAATACTATCAAAAACAAAATTCTAACTTTTCTTACAAAAAAATAATCTTGTGTTGTCAAAATTTACTTATGAAAAGTAAGAATTTTTTTTCGTGCTTCAGGGGATCTGCGGGAACTTTTACCGCCAACGCGTTAGCTTGGCGGTAAAAGAGGGAACGCTGCCAGCCTTCTGGGAACCTTGTCGTTGATCGGCAGCAGCGCACGCCTCGAGGACATTTTTATATATTAGATTGTATTTTTGCTGTAAATAATAGTAAAAAAATAATTGATTATAATTCAAAATTAGTTATTTTATTTTACTGTTTCATGGAAAACCAAATAGGTAACTGAGTAATCCATACAATACACTTATATCATAGAATAAATAATATATAGGTAATATTATAAATGCAAAATACTTCTTTAATAAATAATATTACATTACGTAACTGAAGTTTAGTTTTTAGCTCGCAAACAAAACGTTAAAAACAAATATAAACAAACGAATCTAAAATTAAATGTTTATTGCGTTAATAAACGTCTGAATTCGTCATTGTATAAATGTCTGTGTAATATAATTTATATATTTGTAAGTATTCACTTTTTAATTTAAAACGAAAATAGCCGGTATTTTATTATTTTTACATACTCTAATATTATGAAGGGGTAATAAATTATCTTTATCATGGCAACTGCTTATTCGATTTCGATGGGACTGCCTCAGAAAGGTTATACTTAGGTATAGTTTAGTGAAAGTCTCACCAAAATCGGATGAGCTGTTTTCGTGATAAGAAATATTCTGGGACATTATTTAAACACGGTATATATTTTACGGACATAGCCCGAAGAATTGCCAAACTTAAGTGGCAGTGGGCGGGGCACATCGCTCGTAGAACCGACGGCCGCTGGGACAGAAAGGTTCTCGAGTGGCGACCACGAACCGGAAGACGCAGCATGGACAGGCCCCCCACAAGGTGGACCGACGATCTTGTTAGGGTCGCGGGTATCCGCTGGATGCGGGTAGCGCAAGACCGGCCATCGTGGAGATCCTTGGGGGAGGCCTTTGTCCAGCAGTGGACGTCTTTCGGCTGATATGATGATGATGATGATTTACACACGGTTATCTGATCCCAAATTAAGCAGAGCTTGTACTATGGACAACCAGATAATTATATAATACTTTTTTTTGTAAATACAAACTTATATAATTACACATATAGACTCAGGACAAACATACATGTTTCATGCACACCAAAATATTTGTCCTGGATGGGTATCGAAGCCACGACCTGCGGCCCAATAGGTGGTGTCTTAACCAACGCCAAACTGACCTGTCCGTTCTATCTTAGAATTTTTAATTGCTTAATAAAAACCTGTCGATTAATCCATTAAAATGAACAATCTATTTGATTTTATGACATTATTAGACATAGTTATACAAAAAATAGCGTGTTTCCAATTTTGCGGCTCATTTTGACAAATTTTATGGCGCGTTTTTTGCAATTATATAATATTTATTGATTTAAATTACGTAGGTATTTATGATAATTAGGTTTTCATCGATTTGTGGAACATATATTTTACTAAACTGTCTGTTTTGGTAATTCATCTCCTAAGGGGGTGAAATAGAGGATCGCGAGTGAAACCGCGGGGCAGAAAGCTAGTTCAAAACAAATAAATGTTAAATTTATTATCTACTAATACTAATAATAAAGCTGAAGAGTTTGTTTGTTTGAACAGTATTCTGGAAACTTAGTAGGTAGTAGGTACCTAGGTACTGACTTCATTTTTAACCCCCAACGAAAAAAAAGGGTGTTATAAATTTGTACATAGTGTGTCTGTCTGTGGCATCCTGCTCATCACTGTTTTTTTTATCGAGTGATCTTAGCTATGTTTAAAAAAAATTCGCTCAGCTGTTTGAAAATTTTCACCGCTATTTTAGTGAGTTTCGGGGGTTTCCTTAAATTTTACTTATTTATATGTATTTCATTAGTGTATTATTTTCAGGGTTCGTAGTGAGTTACTTTATTCCACCATAACTTTTAAATGCCTGAACAGATTTGTATGTATTGTTAGAATCCTTATATCATCCCGAGTGACACTGCATATAATTAACAAATTACAAACTACATAATATAAAAAACGAGGCGTGTGCCGCTGCCGATCAACGGCAAGGTTCCCAGAAGGCTGGTAGAGTTTCCTCTTTGGATAGCCAAGCTAACGCATTGGCGGAAAAAGCTCCCCGCCCGCCGGTCCCCCGAGGCCTCGATAAGTTTTAAAGATAATGTTTCGAATCCATAAAAAAGAAGCCTAGCTGAGTTTGTTGCCGGAGTCTTCTCATATTAAGTGTATGTGGAACCGGTGGTAGAGTCTATTGTAAAAATGGTACTTAACTATTGACATTCATAAGTGCCTTGTTAGGGCCTAAACTGAGTAAATCGACGGTGAATTGAGTTGATATTACAAACGTTTTTACCATTATTATGAAATCTCGCTTGATTAGGCTTTGACCTACAACACAAAATATTTAATTAAACTTTGATCTATTACGATATTTCCTTTTAATGTCTAAATAATCATTAACATTATCTTCAAAATTAATTGAGGTCACAGGGGACCGGCGGGCGGGGAGCTTTTTCCGCCAACGCGTTAGCTTGGCCATACAATGAGGGAACGCTGCCAGCCTTCTGGGAACCTTGCCGTTGATCGGCAGCAGCGGCCGCCTCGAGGATTTTTTTTATATATAGTTTGTATATTTGTTGTAAATAATTGTAAAGCGATCATTAACTATTGAAAAATCTTATTTAACAGGTACTTACCATGTAATAATATATAAACTCGTATATTTTATTAAATACTACCCCGTCGGTTTCACTAGCGATCCCGGGATAAAATGTAGCCTGTAACCTTCGGAGATAATGTAGCTTCCTATTAGTGAAATAATTTTTCGAATCGGACCAGTAACTCCAGAGATTAGCGCATTCGAACAAACAAACTCTTCGGCTTTATTATTAGCATAGATTAACGGTGGTATTTTGTCCAATACCTAAAGATCAATAAAATCCAGTGAAGTGAAAAAAAAAATGATGTACAAAACCCTGACTGACTGACTGCGTGCCTGACTATAACTTATGTAAAATATAACTTGAAACTGGCAAAATACACAAACCGTGAGATCTTAAAAAAAGAAAATTCAATACAATCAGCACTGATACTAGATTTTGCCATGTGGTTTTATCCATGCTGGTACAAAATGAAAGCTTAGTCTTTTCCATGTTTTAAAGTAAGTAGAATAACATAAATACAAATCTTTTCTCTTTATATTATTAGTGTAGACTAGCATGCTACACGATTAATTGCGCCATTGAGGTGTCAAACAAACAAACATACTTTTCCATTTATTGTATTATTATTATACATAATAAATAACTTTTTATTAACTCACTCTACCACTTATGGAGGGCGATTGCATTTGCTAAGTTAAAATTTACGATTATGTGTGAACTGTTATTTAACTAAAGTTTGTTGTCCAGTTAACCATTATTTTTTACTATTTATAGGCCTGTGTTTGACCAAAATCTCACCGTGGTCAGTGATGATGTGGCCGATGATGGTAAGCACACAAAGCCTAGAAGGGAACTGGCTCTCAAGTGCAGCTGTCGGTACACACCGGAAGGTGCTTGGTGGCAGATTTTCAACTTGAGGGTGGTAGCCAGCCAGGCGGGTATTACAAAGTACCCTACCACCGTGCAAAATAATGCAGATAATTCATTAAGGTGAAGGCTTCGGTTGGAGCGCGAAATTCAAATTTTATCACGTTTTTTGCAAATTCCAGCTCAGTTATAGGTAGTAAGTTATCTTATTTGCGACAAGAATGGTAGTATATTTACTGATTAATAACAAAAGAAATCACCAACATAGTCCTCCAAATAAATATATTTCATTTCATTTCTCCAAGGTATATTAGTAACATTTTCATGAAATAGTCGTAGGTATATGTCAGTAATATACTTTGGAGGAATATGTTGATGATTACCTACTGATCAATTGTTGATTGTTACTATAACTGAGCTGCAATTTGCAAAAAACGTGATACAATTTGAATTTCGCGATCCAACCGAACGTTTCACTTTAATTATTAATTATGTGTATTAAGATTAAGGTGAATGTTATTGAGTTGCAAATAGCAAAAAACCTGATAAAATTTGAATTTCGCGATCCAACCGAACGTTTCACCTTAATTATTATTATTATTATAAGATTAAGGTGAATGTTATTGAGTTGCAAATAGCAAAAAACCTGATAAAATTTGAATTTCGCGATCCAACCGAACGTTTCACCTTAATTATTATTATTATTATTATTATAAGATTAAGGTGAATGTTATTGACTTGCAATTAGCAAAAAATAACTAATTTAAAACAAAATTAAATTTTAATTTTGTGGGGTCTTTTGAACATCCCCCCATTAATAAGAATAGTAGCTTTCCAGTCGTGATCCCCTATTTAACTCTCTCAGGAAGTGGATTTTAACAAAAAACCTTTTTTTTATGGATACCTACACTTTTTAAGATTTAGGATTTTTATTCCGGGAAAACATGAGACCTGTCGGGAACACGGGTTCCATGATATATAATACTAGCTGTCCCCCATGGTTTCACCCGCCTTCCCGGGATAAAAAGTAGCCTATATGTTATTCCAGGGTATGATCTATCTATGTGGCAAGTTTCATCCAAATCCGTTCAGTAGTTTTTGCGTGAAAGAGCAACAAACATACATACAAACTTTCACGTTTATAATATTAGTATGATCTTTTATAACTTGACAGATGTTAATAGCTTGGTGTGGATTGCTACCTTTACTCCTCATGATAAATATTATATACTTTAAATATTATTGAATGCACCTGCCATATAACTAATCGGGTAAAAACGCATCAATTCGAATTATAATATAAATTGATATATTCGGCTTATGATTGGCCAACGGTGTCGCATAATTGGTCTTGGCATTTGCAAAGGTGTGTATGAAATAATTAAAAACATAAAAAAACATATGTTTCTAATAGATATCATACAATATATAACTTACACGATAAAAGATCATAAAAAAGTTAGGACAATGTGACGTTTTATGTAATTTTTACCCTTTGAATGGGAAGCGAGAAAGCAAGCTTTATTGTCGACAGATGGCGTTAAGAGCCTTAATACAAATGTCAAAATGTTATTAAAATTTATCTTTTTATATTAATATGGATTATATAGTACCACTTCGTGTTATTGGAATAATTTAATGCCGTTGTTAAAGCCTCCATGCTTTTATTTATGCGACGTACAAAATGGCGCGAAAACGACAAACGTCAAATTGACAGTTATATTTTTTATCGCGCGACCGGTTATGGGTGCGTTCGGTTTGATGTGATAATGTGTATGGAGCGCATTAAGTTGGTCTTATAAGGCATAGTGCAATGCAGCATTTCTATGAATACGCGGTTGATTATCGATTTAATTGAGACTAAATCGATTTATTACAATATCGATGTTATTGCCAGTATTATAAAAAAGGGGACCGGTAAATTACACATAAAAGTGTAGTAGGTAGGTACGTAATAATAAACCTTGCTTACTTTTAATTAAGGGGTTTTATGAATTGTTATTTACAAAACTATTTACATAGTCATTTTTCAAACATGAAATGTTATGAAATTTATTCATCTATCATCTGTCTATCTCCGCACCGCGACGAGAATAGATGGTAGTGCTGTCGAAACCTAACATAAATTGCGGGTTCGAATCCTACAATGGGCTTGAGCCTACGTTGAAGGAAAACATCGTGAGGAAACCATAGCACGTGGTAGTGTACCTACCTACTCTAGTTGAAAACGATCAAGCGTCTACCGGTGTGTTCCGACAGCTGCACTTGAGAGCCAGTTGTCTTCTAGGTTTTGTGTGCTTATCACCTTCGGCCACATCATCACTGACCACGGTGAGATTGTGGTCCAACATAGGCCTATAGGTACGTAGTATAAAAAAGAGTTATGAGCTTCCACGTCCGTAGGCACACAACGTTTTTGATCAGAATTGTCTGCTTAAATTGCGTCAGGCGTTTAGCCGCTGCATACAAAATTCAGCCTTATGGTCATCATACTTACAATTAGTCGACTGTACCTACATTACTGACAATTATATGTAGAACTTTTACCTATTATCGTATTTAAAATATAAACAAGTAACACCTCAGAAATTGCAAATTCGTGATACTAAAATAAAACGATTCAATTCGCTACACTTTAACACTTAACGATATGCAAAATTATCCTTACAGTCTATTTAAGCCTTATTTATACTGTAATAAGGTATAAACTCAATTATTTTACGTTTTGATATAAATTAGCAAGGGCCTTTAAAGAAGGCTTTTATATATTTGCAGCTGGGATAGTGCATAAGTTAAGGTAATAGAGGTTAATTTTGAATATGTGGGAGGTATGTTGTATCTTTGCGAAGAGATTAAGCGAAATATCTGGTTTGGTTGCGCGTGCGACTCGACGTGTGTGGTCTCTTAGTGTATACGCTGGGAAAATTGCTCTACATGTTACGATATAAAAATAATAATTGTAATTTATTGTTTTAAAGAAGGAGTTTTGTTATATGAAATAGGTTTTGTTCTCTCCCAAATTATTTTAATTCACTGAAACATTTTGAAGGTTATTCTTACAATAGTAAATCAATATAATCAATCGTCAGCGGATCTCGGTTAATTTAAGATAAAAAAAAAATATTATTGACGAAAATTTTAAGTCAATTTGTTGTGTACAGGGCTGCTTCTGATTTGATATTTAATCCACCTCTCTTAAAATCTAACGGTTTCCATTATAACTGCAAAATTTTCTGAGTATGTATTACTAAAAAAAGGTAGCAAATTACGTCTCATTTGGCCATGGCCAAGTTCATGGCTACAATTCTTAAAAATAGCTTTAACTGAATGCAAAATGTCGTATGGAAACCACGGTGAAGGATATTTTGTATTACGCACTCGTACGCGCTCATAAAGCATTTCCTGAATAGACACGGCCTGAAGCGCCATTCGCTTTGGTATTTGTGCTACCATCAGTTAGTCAACATGGCTTACATAGAAATATGTAGTTGTAAGTGAATATAACTGGCCACCACCGCGGCCGACATCGCAGGCATGTGTTAATCCAGGATATAAACTATCTGTGTTCCAAATTTTATCTAAATCCGTTGAGTAGTTTTTGCGTGAACGAGTAACAAACATACATCCATGCACACAAACTTTCGCATTTATAATATTAGTAGGATAGTAGAATTTAAATACAGGTAGAGCAACATCCACAGCGTACGATCAGCAACCCGTTTCGCTGGACCGCAACCGCAGTACATCGCGGTTACCATATTATAATTATCGACACTGGCAGAATCAATAATCTATATAATGGAACGATCAAATTGTCTTTTATGCCGTCACGCTATTAACTATTCAAAAGGAGAAATTGACTGATAGATCAAGGTATAACTCAGACGCAAAGATTTCGCTGAGTTTCTTGGAGACTCCGTTAAGTCTCAGTTTGAGGCTGAGATCTATAGAGCGTGCTTAGACTTTGCTCAGACTTTACTTAGGGTATCTTTATATAGTAAATATTTGTGTGTTTTAATTTGTAGCCAAGTTTTTGGTAAGTCGTCGATTAGATGCACTTAGGCTTTGCTTAGCACACACTCAGAGAGATTCGCCAATTGCATTTTAAATACCGACTTTGTGCGGTAAAGTCTGAGCAAAGTCTAAGTTCGCTCTATAGATCTCAGCCTAAGTGAATTCCGAACTGGTGGTAGAGTTAATTGTAACTTTCAACGCGCATAAGTGCCTTAACAGTTCTCATTTCTACTTTTCATTTACAACTATACTTTAAAAACAAATTACTCACTTCATCTCCTTTGTCAACAGATGGCGTAAAAAAACAAGATGGCGGCGGCTACCTCCGTACATCTTCAAGACTCGAGGATCAAAATCCAAGAGCAAAGCGACGACGAACCGTACTCTCCCAACACCAGAGACACCACCAGCCCCGACTACCACGATGAAGAAAAACAGGAAGACAGACCGCTACATACGTCCTCTTTCTCCATACACAATGTCCTCAAAAAGGAAAGAGATAGCAACAGCCCCGAGAATGTCTTTTCAACTGATAAACTTTTACAGAACACGCCAAATTACGAGGAGTTACATGAAATCTCTAGACAATCTGAAAGTATTAGTCCACTCGATGATGATGATGTAACAAATGAATCTAGAGCAGAGATCAGCGTTGATGATGATCATTCTTGTTGTAGTGATGACACTGTGTTATCTGTTGGGAACGAAGCTCCTGTCAGTTACGAACATAGTCCCGATAAAAACGCCGACACATCTCAAGGCTTAACGTCATTTAAACATATACAAACTCATTTGAACGCCATATCGCAGTTAAGTCAGAATTTGAATATAAATCAACCTTTGCTTCTACGACCTAATCCAATTACTCCAAATCCTTTAATGTTCCTAAACCAACCTATTCTATTCCAAAATCCATTGATGAGCCAAGTAGATTTGAAGTCAGGCATCAATGGACTTGCAAGTCGGATGCCCATCCCACAAAACAATATAAACCTCAGCCCCCAACCTTTTGGGTTGAATTTCGGATTAAGAGTGAAGAATGGAAGCCAGACACAAGACCTTAGGAATACGAGAACAGACGAGAATAGACGTTTTAATATGATCCCAAAATCACCAGATAATGAATCTGGTAGAGATTTTATTAATCAGAATTGTCTGAAATTTAGTATAGATAATATTTTAAAAGCTGATTTTGGTAGGAGAATAACTGATCCTTTAAATAAGAGGAAGGGTAAGGCGAGGTCTATTGAAACGAAGGCTTCTCCGGTTAAGGAGGCAGTACCTTCAAAAGCTGAAGTTTTAGAAGCGAGAGTACCTGAGGTGAAGCCAAGTGATAAAGGCGGTGCTATAGATCTCTCTAAGGCGGAAGATAGCAACAGTAATCAGGGATCTACTCCTGGTAAGCCTGCATACTATTAAATTTGATAGACTGACCCAATAAACCAGTAATTGGCCGCCTGGCTGGCAACAACCTTCAAGTTGAAAATTTGTCGCCAGCACTTTCCAGTGTGTTCCGATAGCTGCACTTGAGAGCCAATTCCCTTCTAGGCTTTGTGGGCTTACCACCATTGGCCACATCATCACTGACCACGGTGTGAACTGATGAACCTATTTTGATTACGTCATAGCTATCTGTATTATTTGAGCTGTGCGTTGATAGATCAGCCAGTCAGTAACGTGTTCCTTTTATGTTTACCTATAGATTTGACTTGTTGAATAGGTGTAGTTTCCTGACATATCAAATCTGCTACTTTTTAATAAATGTCAAAACGATAGTCTATATGGATTTTTATGATATGCTCTCAGTGGTTCTACTGGTAATTAAAAATCATAAAAAGTATGAAATGTACAACATATTTGATGTTTCCACGTGTTTTTAGATGTTTTATGCATTGGTTAGTGTTTGGTCATTTATTTTTGACACTGTCAACTAGCCTATTTATTATCTATGGTTGTAGGTACTACATCAGGTGATGGACCCATGGTGTGGCCAGCGTGGGTGTACTGTACGAGATACAGCGACCGACCAAGTTCCGGTGAGTCTAGATTATAAGTCACATTTTTATCTATAAAAATTACAAATACGTAAAAAAAACGCAACTAAAATTATGACATTATTTAATTTAGTAAACTTAAAAAAAACAACACAAAAACATAGAAAAAAACAAAAATTAACAAATAAAATAATACTACAAAAATATAAATCAAATAAGAGAAATAATCATTCTTCGTTTTAAAAAGGGGCATATTCCCAATTTTTTTCTGACGTTACAAATGAAAAATTAAATTTTTTTTTACTATTCCTCGTTTAGCATATATATTTTTTACAAATCTCTTGCAATAAAGAATGGCGAGAAAAATGTAATCTAGAATCATAATTTCTCCGATATCGTCGCCTTAATTAGGCGACTTAGCAGCCTGACAGTACCTAGGGTAGGGCGCGGTAGGGCGATCGCCCAGGGCCTGGCGCCAGGCCCATCTTGATTTCCCTTTATTTCCGGTCGCTCATGAGCGAGTCCTGCTATCTCGAGTCTAAATAAATAAATAAATTCTCAAGTCTAAAGATATAATGGCTTAAAATCCCTTTTGTTGGCGGGAAAAGGGAGGGGGTGTGGGGGGGGTTATCACATCTCGCCCAGGGTGCTGTGGTAGAGCTAAAACCGGCACTGCACCCTGAGATCGTTACGGTTGAATGAATACCTTGCTAAGTTCCCTAACGATGTTTTCCTTCACCGAAATCTCAAGTAAGGTACGATTCGAACCCACGACCTTCAACATAACTACTACAACTAGAAAACATTTTTCTAGATATTCAAGCGATATAAGATTTTATCACAACATGATAAGGTTCAAAATAACACTGCACCAAGCATCTACAGTAGCTAGGGTTGCCCCTATTCTTATAATATTTATTCAATGAACCAACTCGCCTAACTCGATAACAGGCCCCCTGAGTATGTTTTGTGAGATAACGTAGGCGTTACCCCTTTTTAGGGGCTGTTATACCCCTGTTAAGGTATTTTCCTCCCCATTTGTGGTCATGTTTTACATTTGATAATATGACGATACTTTTAGAGTTATTTCAGTGGTTTAAATTATTCAGTTTGAGGTGAAGACCGGCCATCGTGGAGATCCTTGGGGGATGCCTTTGTCCAGCAGTGGACGTCTTTCGGCTAATATGATGAAAAATATTACATTTTTATTTTGTCTATGGTTACACTATTTACGTTGTAGCTTGGTTCGGGTGCCAGTAGCCAGAGAAATGTGAAAATGATCTTTATATTGCAATAAGGTTCATCTGAATCTACATGTACTGAATCATAGATTAAACAGATGATTTTGCAATGTCTTGTTGTTCATTTTCTGGCTTCTGTCACCCGCAAGCTTCATTAAATAATGTAGAGTGTAGGTTAGGGGTAGTAGCGAAAAAAAAAACAAAATTATTGAGACCTATTTACGATTACTTTATACAGGATGGAAATTTGAAACGGGTCAGTAAAGGCAGCTATCTTAAGGGTTGAAGCCACGCGAATATGGTCTTAGGAGATCCCTTATTTTTTGAGTTATTGCTATCGGCATGACACAGGTGTACAGATTTTGAAAAAAAAATTAGTCAGCGAGAAATCGGTGATTTTTCAAAATATTTTTTATTAGCTTAATCAATCCTGTTTCTGACAAGGATCAAAAGGCTCTATGGGACCAAGTTAGGTTAGGGTACCAGAAATGTCACTAATCGAAAAAACTATTCCCAATATTCCCATACATTTTGTTAAAGAGTATTTGGGATATCGAAACTAAAAATACAAACGCAAATAAATAGGTATAAAACATTAATCTTTTGTTGAGACCTTTAAATAAACAAACACCTATCTCCGAAAACTAATCAAATTACGGATCATTAGGCATGAAACAGTAAATGCACTTGATAAATATTTATACGGACTCCTTGGAGGGGTGTATAAAAATTGCTTTTTAGTGAGGGGACAGAGTCAATGAAATCTATGTATCGATACTTCTTGGCATGTTTTTTACGTAAGTGCTCGATAAATTGTGTACGAGTATGTATGTTTGTTTATCCGTTTCTTTATTTCATCATTACTTGTGCATGAAATAATTTAGAAGTGGTATTGTTAGAACCTTTAGAGCCCTTATGTCATCTTGGTTGACTTACAGTACCTAGACTGAAAAAAAAAAAAAGATTTTATAATGGCAGTAGTAGGTAAATTTTTTGTATACCTATCATAAAGTTTGTAGACTTTTTTTTTGATAATATCCATTCAGGCGTCGGCGTCTGACAGCGGAGGTCACTGATAGCTGGCTAGCTTTGTTTTTCCACATGACATTTTCAAAATAAGTTCCCAGAAACAAAAGCGTTTAAATGCCGTCACACGGTTGTCCACTATAAAAGGTAATTTATTAAGCTGTATTAAATGGTGGCGACGCCAGCCTGGATATACTAGGTACTTGGTAAGTACCTTCTACGGAACTGAGTACTGAGGGAAATAGTTAATGCTCCTTGGTACATTAGAAACGTCGACCTCCATCGGGACCTTAAAGTAGAGATGGTAGACAAAGTTATAAAAAAATATGCAGAAGCTCATCAAAACCGACTTCATCATCACGTGAACGTAGAGGCAATCCAGCTCCTCGATCACACAAATATAGTGAGACGACTCAAAAGAACTAAACCATTTGAGTTAGTGTAGTTTTTGTTATAATAGTGTAACATAATTAAAGTGCTACTTATAAAGAACACAAGAACAAAGTGTCTTCCCCTTAATAGAGACAATAAGAAAAGTGTTAATGGACACATTCTTAGTAATAGTGAATTTAGAAGTTTAAGTTAAAAATAAATTACTTATTAGCCTAATATTAAGGATAGATTGTAATAACAATATGGAACACCACCTAATGTGTACCCTGGGATAAGGAAAAAAAAAAAAAAAAAACGTATACGTAACTTTTTTTTTTTACTAAGATTAATATTTATTTACTTTACGGTTCGTGACTATTCGTACACTCTTATAGCCCGTTCCTCGCTACGTTACGACCTTGCAAGCACTGTGTTTCGGCAACTGCATTTGAAAGCCAGTTGCCTTCTAGGCTGTTTCCCTTGCCACGGTGAATTAAATCAGCTGACCATTGGTTAAATCTGGTTTATAGGCTGGTTTTGTCAGCGTCCTCATCTGCCTTGTTCCCAATGAGGAATACCAACAAAAAAATCTAATTAGTCCGTCAGTTAGATTATCAAAAAATATTGGATACGTATTTTTTATTTTATCAAATCAATAAGAAATTACAAAGATAAGTCCCATCAAAGTGCAGGATTGGGGCTTGTGACGTCATTGTACAACTACTTTTTGCAGACCGGAAAATTTTAACGCACTGTATCATCGTTATTTTTTGTTTTCGGATCAAAATAAAAAATACGTATCCAATATTTTTTGATAATCTAACTGACGGACTAATTAGATTTTTTTGTTGGTATTCCTCAGTTGGCGCAATATTCTCTTCTTCCATTCAGCCCTTCTATCCGTCAGTATTCCTTTTTCATTCTCTCCTTTCCTACTCATATCATCTTTCACACAATCCAACTATCTTTTTATCGGCTTTCCTCTTCCCGAATCCATCCACTTTCATATTTTTAACACTTTTACTCACACGGCTTTCATACATTTAGGATGTACAGGCTAAGACCTTGACCACATAAAAAAAACTTTAAAAAATGTAATAATAGTTATCTCGTATTGTCACACATATCATACATATTCAAAGTCTTTATTACATTATCTACGCTACTCAACTCACACAATTGACAGAATCGAATGATGTAATTCGATTTTTTACACTAATCAAATGTATCGTCGACGCTCATGTAATTGATTAATTTAAAATCGATGGCGTTTGTGACAATAGACCCAATTATGTTGAGAATAGACAATAATTTTGTGTAACTGTTTTTGCTGGCATACTAATGTCAGAATTTGAATTAAGAATGATTACAAACAGTCAATTTGGTATAACATCTTTCGATAGAAAATTTTGCTACTTATTTATTTCAGTAATTGCTCTTGAGAACTTGTTTCTATTAAGGCATTAAGTGATTACAACCTTCGGCCGCATTATGAGATGAGTAATTTGTAGATAAACACGCCCTTTTTGTAGTTTAACCACGTTTAACTAACCGTTTCCCGCAGTTTCCGGGGGGAAAGTAGTCTATAGCACTTGGGAATAATGTAGCTTCATATTTAGTCAAAGAATTTTTAAAATCAGACCAGTAACTCCGGAGATATTTGACCTTACAAACCTTACCTATTTATAATTTAGAAAGAAATAGATCTTATAATTAATAATGTGTTTTTCTCTCTTTATGAACGGCTAGTACAATATTTACTCTTAGTAATAGAAACAAGACTCCAAAAATGGACATATTATAGTTATCAGACGTAGATGAAACCGCAAAGAACAAAAATGTAGCTTCAAAATAGCTCGTAATTATAATCGGCGTTACAAAATCCGTTATTAATGATCCACGTCACAAGTAATACAATTATTATCTGTATAATAAATAACAGCCTGTACATAATGGAGCGCTTTGATGTGCGCCGACATGAGCTGCATGCGTGTGCGCACATTAATATTAAGCTATGTACATACGGTTGGTGAGAGAAAGTGACATCTCTCAGTAGATAAACTGTCTAGTCTAGTCCTACTTATATTAGAAATGCGAAAGTTTGTGTTAGTTACTCTTTCACGTAAAAACTATTGAACAGATTTTTATTATACTTGGCACATAGATAGATCTAGGTTCCTTTTTTAATGGGAAAATGTATGATCGTTCCGGAAACGTGGATGAAAATGCGAGGCGAAAGCTATTTTTTTTTAATGTCGGAATCACGGCTTCTAACTTTTTATACATTTCTGATTGTGCGAGGTTTTGTCTATTGTATTTCTACTCTATTAAGAACTGCAGGTTAATAACCTCTGTGTACTTAAGTACCTATAATGAAATTGGTCTCATCAAAAAAGTATATGGTTTTTTAACATTTACCTCACGTAAAAACCATAAGTATGTCTACTTCTCTCGTGCAACCGTCTATACTAAGCTTAAAATAGATTATGTCAAAATGTATTTTGAATCTTAACACTGTAGCAATTGAGCTTTTATTTATGTTGACAAAAGTGATTAGCCAATTGGATGTATTTACAATTACATTGAATAATTTGTTTAATGACCAACATGTATAATTAGGGTTGCCAACTTAGACTACTCTTATATTTTGGTAGAATTTTAGAAATGTAGAGACCAAATTATGTGGCTATTCCTGCAGCTGCACTTGACTGCTAGTTCTCTTTCTTTTTGTTTTTTTTTAAATCATCCACATTCTCACTTACAATAAAATTACTCAGTGATAATGTAGCTTCCTATTAGTGAAATATTTTTTAGAAACTGATCACTAGTTCCTCCTACAACCAAACTAACAAGGACTATTATAATATTAGTATCAATAATTATTATTATATAAAAAAGAGCTGAAGTACAGAAAGTCGGGGAATATATTTTGTATATTCAAGATAAGTTTTTACATGGAAACAAAGCTATTTTTATTTTTTTTTCTGTTTCAAAATCGACCCAAAGTAAGGGGCTAAAACATGAGAACGTGAGTGAAACGGGGCGTACCGTAATAAGAATGAATTTCACAAAAACTTGTAATCGCTTGAAAAATTAATGAATCAATGTTATGGAAGAAAGAAAGAAATCTAGCAGTGACAACCCTACAGATAAAGTATAGCAAGCAATTAGTTCGAGTAACCAGCATTTATTTTTTCCAGTTTTTCTTCTTCAATATAAATGTTTGCAAATTTCAATTAGGTAACTGATTATTTTTATGGTATTTTATTGCCTTATTTGTTTTATTTTTTACTACGTTTTAGCCATTTTTATTTGTATACACGTTTGAGTCTTACCTTCATACTAGTTCAACAGATACAGTGTGTGAAGAATGTCCCAGAACATTTATTATTATTATTATTCTGAATGAAAAATGCACAAAAAAATGAGAAAACACCTTGCTGAGATTTTTGCCGAATAATACTAAAAAAAATATTTTGATATCTATCGATATGTCGATAATACATGCCCGTCACTAGTCTCCCCAACCAAACATATGTTTCACGTTTCATACTAAAGATGGCGCTTTAAGTTATTGACTGTTGAATACACTACACCGTGTTGGGGTGTAAACTACCCTTATCTTCACTCCCGGCCCTCTATTGTTATAGGTAATTACTATACATTTGGATGCCTGCTCGCTAACTGAATACTTTTACCAAATAATCTTGGTGAGATCATTGACTTTTGATTGAGGAGTCTTCTCAGTTCAAGTGTATTCCGAACCGGTAGTAGAGTCTATTGTAAAACTGTAACTGTGACATTCATAAGTGCCTTATTAGGGCCTAAACTGAATAAATTAATTTTGATTTTGATTGATTTAAGGTGGAGGCTTCGGTTGGAGCGCGAAATTCAAATTTAATCAAGTTTTTTGCTAATTGCAGCTCAGTTATAGGTCGTAAGTTATCAATATGTTATTTGCGACAAGAATGGTAGTATATTTATTGATTAATAACAAAATAAATCATCAACATATTCCTCAGTTACATAATCTTTAAAAACGGCAAAAACATCATGTCTGTTGTACGGGAGCCCCCGTAAATGTTTATTTTATAATGTTTTTTAGTATTTGTTGTTATAGCGGGTGCAGAAATAGGTAGGTACCATCTGTGAAAATTTCAACTATCACGGTTTATGAGATCTAGCCTGGTGACAGACGGACAGACAGTAGAGTTTTAGTAATAGGGTCCTTTTACCCTTTGGATACGGAACCCTAAAAAACGACTGAACAGGTCGTGAAACCATGGTGTTACAATCGATACAAAAAAACAAAAAAATCGAATAAGTCCCAGCACTAGTTTAAAACGTTTCATTCCAAACGATTACCTCTAGATGTCTTGAACGATTTTTCTTATCGATATCGTCTTTACAACCGTGAAAATAGTTGCTTTTATTGTGTTTTCTGTTTTTTAATCTCTATAGTAAACGGCCAGAATTTTACATGTTCAAAAAACTGTACTTTTCATTATTGACTTTTTTTTACAAAGAATATTTTTAGAACCTTACCCTGTAGTAAGCACTGATGTATATTACTACGTATAGAGAAGCTATCCTAAGCAAAAGTCATGGTCCATTTTGTTAATATTCGCTGCAGCATTGAAACAATAATTAGTCGTCTAAAACACGTAGCGCTAGAACGCTTTTAAGGTGTAGTATTTTCCCGACCAAAAAGTCGTAAGCGCCGCGCCGTAATTTTCATGGCGAGTACGCGTTTCGTGTTGAAGCAACTAAGTGAAGTGCGGCCGGATGGCTACACTTGAACGGAACATAGTGGTTATATAACCAGTCTGCCGGCGCTGTCAAATAAATTGAAAATCTTGGAAAGTCGTGAAAAGCAACTCTTTTGCAGGCGAATCTTGTCCTTAATGACTTAAAAAACGTTATTATTATAATTCTTATATTTTCCTGTCAAGGTTGAAATTTAAATAACATTTAAAAATAATAAAAGCGTAACGGAAACTACTTGTTATAAACAAAAGCCATATGCTAACAAAATTGATGGGCCAAATACGGACAGCGACGCCAGACTGGATTTGGCGTCTTCTCTATACATAGTATAACTCAGTGGTATTAAGAAGGACAGGTGTAATAATTCACACTAACACAACACTATTTAAACAAACTACCTAACTATTAATTAACGCTACAATCCACTTCGAACGTTGTTAAATTAACTTAATTAAAGTCAGTTTAATTGTATATTTACTGATTTTATGTAACGAAGTTAACCTATTATTATGGCTAAATTTTTTCTTTTTTTTTAAGTGTTATATTTCATTGATTTTGTGCGAAAGGTTGATGTTTTGAATGTATTTTTTTTTTCGTGATTTCATTTTTGGTTCACTAGTAAAAGATGTTCATAATGATGAGTAGGTACTTTAGGTCATTTTAGGTTTTTTTTTTACGATGTATAGGCCTTTGTTTGACCACAATCTCACCGTGGTCAGTGATGATGTAGCCGATGATGGTAAGCACACAAAGCCTAGAAAGGAACTGGCTCTCAAGTGCAGCTGTCGGAACACACCGAAAGGTGCTTGGCGACAGATTTTCAACTGGAGGGTGGTAGCCAGCCAGGCGGGTACTACAATACTTTGTACCCTACCACCGTGCTATGGTTTACTCACGATGTTTTCCTTCACCGAAAGCTCAAGCTCATTGTAGGATTCGAACCCGGGACCTTCGTCTCGGCATCCGACGTCACTACCACTGAGCTATCATCGCCTTAAAAGAAAGAAAGAATACGTACGTAAATAATATCTCAAGAAGAAATACAAAATGGCTGCCACATAGAGGGGGGGGGGGGGGAGGTTAGACCCGAGTGTGTCATGTATTTTTGTATAAAAAGTGTTTAAATATAAGTACCTCAAATATCGCTATATCCTGAGCAGACACACTGTAAATTACACAATATATTTATAACTAATCTATGCCCAGGATTCACCTGTAATGTATCTAGTTTGGTACAATCAGATAGATCACGCAGAGTTACCCTATTTGGGACGTCTTTTGTCCGGTAAGGTTGATTAAGCGATCAGAAGCTAAATATTAGTCCTTTTAAAAAAAAAACACGATGAAATTTGGCACGGAGATAACCTACGATATGGATAAGGACATAGGCTACTTTTTATTCCGGGAACGCGGGTGAAATCGCGGACAATTTAATAAATAAAATGTTGGGTAATTCTAAAGAAACATTTTTCACAATTTATTTCTCACTCCAATGTACTATCAACAAAGTTGAAGCATGATCACCTTAAGGGTGTATTTTGTGTGCAGTGACCAGCGGCTACCTGTGCCTCACACAATATAACCAGACAATGCGCTCGTCAAAAAATAGACTAAACAAATGATTTTACAAGATTTTTATTATTGTCAACAATGGACAGATTACTATGATAACTGGCTCCAAGCGAAAAGGTTTCAAAAGTGATCATATATTACACACATAAAAAAAATCTCGTTATTTATTGTTTTTTATAATTGTATTTTCAAATAAAGTAGATTGTTTACTACCTGCCAAGTTAAGGGTTATGAACTATAAATATAATGATAACAACCAGCACCATGTAAAATTTTCGTTCATATCTACTTACCTTGAATTCTTATACAGTACAATGTTATCTACCCGAAGCTGGCAGCCCTAACACTACATTTCACGGTGAAATTTCAATTGCCAACTTTCTCAATTAAAAGTCAGTCAAATGTCTCCCACCGCCGACAGCGCTGTAGCACTTTATTAAGCGATGAAAATGGTTGGAATTCCTTATTAATGAAAACTGTGATGTAATTTTATTGGCGCTTTACGCTTTTAGTTAATTTGACGAGTTTTGGAAGGACATTTGAATGACGCTCGTTGATTGGTTAGGAGACATTTTCCTTGTTACGAAACAAAATTAATTGTGAATAAATAATTTGAATTTGGAATATAATGGCAAAGACTAATTTATAGATAGTTGACGTAGATACCTACCTACTACACTAACCAGATAGAGTAGGACACAATTATAATTTTAAACCTCAGTGAGGATATTTGATTGGTATATTTTTTTTTTAGACAGGCTTCCGTTCAGCTCCGTGGTAAAAGATGATGTGGTGTTGCCAAAGATGGTAAGCACACAAAACCTGGATGGGAATATAAGGCCTAAAAAAAGCTATCCTGAAACGTATCTCTATCTATCTGACAGTTAATGTGCTTAAAACTCCATTTCATTTCATTTATTTGACTATTTGTTGCTTCATATAGTGTGTATAAGATAACATCGTAAATTACAATAAATCTATAATCAAATAATAATAAACAATTTTTAGAATAGTAGTACAGTATTTTGAATATCATATCAGGTATTATTAATTATTTATTTGTGGTGTCATTGAGAAATTCCTGCAGATTATAAAAAGCTTTTTTTTTATTAAAAACCATATCTGAAATTTCAGTACAGTTTTTACAGTTAGGATAAATTTTAAGCTATATACTAAAGCGTTGTTACTAATAGCTGTGCAGTGAGCGTTTTAGTTTAAAAAGTCAAAGACAAAAATAAACGGATACGGTAAATGTTGATTATAATCTGATTTCAATAAAATTAATAGTCTACATTAAAGTGAGCAAGATTCAGCAAGTATGTTCGGTAGGTACAAACTATTTTAATTGCATCGCCTCTGTATCGATCGGTACAGTTTTATACTTTGTAGCGGGGTGTGGTGCAAGTTAGAAGCTTTTAGAGGATTCGTTCTACTTCATAATTATTATTACACTAGCTTCCGCTCCGCAGTTTCACCCGCGTTCGCGAGGTAACATATGTTTTCCCGGGATAAAAAGTAGCCTATATGTTATTCGAGGGTATGATCTGTCTATGTGCCAAGTTTCATCCAAATCCGTTGTGTAGTTTTTACGTGACAGATTCACAAACTTTTGCATTTATAATATTAATAGTATTCTATGATATTGGTTCGATAGAAAACGCTATGTTTTAAAGATGTTAGGTACTTTAAACGTGGTCATTAAAATATCTTCAGGTAATAATTTCTTATTATTATATAATAAATAAATAAATAAATATCCGGGGACTTTCTTCACACACGGTTATCTGATCCCAAACTAAGCAGAGCTTGTACTATGGAAACCAGATAACTGATATACTACATATACAACTTGTTTTTTTTTGTAAATACATACTTATATAGATAATTACACCCAGACTCAGGAACAGACATGTTCATGCACACAAATGTTTGTCCTGGATGGGAATCGAACCCATGACCTGCGGCGCGATAGGTAGTACAAATAAAAACTAAATTAAAATTCCAATTCCAAAAATAATCTACTTCAAAATTTGGCATCGTACCCATGACACTTGCGGCGTTGCCTCGCTGAATGATTAGACTTAGCCTCTGGGCAAAAAAGTCCCTGGCTCTCAGATCCCCAGAGGCCAAGATCAAACGCTTGCCTATCTCTTGAACTAATAGCTGGTCTGGTCTCTGATAGACCAGAAACAAAAGCGTTTAAATGCCGTCACACGGTTGTCCACTATAAAGGGAAATCTATTAAGGGTATACCTTCGGTTGGAGCGTTAAATTCGAATTTTATCACGTTTTTTGCAAATTGCAGCTCAGTTATAGGTCGTAAGTGATCAACATGTTATTTGCGAGAAGAATGGTAGTATATTTACTGATTAATAACAAAATAAATCATCAACATATTCCTCCAAGGTATATTAGTAACATTTTCATGAAATAGTCGTATATGTCAGTAACGAAGCCTCCACCTTAAAGCTGTATTCAATGGTGGCGACGCCCAACAGGATAAATAAAACATGTTATTGGTGTCCCGACACGTTACCTTCTTTAACTCACTCCTTTCCCTCGTTTAATCACATTTTCCCGCGTTCCGGCGATTGCTAATTTTCTGAACCCCACTTCATTGCAGCTCGCTCCGAATGACTCCGATGTTTCACGAAGCAACTAGTTATCAATTTATATTTGGAATTTCTTGAGGATCTTATGATTTTAAAATTAATTTAATAAAAAAAAACACGACTTGTACAAAAAGCATATTAAAAAAAGTTTACTTGTCTTTACAAGCTGACAGCAAATTGTATCGTATTTTTTTTTAGTTTAGTAGGCAAAGAATTCTAATTGATAATTCGTGCTAATCTCTGGAGTTACTGGTCCGATTCGAAAAATTATTTCACTAATAGGAAGCTACGTTATCCCCGAAGGTTATAGGCTACTTCTTATCCCGGAACGCGAGTGGAACCGCGGGGAATAGCTAGTTATTAATATAGATACGTACAAACCATCGATTATTTATCTGTCTAATTAATCAAAGGGACGAACACAGCGGAGGTGTTAAAAGGGGGCTCTCCGCGAATGTCTCCGTCCCTTAAACTGACGGAGACAAGCGAGACAGGAGAGACGCAATTTTAGTAAAAAAGACGGCTTTATGTTATTGAAAAAAAACTAAGCTTTTTTAAAAAAGTAAGAATATTATTCCCTTTCTAATGGATTTCAGAATGCATATTAATATTTTTCAAGTTATTTGGATGGCCCAAATAAGAGAAAAATGCATTCTTAGTTTTAAAAAGGGGCATATTCACGATTTTTTTCTGACGTTAGGGGAGGGAGGGGCTTGTTGTAACAGTTTTCATTAAAACTAATATATCTTGAGATCTATTGATTAAATTTCTACTAAATAAAGATGGATGGATACTGTAACTCTTCCTCTACCAAATCAAGTAAAAAGAATACCATAACTATTGGTCATTATTTTACAATCTATTATTTTCTAGAAGAAGTGCGGTGTTACAACTTACCTCGTGTTTGGGGCAAGTTGTAACGTCTACCGGGGCAAGTAGTAACGACAAAAAAAAACGACAATAATACCTCTAATTATTTATTCTTTGTTTATTTTTATCAAAATTGACATCTTTCTAAAGTAAGTATTATGTAATTCTTATCAAAAATCAACTCAAATACACTTTTAACGTTAGTCTTATTGAAAGACGTCGCTCGACTTAAAGACGTCGCTTCTGGTGTCCTTAGAGATAAATGTGAATTTCTGCGCATAAAATTTTGGAACCAGTCAGTACCAGCCATGTTATTTTGATGCCAAGAAGGAGGAATGTTTTTAGCACTAAGCTGCACACCGCATTGGTAAGCTAATTTCCTTACTTCTATAGGAAGTAGTCCAAAATATATATCGGCGCACTTGAGTAGGTAGGAAGCTATCTTGCCTTCCTCTTCTGCAGTAAATACTTGTCTAGGCTTAACATAACCAACTCTTAAACTTTCATTATTCTTCTTTTTCTTTATGTATCTATAAAGAGAGACGTGACATAATCCGAAAGTCTGACTAGCTTTCCGAATACTGCATTTTTTTTCTAAAACTTCAGCTGCCGCTAACTCGTACACTTCTTGGCTTTGTGTTGCCCGCTCTGACTTTCTTTTATACACCCTCATTCTAAAACAAAGGAAAAAAGTAGGTACCTACATCATAACTTGGGGCATGTTGTAACACGTTACAACAAGCCCCGGGATTTTGTTACAACTAACCCTATGGGGTGATTTTTAATATTTATCAAGATAACTATTTAAACAATTTAACAATCATAAAAACTGTTACACACTACCAGAGATAGATAAATTTTAATGGAAATAAGATATAGAAAATTTGAAATTAGTCGATATTAAAGACGCAAACCGAAATTTTACGACAGTACAATTTTATATTACCTGGCATAAATGAGGCGCGTGCACACTTCCGCTCACTGCGCCGGCCGGCGGGACACTGGCTATGGCAACATGATGCGGCGCGGTTTATAGGTTAAATCGAGTCAAAGAAATACGTTATTAGCGTTTAAGATCCTAGTGAAAAGAGCCTGTTACTACTTACCCCTGTTACAACAAGCCCCTCGCTCCCCTACTAATGAAAAATCCCTATTGTTAAAAGACTTATTCCCCGTCACATATTCTCTAGTTTAACATATATTTTTTACAAATCTCTTGCAACAAAAAATGCCGAGAAAAAAAACTTAATCTAGAATCTCAGATATCGTCGCCTTAATTAGTCCGATGGTATGAAGTGCATAGAGTATAAATCTTGTATAATGATGAAATAGAGGGTTGCGGGTGAAACCTAGAATCCTACAAAGATATCACTTGGTTTCCATCCGGGGCGGTATTCATAAAAGCAAGTCGACTCCAAGAATTAAGAGCTATAATAATTACCTTTATATTTTAATTGGCCGTTATATAGCCTTAAGCTCCATTAAAGAGTAACAGAGATACATTTACGCAAATTGTACAATCTATCTATAAAAAATAAGTATTTGTTTGTATTGTCAAAATAATAGCTTTTTACTGAATCCATAATGAAAACATATATTATACCAAAAAAAAAAATTTTTATTTTTTCCTGTTTGCTCCGGGTAATCTCCGAAAGGGCTGGACCAATTTCGACGTGACTTTCACTTTCGGTGAAGAAACACATCATGAGGAAACCATAGCTCGTGGTAGGGTACTTTGTAGTACCCACCTGCTGGCTACCACCACGTATAAGAGTATTCTTACAGTCTTAATTCAAGTAAACGTGTTAAGGGTTACTTTACCTGTATGTATGTCTGTATGTGTAATAACTCAGAAATAGCTGCAGCACGTCGCGTCGGGCAGGGCGGCGGCACTCAATAATTAAACACGAATGGTTTGCCCATTACCTTTAGCTTCTCAAACTTAAGGAGGGCTGTGTGTCACACCGTAGTGTAATATGTGCATCAAATATTTAAAAAATATATTGAATGGCATATATTCGAAAGCTTCATAATCATTATTTGAAAGGACTACATTATATATAAAATAAACAAAGACAAAAAAAAATAGTGTTTGAACTGTTTATTAATGTACAAAAAACAAAAATAAAAAACTTAAAAGATATGTAAAATAAAAGCTCATCAAAATTGTCCATTGTACCCATGATGCTGGCGCTGAATAGTCAAGCTTAGCCTCTGGGCGAAAGAGTCCCTGGCTTTCAAATCCCGAGAGGCCAAGACTAAGCGTTTGAAAGCTACGTTAGTTTTACTATGAGGCCAACCACAGGCGTAATTATAGCTTTCAGCGGCCCAGACCCTATATACAGTGGTTTTTGAGTGGTTTTGAGGTGAGGTGGAAAAGGTGGTGGTTGAAATTACACATTATTTATACAATCGAGCTTCTCTGTAGCGAACTACTCTAGTGAGAAAACGCTATGCTTCGTCTCTCTTATACACATAGATAGAGCTATTTGCCTTCTAGGTTTTGTAATGGTAAAATGCCAGTGGCAAATACCAATTTATTGACAATTCAGATTTTTTCTATGAAATTTTCCTATTACAACCAACTCATATTTTACATTTGGTACGGAACCCTAAATGTGCGAAGCCGGCACGCATTTGGCCGGTTTTTTTATAAGAACAGATATGGCAAACGGTGTAATAGGTGGCCGGATTCAAGGGACTTGACTAATCGTTCAAGTAATTATCTCAAGGAGGCATTATTGTAACACGTTGGCGGGAATTCGACGCCAAGATGGCGGCCTGTCAATTTTGACAGTTACAAGTTTTGCGCGTACCGCGGTGCTTTGCATTTGCGCTGCAATTTTTTAATGACTAGGCCGTAGACAAAGAAGTTGCGATGATGCATCTGTGGGTGAATTTCTTGACTTATATTTTTCGTAAATTGCAGCCATGGACTCAGAAAAAACTCATGGACAGAACAGACCGACTGCGAACATTCGAACGACCGACGCTACCCAATGATGCCAGTTTACTGGTAGTAAATATACCTAAGCCTCACGGACACATACACTCAAAATGTTGCCGATTTTTGACATTCGCGTAGTATTTTGTTTCATATGGTAGCACTCAGGACAAATACGTACGATATAGGTATTGTGCGTCATTTTTAACAAGGGGCGACTCGATCCAGTCTATTCGATCATAATCCTAATATTATAAAATGTGAAAATTTGTGAGTATGTATGTATCTTTGTTGCTATTTCACGTAAAAACTACTGAACGGATTTGGATGAAACTTGGCACATAGATAGATCATACCCTGGAATAACATGCAGGCTACTTTTTATCGCGGGAAAACAAGATACCTCGCGGGTACGCGGGTGAAACCGCGGGACGGAAGCTAGTTGCAGCATATTTTTATGGTTGACGAATTGATTGTTAAATTTAGCTGGTGTTAGCATAGGTTAGTTATATTATTACTGACATGTTCATTTACACAAATGTTTGTCATGGATGGGAATCGAACCCACGACCAGCAGCGTGATAGTAGTGTCTTAACCATCCACGCCCTGGCCTGTTTAATCCAACGGCTAGTATATTGAAATCCAAGCTTGTTAGGTGGGTATTATGTACATGCAGTAATTAAATTTTAATGAACACTAATTAAAGTGGGAACCCTAGCAAAAAACTTATATTTAAGGCGAAGCGTTGGTCGACTAACTAATTACATACTTCACAAATTAGTGGTTATGTAAAACTAACGTGTAATTGAAAAAAAAACATGTCTAATTCACAGTTGGATCTAATTAGTAGACTTTTTTATTAGATTCTTTATTTATCTTGTAATCTTGGATAGATTTGTAATTACTCTATGTTTTTGGTTAATATATTATTATGAAGGCGATGATAGCTCAGTGGTTGCCGTCGGATGCCGCGACGAAGGTCGTGGGTTCGAATCCTACATTGAGCTTGAGCTTTCGGTGAAGGAAAACATCGTGAGGAAACCATAGCAGGGTGGTAGGGCACTTTGTAGTACCCGACTGGCTGGCTACCACCCTCAAGTTGAGAATCTGTTGCCAAGCACCTACCGGTGTGTTTCGGCAATTGCACTTGAGAGCCAGTTGCCTTCTTGACATTGTAACAGATCGGCAATACCTCCGCGCGGTATTGCAAATGGCGATAGGTGACGGTAATCACTTACCATCAGGTGGACCGCCTACCTGCTTGTCAACCTTCTGACATTAAAAAAAGGAGAAAAAAAACTAGCTATTTCCTGCGGTTTCACCCTCGTTCCCGGGTTTTTCTTTGCGCGAAACCCAAATTATTTTTCTAAAATAAAAGTAGCCCAAGTTACACCATATAACATAAGCTATCTCACAATGAACGTCCCGTCAATATCCGTTCAGCCGTTTCGGAGATTAGCCTGAACAAACAGGCAGACAGACAAACATTTCATATACCTACCTATATAGAGGTGATTGTAGACATGTGGGCATGGTAGATCAAATCCTATTTCATAGAGCCTCTTATAAAGATCAGTACTCTGGGAAGTTAAGGTTTGCTTCTTCTTAAAAATAAAATATGTTTCCTTTGAGTGAAATTTGCTCTCCTCAGTAAAAAAAAAATTTACCCAAAATTACGATTTTTTAAATTAATTTTCTAGTCTTGATCTACCGAAATATAATTTTATTGTAAATAGGTTTAATTTATTTAATTGTCAGTCTTAATGTATGTATATTTAGATTTATATTATTAGTTGTTAATCTACCTGCTTATGCGCCAAATGATTATAATGAATTAAATTAATTGATTAAGAAATATTTTTTTTATCTTCTTATTTATCAAACCATATGGTAGAAGTACCTACTTATATTTACATATTTACAACTTATTCTATAATTTGTATCGTAAGAAGTAAAACTAGCCTAACCTAGGTGCGGTTAAAAATACCCATCCTGTATACTATATATTGTCCCTACACTTAACCAAAACAAAACATTACAACATCACACCACAGTCGGTCAAAAAGGTGTAAACATATGTAACTAATGATCCGGAAAGCGATTGGTTTTATCTCGAAGTAACAGCATACCCTTAATAAATTAGGGATGTCACTTATTGAATTAAATTCAATGTTTCGTTCACTTGTGGCGCTTTGTGATAATGCAATATGCTATGCAGGGATGATGACGTAGCAGGTTTTTATCGACTACTAGCTGTGAAGATTAATTTTATGTATGAAACGTTTGAATATTTTTGTTGATTTAAGAAAGAAAGAAAAAACATTTATTCATGTCAACACACAACATTACAAAATTGAAAAATAAAAAGAGTACAAAAAAAAACTAAACAAACTAACAATAATAACATGAACTGACAAGCCAGTTGGCGCAGTTGGTTAAGACACCACCTATCACGCCGCTGGTCATGGGTTCGATTCCCATCCAGGACGAACATTTGTGTGCATGAACATGTCTGTTTGTCCTGTGTCTGCATGGGTGTAATTATCTATATAAGTATGTATTTACAAAAAAAAGTAGTCAGTTATCTGGTTGTCCATAGTACAAGCTCTGCTTAGTTTGGAATCAGGTAACCGTGTGTGAACAATGTCCCAGGATATTTATTTATTTATTAATAATGTAATGCTGCGCGATGTCAAGAATAGGTCCTACCTAACTCAGCATAATGCTCAGGTCGATAAATAAATATCAACCCTCGCGCTGGTTATCAGTCAGGGATTAATTCAGGATTTCAGCGAAAGCTATTCATTCAAAACATTTTAGTACTACCCATAGACTTAAAAGAAACTCATGGACTGACCTCGAACATTCGAACGACGCTACCCAATGATGCCGGTTTTCTTGTAAATATAAAAATGCTGTTGTTTCTAAAATGTTGCCGATTTTTGACATTCGCGTAGTATTTTGTTTCATATATGGTAGCACACAGGGCAACACATATTAGGTACATACGTACGACATATTGTGCGTCATTTTTGACAAGGGGCGACTCCATCCAGTCTATTCCTAAATTCGAGGTACTACCCTATTAGTTTATTCATAATCATATTATAAAAAGACTCTGCCTGTTACTGTCCTTTTCACGCTTAACCGCTAAACAGATCGCGATAAAATTTGGCACGTACTTATTTAGCCTTTTTTTTTTCGTGGGGAAATCCTCATAGGATACCTAGCCGCCCCGGGGGGAGCAGCCAGGTTATGCCGGACTCGTACCGGCTAAAACCCCACGGTGGTCGCCATCTGCGCTGTAGAGGGGGGCGGGTTCTCGTACAGAACGCATACTCACTCCCCCTCCACGCGCGGCGCTAGATAGCCCGTCCCGGGGGAAGTGTGATACTTCCCCCCAGCACCCTCGTTGTGCTATCGCACAATCGATCGTGACCACAACGACCCATCGTCTTCCTTGGGATCGCTTCTGGACGCACAGGGTTTGCCCACGACCCCAAAGGTCCCCGATTAGTCGCATTTTACGACAGGCAGGGGAACACCGTAGCTGTTATTCTAAGCCCCAGCTACAGGGCAGAGCACGTATTTAGCCTATGATATAGAGACACTTGTCCGGAAAGGTTACTGCAGCCATCAGAGGCTACCAACTTTAGTCCCTTCAAAAAAAAACGGAGACATATGCTACTTTTTATTCCGGGAACGCGAGTAACAAATAAAAAGTTTTTTACCATTTTCCAATAAAACAACTAAAGCCGCGTTTAGAACTTAATATAATAATAGCAACATAGTAAAAAAGTCAACGAAAGCGTAGCTGCAAATCCTGTGCGACAGGGAGGCCTGTGACGTCGCGTCGTCCGTCCCTCTCTATCACACAGCGAGGCGTATTGCTCTTGTTTTAGGTTGCCACGGTATCAGACATGCAGCCCACCCAGATGAAGTTGTAGGGTTGTCACTGGCATTTATTTTTTATGTTTGACAACTGGATACTTATTATTTACGTACTGGTATAATTATTTATGTACGTACGAGTATGTACTTAGAAAAAATATATAGTAAATAAATGTAACTAAATATATAAATGTATGTCCTGAAATACAGGCCCTGCCTAGCTTAGGCACCAGTCTCCCGCAACATAAGTGATTTTGTTTATTTTGTCTCATCATTTCAATTGTTTCTTTTATTACTTATTGTGGGAGGAATATATTTATTTTTATTATTATTAAATGGAAATTAATCAAACAAATCGGAATTTGTGCGATGGTTAACGGCATTTTTTAATTTATTATCTCTACAGTATAAATAATATCGCTACAAGTATGTCAATGTAAGACACAATTCATAGTAAGTATAATTTAATTAAAATAACAATAGGGCCGTCCATGACCTCAATCTGTCAACTGTCACCTGAAAAATACGGTTTGCAATGTAAATTATGTTCAGTGTCATTTTTTCTCAAGTCTTAGCCAGTAGGTACATCTTCATTCAGTTTGTATACTACATTATACATTTACAGCAGTAAAAAAAACATTTTTTATTACCAATAAAAAATATTATTTGAGTAAAGACAGCTAAAATACTCCTTACATATTATAAAAAATTTGCAGCCGTTTAAAAAAGCTTCAAAGACATTTTTATTCTCACAATAAACTGTCCTTTGCCAACCCTAGCACAAAATATAATTATCGGTATGCCCATGCGCAGAATTAATTTGTCAAAACATACGTTCAGCTTAAAAGATTAATACACTGTGGACGCCAGGGTCATCGGTGATAGATGAGGTCCATAAAGGTCTATAAACTCTATGGTTATGTCACGCAATTACTATTTTTAACTTTTTTTAATCATGCGTTTTGTGTAATACGAGAACATAGGTAGGTATATTGTAAGCTAAATACTGCGGATAGTCCCTGAGCACTGCCGTTACGAAGGAAATTTAAAGTTTTTTTCTTTTTTTACTCTGTATAGGCCTGTGTTTGACCACAATCTCACCGTGGTCAGTGATGATGTGGCCGATGATGGTAAGCACACAAAGCCTAGAAGGGAACTGGCTCTCAAGTGCAGCTGTCGGAACACACGAAAAGGTGCTTGGCGACAAAGTACCCTACCACCATGCTATGGTTTCCTCACGATGTTTTCCTTCACCGAAAGCTCAAGCTCATTGTAGGATTCGAACCCGGGACATTCGTCTCGGCATCCGACGTCACTACCACTGAGCTATCATCGCCTTAAGTTTAGCGTAAATATCTGGCTGGAGCCTTTACTCGCACTCAGAAACGTTATGTCAGATATGTATTTAGTACTCGATTAATCTAATAAGCGCATGTATAGTTACCTAGATGGATGTTACATATTTGAGCCGTTTGGGGTAGAGACGCGGGGCCCGTGGGGGCGAGCCCATCGCATTTATCGCGAGATTTCAAAGCTGATCGACACATCACGTGACCAGAGGGCTAGCGAATACCTTGGACCAAGGATAAGCATTGCCATACAGCGTGGCAACGCCGCCAGCGTTCTGGGCACACTACCGGCTGGCAGCGATTTAGATCAGCTGTATCTGTGGTAAATAGCTTTACGTTTTTTTTTTAGTCTTGTTTTTATTTTATTTCTTATTAATTATTTAGTTTTGATGTAAATAATTAGTTTCCCCTTAAATAATAGGTAACTCTATTCTATGGAAATATTAGTGTTGTTTTCCATTCTAAAATATTTTTTTCATGACCTGTACAACGAAATCGGGAATGGTTCGTCAGTTTTATTTTCTTAAGTTTTCCTTTGAAATAAATCAATAACTCCACAAAGTCAACTAGGCACGGACGCGCAGTTCCGTATAGCAGTTATTACCATTGTGGTCGTTAACGGTAGACCACCGGTGGTCGAGGGTGGTCAACGTTAGTGGGTTATATTGCTTCCGTACTCCAAGTAGGTATGAAAATAATGAGACTTGAGGTCTAAATGATGAAATGCCACGGTTTTGTGTTGAGCCAATACTTTTTTACCCTTTGACGTAGATTTTTGTCGCTAACATATTTTTAACCCCTGACGAGGAGTGTTATAAGTGTGTAGCATCATAGCTCCTGAACGGAAAAACCGAAGTTGTTTTTGTATGAAAGGTGTCTTAATCGAGAGTGTTCTTAACTACTTATGTTTCAAGAAAATCCGCTCAGCCGTTTGAAGATTAATTTATTTTTTAATTTTAGTTACACTATTAGATACTACTCTAGGGCTCTAAAAAGAGTTCTCCAGCAATATGTAACTGGGTTTCCTCATCGCAATTTCACCCGCGATCTGCGTGATGTAAGAAATTATAGATCATTTTTATGTAAGTTCAAATATTGGCGTTTTCTTATCGGAGAGAATGGTCAGTTACGTGTGAGTGCCCAGGTTGCAGGTCAGTACCCCTGGTGTAACACGCGTGTATAGGCTACGGTAACCGTTTACCACCACACCACTTGCCCTATACTGTTTGCAGACTAAAAAAAATACAACCTTAAAAGCTTTAGACTGTATGTGCTTAGCTCCTTCGACCACTCACTGACTTCATCACTGATCACAGATATTAAGTACGTAGAAGAAACTATTACAAGCATTTTATTTGTCTATGACAAGTAGAAGTGTAAATTCATCGATAAAAATAATAAGCGCAAGATATTACCAAAACAATGCCGCCCAAGTAGGCGAGACATTGAGAGTCGAGTGTGTTACTGTGTAGTCTCACGCCGCTGTCCACGAGGCGTGGGCAGAAAACGGCTTTATAGACCCCACACGAAGACCGATATAGTTGTCAATGTAACAGAATTGAGTTCTATAGGGTGTTGCCTATACATGCATTAGGAACAGTTGTGGCCCAAAGTTGGTCCCTTGGAGAACTCCAGTATTTTTGTTGCAAAAGTTTTCTCTAAAACTTTCGTAGAGTCTGACTAACTCAATGTGAGCCTGAGGCCCAATTGAAACAACGTCCAGCTGGAGCTGGAGGGTGACCATAGGAACTCCGCAATAAAACGGCACAAACCCGTCGTCTTTGGGCTCGTTTGTATCATCTTGACGAGTAGTAGTTTGTTTTTCAATGGTAACCAGGGTCTGATGATGGAGCTGGAAGGTGGTCATAGGAACTCTGTAATGAAACCACGTAACCCCATCGAGTTTCGGCTCATTTGATTCGTTTTGAAAAAAAGTCAATATATTCGGCAATAAAAGCTTTTACCAAAAAAATTTTTTTTGACAGAAACTTTTTTATTGAGATGATCTCTTTTTTCATGCAAATTAACGCAGTCCAGAAATTTTTGAATCAGACAAATATGACATCAAAATCTGGGATACAATTTATAACTTTTCACATAAACTTTGGCCCAAGATGACCCATTGTCTTACATAAAAATACAGCCTGTACATAAAAACGATAAAGAATACCACAAGCCTCGCCCACGTGGAGTATTTTGCAACGATAAAAATACACATAAAACCTGCCTACATTATTTATCATTAGACTTTCACTTAGAGCCAGTGAGTAGACTTAATATACATCGAAAAAAGGATAAAAAATTCCCTCGTAAACGGACTTTATTGTGATTGTTACTGACACGAAGCGGTACCTTATTTTATAAGCATTTGGTAACGTGTGACAACATACATCTAAATGAGGTCGATGCATAAAGTACCTATACATACCTATACCATAATGCGATGATAGCTCAGTTGTAGTGACGTCGGATGCTGTGACGAAGGTCGTGGGTTCGAATCCTACAATGAGCTTGAGCTTCCGGTGAAGGAAAACATCGTGAGGAAACCATAGCACGGTGGTAGGGTACTTTGTAGTACCCGCCTGGCTGGCTCCCTCCCTCCCACCCTCAAGTTGGAAATTTGTCGCCAAGCACCTACCGGTGTGTTCCGGCAATTGCACTTGAGAGCCAATTTGCCTTCTCGGTATTGTAACAGTTCAAGCAACACACTGGCAATATCTCTGGTATTGTCAATGGCGATAGGCGACGGTAACCACTTACCATCAGGTGGGCTGTATGCTTGCTTGCTACCTTAGTATTATAAAAAAAAAACATGCCTATACGCTAGTAATCTTATATATAAAAAAAATGAATCTCTATTTCGACACGTTTGTTATTGGCAGGAGAAGCTTCTTATGAAAAAAAAAGGAAAAAAAAATTAGGTCCCAGTTTCTTTCATTCTTTCAGGAAAACGTCTGCGGGGCCAACTAGTGATATTGATATTATAAAATATCCTTAGTTAAGTTACGGTTATAGTTAACTTTATCCGCTGAAAGAAAGCAAACTGGGTTAAAATTTTAACCGTAACCATAACCGACCGAGGGAGATCGGTCATCGTCAAAGTGATTATTCGGTCAAAGCATGGTAATAGTTAAGTTAACTTTGACTATAACTTTAACTAAAAATACGAGCAACCGACCCTAAATGAGGTCGATCCATAAAGTACATTACAGACCTATGGTACGCTAGTAATCTTATACGTATATAAAAAAAACTCTATTTTCATTGGTCACGTTTGTTATTGTCAGAAAAAAATAATTTGGTAGGGTTTGGTAGGGTAGGTAGGTAGATGTAGTTAGGTAGGTAGGTCCTAATTTATTTTAATCTTAGGGCAGAAAAACGTCTGTGGGGGCCAGCTAGTAATATTATAAATGTTCTTTGGTTATTGATACAGCTCAGATTATATAAAATTGTCTATGAAAGTCTTTGTAGGCATTCCTTCTCAAAGTAGGTACAGTATGACACAACTTAGATGTAGCATCGGCAAATCGTTTTCGTACACTTCACTTCCGATTTACACAACAAATAAAAATCATTTATTATCGCGCCATTCAACGTTCAACACGATCATTTTCGCCGATCATTTTTTAACACATGAGTAATGTTGTAGGCGCAGTCTTTTCGGTAACGATCGATTTTACGAATTTTGCCGATGCTTCATCTAAGTTGTGTCATACTATACCCTCAATGTCTGTGTCATAAAACTCTACGTAACTCTATAGGTAAACATACAATACAGGTGTGTTCCAATAGCTACACTTTAGAACCAGGCTTTGTGTGCTTACCACCATCGGCCACATCATCACTGACCACAGTGAGGTTGTGAAACATAGACCTATAAGTACCGTTATAATGTGTATAAGTGTATTCCGAACCGGTAGTAGAGTGTATTGAAAAACTGTAACTATTGACGTTCATAAGTGCCTTATTAGGGCCTAAACTGAGTAAATGAGTTTTGATTTGATTTGAATGAAAAAATCTCTTTTAACATAAAATGTCTAAAAATGTTTATGATAATATTTGTAAATTTGCTTAGGCATAGATCTAGGTTTTGTTTTTAAAGTTTGAATAATTGAAAGGCGACTCTAACTTCCTTGAGATAGATTCTCCATGAAATCGTTCTAGCTTTAAGGCATTAGGTTTCACAAGTTATTATATAATTTCAAAGAGGCAGTAAATAAATTTTGTCCTTTAACAGCTGATTAAAAAATAAAAACCACAAAATAATTCAATTTGATTTATACCTAATCTAAGAACATATCAGTAATAAAATAAAAACTTCCGTAACCATTATCAGAGCATTTTTATCAGACTTTATCATTCTCCGAGTAGGTTTTTAAACACTTAAAAAAAGTAAAAAACGTAAATTTATCTAAGCAAGACGTATATTAATAGCGTCTATTAAGGTCTTATCCATCACAAGTTAACTTTATCTCGGAGTAGACCGTGTAAAATTGCCCTAAAAATTATCTATTTGTCAATGGCCATCGGATGAGACAATTTTTTCCATGGCCGGACGAGCGAAAGTAATTAAAAAGTTAATTGGAATAGTTTTTGGTGAGCATTTTCAAATTCCTAATTTAACGAGGTTTAGGGAATTAGCCTTAGAGCCTATAATCGATTATGCAGTTATGTACTTTTAATCGAATTAAGTTAATTTCAAGGTTTTTATGATTAGTTCTATTTTGTAAAAATAACACATACATTGGTACAAAGTATAATTTAATATTTTTTTTATCCAAATCGTGACACGTTTATTTTATGTCATTGTTAATAATATAGAATAGAAATGCAAAAATCGAGCACAGATTAAAAATAGTTGTTAGGTTTATTACGCTCTGAAAATGTAAGGTTTTTCGATTATAAAATGTGTATGTAAGTACACCTACTACTTAATTGGCATTTAAAATGATAAGTTTGTACCAATTAGCCGATGCAGAAATAAAATGTAAAGCAGAAACTACTTTTATGCATTTCCATAACAACTATTCATCCAATTGTGAGCAATCAAGCATCTATTAATAAAGCGAGAGCCATTAAAAAACTTAAAAAAACAAACATGAAAGATTTCAATCCGTACGCATCACGTTGTGTGGTCCACTTTATTAAATTTTATTAATTTACAACATTTTTTATTCGTCCGATGTTAATGGTCGCGTATTTATTTTACTCCGAGCGTTTTACCGCGTAAATCAAACGCGTCTGTCAAAGTGACAGCGAATTTGGCGCCAAGCGAGGCGTCTGTCAAAAACGTTCCATTTCACACGTTTGCGGGAACCGACGATCCGGAGTACGTTAATTTTGGGATGCATTTAATACGTGATTAGTGGAACTAATGTTGTCGTAGACGTATTTATGGGACGTTTATATTCTGTGAGATATTTTTGACTCAATTCCAAAGCAATAAAGACTATATTTATGAAACAAAATGGGCATTTTGTTATCATATAACTGTCGAGTAATTTTGCTGTCGTGAGTTCTGTCAAGTGAACGTTAAAAAGGTTTTATTTCTACCATGTTGAATGGCTGCTTATGGTTTCTGTCGACCAATTATAATGTTTATAGGTATTTAAACTGATTTCCTTCGTGTGTGTTTGAATTTTGGATGAAAATTAAAATTGCTTGATAATTATGACTATAGGGCTGACATGTCAAATCAGCTACTTTTTAATAAATGTCAAAACGATCGTTTATATAGAATTTTGTATGAAATATTACACTATGACGTCATAGTTTCACAGCATCAAATCATCTACTCTTAGTGGTTCCACTGGTAATTAAAAATCATTAAAAGCATTAAATGTACAACATATTTGATGTATCCACGTGTTTTTAGATGTTTTATGCATTGGTTAGTGTTTGGTCATATATTTTTGACAGTGTCAACTAGCTTATTTGTATTACTTACTTTAATCAAATTACTTCAATAATACCACAGACTTTGTCAATAGCATAGGTGCATAAAGCATATCCATTCATAGGATGTTAAAGATATTTATTATTTTTTATATAATTAGGTCTAAGAGCGACTTAATTTTATACTATGTAAAGATACATGTAACCATAAAGGCAGCGCAGTGGCCGTTTAATGTAAAAAAAAATAACTATGACAATGCCATCTCAATCCTGATATCCTCACTAATTTAAGTATTATAAATATGAATGTGTTTGTTACTTTTTCACGCCTAAACTACTTAAGTGATCGGGATGGAATTTGACATGCAGATAGTCTTTGATGTGGAGATGGACATAGGCTATTTTTTATTACGGACCGCGGGGGACAGCTAGTTAGGCAACTGCAAATGAATCATAACCTACCCCTACCTACCTCTACCTACCCCTACCTGCCCCTACCTACCCTACCCTACTCTACCTAACTGTACCTGCCCCTACCTACCCCTACCTGCCCCTACCTACGTTACCTACCTACCCCTACCTACCCCGACCTACCCCTACCTATCCTATGTCCTTCTCCTGGTTCTAAGCTACCTTCCCACCAATTTTCAGTCAAATCAGTTCAGCCGTTCTTGAGTTATAAATGGTGTAACTAACACGACTTTCTTTTATATATATAGATATATCTAAATATATATAATAATTATTATCTACAACACTATAAAATATAAAGTAATTTACAAATACAAGTATAAAACGTAGTAAACTCTTTCCTATTGTGTCCCATAAATGGACATCTTCAAAGGCGGCCCGCGGCCATTTTGACATTAATTTGACAGCTGTCAAAATAGCATTTAGTCGGCCATGCCATGATGGATGGTTCTGATAGAATTTAGTCTTGATGGTTGAGTCGGTATTTGAGGCTTGATTCTTGCTACCTGTGTTACATTTCTAAATAAAAATACTTTCTTGGAGAATCAATTTGTGTTAATAAATATCCTGGGACATTCTTCACACACGGTTATCTGATCCCAAACTAAGCAGAGCTTGTACTATGGACAACCAGATAACTGATATACTACATATACTACTTTTTTTTTGTAAATACATACTTATATAGATTATAATAAACCGACATCCACTGTATGTTGCGTAGGTATTCAGAAATGCGGTTAAAATAATTGTAGATTTACTTTGACTTTTAAATGGTGGTAGCTAACAACCGTGTAGCAGTCCCTTTGTACAGTGCCATTAATTTATCTGTGGCCAAATAAAAACTACAGTATTTTCTTCTTAAATTATCTATATAAGAATGTATTTACTAAAAAAAATGTAGTATATGTAGTATATCAGTTATCTGGTTTCCATAGTACAAGCTCTGCTTAGTTTGGGATCAGATAACCGTGTGTGAAGAATGTCCCACGATATTTCTTCTTAAATTACAAATATGGCACCCAAAATCAATTTTTTAAGTAGGTTCTAATGGGACCGATTTCGCCGAATTTTTTTTTTGTTTAGTTTGTTATTGTCTGGAGAAGGTTCTTGTGGAAAAAAATTAGATAAAAAATCGGTGGGTAGGGGTAGGTAGGTGTAGTTAGGGAGGTAGGTCCCAGTTTCTTTCTTCTTAGAGCAGGAAAACGTCTGCGGTGACAGCTAGTATTCAATAAAACTCCTATAAAAATCACTACGTCATTTCGCAAGTTCCGGCCATAAAGTCTGACTGTCACTGATGCCAGATAACTGTTAATAGGGTAGTTGACACTATGAAGAATAAATTACCAAACACTAACCAATGCATAAAACATCTAAAAACACGTGGAAACATCAAATATTTAGTAAATTTAATGCATTTTATGATTTTTAATTACCAGTAGAACCACTAAGAGTAGATGATTTGATGCTGTGAAACTATGACGTCATAGTGTAATATTTCATACAAAATTCCATATAAACTATCGTTTTGACATTTATTAAAAAGTAGCTGATTTGATATGTCAGTCAACTACCCTATTTCGGCGACCATCAGCGCCACCCTTCAGTTCACTGTACTTAACAACAAATTGCAAATCCACAGTTAAAAAAAGCCTATCATACTATCAAAACAGGTTGTTATTTGAACCTATTAATAATGATATAAATAAAATGACACAATCGAGTGAGGTCGTTAAAAACAAGATGTCCACTGCTGAGGGATGGCGGTGGACGAGGCTATCTCGTATCACCAGGATGTATCATATAACACTTGCTGTACACCCGCAGGATATAAAAAAAATGATAAGCATTTATTGTCTTTTATCGCAGCTGAGATGAGAATGTTAAGAGATGCTCTCCGCAAATGTCTCTGTCCCTTACTAAACTGATGGAGACAAGCGAGACAGGAGAGACGCAATTTTAGTAAAATCGAAAGTTTTATGTTATTTAAAAACAAAACTGAGCTTTATAAAAAAAAATAAGAAAACCCTTTCTAATAGATTTCAGAATGTATGTTAATTTTCAAGTCAATATTGGTCAGAGCCAAATAGATTTTTTTATGCAGTTTTTATATATTTATTATTTTTAACACTCATTTACTTGTCATTCTTCACATTTCTTTGTCTATACATTATGTATATTTATTGCATAGAATTTCCTACTAAAATATACCTACCTTAGGATCTGTAACTGACACTCCCAGTGTTGCAAGCGTCCATAGGCTACAGTAACCACTTACCCTCAGTTAGCAGCAAAGAGTACATTTGTATATGTTAGCAGCATGCTTGTTGTCGACTTTATTGTAAAAAACAAAAAAAACAAGCTTAGTCGTGCGTTAGAAAAATGATAGCTCGTGCCACAATATCGTGCGGCTGTACGCGGTGTCCGGTGACTCTGCGGTGGTTCTAAAAATTAAGTCATCACTCACAGTGGTCGTTTTGTTTGTCCGTTTTTTTGTTAAATGCCAACTTGGATGTGTTTATGCAAAGCGTGACGATTAACTGAATCCTTTTTTACTATATCCAATCTTTATCATCACTTAATTTATTAAAACTAATTATTTATAATAGATAGAAAAAAATAGTAATTATTAACTCACTGGTGCCGATTCTGTTGTTTACGAACTAAATAAATTTAATCTCACTATATCTCTTTCTAATAGTAAATATAAGTAAGGGATGCAAGATGTTTTAGTCCTGTCAGTTTAGTCCGATCACTTAATTCAACGTGAATTTAAGCGCGATCTTTATTGGTCACGACTATTTTCCCCTACATTACGACGGCATGGATTAAACTGACAGCATTAAAAATGTTCTGTCTTTTTTCAATAAGGTTAACATGAAAGAGAGGTGACTTGTCTAATATTAGTTAAGTTCGTAAACAACAGAATCGGCACCACTGACTACGTATAGAGAAGCTATATCTATCCTAAACAATGGTCATGCTCCATTTTGTTAATATTCGCTGCAGCGCTGAAACAATAATTAGTCGTCTAACCAGACAGTTTAAACACGTAGCGCTTGAACGCTTTTAAGGTTTAGTTTTTTGCGACCAAAAAGTTTTGAGCGTCGTGATTTTCACCTACCAGTGTGTTCCGGCAATTGCACTTGAGAGCCAGTTGCCTTCTCGGCACTGTAACAGGTTGGCAACATATTAGCAAATACCTCTGGTATTGCAAATGGCGGTAGGTGACGGTAACCACCTACCATCAGGTGGACCGCCTGCTTGCAAGTCAACCTACGAACCCTTTTCTTCGCCCTTTGAAGTTAAAAACGCATTCTAGACAAAATTTTAAGATCCAAAATCTATGGAACTTACCGTTACTTAAAATACAACTGAACTGACTGATTAAAACTTAATTGCATAAACCCATTCAAACGCTTTTATAATCCTTATTTTGACAGCAAACTCTTCAATGGAGGTATAAAAAAACGTGCGACAGAGACACCGCTGTACGCGCGAGCGAGACAGACGTATTCCTTCTCGTTGGGTGGCAAAGTGACTCACGCGCATCGCTTATGAGTAGCGAAAGAGGATTTGTGAGGATTATTTTTTTTTTCACTATTTGTAAACATAAAAGTGTAAAGCTTTTTGTCATTGCGTGTAGTTAAGTATGTTTGTATGGAAAAAACTATGTTTTGTAAATAAATAAACGTAATGGGTATTTGACAATGGTAAATAGCCACTGTGGACGCAATTGTAGACTTTATTGACAGAATAGGCTAGTTGACAGTGTCAAAAATAAAATGACCAAACACTAACCAATGCATAAAACATCTAAAAATATGTGGATGATTTTTTATTACCAGTAGAACCGCTACTAAGAGTAGATCATTTGATGCTGTGAAACTATGACGTCATAGTGTAGTATGTCATAAAAAAATTCATAGGCTATCGTTTTGACATTTATTAAAAAGTAGCTGATTTGATGTGTCAAAAATCTATCCTATTATTAACGCATAAGAAAGAATGATGATACATTTTTTTAGGGTTCTGGACAAAATCGAAATCAAAACTCATTTATTCAGTTTAGGCCCTAATAAGGCACTTTTGAATGACCCCTAAGGGTACCAACATATAACCAAGACTCCGCTGTCCGTTCGTTTGTCAGCAGTCTGTGTAGACAGACAATTGAAATTTTCACAGAATATGTATTTCTTTTGCCGCTATAACAACAAATAATGTAGACACGTTGTGTATTGGCAGATTTTTTTTAAATCACTAAGGTGTTAAAGGCGTACAAGCCTATAGACTCTTGGAACACCAGGGTATCACTCGTTGCCGACCCTTTTATGCACTCCATTCAAGCGTCGCCAACCATGTCACAGACATCATTTTTTTTTCTTACGGCTTTTGTTTACAACAAGTAGTTACTCAGGTTCTGTTACTTTTTTATTATGTTTAAATGTTATTTAAATTTCAACCTTAACAGGAAAATATACTAAGTCAATAAGGACGAGAATCGCCTGCAAAAGGTAGTTGCTTTTCAGGATTTTCCACAATTTTCAATATTACGTATTTTCCATTTTTTCTGACAGCGACGCCTGAGTGGATTGATTGTCGATAGTTACAATTATTACAATAGACTCTATGACCGATTCCACATACACTAAGGCTGAGATCTATAGACCGTACTTAGACTTTGCTCAGACTTTAGGTACCGTACAAAGTCGGTATTTAAAATACAATTTTCGAATCTCTCTGAGAGTGTGCTAAGCAAAGCCTAAGTGCACCTAATCGACGACTTACCAAAAACTTGGCTACTAATTAAAACACACAAATATTTACTTTATTACGTAGGTTTATACCGTAAGTAAAGTCTGAGCAAAGTCTAAGCACGCTCTATAGATCTCAGCCTTACACTGAGAAGACTCCGGCAACAAACTCATCAAAGAGGTTATGCCTACTCTAAAAAATCTTCAAATATAACAAATCCTGATGATTCTTATAGCAATAGGTATGTTAATGTCATTATTTCATCAGATATACCATCAAATCTGGCTGCATTTAGGACGGCCAATAAAAAAGCTATAAAAAACTAAATGATCAAGATTGAATCATCAATTTTAGCATGCACCTTGACTAAACGTAATTAGTCAATTTTCGATATCGGACTACTACAAAAAAGTGCAAAATGGAGAATGTCTAATGTGTTAGTCACGTTGGGAGATCTCGTGAAATACCGGATCTTGTGTTTGACTGGTGCTTCACTCTTGTCTGTCTGTATTCTGTATAATATAGGCACCTTCAGCGTACCGCGTGGTGTAAGGATATAGGTAACTAGCTGGATAAAAAGTAACCTATGCCGGTCTCCATAACATAGGCTATCTGCGTGCCAAATTTCATCGTGATCGGTTCAGCGATTTAGTCGTGAAAATCGAACAAACAAACTAACAAACAATCTTTCGCTTTTATAATATTACTAGCTGTTCCCGGCGGTTTCACTCGCGTTCCCGGGATAAAAAGTAGCCTATAACCTTGGGGGATAATGTAGCTTACTATTAGTGAAATAATTTCTCAAATCGGACCAGTAACACCGGAGATTAGCGCGTACAAACAAACTCTTCAGCTTTATTATTAGTATAGATATATAAACCGCAGAGAACCATTTAAATTATATTGTTGTATGTAATATTAATTTTAACGCGAAGAGATTAGTGATGGGCCATCAATAATAGACACGATTATCCACGCGGTTTCGCTCGCGTGTGAAATCGACAATCGATATTTCACAATCAATCTTTTGATATTGTTGAGAAAAGGTGTCAAGATTTCGGATGTTGCGTCTTTTGTAGCTATGGTAACCGCTTAACACGAGGCGGACGATGCTTGTTTACCCAACTACGTGGCATAAAAAAACGGTCAAGCGCGAGTCGGACTCGCGCACAAAGGGTTCCATACCATCCTATGTATGTTTGTTACTCTTTCACTCAAAAACTACTGAACGGATTTGGATGAAACTTGGCATAGGTACGGTAGATCATACCCTGGAATAACATCTCGGGAACGCGGGTGAAACCGCAGGGCGGAAGCTAGTCTGAATATAATTTTTCTAAGATACTATTAGATTTATTCTAATAAACATTAGAGCCAGACTCAGGACGACAACATGTTCAAGCAATTCAACAATTGTTTGTCCTAGGTGGGAATCGAACTCACGACCTGCAGCGTGAACTGCCCCGTATAAACCAAATATAGAATACCTACACAATTTCCTTCAAGAACTAATTTATTAGTGTTGCCAGAACAAAAAACCTATCGTTTTAGTAATTCAATATGGCAAGACTAAAAAAGCAGGACCAGCTCGAAATCATAACAAATGCATATTATTATAGACCTATTTATCACTCAAGTAAAATGATACCAATGAAAAAAAAACAAAAAAATACCAATACTTAACCATACATCTATACAGACAGACAGACAGACAAAAAGACAACGGAAGACATCTCAATTAGTTCACACAAACATATTCTTTAAATAGAATATTTTTATCATCAAACGAAAATAGTCTTTAATATCATCAAGATAAACCTTAAAATTAAAAACCAGTGTCCACGCATGGAATTCCTTAGTTAATCCAGACCAACAATTGTCAAATAAAAATAAAATCTACCAACATATTTAATAAGGTCAATTTTCGATTGTATAGAATGACCTTAAGAAAGTTGTGTGACGTTATATGCAAATTTGAGACGTATTACTAATAGTGTAAAGTGTATATTGGAATGTGATGTTAACAACATGAGTTGGGGCATCGGAGCCAGTCGAGCTTGAAATGTTTTGGTGACATGAGCGAACGACGCATGGACATGAAATCTATGGAGACTGAATTAATTATAAAAATATATTTTTATATAAAATGCAATTTAAAATGCTACAATGCGTTAGGTACATGTTAAGTAGGTAATAACCAATAAAATTGTGAGTTGAAATTCACTTGCAATGCAACTTCAATTACAATATGAACAATTTGCTGCTGCACTTGAGAGCCTTCGCCCATATCACCACTGACTATGATGAGAATGTGGCCTTTACAGATTATAAAAAAAAAAAAATATTAAGGGACCAACTCTGTAATTGCTCAGAGATAGTGACGATGAATGCTGCGAAGGATTCAAATTTCAAATGCTCTAATGACCTTGAGCTTTTGAATTGTTACTATAATTATCACAACCAAATAAAGAAATATCATAGGCAAGGCTGTTGAATAAATATAAGAATTGTCATAGGACAGTTGCTATAGCAACTACAAACTATGTCTGACAAGGCAAATGATGAAGCATCCTCTTTCTTTTCACATAAAGTGTTTAGGACCATCGCCCCATCACTGACCATGGTTAGATTGCGTTAAAAAACAAGCCTAAGTACCAGTGGCGAAGGGTCCAAATAAGCCGAATCCCATCGGCTTACCTTTCAGAAATCCCAGTCCCACAGATTCCTCATTTCATTTCTTTTATATAAAATACATTGTAATTAAATATAAAATTATCGGTGTTTTTTGAAGGCTTACCCTCGCCATAATTTACCCTTCGCCACTGCTAGGTACATAGCGAAATATTTGAAAACCAATTTTTGTAACACCAATAACAGCTCCACGGTTTTTAGGCCAGCCTGGGTGGCCGGACCACCCATAGGCGCAGTACTCATTGCATCTGTTTGTACAAAGTTCAAATTAGGCGATATACCAGTACTGTTCTCAATTCCTAATTCAGTATTACATTCATATTTACTCGTGTATATTGCATTTCAGTTATCCAACCCCGTTGGAGAGGGGCCTTAACTTGACCAACAAGGCTTAAGGCCACTATAAGGTGGCTCATTACGTAGAAGACAAGAATACATGGTTGTAGTAGCTTCTCTCTGCAATTGTGGCCCCCTCCACAAGTGAAAATTGTATGAAGTTTTGTATATATAAAACAAAAACTGTAATTATATAAATTCAGAAAGATCCACAAAAAAACAAGCCTTGCTGAGTTTGTTGCCGGAGTGTTCTCAGTTCAAGTGTATGTGGAACCGGTGGTAGAGTCTATTGTAATGATTGTAACTATCGACGTTCATAAGTGCCTTACCAGGGCCTAAACTGAATAAATGAGTTTTGAGTTTGATTTTGAACTAACTGGTGAACTTAATCGCAGGAATACTGAATAAGGGTTCCTTTTCTCTTAAGATAAAAAATTGAGTAAAATCATCATTAAAAACAAGAATATTCAAATATTATGTCTTAAATTAAAAAAAATAAGGTACCTTTTCTGATGTCAGTACAATACCCGAAACACAATTAAGTAATCGGAAATGCTTATCCGATCTTGATAAAATTCTTACATATTAATAATTGTTTAATTAACTTAATGCTGTATGTTTAAAGTGTGATTATTGACTTTTTTTTTAATGTCAATGTGGAAAAAGGTATTTTTAATTTAATTAGCAAATGCCTTTTTATCAGATTACTTTATTTAAGTCTGAAATATATCGGTGACTAGGGATCTAAAAAGAGGGATGATGACTGGGTAAAAAAATAATTAATTCTGTATAGTCCGTCAGTTAGGTTATCAAAAGATATTGGATACGTATTTTTTATTTTATCAAATCAATAAAAATACAATGATAAGGCGCATCAAAGTTCCAGGAGTGGGGGCTTGTGACGTCACGTCTCTGTAAAAAGTGTACTAAGACGTGACGTCACGCGAAATTTTACCGCAGTGTATCTTCGTTATTTTTTGTAACTATAGAAAAAATATGTAGGTATAACTTATCATTCCCGGGTACCTATTTTCAAACTTCCTCTATGTAGGTACACACGGCCACAGATCAAGCTACACACTGCGGCACCTTATGCGGTTGTAATAGGCGCTATTTTGCAACAAACATGTGTAACTTGATCTGTGGCCGTGGCCCGTGTGTACCTATACAAAATAAAATAATTAAATTTAATTATAATTTATGAATATTCTTTTTTTTATTCAGCTACATCATCAGATCAGCACTTCTTGTAAATGAAGTCGATTAAAAAGAGTGATTTTGCGTGATTCAAAAAATTTGTATATTGTAATATAAATAATTTTCTAAACAAACAAGCTTGGTTAGCTAGCATTGCATTTAAGAATTTCACTCTCAGTTTACGGTTAAAATGAGCGGTTCAAGATAACCACACGGTTAATTTAACCGGCTATGTAGTCCCACTAATGTATTTTATAGTAAAACTTTTGAATGCCATGAACCATAGATTATAAACACGTAAGCTTTGTCATTTAAATTATATATATACGTTATGATCGCTGGTTTCTATGTTATTATATGAATACTATTTGCAAAAATGTAGAAGTTTTTTTTAAAATTATTAAAAAATTTACAAGATAAATTCTTTGGACAATATATCAGTTATCAAATTTCAAAATGGCCGCTCATTTGCGACGTTCAAAGATACGTAATGAAGCTATTAATGTCTGGCGTCCGGTTTAATTTATATAATGTCTAGTGGTTTAATAAAATTAGCATATATGAGCATAATTTCGAAAGAGGCCTAAAGAGACATGGTTTCGCCATTTTTTCTGGGACACATTGCATGTTAGAATGACGAATAGATTAGTTACAGTCTATCAAATATCCTATTGGGCGTCGGCCATCTGACAGCGGAGGTCACTGATAGCTAGCTAGTTAACTTTGTTTTTCCACATGAAATTTTCAAGATAAGTTTCCAGAAACAAAAGCGTTTAAATGCCGTCACACGGTTGTCCACTATAAAGGGAAATTTATTAAAGCTGTATTAAATGGTGGCGACGCCCAACAGGATATAAGAAAAAACTTTTGGCGTGAAGGAATCTCAAAGAAAAATAAAGCTTATTGCATCACAATAAGGTTTATTAAATCTAAATTTAATTATAAAAAAATACAGATAAGGATTTCTGAGTACATTTTTGCCATGCAGATTTCCCAAAACCCGCGTTCCTACTTAGCCTATGTTATTTTCCAGCCCATAACCTATCCCTATGTCAAAAATCACGTCAATCTGTTGCTTCGTTGCCGCGTAACAAAAGTACAAACTCACAAACACATTTTCACATCTTTATCTTTACTTACATACATACACATGGTATAAAATGAAGTCGCTTCCGCTGTCTGTTCGCTTTTAAACTAAGTAATCAACGGATTTTAATGCAGTTTTCATCAATAGTTAGAGGGCGAGTCGCTAGTTTGTAATATAAGTAAAGATTTACCCATACTAATTACCAGTAAGTAACTACTGGTGTGTTCCAACATTCCCACTTGAGAGCCAGGCTATTTCATTAAGCCATTTATAGGCTTTGTGTTCTCACCACCATCGGCCACATCATCACTGAACACAGTTAGATTGTGGTCAAACAAAGGCCTATAAGTAGTAAAAATAAAATTGCTCGTCATTTCACATGACAATGAGTATTATTAAATTAAAATAAATATAAATTCATATACCCAAGGCTCAAATTATTAAATACGTATTAAATATTAAACAAGTGGTAAAAAAACTTATTTTTCCAGATATTTATTATAATGATTATATATTTTAAAACGGCATATTCTTATAATTAATCGTAGTTGGCAACGCCATTTTAAAATGTCAAAATCTATTTTTTGTATGAGGCATCCATTTTCTGCAATTCTGGTATATTTATGGGACACGCGCATGTAAAAAGAGTCAGTTAAACTATCCATGGACTTCTCCAAAGTCCCGGATGGGGTATAGGTACATATTTTAGAACTCCAGACAATGGAAGCCCATTTCCCATTTGACTTGAAGTTCATTTCAATTTTGCTATGCGGTAGCCTACCACCTAGCCACCTACTTATAGCCGTGTGTGACGAATATCCCAGGATATTTATCTATACTAATATTATAAAGAGGAAAGATTTGTTTGTTTGTTTGTTTGTTTGTTTGTTTGTTTGTAATGAATAGGCTCCGAAACTACTGGACCGATTTCAAAAATTCTTTCACCTTTGGAAAGCTACATTATCCCCGAGTAACATAGGCTATATTATATTTTAAAAAAAATTAGGGATCCTTACTAAAACTCCAATAATGTAACATAAGGTGTAAAAAAATGACCTGAAAAATTCCTTACGTCGCGTGCGCTGCGAAAACTATTGATGATAGAACAAAATCATTTACTACGACTTTGCAGAACTCATCATTATCTACAAAAAGTGTCGCGACAGCATATGTCTAAATATTATAGTTATGTCACAGTAAGCAGTTTTTTATTCTAAAATATTAATTTATATATGCCGCCTCTTGAAAAGGCTCTTCATTTGTACCTTGGTATTAATCCTCATCAAAATAAATTACTTTATATTCAAGACGGCTTTAATACCTTTTTATAACTTTTTGAATTATTCAATTCGGACATTTCATTCGGAAGATATCACGAGTTTAAAAATGCAAGTATTAGAAAAAAGTCGCGTGGTTGTCGCTCACCGCGCTGTAATTAGGGGTAGGTAGGGGTAGGTAGTGGTAGGTAGTTAGGTAGGGGTAGGTCGGGGTAGGTAAAGGTAGGTAGGGTAGTTAAGGGTAGGTAGGGGCAGGTAGGAGTAGGTAGAGGTAGGTAGGGGCAGGTAGGGGTAGGTAGGGGTAAGTAGGGGTAGGTCGGGGCAGGTAGGGGTAGGTAAGGTAGGTAGTTAAGTAGGGGTAGGTTGGGGTAGGTAGGCGTAGGTAGGGGCAGGTAGGTAGGGGTAGGTAGAATAGGTAGGGGTAGGTAGGAGTAGGTAGGGGTAATTAGGGGCAGGTATCGGTAGGTAGGGTAGGTAAGGTAGGTAGGGTAGGTAAGGTAGGTAGGGGTAGGTAGAGGTAGGTATTAGTAGGTATGGAAAATTTAGCGGTCGGTAGAGGTAGGTAGGAGTAGGTAGGGGTAGGGGTAGGTAGGTAGGTCCCAGTTTTATTTTTATTCTCTGGGCAGGACAACGTCTGCCGGGTCAGCTAGTAATAATAATAATATTATAAAGAGGAAAGATTTGTTTGTTTGTTTGTTTGTTTGTAATGAATAGGCTCCGAAACTACTGGACCGATTTCAAAAATTCTTTCACCTTTGGAAAGCTACATTATCCCCGAGTAACATAGGCTATATTATATTTAAAAAAAATTAGGGATCCTTACTAAAACTCCAATAATGTAACATAAGGTGTAAAAAAATGACCTGAAAAATTCCTTACGTCGCATGCGCTGCGAAAACAGATGATAGAACAAAATCATTAACTACGACTTTGCAGAACTCATCATTATCTACAAAAAGTGTCGCGACAGCATATGTCTAAATATTATAGTTATGTCACAGTAAGCAGTTTTTTATTATAAAATATTAATTTATATATGCCGCCTCTTGAAAAGACTCTTCATTTGTACCTTGGTATTAATCTTCATCAAAATAAATTACTTTATATTCAATACGGCTTTAATACCTTTTTATAACTTTTTGAATTATTCAATTCGGACATTTCATTCGGAAGATATCACGAGTTTAAAAATGCAAGTATTAGAAAAAAGTCGCGTGGTTGTCGCTCACCGTGCTCAGCTAGCCAGCATGCGATGTAGGCTACATGTAAGCGTCACTGGGGTACGGGGGGGGAGTCAATGTAATCTATATATATAAAAGAAAGTCGTGTTAGTTACTCCACTTATAACTCAAGAACGGCTGAACCGATTTAGCTGAAAATTGGCAGGGAGGTAGTTTAGAGCCAGGAGGACATAGGATAGGTAGGGGTAGGTAGGGTAGGTAGGTAGGGTAGGTAGGTAGTGGCAGGTAGAGGTAGGTAGATAGGTAGGGGTAGGTAGGGTAGGTAGGGGTAGGTAGTGGCAGGTAGAGGTAGATAGGAGTAGGTAGGGATAGGTTTGTAGGTCCCAGTTTTATTTTTGTTCTCAGGGCAGGACAACGTCTGCTGGATCAGCTAGTGATTAATATAGCAGACAAAACCATTTAAAAAAAAATATTTATTGTTTTTTTTTAATTTAATCATTCCTATTTTCATAAAATATGCAAAGCCAGTCATATTAAAAAAATAAAAACCGGAACTCATTCAGTAGGCTTCCGTAACGAATCGGCCCAAAGCCTTTGATCTCGCCGCTTTATATCCCATAAAGTATAAAACCTTACCTAAATAAACATTAATCCTTAATTGCCACTTACGATTTATATTGTCTAATTAATAACTGCTATGTTAACAAACCAAATTATACCCTAAACTTAACATGTTAAATTCCAAAACTATTTAACAAAAATCCAATTCCATTTTCTAAATTCAATTGCACGGAAATCTTGCTTATTCCAAAAGAGATACAGTTTAAATTCTCCTCATATCGAAATTCGAATTCGATTTTTAAATTTAAAGAAAAATTCATCTATGGCTGTTCGGAATTCATAATATTTTTGTTAATTGTTAATTTAAGCTCTTTTTGTATGGTAGTAAAGTGGTATTTTAAATGTGTATGTCAATTATGTTCTTTATCAGCAATAATGGGTTGGTTATTGGAGGCAAATGTCTTCATTACGCGTCTTCGTTGGTGGCGCTGACATATAAAAAGACCCAGCGGGTTTTTAACATGTAAGGTTCTGTAGTTTTATTTTTGTAGGGTTTGTAAAAAAAAAAACTGATTTATGTGCGAATGCCGTCGTATAGGCTATAGAGCTATTGAAGGAAAACGTCGTAAGGAGCCCATAGCACTGTGGTAAGGTACTGTGTAGCATTTACTCGCTTGCTCATATTGAAAATCTGTCGCTGTTCCGGCAATGTACTGGACAGCCAGTTCTCTAGGCTTTGTATGCTTATCATAATTCGACTAAGAGTAAGATACTATAAAAAAGGCATCAGAAACTGCAAGCTAAAGCCTCGCAAATAATTAATGAAATAATAAGTACATACGGCTGAGGTAGCGGCATTACTAAACAATCTCCTCGAAGACGATAAAAATCATATAATTATGCCATAATGTCTTAATTAGTAGACGGTGGGTGGTCGCGCTCGATGACGTCACGAGCCCGCTGCGAGCGGGTTAACTAAGGCTTGCTTTTATTTCTTTAATTTTCGAAAATGGAACATGGATAGAAATTGTAAAGAAGATTGAATAAAAACATTTAGAAATTAGAACTTTTATTGGCTTGGAATTTTCTTCGGGTGAATAAATTCATACCTAAAAAAACCTAATGTTGTTTTTTTATTGGGAAATTAATATAATATTTACATTATTTTGATTTATCACAGTTCTGATCAATCGCCACGTTCAACCTTATATAATATATACTGGATAGAATCGCAAAATAGTCATGTCCAGTATTTTTTTATATCGTAAAAAATAATTTTGCATGAAAACCATACCCAAACTGACGTGTGACTTTAAATTAAAAAGACGTTCCAATTATAAACCGTGTATGTACTATTTTATTTTAAATAAAAATGTATTTTTTGTATATGTGTGTCTATGTCTAATGTTTTCCCTCTCTTTTGTTATAGGACGAAGTAAGTACGGGACCAGCTCACGGCAGACACGTGAGATAATTCCATTTATTTTTGTTTGCATTCTGTTTTCAAAAATATTCATTGAAAATTCCATTATTTATGAAGAGGGAATTTACAAAATCTTTTAGCTATACAAATGAAATTATATGACATAACCTCAAAAGGTTTTTTTTTCATTTTTCATCTACCAGCTTTCATTCTACTGAATTAATTTAATACTTTATAGAAGATTAGGATAAATTGTTGTAATATAAATAGAACTAAAAAAAAATATTTCAATTCAACTCAAAATAAATATTAGGTATTAGGTACGTTTTTTCCTAATTAGGTTTAAAACTATACAATTAATAGTAATAATTATAAAATTATAGTGATATCACTCATAATAAATTATTATTGTGTAAAAAAAACTTATAAAATGATTTTAAAATTTACCAATCACTCAATTTTTCACACCACAAAATAAATTACCGTAAAAACGAAGCGTCACATAAGTGGCTTAATAGAGCCTATTCACAATTTTACCACAAAAAAGTGTCACCAAACTTTTTGAGATATTGCATGGAAAAAAAGGTAGAGTCACTGACCCGAAGGCTATTCATCATAACATGGTTAACTCGAAGATATTTAACAAAAAATAGAAGATGATTCGATTAAATTGAACCCCATTGCCGTCAAATAAAGCTAAATATTGGATGAAGTATGGTTTTCGTAGTTTCTCATCGAGTCATAGACAATATGTTTAATGTCACGGAAAACAAAATCAAACTTTTTAAACACAATATTAACCTTGCTCGATCAGTGTATGAATAAGTTTTTGTTTTTTTTCGTTATTTCACAGTTGGTCCCATAGTAAAAGTTGACACCTTAAAGCACTGTAGGTTAATTCAAAATAAATCTATCTATTTTTGCGTTTTTACTCCATGTTTAGATGTACCTAAAATAGTTTTTTTCTTTTATATAAACATTCCAATTTTCACTCACCGCTCTGCATTTAAAATATAGTTAATTTTTAAATACTTCAATACTTGTTACTGCAAGTGCTTTAAAGAGTCTATCTACTACACGGTTGTCAATCAGCTACCAACCAAGATTAATAGGCTAGTAGACACTGTCAAAAATAAATGACCAAACACTAACCAATGCATAAAACATCTAAAAACACGTGGAAACATCAAATATGTTGTACATTTAATGCTTTTTATGATTTTAAATTACCATTAAAACCACTAAGAGTAGATCATCTATGTGTAATTATCTATATAAGTATTTATTTACAAAAAAAAAAACAGTTATCTGGTTTTCATAGTACAAGCTCTACTTAGTTTGGGATCAGATAACCGTGTGTGAAGAATGTCCCAGAATTGCTTTTGGTTGGTTAGCAGCTGGTTAATAAACCGTGTAGCAGCCCTTTTAGTGTGACGGAATGGAATACGTAACGTAATTGATGTACTCATTGTACCCGAATAATTATTGGCCATGATGCGATCAGACAGATAATATGATTGGACATTTTGTTTAATAAATGACAAGTCGAAAATGTTATATGGTTGCAACTTGATAGTATGTGTTTTTTTTAATGTGTGTTTTTTTATTGTGCATGTTGTGAAACTGTGAGCTAACTTTTAATTGTTGTGCACTTTTAATTATGTCAAAATCGTTAGTAATTTATGTTAATATTATAAAAGTCTGTCTGTCTTTTTGTTGCCTTTTCTCGATTAAACCTTGAACTGATCGCAATGAAATTTGGCTTGCAGATATCCTATGCTATGGAGAGGGCACAAAATATATATATGTTAACGGAAAAGTATCTAATCCGTCATTGTATACATTTCCTAGGAAATCCATACATTTCCTAAATATCTATCGGAGTATTACATTCGGGATATTTGTAAGGATAGCGGTATTTGGGGGGTTGTGAGTGAAATTTATTTTTGTGCGAATACTCTCAAATTTATGCAAAATAAAAAAAATAACCCCACCCTATTTTTTTCAATAGAATTTATATATTTCCTAGTATCATTATTGAAATAAAATTTCCTAGGAGAAATACACAGGAATTGTGTACAATACCTATGTTTCATACATTTCCGGTGACATATATATAGCATTATATATCTTTTGTGGTAAAAACATTTTTTTGCAATATTTTCAATTTTATGTACTAGCCATTTACTTCAAGTTGAAAACTGTTACCTCACTCTGTGCTTCCCTGCACCGCGTCTCAAATAAGACCGGCATATAGTTTTGTTTGTATCTATGACGTCATTATACGACGGCCAATTCGAAGTGAATGAGTAAGTAGTTTTTTCTTTTCCTCAGCATGCTTAGACCTTGTTTCCCATTAGTCATAGACATTCATGTTACATATAATAATATTTACTTCCCAGGTCACCTCGTCACCATGGCAACCCGCCAGGCGGTCGGTGAAATATTTTGATCAATTTTAAATATCGAATACACGGTGTTTGATTTGGGCACAGTTGTGAATTGGTTAAGATATTGCATCGTCCGCTTGGCTCGGGAATCACTACGGAGGGAGTTTTGTGTTATGTGTTTTGTTTTTGTGTTATGTGTTTTGTTTTTGTGTATTATGTGTTTTGTTTTTTGTGTTATTTTAAGGCAAATGACGTTTCGTATCTTAGTTTTGACATAGAATTTGTTTTAATTATCAGGTTGCAACAAAATAATATATTTGACGGTAAAAATAGTAGGTAATAGAGGATTTATTTTATAAAATATTTGTAAGACTTCGCAGTTTTCAATCATATCTATTTCATTATTTATTTTTATACATATTTTTGCTAGGTAACTAAAAACAAATTAGAAGATCATGCATTTAAACACTCTTATCTATGTTTTAAAATCACAAACATAACAAATAAAGTTGCACTGGATGAATTATGGAAGATTTTACTTTAGGTACTTCAACTTCTATCGTCAAGCATCCAAAATCATCATAACCTACACAGGTCCACTTTTGTGCAGGTCCTCGAACTCGAAGACCCAAGAAACCTCCCGGAGACGGAGTCCCTAACGACGAGAAGAGACCCAGGACCGCGTTCTCAGGACCACAGCTTGCTAGGTTAAAGGTATGTGTGACATTTACACAAAAAAAGTTTTGACAATCTATTTACACAAAAACACATATATAGGTAACACATAAACTCATTTCCAAAAACACACTAGAGAATCTAAAAACTAAGGCTATCATTCGTGCCTACCAGAGGGGGGAACCTCTCCAATGAGCTCTGGCGACCATACTCACAAGCAGGAACTTTATTTGGCTGTGATATTCTTCAAAGTATTTCCCCAATCAAGCTGCACTTGAAACGTTATTCTCTCCCTCTCTTCTACTACTATCTATACATATTATTCTAATATAATTCTTCTCCCTCTAGCACGAGTTCGCGGAGAACCGGTACCTGACAGAGCGACGGCGACAGGCGCTGGCTGCTGAGCTGGGCTTAGCGGAGGCTCAGATCAAGATCTGGTTCCAGAACAAACGAGCCAAAATCAAGAAGGCGTCTGGACAGAGGAACCCACTTGCCCTGCAGCTGATGGCCCAGGGTCTTTACAATCATAGCACGGTGCCATTGACAAGGGAAGAAGAGGAGCTGGAGATGAAGGCTAGAGAGAGAGAGCAGCAGAATCGGTGTTAAAGAAAGAGATGGGTAATGTGGTGTTGATTGGTTATGCTGGTTTGGAGACAGGTTTAGAATGAGCTAGATATACCAAGCGTTATTTTTACACGACTGCCCAAAGGAGTTTAATGATTTCAGAGTTCATGTATGTATGTGAGTTACTTTATTCCACCATTACTTCTAAATGTCTGAACAGATTTGTATGTATGTGGTATCGTTAAAATCCTTCCATCATCCCGAGTGACACGGTTATAATTAGTTTACTTTTTGTAAAAGACAGTCGTGCTTTTTAACTTTGTACTTGTTGGTGCATTGTTCATACTTGTTGGGCACGCTTGGGCGGACAGCTTACGGTGTCTAGCTTAATTTATACCTATGTTTGTACATCAAAAATCAGATAATTGAGTTGAGGAAATTCAAGATAAAATTGACAATGGAAAGATTTGATACAGCAAAAAATTTCGTGATAAGTTTCCCTATTGGCTTCAGTACATTTTATTTAATTCGAGCTTTGTCTGCAATATATTTTCTTTTTTACATGACTGCCCGAAAGAATGTAATGTTTCCAGAGTATTGTCAGTTTATTCCAAAATTACTTCTAAATGCTTGATCCGATTTAGAATGTTAAAATCTTTATGTCATATCGAGTGACACGGGTACCTTAACTGTCAGTGTCAAAAAAGATCTGGCAATATGTCATTTTGTAAATACAGCAAATTCTGAATGCTGATCGAATTCGTTTTTTTAAACAATTAATTATCTGAATATGTAGTTACTACTGACATAACCAACTAATGCTACGATTTAACCCCAAAAAAATAAATTAAGTACATACAGTGTGTGTCAAAGTACACAAAAATCAAAATGGCACGTGCTTTTTCTTGACGGACATTTTTCGTGTTAAGTGTTAATAAAGTGTGTAATGAATTTTGTTATTTACAAACTAAACATGGTAATTTAATCTTACTATACTTATCTCTTTCTAACAAAAAGGGGTATAAGAAGTTTTGTCCTGCCAAACGACAGCTTATTTCAACGTGAATAAAAAATTGGTAACGATTTTTTCCCCATAAATGACAATGGCGTAAATTTAAATATTTTCTATCCTTTTTCAATCATGTTTAAAAGAAATGTGACGTAAATAATTAGTTTAGTTTGTAAACAATAGAATCGGCACTATTCGGCACCCTCGAATTATACAGGTTGTCCAGTCATAAACTAGCGATATTCTAGGTATTTAAATTTGAACACATTTTATGGGACTTTTCTTAGGACGAACCCTGAAATTTTATCCAAAACATCAATCTTTTTCGGTCATAATGTATAAATTTTTTTATTTTATTTTTCAGGGTCAGTCCTAAGAAAACTCCCATAAAATGTGTTCAAATATACATCCTTAAAATATCGCTAGTTTATAACCGAACACACTGATAAATCAACTTTTATTTATTACATAGGTATTATTATTTACATGTTTAAATGTGAATGCCATTTTATTATTTACCGTCATTTTAAATAGCATGCATTTTAATTATTAAAGAGTCTGAAATAAAAAGTAATTAACTAAAAATAATAGGTACCTACTAACTCTCTGTAAAAATAACAATAAAAATGGATTTTAGTCGAATTTCGTCCCACACGATCTGTATAAAATAATGTAAATATAATATTAGTTTTAATTTTTAATTAACATATTAGTTTATTTGTAAGTTATTTATTGTGCAATTTAGCAGTATTAGTGAATGTGCTTCGGTTGACAATATATTGGTTTTTGGAAAGGACACAAAAAAGTTGCAGAAATGTTATTATTTACTGTTTAAATAAATAGACACCCTTTATAAAGTTTCCTAAATTAATACAGTTTATTACAATGAATTTTGTTGTGAATATAGCTTATTTTCTGAATTATTTAAAAATCTTAAATCGTTTTTTTATTGCGATATCGATTTTATTCGAAAAACAATTTCAACGCTAATATATTGTCAATCAAGCTCATAAAAGTAGCGATTTATAGAAAACTTATTAAAAGCAAGTTAAAAAAAAACGTTTTTATTTTATTTTTAATATTACCAACAACAAAAAAATCAGAAAAGATTTCACATGGTGTCGATAAGTAAAAAATATTTTTATGCTATCTCTTTCTTTCGAAATGAATATAATGAGATAGCCTATAAAAATATCAGCTATCGGAATCATAAAGCAACTTGTGAAACTTTTTGAAAGACTAAAAAAAATATTTAAAGCTATTAGCGTTATTAAAGTTATATTAATATGCATAATATAACTACGAGTCAACTTTGCAACTCTTATCCGACTTAAATTTAGTTAAAAAAATAAACTCATTCCCTCACAACTCAATAAAATGTCACCCCAACAAAAAGTGAATTAAAAAAAAACATGCAAAATTAAACTTCTTCGACGGGGAATCGAACTCGCATTCCCGATTCGCAATGCCGCCACAAGTATTCCAATAAAATCCCCTGCGAAACACCCCTGTCTGTCTGTCTGTCACTTCACTTGGTACAAAATTAAAGGGGTGTAGAGAAGTTTGTATATTAGGATTTTAAGTAGCAATGGTGACTATACCATGAGCCTTCATAGACTACAAACTCTCTATCAACCGTCAGTTTTGGCGGGTTCTTGATTAAATCGCTTGCTTTTAGCGATGACCAAAAGGCAGGCAAAGATACAGAGGTATATGGTACAGAGCCATACAGCCTTTTCTTATTTGAAATCATAATTAACTTATTTATAATTATGATTATAACCGAACGAAATAATCAAAGAACTTACATGTAAAAGACATTGTTCCAAATCTAATTTTAAAAAGTTCAAGGGGTGCATGCGACTTTAATCGAGTGGAATTCTATTCGATATATCGCATCCCCCGGAATCGATTTGCTACAATAAAATAGGCGACGAGTGAAAAAAAGCAGTTAATTTGAAACGTCGTCGAAGCGCGTGCCGAGCATTCCGCTGTGCAAGGGTTGGTTTACATGGGGCTGAGCGAAGAGGGTATTATGTGGTAAGTATTTTTGTTAGGTTCTGCACAGTTGAATAATTATTCCACCATAAATGAACCGATTTCAAAAAATATTTTTTTATTCGAAAGAGTATACTCCTGAGGTGGTCCCATTGTCGCACACAATCAGTATTATAGATAATACTGATTTGACGTAGGTAAGTTGAGTTGCCCAAAGAGAGATGACATATTTTCGAATCTAACTTGTAAAAAAGAAAAAAAAAAATTTCTTTTTTTTAAATTTTAACACAAAAATCAACCAACTAAGATACTTTTTCTCCTATCAATCTGATAGCAGTCAACCTCTATTTTCTGCAATACATCGTATAGGTTACACTCAAGTATATTATAATCGTAAAATACCTATTCACTTTAACTTTAAAAAAAACATTGTAATTACATTCGATTTTTAAATACAGCTGCCTCCATGACCTGTCTATTCACAACTACGCCTTAATCAATGCAAATAATCGATATAAATCGATAAATAACAAATTGCACGTTCGATTACCATTAATCGATATTTGCATAATCGAACGGCAAGCGAATAGTAATGAGCAACAACATCCACTATTTTAACAGGACTATCGTAATCGATTCCAATTACTATCGATACATTACTATGGTAATGTAAATCAGGACAGTTCTATTTCTTATAACATGGTTGTTTTAGGAATTTATGGCAGATACCCTCATATTGCTTGAGGCTGATATACCTACCTATTTCACACACGGCTATCTGATTTCAAACTCGGCAGAGCTTTGTACTATGGACCACCAGATAACTCATAAATCATATTATAAATATTTAAACTCAAAAAATAGACATGTTCAGACACAAATATGTTTGTCCTGGATGGGAATCGAACTAAAAACCTCTGGTGTGGCAGTCAAAAGTAAAAACCATCAGGGAATGAATTATTTTGGCAGGGTCAGCAATAAGCGAGTGATAAAAGGTGCAAGCGGGAAGGTCTTAGCAACAGTTTTTTTACCCAATATTGGTATAAAAAATACATAACAAATCATCATGGAGTAATAATTTAATTTGGCACAAAATCTAGCTGGTCCCCGCGGTTTCAGGATAAAAAGTAGCCTATAACCTTCGGAGATAATGTTGTTTCCTATTATTGAAAGATTTTTTCAAATCGGTTCAGTAGTTTCGGAGCCTATTCAATGCAAACAAACAGACAAACAATCAAATCTTTCCTCTTTATAATATTATTAGTATAAAAAAATAGATTTGGCCCGTTATACAAGTTTACTTTTCAATGATGGGACCAACCCTGAAATCAAGAAAAAAATTCAAACTTTTCAGTGTTGATCCCATATTAAAAGTTGTTCATCATGATGAGTATAATAATCCCTGAAAAATTGGATACTTATTGAAAAGTAACCCTATTTATTCCATGTAACCCCACCGCTATATAGAATAGGGTCGCCCCGAAATTCTTCACTGAGAATGGCAATTTTAAGGTGTACTGTTATTTCTGTTAACATAGGGTAGTTTTTATCAACCCTTATTATTTGATTGGGGCGTTAGTTAGTGCTACTCTTAAAGAACTTTAAGCTTTTTAGTGAAGTTATAAAAGATCTCTTTATGTTGGTTATAGTTTTGTTAGTTTATTAAAGTGTTTTTTAATTCTTATAAAAAAGTAGTTTTCAGAGATATCCTATTGGGCGTCGGCCATCTGACAGCGGAGCTAGCTAGTTAACTTTGTTTTTCCACATGAAATTTTCATAATAAGTTCCCAGAAACAAAAGCATTTAAATGCCGTCACACGGTTGTCCACTATAAAGGGAAATTACATACTTACAATTTACATTCTCGTTATTCGGGGAACACGAGTGAAGCCACGGGGAATAGCTAGTAAATTGAGTTTCATTAAAGAGCTATATAACAGTGTTGTTTATCCCCTAAAGCTACATTATAGAGTTATAGTGCTTGAAATATATGTATTTATTTGTGATTCTAAAATAGCACTAGCTCATCACTGTCTTCATGTTATAGAAGGCATAGAAAGAATTCTTCAGGGTCAGCAGCACATTGGCGACCCAATAGCGTTAGGTATCCTCACTGACGATGGGCCTTATAAGAAGGCTCAAGCTCACCCAAAGAGCAATGGAGAGGGCTATGCTCGGAGTTTCCCTGCGAGATCGGATCAGAAATGATGAGATCCGCAGGCGAACCAAAGTTACCGACATAGCCCGAAGAATTGCCAAACTTAAGTGGCAGTTGGCGGGGCACATCGCTCGTAGAACTCACGGCCGCTGGGGCAGAAAGGTTCTCGAGTGGCGACCACGAACCGGAAGACGCAGCGTGGGCAGGCCCCCCACAAGGTAGACCGACGATCTTGTTAGGGTCGCGGGAAACCGCTGGATGCGGGTAGCCTTAGCCTAGGGGAGGCCTTTGTCCAGCAGTGGACGTCTTTCGGCTGATATGATAATGATGATGATGATGATCCTCACTGACCATAATGAAATTGTGGTTAAACACAGGCCTATATACCTACAGTAACAACAATTTTTTTTTTTAAAGAAACCCCCGAAACTAACTAGAAAATTGGTCACAACTTCCAAACGGCTGAACGGATTTTCATGAAACATAGCTAATAACACTCGGGATAAAATGATCTATGACACAAAAAAAACTAAACGAAAATCGGTTCATCCGTTTGGGAGCTACGATACCACAAACAGACACGTTAAACTTATAACACCCGTCTCATTTGCGTTTAGGGTTAAAAAAAGTGCTACTCATATACAGAAGCTGTAACGTAAGTACGCTGAGTCTTTTTACTGATTACACGGTACCACTAGGTCTCAGATGAATGCTGAATAATATCCTGTGAGATATTTCTACACGATTTATCACATAATTAGACATCAAGGCCTCGGGATAACTGCGGGCGAGATTTTTCCGCCAACGCATTATGGCCATCCAAAGATGAAACGCTGCCAGACTGCTAACTCAAGATATTATTATTCTGATTATAATGATCTGATAAATGCAGTAATAGAGATAAAAATTATGTGTAAATTAAAAGAATATTTATGAGGTAAGTTATTAAAATAAGAAATTAAAAGTTATCTAGAAGGGAACTGGCTCTCAAGTGTAGCTGTCAGAACGCAGCGGAAGGTGCTTGGCAACAGATTTTCCAGTTTGAGGGTGGTAGACAGCCAGACGGGTATTACAAAGTAGCCTACCACCATGCTATGGTTTCCTCATGATGCTTACCTTCACCGAAAGCTCAAGCTCAGAGGTAGTGAATTCGAACCTGCGACCTTCATCTCGACATTCAATGTCACTACCACTGAGCTATCATCGCCTTAAATAAAATTTCAGGATGGAACGAAGAGAAAAAGTCCGTATTAGAATATCAAAATTCAAAATTAGCAATCAATCCACTAAGCAACACAAGAAAATGATGTTAAAAAAATAAAATAGAACAATCCTTCATGGCCAGCCATTTAACAAGGTATCGGAGCCAACTGTAAAAATATAATAAAAAAAAAAACATCGTCCTAACACAGGTGCGATCGCGCGGGCAATCGGGAGGGTGAATGACCTTTTGACGGCGGAATAAAGCGAGTGACCACCCACGATGCAAGGCCTATCTAACTATATGAGCTAAAATAGCGCCTTACAACACTATAAGCTGATTATTTCCACGAAGGAAACAGACATGTACACCAGTATTGCGGTCCTGTTTGTTCACTCGAAAAATCAATATGTGTAATAGAGACAGAAATACGTATGTTAGCAATTTATCGAACACGGTTTGAATAGAGACTTGGAACGTCGATTGACCATTTTATATTGAACTCTCATCGTGAATACTTTTGTTGAAATTAGAGGTTTTCTTAGTTTGTTATTATAACCAGTTTAGTAGGAGACCTAATTTGTAAGGTTTTCTTGTAATCAGGGATCTTTTGTTAATGGTTATTACGTGGCAAATTTAAAATGCACTGTGTTTTAGAAGAAAATAGTTTAGCGTACAGGTCTGTTTAACTGGTCATAACTAGCTAGGCAATTGCATAGTACTAAACATTACCACAGAGGTTTAGCGGTCAATAATGTATTTCAAATTTACTTAGTTTTATGTGTTGCCATATGAGAAAGTATTGATTATTTTATTTTATAGGTACTTAAACTGTCTACATGTCTAAAATAGCATGGGAAGAAAGAAAAATCGAAAAAATACTGCGGTAGTACGGTCGGCCACGAAAGTGGTGTGCCAGTTTTTTAGTTTCCTAGTCATCGAAAATTACAACAAGGTTCAAACTAAGAACAGCTGTCACGTAGATTGTCAGATTGATTTGTAAGCGAAACTAATAATTATCACCTATGAATCTGCAAGCGACATTCAACCTTAGGGTGGTACACCACTTTCTTGGCCGACCGTACCATTATATTTTCCATGGAACAAGAGTTACACGTTCGCTGTCGTCAAAATGTGAAGTTAGGTCAACCACAAACATTCGGAATATCGATTCGAAATTCAAATCCATATTATTATAAATCTATGGACCAGTCATACGTACATTATGACACAACTTAGATGTAGCATCGGCAAGTCATTTTCGTACACTTCAATTCCGATTTACAAAACTAATAAAAATCATTCACTATCGCGCCTTTCAACGTTCAATAAGATCATTTTCACCGATCATTTTTTAATTCATGAGTAATGTTGTAGGCGCACTCTTTTCGGGAACGATCGATTTTACGAATATTGCCGATGCTTCATCTAAGTTGTGTCATACTATACGATAGTTTTCCGTTCGAAGTTTTCTCCGGTTCGAAATTCCACATCGTAGCTAGCCACCCTTAGGTTCAAGCCTTGTTCATTATTAGAAAATTTTGTTGCTACATTTTTTTTATAACTACCCTCGTTTTTGGATTGAGAGGTTGGTAATCGCCTCCAGTTCTTTTGAAGGCAGTTAGCGGTCACATTGCGAATTCCGTGTACCTATACAGAAACAGTTGAAGTACTTTCCTCATTCAAATATTCATTGTGAAATTGTGTATAAACTGAACACCTGTAATTCACCAAGAACGAGGTCTGCTGTGCTGACTCGCACCTGGAAGGGTGCTGGTGGAAGTGAAAAAGGTTAGTAAGTAGAATATTTATTTTATGTGAATTCCTTTCGTGTGTTAAAAAATGGCAAACATAAAAATTTTTGGTCGTTCAAAAATTTTCAAAATTTTCCATCACCTATACAATCTAACAGTGGTTTTGAAGACGGTTCTCTTTCTTTATAAAGATATTTTTAAACCTACTAAGGTAGACCTTTTTTTTATTGTCGAAGTGGAAATCTTCAAAAGATACCTGATTACAAAAAGGGGGTGTAACCAGGTTATGAGGGGTTTTAACTACTAAATCCACCCCGGTGACCCGCTCCCGTATACTCCGTATCCTTAGACCAAGGCAAGCCCTCTGCGAGCCAGATGACCCTATTACTTTAGCTCAGATCGAAGCTGACGAAGCTCGTAAAAGTACACTACACGCTACACACAACCGATCACGCTACCGTCCTCGACGGCGAGGACCGCCGCGACGTCCCACTCAGTCTCGTCCCGTTCAAGCGGCCCGAGCTGCCTACAGTAATCCGACCGCCCCCAATTAGTCGTAACTCGTACTAAGCCCTCCCCCTCCCCCGGTAACGCCCTGAGCCGAGGTTCGTACCCCATTCGGGGGAGCCATCAGCGTGGTTACCCGGTTGAGAGCCATCTGCGCTCACCGATTTGTCCGGTAAGGTTGATGAAGCCACAAGAGGAAGACGAACTTTTGTCCTTTCACAAAAAAAAAAAAACCCCGGTGACCTACTACCGCTGTGCATGTGAAGAGACATCGTGGATACTTGCCTAACGGCTCATCCCTATTGACCGACCTTGCAGTCACTTCCTAATCCAGCTCTGGCCATACAACAGCACAGGCCACATTGTGCTGTTGTCTTCCCCGAAAAGGTAGGCACCTACCAAACAAATATACCTACAGCCCACCTGATGGTGGCGCGATTACCTTATAGCTTAGGTATAGACGCTTGCAAGCTCAAACTCAAAACTCATTTAATCAGTTTAGGCACTTATGAACGTCAAAAGCAGTGGCGGCCTTTGGGGGAGGCCAGCAGGGCAGCCCGGGGACTCGTTCTTGCGAGTACGAGACTAAAATCTTTCTAGTAAAAATATTAGAAAGATTTTAGTCTTAGAAAAATCCGCAAACATAATTTCTGAATCCCCGATTCTTTAAAGACTTAAAGGCACCTTCATCTATACTTCTATACTAATATTATAAAGACGAAAGATTTGATTGTTTGCATTGAATAGGCTCAGTGGCGTAGCGTGGCCCTGCGGGGCCCCGTATAAAAAAATGTTTGGGGGCCCTTATGAATGGTAAAGATTATTAAGAAAAAAAAAATGTTTGCATAAAATTAAAGTTTTTTTTTTACAAACAATTCTAATTAAATATACACTCTCCTTGCCTTTTTTTCGGCAAACTGATTTATTAAATCATTTATAGCTGATGATGACTTTGGTTTTTCTAATGCTTTTGCCTCTATGACGCACGTCGGGGCCCTCTGTGACCCGGGGCCCCGTATAATTGACACGGCAGATACGGCGGTAGCTACGCCCCTGAATAGGCTCCGAAACTACTAAACCGATTTGAAAAATTCTTTCACTATTAGGGAACTACATTATCCTCGAAGGTAGGCTACTTTTTAATCCGGGAACAGCTAGTTGGTTAATAATTTGACAACGATCGAACTGTATTGTATGTCGTTTTTCGGAGTATACTCTGATTTTATTTATGTTTTCCGTCAACCTTACAAAAGTAAGCGATTTTATCTTTAAAAAAAACAGAATTAAACAAACCCGCGAAAATCTCATTATTGAAAAGTTGACCGTTCAATGAAAATTACGTCATAGATGGCGCCACAGTAATTCGACGTAAATGATCGAAAACAAACAATCAAACATAGAAATGTACTGACAAACGTTATTACGCAAGCCCTAAAAACATTTCATAACCCCTATTTCACAGTAATTAAGTACCATAATTGCGTGTAATTATGAAATATAAAAAGTAAATGTATTTTTGTTCAGAATTAAAAGCGATCGAACGGGATCAATACAAGGAGGAATTTTGAAAATAGAATGTACAAGGCGCCGGCCAATCAGCTCGTAGGGTTGGCACCCGAAAAAAATTGGGTATTAAAAAAGAATATGTCAAATTATCACCTACTTACCTAGTACTCGTAGTAGCCAAATATACCCAAAAATCTTGGATAAAAATTTTCTTTTTATTTTTCTGTGCATTTTTTGTATTTTTACAGTATGGGGAATACTTTTCATTTAAAATATATTTTTTAGTAAATGGAACGACAAAATAATTTATGAATAGGTTTTATCTCTTCCCAACATACCTAGTTAACATACTATGCTATGTTCTTCATGCCATGGAAATGCTTTTTTTTTTTTTTTTAATTACCAACAACTAGGTACCTTTCAGAGAGTCCAAGATTGAAAACCGTATGCCAGGCTTTCTTAACAAAGTTTGAGTATCACTATCACTACATATAGTATAAAACAATATCTGTCCCTATGTATGCTTAGATCTTTAAAACTACGCACCGGATTTTGATGCGGTTTTTTTAATAGATAGAGTGATTCAAGAGGAAGGTTTGCATGTATAATACATACATATTATAGTACAGAAAAGCCGAGAAATTTAAAGATTTGTGCGAAGCTGGGGAGGGTCGCTAGTTATGTATAAAAATACAAGCATCCCAAGCACATATACACCAATAGTACTTATGCTGTTTGCATCGAAATGGGACTCAAGTCATCTTGCCTGATTAGGTTAATACTGATTTTACTCGCATATCGTATCGCATCTCGTAAGTATGATGTATTATGCTTAACTCTCAGCTAAGGCACAACTCTATCCAGATTTAGTAGATCTATTGACAAAATAAATTTGCGACTTTGACTATAACAATAAAAACATGTCGACAACCCTACATCCTCCACCAATCAGCGTCGCTCGCGCCGATCTATCACCGCCGCGCGCGCATGCGTTCAAATAAAAATAAATAACGCGCGAGTTGGGTGGCCTCCGCTTAATATATCAATTTACAATTTAGATTATAATCAATATAATGTGTAAGTTACTTAACACTGATTTTATACCTTCTTTTATTGTCATATTGTGTTTCTGAGCATCTATAACAGAGTATAGGTCACCGTGAGGATCTGGGTCCAGTTCATCATCATGCCAAGAAGTGTGGGTTCGATCCATGGCAAACATTTGTGTACATGAACATGTCCGTTTGTCCTGTGTCTGGGTGTAAAAAGCTGACTGTGTACAGTTGTTTTCCATGTGTGAAGAATGTCCCAGCATATTTAATTATAAATTTCAGCAAAGACGTCAGGTCCACTGATTATAGGTCTCTATAGATTTCCAAAACCATCAAATTTTTTTTTAAACAAACTCTGGCTGATAATAAGTAGGTACCGATACGACTCACTCGGTGATAAGCAGTCACTATACACTATGGACCATAGACTATAATGGATGACCAATCTTTGAAATCACAAACTTTTCATACATTTTGACCGATCAATATGTACGAAAAGTTTGTTTTTTTTCGTGATTTCAGGGTTGGTCTCATAGTAAAAGATGTTCATAATAATGTGTGCAATAATCCCTAATATCAAGATGGCAAAAAAAACATCCAGTAGGTATCTATATCACTTCCTGGTTAAGTACCTTCTCTTGCGTAATCTCATTTATTTTTACAGACAGTTTGAAAATAATATTAGTTACCTCCTATTACCTCAAATAAAGTTATTTTTGTAAAATAATGCATTTTCCCCGTATGCATCAATTTGATTTGTCACTCAGTCTCGTCCCGTTCAAGCGGCCCGAGCTACCACCAGTAATCCGACCGCCGCCAATTAGTCGTGACTCGTAATAAGTCCTTCCCCTCCCCCAGTAACGCCCTGAGTCGAGGTTCGTACCCCATTCGGGGGTGCCCTCAGGCGTGGTTACCCAAATGTTCGGCTGAGAGGCCTCTGCGCTCGCCGATTTGTCCGGTAAGGTTGATTGATGCAGCCAACAGAGGCTACCAACTTTAGTCCTTTAAAAAAATCCCATTGATGTTTCTACATGAATTTAGTCGCCATCTTTATTTACATCACCGTAAATTGCAATGTCGTAGACTAATTTGACAGGTTTTAAATGTTTTCTATCCTTTTTCATTATGTTTGTAAGTAAGAGATGGAGCATGATTAATATTAGTTTAGTGCGATTTGCAATTGAAATAGTACAATTGGCAGAAACAATATTTTTCATCTAATATAGATGTATTTCATACTCACTGAGGTATATTATTACGTATAGAGAAGACGCCACATATAACCACAATGTTACGTTAAAGTGCAGCCATCCGGCTGCACTTCACTGCGTAGCATAAACACGATACGCGTAATCGCCATGAAAATCACGGCGCTTACGATTTTTTGGTCGCGAAAAATCTACACCTTATAAACGTTCTAGCGCTACGTGTTTACACTGTCTGGTTAGACGACTAATTATTGTTTCAGCGCTGCAGCGAATATTAACAAACTACAGCATGACCTTTGCTTAGGATAGCTTCTCTATACAAAGTAATATTATACCTCAGTTTTCATACTACGCTTATTTAAAAAAAATCGCGGTACCAATCGCACTTCCCGATCGACTTCGTACCTAAAGCCGAAGATATCCGAAGCGTAAATAAACCCTTTCATACAATTCATAGATGATATCTCGTATAGATCAATTAGATATCGTTACATTGTGACAGCTGGTTGAAATTTGACAGATTTGACAGGTGTCATGACAGGCAAGCAATCGAGTGTGTAAGCAATTACGTTACAAGATGCTTTTTATTTGTAGCTATTTACAATGAGCTTGTACATTTTTTATCGGTCTGGAATGTGATGGTAAGCGGTTTTTGCTGCTGACGACATTTGGATGGGTGACCTTCACATATATTAATTACCCGCGTTCCTTAGATAAATAGTAGGTACCTTATGTCCTTCTCCGTATCTTATGCTATCTGCATGCCAAATTTCATCGTTTTTCACATTTTGCCACTATGTCGTCCATGCCTACCAAAAGTTTGCGAGCCGCTGATTTAGAGATTTGGAATGGCGGTGAAAACAAATTCTCAAAAACCTCGCTCTACTTTCGTATAAAAAAAACAGGACAAGTGCGAGTCTGTCTCGCGCATCGAGGGTTCCGTAATTACCTATGTTACTCTAAATACCATAGACTATATAGATTCTTATAGGTTTTCCTGTAATCTATATGTAAAGAATTTTGGTCAGGTAGTTTCGGACTAGTATCTTAATTAAATAGGTTCAAAACGATTTATCTTAAAATTATAAAAATTATATATTTGACATCCTTACAACGAGCCCTTTCCTTTGATGTCTCACACAACATAGTTTGCACAACTTTTTTTTTCAAATTTACCCCCCAAACAAGAGTGGTTTGGGTCACCGACTTACATAATATGTGTACCAAATTTCAACTCAATCCAGTCCAGTTTCGGACAGACAGACAGACGCACGAGTGAACCTATAAGGGTTCCGTTGTTTTTTTATTTTCGGAACCCTAATAAGCATGTTTTTCATAAATGTATATGGCCTTTCTGACACCGAATTTAAAACCGACGCAATTAAATTTCGCCAACAAAATTTTTGACACCAATCAAACTTTTGCACACTTCGCTTTTCACCGAAAAATTACTCTGGAATTTAACAAAAATTTGGTCAAAATTAACCATAGACTATAAATGGTATATAGAATATTAAAAAAAACCTGTTGCACAAACCAAGTTGGGACGCCGAGCTTTCGAAAATCGCACAAAAATCGCTACACCCAAATTAGGTTCGTGTCGACAAAACAGCGAGCAAGCGAGAGAAACTACTTTCGCCTTGTATAAAAAGGGACGGACGACCTGCGTAGAGGTCATAAGTGCACACCTGAGGGAGAAAAGAGACATTTTTCGGGAAGATCGGAAAGGGACGGCGTTCGCGAAAAGGGCTAAATGTAAAGTAAAATTCATAGATTAAAATTTCAGATAGGACTGCGTGCTTTCGACCTATATTTTTTATAACGATTGACAGTTTAGCCGTGTCTTTTGTGTGTTTGTTGGATTCCAGGACAACTTTTGAATTTAGAACTTTTAAACTAATGTTTTGTCAGACTTTTTGGCGGGAACTTACGAAGTGACGTTGCGTTTTCATTTTATTTTCATAAAATAGTGTATTTTTTGAGTTTTATTGAATGTTATCGGTGGTATTTTGTCCAATAAAGATCAATACAAGTGCACCAGTGAAGTGAAATGAAACGATTACGTGTATAGTGGCTTTTCAAGTTGTCTCAAGAAGTCCATGAAAAGTTTTAGTAAAACAGCTACCATTGTACTAAAACCTAACTGAAGATGATCAAATAAGACAAGGCTGTATGGCTCTGTACCTTTGCCTTTTTAAAAAAAACAACAAAATAATGTTTTGTCATGTTAGACTACTAATACGAAAAACGACTCAATAGTTACAAATATAAGTTTTAAATTCTTACGCATCAATTATAATGTACCTACATATCTTTCTTCCGTTTAGGTATCAGTATTAATGATCATAGTCTAGTACAAGTGAAATGTAGTATGAAATTGTCAGAGTTAATTATGATTTATGCGCTTCCAAATTGTAAATGTAACATTAATTTTTTTTTTTGTTGTAGATAAAAAAAAATATTTATGTTATTTTTTTATGCATTTTATAAATAGCGTATAGTTTTCTTTTTTGTAAATAATACATTAAATATTGAATATTATCAAAAATAGATGTTAATATAATAATAATCAAAAAAAAAATCATGAAAATTGACTTCTTTTTCGCATTAATTTGAAACATAATTAATAATTTCTATGAGATTTTCAGTTATAGATTTTCAATGACAGATAGTCTTTTAGAATAGAAACAAGATCCTACAAGAGTAACTTTGAAACAAAAGAAATTCGCATTTCAAAAAGTCTACAATCTTCACAATCTACATGCATAATCTTTGACCGCCAAACCGCATTGTCACCTGTGATGGCACTCTACAGAAACCACGTAGAGCGAGAGAGACGGCACTATTCGATACATTCGGACCACCCAAGTCGCGGCGTGGTATTCATACAATGCCACATGAATGGGCTTTAATATTCTTGATCGTTTAAATTTTGCGTCCGTGTATTTTTTTTCATATCGTATTCTCGATGCAGAACAGTTTTTTTCACGTACAATAATTATTATTGTGTTGGTTTTTGTCAGATATGATTTTTGATTGAAAAGTAATGGGATTGTTAGAGAATTTTTTTTTTTTTTAACATTGGCTAACCTTAGCTCATCGGTGCCATATTTGATCCTACTAATTTATATATGCGAAAGTCTGTTAGTGTGTTTGTATGTTTGTTACATCTTCACGCTAAAATTGCTGGACCAATTTTGATGAAATTTCGCGTGGAGGTAGCTTACACACTGTATTAACATATAAACTACTTTTTATCCCGGGAAAACATTAGATCCCTCAGGAAGCGGAACGGAAGCTAGTAATATTATAAATGCGTAAGTTTGTGAGTGTGTTAGTATGTTTGTTACTTCTGCACGCTCAAATGGCTGGACCAATTTTGATAAAAATTTAGTATGGTACCACCATGACATCCCTGACACCCGGGATTAACACAGAGGCAATGTTATATCCCTCGGGAACATAAGATCTTTCGGGGTCGGATCCTTCCCGAGGGGCAGATAGCTTAGAGCCATGTACTAAATCCATGTTATCAGTTTTCGTTATGATTTCACATACCGTGGTCTTCAACTACGATGACCCAGCCGGAAGATCTTCCCTTTACCATGGAGGAGTCATCCACTTTGCTCTTCCTCATCTATCTATACTAATAATAAAGCTGAAGAGTTTGTTTGTTTGAACGCACTATTCTCTGGTGTTACTGGTCCGAATCGAAAAATTCTTTCACTAATAGGAAGCTACATTATCCCCGAAGGTTATAAGCTACTTTTTATCCCGGGAACAAGAGTAAAACCGCAGGGAACAGCTAGTATATTATAATTAGTATACGTGGTCGATGATACACATATTCCTCAAAGTATCAAATCTACTAAGTCACGGTATACCCGGCGAGTAATAGTCCAAGAGCTTTGCACCAATACATTTTTTGATCTCAACCAATGATTGTATGTACTCGCTCTATACCCGAACGATTTAGCGTGAAAATACACGGGAGGATAGTTTATACGGGGATGCTACGGTTTGAGAGGTATTTTTTCTATATAGGATAAATAATGGTTTGTGCTGGGAGCCGGGAACAAATTTAAGATATAGTTTTCTTATGAAAAATAGTGAATACTAGAACTGGGTAGAGGGTATATAGAGCTATGGATGGACCTACTCTCGTCGTATGTACCAGCGTAAATGTATAGCTAAATCTCAATCAAACTTAATCCGCCAAAATCGCAGAAACGGTCTAAAAAATTCATCATTTACTCAAATGTTTATTTTACAATTATATTAAAAACTATAATTTTGTCATTTTATAACTATTTTTCGTGTTGTTAAATGACCTAATCCCCCGATCTCTTGTCACAGCTGGCGTACCAGCCGTTTTAGAACCAAGCGGCTTGGTGCGCGACGATGGCAAGAGACCGGACGGAATGACTTTAGTGCCCTGGAAGTTGGGACGACCATTGGTTCGGGATGCTACATGCGTCGATACCTTGGCTCCGTCTCACCTTCCAGACACTTCAGTCATGGCCGGTGCTGCTGCCGCCCAGCAAGAATGCCTGAAGCGCCGCAAATATGCATCTATAGGCAATGGTCCAATGCATTTTTGTGGCGTTTGGTGTAGAAACACTGGGGCCGTGGGGCCCGGATGCCCTTTTATTGTTTAAAGAGGTCTCCAGGCGCCTTATTGAGACCTCCCGTGACAGGAAGGCTGGTGTCTATCTAGGACAGCGGATCAGCATTGCCATTCAACGTGGCAATGCCGCCAGCCTTCTTGGCACGTTCACTCAGGGCAGTGATCTGGCACAACTTTTTTACTTGTAAATATTTTGTATTTTGTAAATAGGGTTAGAATAATAATTAAATTTTTAGTATTTGTTAATATTTAATTAAATGCTGACCTACTAAAAAAAATTTTGTCAGCGCTAATGTTTTTCTTAATTTTTTTTTTACAATTAAAATACTTAAAATTACTGAAATTTAAAAGTAGGATAAGAACAAAACGAACACAATAATAAAAAAAGAGCATTTTAGCATTTTTTTTATTTAAGATAAGTTTTTACTTTACTAAGAGTTAAGTATATACACATATATTAGTAGATTCCATTGGAAACAGAGCTATTAAGGTTACTATACCTACTTGTTAAAATCTGTTGGCCTCATATTTCCCAATCGCAGCGTGACCGCCCGCTATTCTCGCCCGTACATTTCCAACATTCGATGTTTATTTAGCGCCTCTTTAGAATGCCCACATTTAATCACTTTTACATACGATTTGATAATTTGATTGATGTGGTCTCTTCTTATAAGTGTTTGGAAGTGGTGTACACAAAAAATAAGTGGCCCAATTGCCGGTAAGTTGTTTGATTCAACACTTCCGTTTGTAATTACTAAGTGTTTTATAAAACTTTTGTTGCACGGCGCCACTTGAGTGTATTTTTGGGTTTTGATGCACTTTTTCCTCTTTCCTGTCATCTGGGTAAGCACGTGCTTTTAGAAATGACTGACAGCATCAGGATGGGTTAAAAATAACTGTCTGTTTTAGTTGTTTAGAGACTCGTGCTGAAACAAGAATCTGCTAAGATTTTTCTATAAATCTATTAAAGAGGTACAAATATTAAATAGGTCCTTTAAAAAAAAAAAAAATTAAAGCGTCTGTTTGTATTGTCAAACAAAGTAATAGATTTTTAATAAATGCATAATGAAAAAAAAAAGTTTTATGTTGTCTTTCTGTCAGTCAGTTAGCCGGCTAATCTCCGAAACGGTCCAAAATATCCTACTAATCCTACATAATATTATAAATGCGAAAGTTTATTGGAATGTTTGTATGTTTGTTACTTCCGTTTCTCTCGAATGTCGCTAAAAAATAAGAATGGAAATCGCAGAAAATTGAAACATGTTACTCCTTTTCGCAGACGATTCTCGCCTTATTGACTATGAAAACTTTCCTATCAAGGTTAAGTCTAAAAAAATAAAAAAGTAGGTATCAGAACCACTTATGAGTGTGTATATTTGTTTGTGACTGAGTATGTTTGTTACTTCTTCACGCTCAAATGGCTGGACCAATTTTGATGAGGTAGCTGTATTATCACATAGGCTACTTTTTATCCCTCGGGAAACCGGGTGAAACCGGGAGAGAAACCGGTCTCTTGACACTCAACGCCGCTCGAGTGGGTAAACTAGATATTACAGTAAATCAGTACCACTGATTTTTACCAATGTAATGAAGAATTGCCTGCCTGGCAGAGAGCGGGCACATCGCTCGTAGAACCGACGCCCGCTGGGGCATGTCGGTTTTCGAGTGGCGACCACGAACCGGAAGTCGCAGCGTGGGTAGGCAACGTGCCCCTCACAAGGTGGACGATCTTGTGAGGGTCGCGGGAAACCACTGGTTGCGGCGCAAGACCGGCCATCGTGGAGATCCTTGGGGGAGGCCTTTGTCCAGCAGTGACGTCTTTCGGCTGACATGATGATGAATGAACTTTTGGCTAAAACAAAACTCTACATTTTTTATGATCATAAGTTTAAAAAAATGGAAGGTAAATGATCCTCCGTACCATGAGAGAGGTTGTCGGAAAGCGACAGCGCGCCCGTAATATCTCGGCTGTTATTGTTATTAATGTCGGTCGTTTATTGCTTCTGGACGCGTGTAGTGGTACCGTGGCGCTAGGGTTGTATGGATACGATGGCGATTTATTTTAAAGTTATAAAATTTATAAAAGTGAGACAGAAAATAGATTTTCTTTTAATGATGTCCTTGGCACTGTTCTTCGTCTTTGTCTAATCAACCACTATTGCGATATCTTCTATATACTAATAATAAAGCTGAAGAGTTTTTTGTTCGTTTCTTTGTTTGAACGCGCTAATCTCCGGAGTTACAGGTCCGATTTGAACGTAGCCTATGGACGCTTGCAACACCAGGGGTATCACTCGCGCGTTGCCGACCCTGCAAGAATCTGTCTGTACGCTTAGATCTTTTAAAATACGTAACAGATTTTGTGCAGTTTTCAGCAACATTTATAGAGATTTAAGAGGCAAGTTTATATATTTCATACAAAGCCGAGAAAAGTCGTACGTTGCTGGGGTCGCTAGTAGGAGATTATAAAATACCTATTTTTAATAGACTTCACCCATTCATTTATTACGTAAGACAATTTTCACTAGTTTTTGACCCCCTCCCCCCTATTATAAGAAAAAATAAGAAAAGGCCCCCTCCCCCCTGTTTAATATTTATCACGTAAGAATCTAAAGGAAAAAATTAATACACGTTTGGTTTATTTTAATGTTTATAATATATTTTAACTTTGCGCATTTTTTTGATCTTACGTAAGAACTATCGAGACTCCCTCCCACCCCCTTGTAAGAAAACATAAGACATGGTCAACCCTATCCCCCCCTAAATCGTTTTACGTAACATTGAATGAATGGCCCCATGAAGTGACATCACAAAAGCCTCGTCCATGCTAAGCTAGCGGTGCGCACGCGGCGGCGGGCTCGTCGTGTGTGGTCCACTCACAGTGGCATCGCTACGCGTTATGCTCTACTTCCATACATTTAGTTTTAACCAACATAATAATTATACAAAACTTCTTGTTAGAATCCTATAGGTAGTGTATCTAATTAAACAATGAAAATGTCGTCAGAGCTCATCTGGGGGGGAGGGTCCGTGAGTGATATGAAAATGAGCCTTATCTCTTTGCAATAAAGTTCATCTGTTTAAGCTATGATTAAATGGTATAGGCCGAAAGGGTATTGATGTATACCTTATACAGATCATAAAAAAAAATTACACTAAAATATTTTAATACAAATTAAAAAAAAATAATTAACGTAATTCCTGAGCGACTTTTAGTTAGTCAAGCACTAACATAGTTATACGTATTTTTTCTTTAGTCCCGAAAACAAAAAAATAACGAAGATACAGTGCGTTAAAATTTCTCATGACGTTCCGTCTTAGTACACTTCACAGAGACGTGACGTCACTACCCCCCACTCCTGAACTTTGATGCGCCATATCTTAATAATTTTTTATTGATTTGTTAAAGTAAAAAATACGAATGCAATATTTTTTGATATCCTAACTGACGGACTAAACAGAATTAATATTTTTTTTCTCAGTCATCATCCCTACTTACGTACCTATGTGACGTCATTACCTGAGCTATAATCTTCCTATTTCAAAACTTATGAATTCTACAAACATTTCGCTGCTACAGTTTCTAAATTATCACCAATCAATCAAGTAAATATCGAACGGCGCCGATGTTTGCCGAACGCTCACGATGTTTGCCGATCATGATCAATATTAAACGAAAACCACCAATATTTAAGCTTTCCATGTAAATTCTAACAAGGTTACTAGTTCTATTAACGCATTAAGAAAATGTACTAGAATTCGAATTTTGAACGGAAGATTTAAAATTGTCAATGACATGACGTTTCCAAGTTTAAACTCACCGTCGTATTTTTAAATTTTAGAACGTATTATTTGAAGCTAAGGTCTTTTGGAAGGTAAAAATAAGTTGGTAAATAGGTTCTTTGAGTCAAATATTGGGTTAAATCATAATTTGTACATTGTAAGGGTGATTATCACAGTTAAAGGGCCTGTTTTAGGGTAGAAAGTGTTTGGTTACTCATTAAAATGTAGTTCACGTATTTTTAATTGGGTTCGGAATTTGAAAATATTTTTTTTATTCCGGGTAACTGAGGCTAAGCGCAAAGAGATCTTTATGAACTAAAAATGTTTTTTTTTCGTAATGGATTTATGTTTACTATGATGTCACCGTGGTTAGTGATGATGTAGCCTATGGTACACCAAGCTTAGAAGGGAACTGGCTCTCAAGTGCAGCTGTCGGAACACACCTGAAGGTGCTAAGCGACAGATTTTCAACTTGAAACTGGTAGAAAGCCAGGTGGGTACTATACAGTATTCTCCCACCATCTAGCTCAGGTAATGACGTCACGTGTAGAGGAAAACATCGTGAGGGATCCATAGTACGGTGGTAGGGTACTTTGTAGTACCCGCCTGGGTAGTTACCACCTTCAAGTTGAAAATCTATCGCCACCGTGCTATGGTTTCCTTACGATGTTTTCCTTCACCGAAAGCTCAAGCTCATTGTAGGATTCGAACCCGCGACCTTCGTCTCGGCATCCGACGCCACTACCACTGAGCTATCATCGCCTTAAAATAATGATGTTCATAATGATGAGTACAATAATCACCTAGTAATTAAGTATAGTAAAAAAAAAAAATTTGTTTCCTATATCTCCGAACATACAATTCTCTTTATTATCTATACTGAATAAAACATTAAAAAATAACATTATTATTAATATAAAATAATCTCCTTAAATAGGTGCACTTAAACGCGCGTTGAAATGTTTATAAATACAACGTGTTTGCTTTGACGAATGTTCTCTATTGACAGATTTACTTACACGCAGCGCCGGACGTCATCGACGTATTTTATATATAAATACTAACTCTTCCCCGCGGTTACACTCGCGTTCCCGGGATAAAAAGTAGCCTATACGTATACTTTGATAAAAAAAAATTCGAATCCGATATGTAGATCCAGAGATTAAAGCGTTCAAAAAAAACTATTCAGCTTTATAATTAAGTAGTACTAGCTTCCGCCCCGCGGTTTCACCCGCGTTCCCGTGGTATCTAATGTTTTCCCGGGATAAAAAGTATCCTATGTGTAAATCCAGGTTATAAACTATCTGTGTTCCAAATTTCATCCAAATCCGTTCAGTAGTTTTTGCGTGAAAGAGTAACAAACATCCATCCATACTCACAAACTTTCGCATTTATAACATTAGTAAGACTAGCTGTTCCCCGCGGCTTCACTCGCGTTCTCAGGATAAAAAGTAGCCTATACCTAACCTTCTTGTATAATGTAGCTTCCTATTAATGAAAGAATTTTTCGATTCGGACCAGTAACTCCGGAGATTAGCGCGTTCAAACAAACAAACTCTTCAGCTTTATTATTAGTATAGATAGATATAATATACCTAAGGACTATCTGTTTCACAGGTTTTCACCCGCGCGTTATCGAGCTGAAAAATTATCCATATGCTATTATACCCTCTCACTAACAACAGTCGCATACAGACAGACAGAGCTATTTCTGTTATTAGTAGAGAGTATATTTATAAGGTGCATGTTTTAGTTGTTTTATCGACAGGATCTGTCCGTAAACTGCAATAATTAATGATTTATGATCTATTCTGTTTAAGTATTGTCGTTGTAGTTGAATCATCGCCTACAGATTAATCTATAGATATATCTATTTTGTATCATGAAGAAGTGAATTTCGGAAATACATGAACTATAACATTTAGATATCTACTAGCTTCCCGCCCCACGATCCTCTATTTCACCCGCTTAGGGGTTGAATTTTGAAAAATCCTTTTTAGCGGATTCCTTCGTTATAATACTTAACTAGCTATTTCAGCTCGATCCATCCAGTGGTTTGAACTGTGCGTTGATAGATCAGTCAGTCAACTCGTACAATAGACAATTCTAACGACATTATCATACATCAAAATCGGTTCAGCCGTTTAGGCTACAGGTCACAATGGATCGGACTTACAAACATACAAACCCAGGGGCGGCCTTTGGGGGTGGTGAACAGGGCAAACGCCCGGGGCCTCGCCGCGCTCTTGCAGGGGCCCAAGTATAAAATTATTTAAAAGTATAATCTTAGAAAAAGCCCCAAACTTCATTTTTGAATCCCTGATTTTTCTATGATTAATATTAATTTGTTATCTTTGTGTATATTAATTTTCGTTACTAACCGCATTTCTCGTCAAGCATTTTCACAAAGACAAGGGCCTCGCACAATCTACCCGCGCGGGGCCTCGCAACGGCTAAGGCCGCCCCTGTATACCTACGCGCGAAAAACATTACCCTCCTGTGTCAGTCGGGTAAAAAAAGAATGAAAGAAATGTTTATTAAACCACATTAGTAAATCACATATAAAAGATTATATTATACAAAGAAAATAAAATAAATGAAGTAATCTTATTGTACTACAAGGGTCTAAAAGGCCCCAGCTCAAAAAACTGTGCTGCTAAAAACAATATAGGTTTCGAAAAGGTGCCATCCCAATGTTCATATCCACCCAGCTTTTTCTTCCACGCGTTAGTTTGGCCATCCAAAGAGGGAACGCTGCCAGCCTTCTGGGAACCTTGCCGTTGATCGGCAGCAGCGGCCGCCTTAGGATTTTTTTTATATTTAGTTTGTAAATAATTGTAAATATTGTATATCTATATTATAATTTAATTACCCAGCTTCGTATTAGTATGAAATCTCTAAATATGACTGTAACATATCCTGTTCTTCAAACGGCCATATGTCAAATGGTATGACACGAATAATTGGCGCCCAATTAGCGGTCCATTCTGGCCATACATCACCACGTAACAGGGCTCATTTCAAATAGTCTAAAACAAATAGCGGTAGTTAGAAATGGCCCAGATCATTTATAGTTAATTACCGAGGTATTTTAACAAGTTACCATTAAATGGTTTTGGGTCGTTTAATATGATGGGAGTAATAGAAGAAAGATCTATTTTGGTTGTAGATAATAATTTAAGGCGATGATAGCTCGGTAGTGATGTCGGACGCCGCGACGAAGGTCGTGGGTTCGAATCCTACAATGAGCTTTCTATAAAACTATGGAATTAAACCAATGACTGCTAATAATATGCTGCAGATAATCAGCGTTACATAATTTTTATGATTATGATTGAAACCTAATAAACGTCGTGAGGAAACCATAGCACGGTGGTAGGGTACTTTGTAGTACCCATCTGGCTGGCTACCACCCTCAAGTTGAAAATCTGTCGCCAAGCACCTACCGGTGTGTTCCGGCAATTGCACTTGAGAGCCAGTAATTGCCTTCTCGGCATTGTAACAGGTCGGCAACACATTGGCAATACCTCTGGTATTGCAAATGGCGATAGACGACGGTAACCACATACCATCAGGTGGACCGCCTGCCTGCTTGTCAACTTTCTGACATTAAAAAAAAAAAAAAACGTATTGAGTCCTGCATTTTTTTTACTACTTGAAAAGCTCGTAGGTAGGTTACTTAGCAAATTAAGGGCCCCACGATAATTTGCTACGGGCCCCGCGCTTGCTTAATCCGGCACTGGTCAGATAGCCATGTGTGAATTAATAATAGGATATATCCTTGGATACTCTAAATGTAAAAGTTTATTTCGATACTATCCTACTAAAGTATGTTTATATTAAACTAGCGACCCGCCCCGGCTTCGCACGGCTTTTCTCTGCTTTTCTGTTCTATGTATGTTTTATACATATCCTCTTGACCATCCTCTTGAATCACTCTATCTATTGCTGAAAACTGCATTAAAATGTGTCGAGTAGTTTAAAAGATCTAAGCGAACAGACAGCGGAAGCGACTTCATTTAAAAAAAAAATTTGTAAAGAAATAACTTTTATTTTTAAGGTAAAAAAATTGGCATACAGATAATATATCCACAAAAAAGATTTCCAAAAATTCACACCCTTAGAATAAAATAGGGGATCACGATCAAGCTAGTAAATCATAGTATTCTGAAACGCGAGTGACGCCGGGTATAAAACCTAATGCTAAATAAATCATACAAACACTAAAAGTTGCACTAAATCATGCGCCTAACGGTTTAGCGAGCTAAAATGATTTAACTGTGCTCTACCGGGAATCGAACTCTGGACGTCTCGCTAATTGTTCCAAAGAAGTGACTGTTAACCACTCAACCCTTAGATGTTTTCTTTGATCTATTTCAGTTGATTAGTTTCAAAATGTTGTCGCGTGCTATGGTGGTTATTTTGACCACCCATCGATTTTTCTTGCAAATATAACACTCGCGTTCCCAAGATAATAAGCAGCCAATATGTTACTCCAGGGTATGAACTATCTATGTGCCAAGTTTCTTTAAAATCCGTTCGGTAGTTTTTGCGTGAAAGAGGATCAAACAACTATACATCCTCACATCGAAATAAACTTTTTAACTCCCGACGCAAAAACGACGGCGTTTTATAAGCTTGACGAGTCTGTCTTTGCCCTCATAGCTCCTGAACGGATGGACCGATTTTGATGTAGTTTTTTTTGTTTGAAAGGTGACTTAATCGAGAGTGTTCTTTCATGAAAATCAGCTCAGCCGTTTGAGAATTATGACCAATTTTCTAGTAAGTTTCGGGGGTTTCTTATTCTTTTTATTTTAGTTAGGTATACATAATCCGCAGGGCTCTTGTTGTCGCCAATGTGCCTTCTGTACTGGAACCAGTCGGTATTATGCGTGGCGATGGCAAGAGGCCGGATGGTATGTCTCTGATCCCATGGAGTGTCGGTAAGTCGTTGGTGTGGGATGCCACATGTGTTGATACACTTGCGCCATCTCACTTGCCAGCGACATGTAGAGTTGCAGGAGCGGCTGCGGCTGGTGCGGAAAATTCCAAATCCAAAAAATACGCTTCTATTGGCCAAATTATTTATTTTTGCCTTTTGCGGTCGAGACCATGGGTCTTTGGGGGTCCGAGACTCGCCGATTTTCTCGAACATTATCTTCCAAATTAATTGAGGTCACAGGGGACCGGCGGGCGTGTCGCTTGGCCTTACAAAGAGGGAACGCTGCCAGCTTTCTGGGAACCTTGCCGTTGATCGGCAGCAGCACACGACTCGAGGACATTTTTTTATATGCAATTTGTATACTTAAAAGACTAACTAATGATTTGATGTATGGTGTTTGTTGTTACTACTTTTTATACCATGCTTTCCTTCAGTACCGGCGTTAGGGTAGGGCGCGGTAGGGCGATCGCCCAGGGAGCCAGATGTAAAGGGGCGCCAGGCCCACCTTCATTTCCGGTCGCTCATGAGCGAGTCCTGCTATCTCGAGTCTAAATAAATAAATAAATTCTCAAGTCTAAAGATAAAATAGCTATAATGGCTTAAAATCCCTTTTAGTTGGCGGGAGAAGTGGGGGGGGGGGGGGGGTTATCACATCTCGCCCAGGGTTCTGGTAGAGCTAAAACCGGCACTGCTTTCCTTAATGTATTTATTTGTTGGTAATATACCAACTATAATGTACGAACATAGGTAATACATGAGGAATTGACTATATTATATTGCTGACCAACTCCTAACTACCTACCAGTGGCGAGGGGTCCATACAAGCCAATTCCCATCGGCTTACCTTTTAGAAATCCCAGTCCCACAGATTTATCATGTCAAAGCCACTTTCAGTGTATTCAAAAGTGTATTTTTCTAGTATTTTTAACATGCTTTTATTTACAAGAAATATACAAACTATATATAAAAAATGTCCTCGAGGCGTGTGCTGCTGCCAATCAACGGCAAGGTTCCCAGAAGGCTGGCAGCGTTCCCTCTTCGTATGGCCAAACTAACGCGGTGGCGGAAAAAGCTCCCCGCCCGCCGGTCCCCTGTGACCTCAATTAATTTTGAAGATAATGTTCGAGAAAATCGACGAGCCTCGGACCCCCAAGGACCCATGGTCTCGACCACAAAAGGCAAAAATAAATAATTTGGGCACTTTAATATAAAATACACTGTAATTAAGTATAAAATTATCGGTGTTTTTTGAACGGCTTACCCTCGCCATAATTTAACCCCTCGCCACTGATACCTACACCACTTAATTGTTTTTTGCTTTTTTCTATATTTTCATAGATATTCTGCTATTCTCGGATTATTAGGTAAATCCAACAGGTCAGAGATCACCAAAATCGGTCCAGCCGTTCTAGAGTTATAAATGGTGTAAAGTCAAAGTTAAAGCCATTTATTCAATTTAGGCCCCAGGTGGGCACTTATGAAGGTCAAATTTACAAAATTTACCACCGGTTCGAAACACGGCCTTTAACTGAGAAGAGCCCTACTTTCTGTTTTGTACTGCTATTTAGAAAAAAAAAGAAAACCCCGTAAATAATTTTTTAAACCATAATATAATTTATTTTTTTATACAATTATTAAAACTAGCACAGTCACTATTAAAGTATTTTATAATTAATTAAAAAATAAAATAATTGTTAAACATTTACATGAATATTTAATAAGAAAATTGGAAGAGATAAAATGACTAAATGAAAATGTATTTTTTTAGGTGTAATATTTACAAAATGTTTAAAGGAAAAAAAATGTTAATGATTTGCCATATTGTTTTGTTACAGTCGAAGCCAAAATAATAGTTTTTTTTTTTACTTTGTATAAACCACGATTTACAAGACAATGTTCAATTGAGAAAAAAATATTTTCAAATTTATGTACGAATTTGTTTGCCGTTTCAAAGTTATTACAAAAAAGAAGTAATTTTGAATATAAAACTTACATAACTTATTTTACAATAATTTGAAATAATGCTAAATGACTATTTTTATAGAAAAATCTTAAAAGCTATTTGGTTACTTTATCGCATCTCCATTTTTTTTTTCATCATTACTATTCTTGCGTCTCTTTTGTTGTTTAAAAAATATTGACAGCACCTCAACTTGACATCAAAATCTATTTTTAATTTTTTATAAAAAAACTAGCTGATCCGCGCGGTTTCACTCGCGTTCCCAGGATAAAAAGTAGCCTTTGGGAATAATGTAGCTTCCTATTAGTGAAATAATTTTTCAAATCGGTTCAGTAGTTTCGGACCCTATTCAATGCAAACAAACAAACAATCAAATCTTTCCTCTTTATAATATTAGTATAGAAAAATTACAAAAGCAAAAAATAGATTTTGTACACACAGTGATAATCTTATGTACTTTACGTGACCCTAAACTGAAAAGTAATTTATAATAACATAAAACATAACTTTAATTACATTTTCCTTAAACCCTACTAGACTTTACATTAATAATACAATAATAGGAAATAAATACATTAAAATCTATCTTTTTTTACATTATCAGGAACATTTTTTATTTATTATAAACTATCATAGCAGTTTTGCCTTTATTATTCCAATTCAATTCTTACAAATGTTTCCAATTCATATCTATCCAATTGGAATCTTCCATTCCAATTTTAAATCTTACTCGGCTTTTTTATGATATTAAAATTCCCGGCAAGTCATTAGAACACACAATTCGAAAATTCAAAAATATTTCTTTTATATCAGGCAAGTTATACAGTTAAAATTAGAACGTATATTTTTAAATCTATGTGACGTTGATTTCTTCCTCCTCATCGCTCTCAGTTGCCGTGGTGTGGTTGTACAGACCCTGAGCCATGAGCTGCAGAGCCAGTGGGTTTCTCTGTCCATTTGCCTTCTTCAGCTTAGCTCGTTTGTTCTGGAACCAGATTTTAATCTGAGCCTCGGCTAAGCCCAGTTCAGCAGCCAGTGCCTGTCGCCGTCGCTCTGTCAGGTACCGGTTCTCCGCGAACTCGTGCTAGAGGGAAAAAGGTGATCATTAAAGATGTGTACCAATATTGATTACTGTGTCGGTTAATTGTCAAGAACTGGAGTATATTATGGCGAATGGTGACTTGATAATTTAGTGAATATCTAAGTAGAACTATATGGTGGACATTTTTTTTGTAGAACTTTAGTAAGATAGGGCATTAAATTGCTTTATGAAGAAGTTTTTGTTTTACCTTTAGTCGAGTGAGTTGTGCTGCACTAAACGCAGTTCTTGGTCTCTTTTCCTCTGTCGTCGTCATCTTCTTTTTTGCCCTTCTGCTTCTTGGACCTGTTGACAAAGGAGAAGGAAATTAAACATTTATTACTTCATCATTTTTTAAGATACTTTTGGGGCTATCCACATCGTATCACTGCGTCGTATTTTTGAATATTAAAAGATGAATTAGGTTTGTTTTTTTTTACAAATAACATTAATATGAATTAATTCTCGTGACCAGAATGCTGGCGTATACTTGGGTCAGAGAATCAGCATTGCCATCCAACGTGGCAATGCCGCTAGTATTCTGAAAACGATGCCTTTTAACAGCGAATTTTTCATTTAGTTTAGTCCTTTTTATTTAAGTAGTTTTTAGTTTATTTTGTTATAATAAATGTTCAAACAATACAAATAAAATAAAAATTATAGTTTCATTTGAATAAAAAGTTTGGTAGAAAAGACATATACCTATAGCTATCGAAATTGAAAAGCTTATACATATTTTATTTTTTATTCTAGGAAAATATAAAAAAAAAATTTGATTCTTTTTTAGATTTTTGCTTCACTATTAACCAGCAAATGAATTCTATTGTAGTTTAAACCACGCCCACAGATCCACTGTATGGAAGGGTTGTATAATTACAGCTAATAATAAATTAATAAACACAAATGACAGTGCTCCACCGGCGCGCCGCCATTGTGGAACTAATGCGTTTAAATGTTATGATAATATAGGGGCATTCTGTTTACTGTAATTAGGTTATGTGGTGATATGATGCAGTACGATTATTAATAACTAGCTGTTCCCCACGGTTTTACTCGCGTTCCCAGAATAAAAAGTAGCCTATAACCTTCGGGGATAATGTAGCTTCCTATTGTTGAAAGAATTTTGTGAATCGGACCAGTAAAGCTAGAGCATTGGACGTTCAAACAAACAAACAAACTTCAGCTTTATTATTAGTATAGATAAAATATTTTATTTATTTATTTTGTGTTACTATGTATTAAGCCTACTTGCCACTGCGTAATGTAAAAAATATGACATGTATTATATATATTTTTAGCTTTACATTAAACACCTAATCTTTGAATAAAAAAATATAGCTTTCTTCAAAATATGTGACAGAGTAGGGTAGATTCCTGGCATATCAAATCAGCAACTTTTTAATAAATGTCAAAACGATCGGTTACATGGAATATTGTATGAAATACTAAGCTATGACGTCATCGTTTCACAGCATCAAATGATCTACTCTTAGTGGTTCTACTGGTAATTAAAAATCATAGAAAGCATTAAATGTACAACATATTCGATGTTTCCGCGTGTTTTCAGATGTTTTATGCATTGGTTAGTGTTTGGTCATTTATTTTTGACACTGTCATCTAGCCTATTGATCAAACTTGACATATTTCGTTTGGCTTAAAGTATATTAGGTAAATCTGATTTATTACAGTAAAACAATCACTGCGCTGTTTATCTCTCAATAATCGCAGTGCAATAATATAAAGGCTAACCTTCTTCAAAGAATCACCTAACTGAAAAACTCAAACTTAAAACTCGTAATAAGGCACTTATGGACTTTTTGGCGGGAACTTGCGAAGTGACGTTGCGTTTTCGTTTTATTCGTGTATTTTGAGTTTTATTGAATATTATCGGTGGTATTTTGTCCAATAAAGATCAATACAAGTGCACCAGTGAAGTGAAATGGAATGATTACGTGTATAGTGGCTTTTCAAGTTGTCTCAAGAAGTCCATGAACAGTTTTAGTAGAACGGCTACCATCGTACTAAAACCTAACTAAACTGACTGACTATGACTCGAAGAAGATTTAACATGACTTGAACTTTGAAACTTGACGATTGACGAGAATTTAATACATGAAGAATATAAAAATACCTACATTGCTCAACTTGACACTGGCAAAATATACGAAGTGTGATGCCAAAATAAAAAAAAGGCACTTACGAATGTCAACAGATTCAATTTTTACAATAGACTCTGCCACACAGACAGAAATATACCATGTTGTTATCTCATATTTAAAAATGTTGGCTAACTACCCACCACTCGAGTTACAATGGTATTATTTAGTACCACCGTGAACCCATTACCCCACCCACAATGATTAAGTACAATATGTGGGGGGAGTATGATTAAGTAATATATTTTATGAGTTTTACAACTGACCGCCATATTTTTTTTTATATTACACTTAAGGGTTGGTTTAAGTTTATTTTATTTGTTTATTAAATTAGTATGTATCTAGGTGCCTGTATACATAAAATATTTATATTGTTATTTGATTATTTAAAAATATAGTTTTATAATAAAAAAAGGTCAGGTCATCATCAGAAAAAAAAAAGACTTTTCCAAAGAAAACGTTTCAATTTAGTATAGGTAATAGAAGGAATCTAACGCCATAGACAAACCTATGCAGGTTTTTAAGGTGTTTCAGTGTTATAAAATAAAAGAAAAATATTTAAAGGAAGAACATTTCCACTAGGTATGTTCCAAAGAAAACATTTTCCTATAACAGTGCATCAAGCAATCATTTTGCATAACAAAATTAATGCGGTACAGTCACGCGCGAAGGTGTTAATGAGTCAGGAATTATTGCTTCGTTTCTCGTTAACCCGATGCGATAATTATTTAAATATAACTCGTTTCGCGTATGAAATAATTCAACTATTTTTAAATTTACTATTAGTTTTCTTGAGCAGTAATTTTAACATAAAAAATATGTTTAATTTTCATAACGTTTCATATTTTAGTGTTATTTCATTTACATAAAATCAAAGAAAAATATGTTCACCAAAGTGATATGTTGTTTAAATTGCGTCATTTAAGTAGTATGAATAATAAAATAAAAGAACACGCTATAACTTTTAAAGTATTGCATAAATTATTTTCATGATGCCTTTTTAACAAGTCTTAACGAATGTGCTGAAACCTGTCTGTCTTTATCTCACATTACATAACCTACCTACATTTAATTATACAAACATAGTGCAATTTAAATCAACCGACAATCGCCGCAAAAATCTCCACAAAATGGCGTGCGGCTGTACGAAGTAATAAATTTCACAAACAAATGCTATCAGCAAAGGAAAATAACTATAAACACTTCTGTGGCTTCCTGTACCTGCGAATTTATTCTATCTTCACATTACAAGCTATTTCACACTTTAGATTTATTATGTTAAGTTTGAAATTGTATTGTAATTTACCGCAGCACTTAGGCTGTTTTTATTACAGAATATTTTTTTTCAAATTTCGAATTTGCGACTTAGATTTCAAGCGGCGACTGGGAAATGATGTTAAATTCCTCGTAATTCTGTTTGTAATGAATATTGGTTTTTATTGCTTTTAGAATAGAACAGGAAATGGTCTAAACACAAATCTTTTCGGGGGTTTGAAAAATGTAGAACGAATTGCTTTTGCAAACAGTTGAAAATGTACTCTAAAACCGAAGCGAAACAGTTTATTTTTATACAATAAAGGATGGTCGGCTTCGCTAGTCGTTTATCACCCGATAAAACGGCCAGTAACTTTTTTATTCGTGTTTTTAATTAAACAAAAGTCGCGCCAAAACGTTCGCCAGAGAATTTTCCGTAACGAGGTGTTTTGGGTAGTGGCTGGCTGAAAAATTATGGCTAGCTAAGCGTTCTTTTCCGAGCACATAAAAAAAACAATTCAGCCTTTGAAATTCGAGTTAAGAAATTATTCGCACTCATTCCAAAATCTATGCAAATAAAATTCAAATTAAATTGATTATGGCAATTATTGATTATGTTAATTTTTAATTTATATTATCTATGTACATATATTTTTATAAATTAATTTCTTTATTAGAACAGAAATTAATTTGAATGTAGATATTTTGATTGGTCTGCTTCTGCGATACTCTGTAGACACCATGCGAACTCAATAAGACTGACCAATCAGAAAGCCTTATTGACTGATTGATTTATTCCTATGCTTCAAATACCTATATAGACCTATGCAATCTCCAAGGCTGAAGTACGTGTATTTGGGTTCACAGTGATTTGATTAGTTAGCCAACTAGTCGTCACCCTTGGCTCTGCCTGAAAAAGGTTTTTTCTGGAACTAGTTCCACTAAAACGACTGTTAAGTTTTGATAAGTTACAGAGCAATGATAAAATAGCCTACAGAACTTTCTATATCACTGTTAAAACCGTATTGAGACAAGTTTTGTGTTTTTTAACTTATCTATAAGTAAACTAACTGATAGACGTAGGCTTCTGGCATCAAACTAAAAAAGAAAAAAAATCCAATTGTTTTTGACAAAATATTCCAATTAAAAGTCAATTGGAATATTATGGGTAACTTTATCAATTCATTTCACCAAAGTAACATTTCGGTTACAACATCACACTTAGAGCATTTAACACTGCCAATTACAGAAGTAATGAATTTATCCGGGACTTGTATGAATAAATTATCATCCTCATTTGTCCGGGTAATGTCCGCTAGGGTTGCGTTTGGAATGTTAATGGACTAAAGTTAGGGGTGTCAGATCGCGAATTATGCCTTTTTAGTGCTTTATGTCTCTGTTCTGTTTAATTGTGTTTGTTTATTTTGTTAATTGTCTCGGTACAATTTCACTTAGTTCAGATAATATATCTTCATTAAGTACCGATATTGCAGTTTTTTTTTGTAATTGAGCATAATAATAATGCCTTTAAATTTAGACAGAAATGTAAGAATTCAATAATACACGTATTGAATAACAAAAATTTTTGCTACGTTTCAAGCTCCTTCGAGTCGAAACTTTGTAATTTTAAAAACAGGGATATGGTTATTGTTTGTAAATTCATTTTCAAAATATTATAGAACTGTGTTTGATTGGTTCCTTATTAGAAATGTCCGTTATTTATTGATGAAGAATTAAAATATGGAATATTTTGTATTTTGTAAATTTAGTGTTAGTTATATTAGTAATTATATTAATTTTTAGTTGTAAATATTTAATGTAATAACAGATAATAAATTTACTTAGTTACTCATGCATAATTAAAAAAACTTAAATATGGAATTAAAAGGTTCCAAATGCTTAATTAATACATACAATAATCACAAAATTCCTTTCAATAGTTACTACAAATTGATGTAATAAATTAAACCTCAAAAAAATATCGATCAAGTGACAAATCTTTGATGGCTTTTAACCTGATTATTTTTATACCTAGTTCGAAAAATATTTTTTTTACCCGTTGCTTTTATCAAAGCAAAAAAAACATGTTTATTCCCTATTATAAAAAAATGGTAAAAAAAAACTAATCTATGAAAAACATGCGTTAAAAATATCCTTGGGGAATTACGGCTAGAGGCAAAACTACCGAACATGTACAATACGAGTGGCTTACAAGAAAAACTATAATTAAATATTTTTTTCTGATGACATAATTACAATACTGCGGGGAAATGTCGTGTGATGTTTGAATCGCGTGTGCGACACGTAGCTCACTACAGAAATGTATTATAATACACTATAAATATACATTATATGTGTATATATAGAGTGGTGTGAGTTTCAATTGAGTGTATTGTAGCTTTAGAAGTGAAATAAAAAAATATACGAATTGGAATATTTATTGAAATCAATTGGAATTTCATGTATTTTTTTTTATTGGAAAATATTGTTCGCACTTAAGAAGCAAGTATAAGAAACGTTATTTTTTTCAAGTAATCATGTAGTGGAAAATGGTGTTTGATTACACTCAGACTCAGGACAAACAGACAATGTTCACACAAATGTCTGTCCTGGATGGGAATAGAACCCACTACCTACGGCGTACCTAATAAGTGGATAATCTAAACCAACCACACAAAATAGTGCGTCAAAATTCGACAAACGTCTACAAAAAAACCGATAAATTATTCCAATATAAAATTCACTATTCAGTTAATCAAATAAACAAAACCTATTCATCACAAAAACTAGCTATCTGACCTTCACACACGAGACAGAGTATATTCACCTCACATATTAAGTTATTACGAATGATAAGTGCTGCTGATTCGCTTGAATAAACGATTATGAAGCATAACCGGTTTCTCATTTATTAAATTTAAACAAAAAATCGTGAGGAAACTGAAATTAATACTTCCTCTGGTGTCATTTTATGTCGACAAATAATTTGAAACTGTTTTTTAATTCATGCCTAGATTTTGTTATTTTTTTCAGACAAAGAGAAAAAGATAGATGGAACGTCGCAATCAAAAGTGCATTAAAAACCGTGCTATCTACATAAACACATGCTCACTTACACACATACACCCAAATCCGTGATGATAGTTCGCTAATAGTTTAAAAAAAAATGTGGTTTAAAAATAGCACTAAATCATTGTCACTGGAATATAGGCATGTATTCAAATTATTTTTTAAATAAACTATGTTTTGTTTTTCTTGGAACAAACACAAAGTCTCGACGAAAGCATTCACACATTGATAAAATGGTGAGTTCGCGGTGTTTCGTCTTTTTTTTCATGATCAGAATTAATTTCTTGCTTCCTTTAAAAATCTGAACTCACAAATATGTGCCTACAAATAAATAAATAAGCCATTAATAAAAAAAAAAAAAAATCTAACGCAGTGTCGTCGGTATTCGATTTTTAAGTGTAATAAATAACGAAAGGTAGCACCTAAACGAGTTATCGAAAAATATATAACTTTTTTAAACGTTACAAGAGTTTTTTTTGCCAAATACAACCGGAATTTTTTGCGATGACAACTTATTTATCATAGGAAAAAGTTGTTTTAGAAGTAGTTCTATAGAATTTTATAAGGAAATTGCCAGATTGGTTGTTGATTGTTACATTATATTTTTAAAAGGATTCTAGCCTCTGATGCCGTCGCCGACAGCAAATAATGTAATAAGAAGAAATAATAACTAAAATTAAAAAAAACCCCCAAAACTCCCTAGAAAATTGGTAAAAAATTCCAAACGGCTGAGCGGATTTTCTTGAAAAATAGCTAAGAAGACTTCCCAAAACGAAATCAAAATCGGTCCATAAGTTCAGGAGCTAATGCCACATAGATACACCCTTATAATACCCCTCTTTTTTTGACGTCGGTTAAAAAACAATAAAAAAGAGTTTATCTGTTTAAGGCAGCATTGCCACATCCTTACAAATTCTTTTTTTTATTATTTTGGCATCACACTTCGTGTATTTTGCCAGTGTCCAGTTTATTAAATTCTCGTCAATCGTCAAGTTTCAAAGTTCATGTCATGTTAAATCTTCGTCGAGTCATGGTCAGTCAGTTTAGTTAGGTTTTAGTACAATGGTAGCCGTTCTACTAAAACTGTTCATGGACTTCTTGAGACAACTTGAAAAGCCGCTATACACGTAATCATTTCATTTCACTTCACTGGTGCACTTGTATTGATCTTTATTGGATAGAATACCACCGATAATATTCAAAAAAACTCAAAAAATACACTATTTTATGAAAATAAAATGAAAACGCAACGTCACTTCGCAAGTTCCCGCCAAAAAGTCCCCTTATAAACTTAATCGAAATAAATTTAAGTATAGTACGCTGTCATGACACTCGCACACAGAGAGCGGGAAGGCCATTGGTCGATAGGCGGGGAAATACTATTAAAAGTACTGTTATGGTAAATTCGCAGGAAAGTAAGTGCGCTTTCTTTATATATTAACAGTTAGCATCTTTGATCAGTTTCTCTTACATTCTTAAAAGGCAAGAGAGTCTAGTAATAAGAATAAAAATTGTTAAAAGCCCTTATAACCCTCTTCAAAATACAGGGCGGATCGAGGGTAGGTAGAAATCTGAACATTTACCACGTGTCGGCGTTTCAGAAAGTGATTGTTCACATTAATGTGGGCGAGACTGAGTGTTGGATGCGGCAAATTGTACAGACGATTTTAGAAGCTACCGATTTAAAGATTTTTATTATATTTTCAGGAAGTTTTTTTAAATAATTTTACTTTGGTAGATAATATGTTTTTATTTTGTTATTTGTAGATTAGCTTGTATTGAACAGCTGCTAAATTCTATATAATAAAGATAGCAGTTAAAAAAAACAATTTATAAGAAAAAACTGACATTTACAAAAAGCTCAAACCGTTATGTCTAGAAACTTGAAATTTTGCACCATGTAGAACAATGAAATATATAATATCCTACTTGCAGAATAAAATAATAATACATAGTACTAATATTTTTGTAATGGATCAAAAGTTTACAAAAAAAAATAGAACAATGGCGACTAGGATAATTCTGTATCGTGGTTTATTGTAATATTTTTAGGGTAGTTTCAAGGAAGTTATGTGATCACTCTAATATGAAAAATGCCGCATCGTTTTCTCACAATTCCTTCACACATCCATACTCATAACATATTCAGTGCACGCGCACTCACACCCTAATACAAATTTAAATAATCCATTATTTATCGTGAACCTTATCCACCATGTAATAACGACTACATTCCCTTGCGCTACACTGTCAAAGTTTATATATAAAAATGTACTGTAGTGTAAATATTTAAGGTTGATATTCCTTTGTTTTGTTTTTATAGGTATTTTCTTATTAAGTTGGGTAGGCTTTTAAAAAGAATTGATTTCTTCGTATTTGATTTTAGGCCAATACTTACAGTATCATTGAATAAATACAGAATACTAGTTTCCGCCCCGTGGTCACCCGTCTTACCGATAATTGTTTTTAGGTATTACAATTTATAGGTATTTTTTTAATAAGTTTTTTATATAGATTTATATAGATTTATATAGTTTTTATACAAATTTATATAGTAACTCGTAACAAATATCTAGCGAAACACGCCATTTTTTACTCAATTGCCTTGTTGCTAAAGCTCACTTCGCATCGTTCGCTACTGGCGAATTGGCTAGATCAAACGCACCCTACCGCACGGACTTGTAACTTTATATGTATTTGGAACAGGGGCGGTGCCCCGTATCAGCCGTGTCAATGATACAGGGCCCCCGGGCTTCAGGGGCCCCGATGCCGAGATTTTTGAGCACGTTAGACTGCTGGGCCAACCATTTTATAAGAAAAATCACATTAGTTTGGGCCCCACAAAAATTTTGGCAAGCTGCCCTAATTAATTATTTGGAACAAATCACAGATATTAATTACGACTAGCGCTTGCGTGTGGGGCAAGCTGGCCGAATGTACCTGAACTTTGGAGTGAGGCCCGTAATATTTCACTATATTTTTTTATATTTGTTAAGGGAAAAGTATCTAATCCGTCATTGTATACATTTCCTAGGAAATCCATGCATTTCCTAAATATCTATCGGAGTATTACATTCGGGATATTTGTAAGGATAGCGGTATTTGGGGGGTTGTAAGTGAAATTTATTTTTGTGCGAATACTTTCAAATTTATGCAAAATAAAAAAAATAACCGCAACCTATTTTTTTCAATAGAATTTATATATTTCCTAGTATCATTATTGAAATAAAATTTCCTAGGAGAAATACACAGGAATTGTGTACAATTCCTATGTTTCATACATTTCCGGTGACATATACAGATTTTGTCCAAATTCTACGGATAGTGTGCATTGTTATCAGTAATCCTAAAACATTTCAGGTGTCTGAGTACAACAGTTACGAAGTTATGACAATTACAATTTTAGGAAAAACATTTACTTGTACTCAAAAACGTAGCTAGGCAAAATAGCTATATTAGTAAGTACTCGAGTAATCTAATTATTAGTACTCGGTTTGACTTAACATTGCAGCATATTTTAAAGCTAAAATAATTTGTAGATATTTGTATGGAAATATTTTAAAATATTTTTTTCATGATCACATCAATGCCGTTTCGGCATTTCAAAATCACCCTATAGGTACAGGTTTTCTTTTACCGTAGAAAATGTCATGTTTGAAGGTGGTAAGCACACAAAGCCTAGAAGCTAGCGCTGAACACACCGGCAAGTGTTTGGCAGATTTTCAACTAGTAGGCAGCCAGGCGGGAACACTCAGCTTAGAGGGAAACTGGTATCGGGTATTTATGACCATTTAAGGGAGAATTTTGAAACAAAAAGGGAATTTTTAGCCGTCCTAAACAGTCGAAATCAAGTTATTAAGGAATTGTTTGAGGACAAAAACGAAATCGCATGGTGGGCTCTTCCCAGTAGCCAGACTAGTGGTGTGCTGCTCATTAGTGCTCATGTTATTTTGTCGATATCGATGGATTAAATAGTTCCATTTTATTGTGTAGGTAGGTAAGGTATATTGTGATCAAATTTAAAACCATATTAATATGCAATACTTATCCTCATATAAAAATATAATATAAATCTATTTATTGAATTAAAAAATGTAATATTACAAAAAAAAATAATATTATTGTCTACCAACAGATATTATTAGTAATTACCTAAGGTTGTTCTAGAATGTCCAATAGTTATTGATATGTTTGAATTTTCAACCAAGTCTAGTAAATTAGTTTTCTATAAGCTATAAAACGTAGTTGTGTCAAATTACACTAGTATCTAAGAAAATAGACTAGACGAATTGAAAATGTAAAATGTATTGTTTTTCTATTTTATTTATGCTATTGCATACCAAAAAAAGACATTTGTCGATAAAATAGTAGCTAGTTTCGACGAACTAACGGTGGGTGGGTCGCACGATTGTCATAATTAAAAAAAAAGACAAACGCATAAATACTTCATTTTCCAAACGAGATAGCAATGTAGGAATGCATTATCACCGTATATTGGAGAACATAAAGATTCCCATTAAAACTAAAGACGTATTGTTCTGTAGTGATGTGCTTTAGGAAAAGTCATCGATGATATTTATCGATAGGTAGCGTCCTGGTGAAAGTTTCATATATACAATAACGACTGTTTATTTTATAGTCAAATAAGTTTATCAAAAAATAATAAATTATACTAAAATCATCACAATTACTATGTGGCAGCATGCATTGTACATCTATGTATTAAAAAAAACATAGTGCTTCAAGAAGAGATACTTTCCTGTCAAAACGCGAGTATTAAATGAATTTATTATATTTATGTAGGTATCATATGTTATTAAGCTCTCATGATATCTCTTCTGATTTAAAAAGGTTAGTATAGTTCACTAAACGAGCTCAACATGCATTAAAGCCACGAAAAACTCCACACATGTTCTTTCATCGACTAAACGATGAATCGTAAAGAAAAAAAGTAAATAATGACACAATCAAACTTCTAAAAACATAATTGAAACAATTATAAGTTGATAAAACTGTACACGAGACAAATTGACGTAATAACATAATAAATACTGAAACAAACAGCACAGTAGGTATGTAATTGCTAAAATAAACGCCTGTCTATAATCCATGGTTAACAAACAGTTATCATTTATGAATGGGTTTTATTTCTTGTTTAACTTGTTACGTAGTTTTAGTTGAGGGTTACATGAAATGACTTGACAATTAACTTAATAGTACTTCCAATTTAGTTTATACATGCTTTGTTTTTTATAAATTGTATTTGCCTGCCTAACTGGTACATTTAAGGCGAAAATCTATTAATAATTACCCTGATATTGAGGAAGTTGTTGCAGGGTAGTTTTTTATTGCCAAGTAACTGATTGCCATGTACACACGGCCACAGATCAAGCTACACATTTTTGTTGCAAAATAGCTCCTATTACAACCGCATAAGGTGTCGCAGTGTATAGCTTGATCTGTGGCCGTGTGTACCATAATAGATAGATAATAAAATCCCCGTTATCAAATAGGTATCAGTAGCATTATTATATAATACATAAAAAAGAGACAGTTACAAAATAATAACCTAAACACCTGAGTCACAAAAAAATAAAAATAAAACTCTATTGACATTATCTCGAGATAATCGACAACGTTTATCGATAGGAACGCTGCGCATCACTGGTTTTCTTTGTAAGAGCCAATTGTCACAGTTGCGGGAAGTGGCGAGTGACTAATTAAAGAAAACTGAGACTGGCTCCCATCAGGCACCTACAGTTGAAGGCACAAGTCATTCGAACAAAACTTATTTTGAAAAAAAAAACTCAATCGAATCAAAGCAAAATTTATAGTTTTTATATTCTCCAGCAAAATAGTTAGGTATCGTAGGTAAGTAAGTACTATCGACAAAGTTGAAGCATGATCACCTTAAGAGTGTATTTTGTGTACAGTGACCAGCCGCTACCTTGTGTCGCACACAATATAACCAGACAATGCGCTTGTCATAAAATAGTAGATTGTCATTGTCAGTAAATAGTCTAGACAAAAGATTTTACAAGAGACCGTTTTATTGTCAACAATGGACAGGGTGAACTATGATTACTGGCTGCAAGCGAAAAGGTCTCAAAACTGATTATGGTTCAACTTTGTTGATGGTACCTACATAAGAAATAAATTTATCAAAAGTATAATTCAATTATTTTTTTCTTTATCCTCCGGCAAAGTTAAATTGGAAATTCATGAATTACAATAAGATTTGAGTTTTTTTTTTATCTATTGTAACTAGTCCGTAGGCAGGTACTAGACCTATTAAAATGTATCTTTTCAATAACAATGGTTATTTTTTTAAATTACTTGAATACCTAATATTTTTTCCTACGCTTATTACATTTTTGATGGATTTGGTTTCTTGGTAAATTTTTATTAAAAAAAAAAAAAAACTTTCTCATGAAACTTTTGTGTGAAACTGTCCTCGTATTTTTATTACACTCTTCGTTCCTAAATTAATGTTATGGTAAAGACATTTTGATTTCACTTTTTACAAGAGACGTCCGATTCGGTTCCCGGTCAGGTGCCGACACTTCATCAAACCAATAGCTTTTGAGTCGTGAAAATAATTTTAAGTAATTATTAGTACTTAAATTAGCTATTAGTAAGTTTAAATCCGTATTTATTGCTTTGGGAGAATTTTTGGTTAGGTTTTTCGGTGCCTTTTAAATTGATTAACCAATTGGAAGCTGGTAGTTAGCCTTTAACGATTATTACTGTACATTCGAAATTGCAATTTTTTTTTATGCTTTAAAAGTTCTTTTGTTATCGATGTGACATATTAATGTGTTATTTCAAGTGACAATAGCTTCTTTTTAATTTAAAAATCATATTTTTGAGCATTTTTTTTTATCTTATATGTTAGTCACGAATTGTTATAAGCGACGGTCTTACTCAATTTTGATTTCAACTATTTTCATCGACAAAAATACCATGAATAAATTACTATGTCCCAGCACTACCCAACCATCATCTAATGGAATAATTGTTGTTCTAAATAAATTATAAGACCATATAAGACAAAAGGTTAATTTAAGTAAGTAGTTAAGACTTACTTTCAAACCCCACTGGTTGATTCCCATACATATACATATATTTACTTAATTGACCTCCATTTTTGGTCAAAACTGCATTAAATGCTCTACGCATCACTGACTCTATCTAAATACAAAATGTTTGACGTTCAATGTCAAAGAAAAAACCATTTAATTTCCTTACTATTAGGTTCAATATAATCAATAAATTATTGTTAGATGATACAGATTCTTATTATAGACGTTTCTGGTTCATTTTTATGTTACACTCTTGCTAGCGCAGAATGGCGGACGGGATGGCAGAGGATTTAAAATTTATCAACTGAATTGAATAGTTATCCAATGGAATTAAGGTATATATTGCAACCAGTGATGCTCTGGAGGAAACTGCGCTGCGATGCGCCGAGGCTGTTTATCGAGCATTGAAATATTTACCTAATTTCGATTAAATAACTATTCAATTCAATTTTTTAAATTCTCTGCCATCCCGTCCGCCACTCTGCGCCGTAAACGTCATCATGTTTGTATTTAGAACTAGTTTCCGCCCCGCGGTTTCACCCGCATTCCCGAGGTATCTTATGTTTTCCCGGGATAAAAAGTAGCCTATATGTTATTCCAGGGTATGATCTATCTATGTGGCAAGTTTCATCCAAATCCGTTTGGTAGTTTTTACGTGAAAGAGTAACAAACAAACATACAAACAAACTTTCGCATCCTACTAATATTATAAATGAACGAAATTTAAAAACTACTGAACGGATTTGGATGAAATTTGGAACACAGATAGTTTATAACCTAGATTAACACATAGGATACTTTTTATACCGTGAAAACATAAGATCCCTCGGGAACGCGGGTGGAACCGTGGGGCGGAATCCAGTTTATAACATTACTCGGATAGGATAAGATGTAGAAGGTTTATACGGAACCCCCTTCAATTCGAGCTCACGATTAAGTGGTTCGCAAATAACACATTAGAAATGGTCACGAACCATTAACTACTAAGAATTGACTTATAAAAAAAATAGCGTTATAAATCACTGAACGCGATAATTGTTTCATTTGTTTAAACACGTTTTAAATGGTTAAGTAACGAGAGGTTAGTTAAGGCTTGCATGGGTGACCGTGTAACTGTAAAAGCTGTTGAGTGACCAAATATCTTCTATTGGATGATGATTTGGCCGAACTTTTAACATTGTGATTAAAGTTTCAGGCGATGAAGCCAGTTAGCGATACCTTATCATAATAGCATGGCAGTACTCTTGGTAGTATTACACTATATCCCCAAAAACCTCACCAGTATGTGCGTTATACACATTTAAATATTTTCTCGCATACTTCGAAGTAGAACTAATAAAAGTACCTACCTATTTCGAATATAATAAAAAAACTAAACTCTTATTAGATTAAAAAAAATAAGCTGTATGTAACTACCTTCTTACCCTACAGTAAAACCTTTTTTAGCAACTATGCTACTGGGCGTGCCTCTGTTACGTGAAACAAGATGGCGGCCTCACAAAAAAAATACAGAATAAATAATTGATACTAAATTGTTTCATTACCTGTTCTTATACCCATTACAAATACACTATCACTCTCACCACAATCGATTTTAAGCCTTAACACGAGGTGTTAAAACTGCATTAAAATGTTCACACGCGCAAACATAAAATTGCACGCGTTTACAGAAAATAGTAGGTAAGTGTGAAACAAATATTGCACGTTTATAACAATCGATTTTGATCTGTATCTCTTATGCATTAAAGTTCATTAAAGGTTTATTGTATAGTAATTGCAATAATTAAATTGTCAGCTGTGAATTTTTTCGTATCAAATACATAATTGATAAAAGGGCGGATCCATAAACTGTGTTATGTTTTCCAGTTGGATTCTCTTTACTTGATTATTTTATTTAAAAAAAAAAATAAGCAATAAATCACCACACCATAGTGAAATTTATGGTCAGATACAAGCCTAAAAAACTTGGATTTTTTTAAAATCTCAATCTTAAATCTTTTATTCAGTCACAAATTACAATTGAATACGTTTACTGTTCTAAATTTCAAATTGACAACTAGATTTCACGAGATTTATCCGGACGTAAATTAATAGATATTAAATTAGTTTATATAGGTAAATATAATACATTTTGTGTTTGATTTTTCTGGCGTAACATAATCAAAAATGACAAAACCCCTTTAAAAAAATATAACATAAAAATGCAGTTTACAAAATAAAAACAAAAATCACAGACACAAAATTTATTGTATTTTTAATAAAAATTCTCCGACGCAAACGCAAACATAACAACATAAAAACTGCAATTTAATTTTTCACACTACGTATTTTACGGGCAGACCTCAAGTTGGTGGAGTTGACGCGTTAATGTCACGATAATGGGAACCCTAACTGGTTTTCTCGTTAAGGTAATTGTTCATTACTTGGAGTGCGGGTACTTTACAAAAAAAATCGTATCGAATACATAGGCAATATTATGTTAAAAATGGTTATAAAATATTTATTGAAAAAAACTAAAATTATGCGTAACATTTATGCGTAATCCTTACTAATGATATAAAATGTCAAAATATGTTTGTTGGTCTGTCATTCTTTCACGCAATAATGAAGCAAGGGATCGAACGTGATTTTTGGTATAGAGACAGCTTATAGGTTGGAGTGTAGGTAATAAATTATTTTTTATCCCAGGAACGAGGGTAAAACCGCGAGGCGACATCTTGTCAGTGACGTAACTATGTAACCAAGGGCCCCGGGGCAAAAATTAAATTGGGGCCCGATTTAAATTTTGCTATAGAAATACCGCAAATATTTACGTTATATAGCTTTAAAACTAAACCTAACGTAATCGAAATATATTTTTACTAGCTGTTCCCCGCGTTTCCACTCGTGTTCCCGGATAAAAAGTAACCTATAACCTTCGGGGATAATGTAGCTTCGTATTAGTGAAAGAATTTTTCGAATCAGACCAGTAACTCCGGAGATTAGCGCGTACAAACACACCAACTCTACAGCGTTATTATTAGTATAGATATAGATTTAAAAGTTGAAAATTCTTTATTCAACTAGGATATTACCTATTAAATATAACTCTTTCGAACGTCGTTCATGAAGGCCAAGGGGCCCCTTGAGCTTGGGGGCCTCGCCTACGTAGCTACGCCACTGCATATATTAAATAATAAAGTGTACTTTAAAAGTTCATCACAAAATGATGACAGTGAAAAGAAAATAAGTAAAAAAAAAACTAGCTCTATTATATTCATTGCAGACACAGAACGTAGCTTTTTTTCCCGCGTGTCGTGAACCGTCATGTTGACAGCTGTCATCGCGGCGCCATCTTGCCCGAACGACTGACAGGTAATTTCAGCGTATCCAACGTACACAGATTTTTTTAATGTTATCGATAGTTAACTAGTATACTAAGCAGTTTTTTTCGTTCGTCTTGTTAAAATAAAAAGTCTAATGGATAACTGTACTAAGAACGATTGATGTAAGTTCTGAAAAATATCATCTAGTGAGTTTTTAAGTTCTTTATTTTTTATTCAACAAAACGTAATTTGAAGTTTTTCCTTGTGCAAAAACGTAATGTTAGATTCCTAACTAAGAATTGTCTATGGTACTTACAATAGCAATATTTTTTTTTTTCAGTAAGGCATAATACTTAAGTTGGTACCTATAGTTATATGAATATAACGTAAAATTTACCTTTCTTCATTATTCTCTTTCATAAATTCAGGCATTTGTTTTTTATTTTTTTATTTTACAACGTTTTCAAATATGGCCTCCAAAATTACGTGAACAAAATGAATCACCAAAACTTTTTTTACATATAATTTACACACAATAACAATTTAAAACAATGTATTTTAAAGGAAAAGTGTAAAAACCTGTTTAAAGAAAAAAATGTGTGAATAGGTAGGTACCTAACTTGCCTAAATATTCATAACCTACGTCAATATGTTATTTTTTATACTCAAGTAGGTGACTAAGACGCATAAAAATATCGCATAATTTTATTAAGAAGATAATAAAATTATGTCGAGCACTTTTTAGGTAGGCTAACTCAATACGTACTGAAATACTTCTAAATCTACTAATATTATAGGTAAATGCGAAAGTTTGTGAGTATGTATGTTTGTTACTCTTTCACGGAAAAACTACTGAACGGATTTGGATGAAACTTGGCACGTAATAGATCATACCCTGGAATAACATATACTACTTTTTATCCCGGGAAAACATAAGATACCACGGGAACGCGGGTGAAACCGCGGGGCGGAAGCTAGTTATATAATAAATAAACAAATAATTCTAATACAGTTAATATATCTACGACTAAATCGTAGCAGTCGCCATCTATAGGAATTTTTTATCTATATACAACACCCGACGCCGACGGCATTATTATGATATTTATTTTTAATTTATAAAAAAATCCCTATGATATTCTCTGCTGTACTTTCTCAAAGATTTTTTAATTACCAGTTCAACCAATAAGAGTAGATCTATTGATTTTATAAAGTCGGCGTTACAATATTTTACCGTTTTGACATTTAGTAAAAAGTAGCTGTTTTGACATTTAATTCAAATGCTCTATTGTCCGCTTCAATCTTGTCTATGTTCTCCTGCCCCCGTAGCATGACAAGCGTCGACTATAGAAGTCCAGTCTCCGATCAATAATAATCGAGGTTTAATTTCATCACGTCATATTTATGTGATTTCATTGCCTGAAGATTCAGTCTTCCCTAGTGTCTTACCATGCTACGGAGACTGGAGGAAGGTAGAGCCAGACGAAAGGCGATACTATACCTGAAATGATGATTCTAAAATGCGTTTTTCTCTGTATTCTTTGTTTCAAGAGATTTGGAAACAATATATGTTAAACTAGAGAATAGGTATGTGACGGAGAATAGCTTTTTTAAAAAATTGGGATTTTTCGTTAGTAACGAAAGAAAAATATAATTAAATTTTAAATAAAATATTTTTTTTAATTAAAAAATATTTTTTCTCTTACCTAGTTATTCCATCCAAATAACTTGAAAATATTAACATAGGTACATTAAGTAAGAAACGAAGTCCTCTCAAACAACAAAAACCTTGTATTTCTTGGCATGTTATCGTCAATGTTTCATGAAAACCAAAACAAAAGCGAAAAAACAATGTTCTGAATTACAAAACAATGTAAAACAATAAACAAAAAAAAAACATAGAGTGAAGTGTCAACACTCATTTTAATACCAAACGTTACAAACACGTTTTACGGCACATTTACTTTTCAAAATTATTTTAATTCATACAACAACGCATAGATACATACAAATCGTTTGACAGCCGGACTATTGTCATCTACGCTTCATACATTTATGTGCATTTAAATATTTATAAAGTAAGATACTATATTTACGTTGAAGTCAATTATTTTAACATCAAACTATGATATAAAGATATAAAAAGAGTTTAAAATTTGTTTAATGAATAAAAAAGTATAATATGCAAATAATAAAGTTATTAAAAATAAATAATTAATCCTTGCTCAACACTCGCTTACCCAAAAAAAAACAAATAATGTCGCACTCCCGTTGATGTCTTTAATTTGGATACCAAATCTCGAACAAAAATAAACGTTTCTAATTACCTTTCTGGATGTTCTATTCTATTCTAAGTAAGTAGATATAAATACTTAAACAAAAGGCTGGAAAATATAAATAAAATGTGTTAATGAACTTACCAGAACTAGGTCTGTCGCTGTATCTAGTGCAGTAAACCCACGCTGGCCATAAGTTGGAGTTCCCTTGAGAAGCCTGACTGTTAGTATCTGTACTGCCACACGTAGATAAAGCACCGCTAGAAGTCGAAGATACGATCGAACTCGCAGAATCCGGCCTCTTTTGCGCCTCTACAATCTTTGGTTCTTTCTCTTTTTGAATTTGCTCCCCGATTTGAGAAACAGTTTGTCGTAAGCCTCCAAGTGGCGGGAGCGAACTAAATTCATTCGATTCCTTCGATTTCAAATAATCGAAACTATACTTTTGAAAATCGGTTTGGGGTTTCGATAGATCATACGGCTTGTAGAGAATGCTGTGATTCGGCCCGACGGGTTTTGGTCCTTCGATTTTATTTGTCTTCCTGAGTGCATTTAAACCAAACTCGGGGCGTAAAATGTTGCTAATTGAGAAGGGTATCGGAGCCGACGGCTGCGCTCGGTTTCTTTTATCAGGATCAAATCGCTGCTCCTCAGGGTTAATTTGTGGTTTAACATCAGGTGTTTCAGGTCTGTAATAGTTCTGGTAGTTCTCAATCTCACTCTGATTAGGCTCGGGACTCGGAGGTGGGGAATTCGGCTGCATTTTCACTATCGTCATATTCGGGGAGTTCCTCTCGAATCGAGAATCGATTGTCGTACAAGTGTATTGGCTCTGCGGGCAGTAATTTATTGGCTTATCAGCATGTGGTGCTGGCACTCTTCCCGAGACAGGTCCCGGGCTATTAGCCTGGTTGGGACTGCAACGGTCCTCAAAAGCCATTATATCTAATTCACCTGTCAAAACACGTCGACAATGACCCGCCACCCGCAGCGCACCGTCCGCGACAATCACGAGAAATCTTAATCAACCGAAACGGTATACCATTGAATGCAGCGTCTCTAAACACACTGAAAACACAATGCGTCTGTCCCGACGTATTACAAAGTCAGTACACGATTTAAATACATCCAAACATACGTATTAATGTCCGCCGGCGACGATTATTTGAATGTCAGACTCGGTTGACACACGTTTTAAATAATAAACATTAATATTTATCGATACAAGAAAAGAGTCATTAGCATGATTTCTTAATTCGATTTGAGTCGATGCACTCGATTCGTTATCGGACCGCACTGTCTTCCAACTTTTTATTTTTTAATTCAACGCAAAGGCCGCGTGACAGACAGCTGTAGCTGTCAAATTGAAACGTCAATTTGTGTTTGATGCAAACGAAGGACTGTGCTCGGGACGGCGGCGGCCGAGCGACTGCGCCCCGCGACTTCCATGGGGGACACGCCCCCGTACAAACAAGCTTTTTTCCCTTTCCCGACCGTTTTGTAGGCGTCGACCGATTGCGCTTTCCATTGTTCAGCAACGCCGTTGAAAATAGCCCGTCTCGTTTACTCGCGTAAGTTTGACAGCTGCGCAAATGAGACAGAAGTAGTACAATTGATTTAACTTGATTGTGTATTTAGTGGGCCTGGTAGAGATTTGTAATTCAGTTGTAAATTGCCGCTATGGCTCTTTTGCGGGCTCGTAATGTATCAATAATACTGCGGGTCGCTTTTGAACGCTCGCGGTACGGAATTTCAATTAAAGTTTGACAGAATTATTATATTGATAGACAGGCGGCCATCTTGATGAATTATTGAACGGGGATCGTTCAGAAACGTATTTTTTACGAATTATAACATAATAGAGCGAGCAATTAAGTCGTAGTTAGTACTTAATAGACTTCGCTACAGGTTTATAAAGATGATGTGCCATTGACGATTGGGACAGACAATATACTACCATGAATAACTGAATACTTTATTTAACTTTACAATTTTCTTTTGTCAATAAATTCTATAACCTTCAAACCTTTTCTAAACTATATTTATTCTGAAACATCTGACTTCAATTTAAGGTTTTTCCTAAACAATTATTTTACTTTAGTGTCTCTGCTAGTTAATAAAACATCTTCTTAAGCTTCAAAAACCAAGTATAGAGTTAAGCACCATACATTAGGCTTACAACGTCTAGTAGAGTAATAAATACTGTTAAGCCAAGCTACTTAGGTAAGTTCTCCTGTTACCTTTGGAAGAAAATCAAAGCAACCGCACTGATAATACTGTACCAAGACTGCATCTTATTGATCCATCTTTATCTGACTTATAAGTATTATCTAATTGATCGTAGAATTCGTAGTCTCATGTCTTACGGAAAACAAAAAATATTGAAACTTTTAGAACTATTGTAAACAAAAATGATTTAATCTATTTCCAATTATTTCTATTTAATAGCCCTCGTGTATAAGTTTTTTTATCATTCAATTGTTATCCAATAATTGTCGGCATAATAAGCGTGTCGGATAAATAGGCAATTTGCGATATTTTTAATTAACACATTATCTATGATAACAGGCAAATCGGCTTCAGTTGAGTAATTAAAGATTTTTTGCTTGTTTTATTTTATTACTGTATCGAATCTGTTGACCTTTGGCGGCAGTTTTATCACGATACGTGTAGGTTTCGATGTTAGTGTAGTGTCGTTATTACAATTAAATTGATGCTTGAAGTCGATAGATATTTTTTATCGTAACTCTTTTGTAATTAATTATTAATACTACCTACTTAGTAAGATATGCCTTACTTACATACCTTATTTTCAACAACTGGCGTTGGCAACAGAGTTTTTATAGATTAATCCTAATATATTAGAATATTTTAAATAATAAGTCAATTATTTGGAATCATAGTGATCCATAATTCTTGACAGGATTTAGGTATATGCCTTCCAATCAATTTTCATGTAACATTAACCAGCGACATGTTAGAAAATCTAGCTACAAGTTTTTTATATAAACTCCATACCTACCTATAAGTTAAATATATTTTAAATATATTAGATAAAATAATGTTTGTCTCATTTCGACTATGATAGACCTGTGTTAAGATGGATCCTACAATTGAAAAGCTACACTCGAGGAAAAGATACCTCCAGTCTTATTTACTCACCATATAATTACCGCCGCTAGGCTAGGGCAGAAGGGTCTCGAGTGGCGACCACGAACCGAAAGACGCAGCGTGGGTAGGCAGCGTGCCCCCCAAGGTGAACCGATGATCTTGTGAGAGTCGCGGGAAACCGCTGGATACGGGTAGCGCAAAACCGGCCATCGTGGAGATCCTTGGGGGAGGCCTTTGTCCAGCAGTGGACGTCTTTCCATACCATTAGATATCCTAAATGATTAGTTTCATACCACTAAACCAGCTAATTCATTTATTTCATGGTTTCCAAACGGAAGAAGCCTTAATACCTGATTAAACACCGACATCCGTTCAATTCGTCATCGGCCGTTTACAATGAGAATTGTTATAGTAATCAGGGAAAAAGTAATCATTTACTTAGGGAAATACATCATTAGAGGGATCAATAGACCAATTGTTGCGAGTCATCCTGTTAATCCTATTTAGTTGGGTTGGAAGACACCACCTATTAAGCTGCAGGTCATGTGTTCGTTTCCCATCCAGGACAAACATCTGTGTTCGTGAACATGTCTGGATATCTATGTGTAGGTGAAATCTATTTACGTATGTATTCACCTACGTTCTCGGGATAAAAAGTAGCCTATAACCTTTGGGGATAATGTAGCTTCCTATAAGTGAAAGAATTTTTCAAATCCGACAGGTAAATCCAGAGATTAGCGCGTTCAAACAAAAAAAGTAGTATAGGTAGCTCCACTTAGTTTGGGATCATATAACCATGTGTGAAGAAAGTCCCGGGATATTTATGTAACTATTATAAGTACCTATAGTTTAGTATATATCGTAGCATTTTTCAAATCACGAGGTAATACCTAATTGAACCAAGAAGATGATGATACCGAGAACGTAGATCCTCGCCCCTAAGCCACTTCCTATATTAATGAGTTGACTACTCCTGCTGATTTCACCTGATAACCTATACGGGCAGCGTGAAGAACCCGAATATGATACTATCACATCTGTATTCAATTATAGCACTACCTCAATAGCCAAGGGCCACGCCCTGGAATCAGCTCCCCGTGCCCCATAAGAGATAGTGAGAAGACTTCTAGTCATTTTCTCGATAAAGAAATTGTATTTGTTTTTTCATTTCATATAAAAAAAATACCTAAGTAGTTGTTACTTTCAAGAACATAAAATGAATGAAAATGCATAGCTATATTTTAATAACAAGATTAGCAGTATAGTAGTAGTAGTATGTAGATATGAGAAATCATAATAAATCAAACAAGTTTTCATACATATAATCCCATCTCATGCCAATTTTATTGTATTTTTGCTGAAACTTTGTAATGTACACACGGCCACAGATCAAGCTACCCATTTTTGTTGCAAAATAGCGTCTATTACAACCGCATAAGGTGCCGCAGGTAGCTTGATCTGTAGCCGTGTGTACCTAATTCATCTAAGTGTAATTCTAGCAAAACAACCGCTCGCGATTTTTCATAAATTCGGTGATTTTTTTATATTTCCAAAAATGTTGCGCAAATACGAAATAGCGGCGCGATTATTTCTGCGCCTTAATATGAACTCTATTTTTACTATCCTGTCATTCAAAATTGTAAATTAATATTTTTAACGCCTATATAAACTTTAACATTGCCTTGTCGACAGTTTAGCTTTACACGTTTGAAAAGTGAAAAGTGGGTGTAACAACACTTTGACACTTGCACTTATGTTAATAAGTTATTGTTTCATATAAAACGTTTGTTTTACTTTCATTGTGTCACTTAACGCCCTTTATTTGTGGTAGGCAATCTAACATGTTCTTTTCTCTAGTTTGTAAATGAGTGACAGTAAACTATTTCTTGCTTTTTTTATACCATGGGCCACTTAGGTCGTTGTTCACCGATAAAAAAACGGTCCGATAAATTATAATCGGGCGTTTACGATGACTTTTTCCTACGAAAATTCATGATAAACGCCTGATTGTAATTTATCGGACCGTTTTCTACTCGGTGAACACCGACCTTAGTCCATCTATGCTAATATTAAGTTTAAAATCTGTCGCCAAGCACCTTCCGGTGTTCCGACAGCTGCTTGAGTTCCCTTCTAGGCTTTGTGTGCTTACCACCATCGGCCACATCATCACTGACCACGATGAAATTATGGTCAAATAGAAGAATAGGTAAAGCTTTTCCGTGAGTTTGGATGTACTTAGAAGGAAATCTGCAGAACTGATTCTTTAACTAATCGAAAGCTAAAGGTAAATATATAGGTATACCAAATAAGTACCTACACTAACTAGCAGTAGATAAGTATGTAAAATAAAAAAACTGTCAGTAAAAAAAAACAATTAAATCCGTCGTGTTGTTTTTTTCCAAAGAAGAGATGAATAAATTTCAAACGCTCATGAAATCACACAAACAAAATATTTCTTTAAAAAAAAATAGTATCAAACGCAATCACCTTCACGCAATTACCGATAACGCAGTGTCATAGACAATGCTAGAGGAAAAATAAAATAAAATCAAACATGGCGTCGGTAACGAGCAATGACTGAGCCGACGGGCGCTGTCACTCCACTTTCCCGCCTAAATAGCTGTCAAGTGTCAGTCGAGCCGCCATTGTGTTGTGAACTTGTGAGTCGACGTGACCGCGCGATGTTTAATTTTGTATTGATTATTTGTTTGTTGAACGCTAATCCGCCATGAATTTATTGATATGTTTATTTTTTAATTTGTTTACAATACTTACCTTGAGGAAATTCATATTCATAAGTGCCTTATTAGGGCCTAAACTGAATAAATGAGTTTTGATTTTTGAAACACTGATACATACTTATATAATTTTATTTTTGTTACTAGCTCCCGCCCCGCGGTTTCACCCGCGTTTCCGTGGTATCTTATATTTTCCCGGTATAAAAAAGTAGCCTATATGTAATTCCAGGGTATGATCTATCTATGTGCCAAGTTTCATCCAAATCCGTTCATCCGTATTTCCGTGAAAGAGTAACAAAGATCCATACTCACAAACTTTCGCATTTATAATATTAGCAAGTTCATGAACATCTAATTAACCCTTTATATTTAATATTATATCTGGTAGCCTTTACTCGTACTCTGAAACGTACTTAGTGATGGGGCGACGTAGCTATTCGTCCTCGAGTAACCTTACAGATTATCAGTTACTTGCGTTGCTGCGTATGGAAAAATTTCAGTATATTTTTCCACTTTACAATATTTTTTTATGACCTGCCTGCCACCAACCGCTTAGAGATTTCTCTAAACAGGTGGTTGGCTCGCTGACCCCAGGGTTCTAGGATTTCAATCTCAAATGGCTCAAATATTATATACATATTCGATATTCCAGTATAATTATGCCGTTTGAGGTTGCCCTAGGACCCTGAGGTCATTGACACTGGATTTATGAATTTACTAAATATATAAAAGGAAAGCGTGACTGACTGATCTATCAACGCACAGCTCAAACTACTGGACGGATCGGGCTGAAATTTGGCATACAGATAGCTATTATGGCGTAGGCATCCGGTAAGAAAGGAATTTTGAAAATCCAACCCCTAAGATAAAATATAAGATCGCGAGTAAGAAAATAATAAATAAAGATATTAAACTCCTTGTCGCCCTATAACGACACTTTTTGCAACTTTAAACATTGTTTATAGTTTTAAATGTTGTAAGTGGACGAAGCCACGGGCGCAGCTAGTGTAAACATGTCAGTGCTATATCGTGAATGAACGGAAGGGCTATATCGGAGTCGTCGTGTGTGGCCCGAGTTGTGGCAACATGCTTTTATGAGCTACTGTTAAGGGGAAGAATATAGTATTTCACTGATATATCAAATCAGCATTTTATCAAATGTTAAAACGATAATATATTTATTTACAACTAGGTACTATTGAAGATCTTCGTCACAGCAATAGGTATCTTCGAAAGTGATTACTCACAGCCACAGCAAAATATTGACTCATTTTTTAGAAGTGTGGGGTACAGTTTCCTTAACTATTTTATTTTCATCGTTATTTTTTTTCAAAGATTTTTCTTTTTGTAACTAGCTGTTCCTCTGACTGGGAGCGTGGCGTCTCCTGTAATCCGGCTACTCGGAGGTCGGGACCTGAGGATGGTTTGAGGTCGGGATCCACTGTTGTTGAGTCTTCCATGTTGACTGGACGTCCACACTAAGCCTGGTATTAATATGGACCTCCCGGAGGAGTCTGGGAGGTGCAGGTTAATTAAGGAGGGGCGAACCGGGCCAGGGGGGAAAATAGCTGTTCCTCGCAGTTTCACTCGCGTTCCCGGGATAAAAAGTAGCCTATAACCTTCGGGGATAATTTAGCTTCCTATTAGTGAAAGAATTTTCCTAATCTGACCAGTAAGTAATTCCGGAGATCAGTGCGTTTAAACAAACAAACTCTTCAGCTTTATTATTAGTATGCATTTTCTTTCTTTCTTCCTTTAATTTCAATCAGATCCGTTCAGTCGGGGCAGTGATAAAAAACCAATATTTTGCGTTTATAATATTAGTCCGAGACCAAATTCAAATTAGTGAAATCGTCATCGCCTTAAGAAGTAAGCATCGTGTGCGCGGGCGCACGCAATCACACACACATTAGTGTCGCGAGGCGCGGCGCTACCGACACTGCCTCGGCGATGAGGCGACCTCGATCACTTGCATTCATAGGTTTTATGACTCAGGCTTGGAGCTCATTTCATGCGCTTGGCTTTAAAATTAAATTCTATAAGAGCTTGCACTGGGACTTTCATCACAAATGGCTATCTGATCCCAAACTAAGCAGAGCTTTGTACTATGGAAATTAGATCCTATCCTACTTAATATTATAAATGTGATGTTTGTTACTCTTTCACATAAAAACTACTGAACGGATTTGCATGAAACTTGTCACATAGATAGATCATACCCTGGGATAACATATAGGCTACATTTTATCCCGGGAAATCATAAGATCCCTCGGTAATGCAGGTGAAACCGCGGGGCGGAAGCTAGTAGTAAATATTCCAAGCCCTACGGTAGCATCAGTCATGCGTTACCGACCCTTCTCCCTCTCCAAAGAGGGCTAGCCACCGTACTCACGCGCAGGAACAAAAGAACCTAACAAAATAACCATGCACTTTTTGGAGTCTATAAGCAGAATTTACAAGCTTACTTCTAGTATTGATACAAAAACATGCACGTTTTTTTTTTTTCTTTTTTTTTTAACTATGTATAGGCCTGTGTTTGACCACAATCTCACCGTGGTCATTGATGATGTGGCCGATGATGGTAAGCACACAAAGCCTAGAAAGGAACTGGCTCTCAAGTGCATCTGTCGGAACACACCGAAAGGTGCTTGGCGACAGATTTTCAACTTGAGGGTGGTAGCCAGCCAGGCAGGTACTACAAAGTACCCTACCACCGTGCTATGGTAACTTTTATTAACGCTTTTCTGTAAAGTGTAGTCTATGACTCGGATGATGATGGCGTCTATAGGCCGCGGTAACCGCTTACCATTATAATAGAACAGTAATAATCACAGATTCACCGGTATAAATGCAAATTCGTCGGCATATTGTGACAAAGTCAAGCATGTGATATGAGACAATGAATATTTCATAATCGAAATGGCGGCGTCCATATTGTACCTACTTGTGTAGGGTGGATATTATGTATAGAATTCTTTGGTATAGATAATAGTTTATTCTTGTATCTATACTAATGTTATTCGACAAGTCAGTTGGCGCAGTTGGTTAAGACACCACCTATCACGCCGCTGGTCATGGGTTCGATTCCCATCCAGGACAAACATTTGTGTGCATGAACATGTCTCTTTGTTCTGTGTCTGGGTGTAATTATCTATATAAGTATGTATTTACAAAAAAAAAGTAGTATATCAGTTATCTGGTTTCCATAGTACAAGCTCTGCTTAGTTTGGGATCAGATAACCGTGCGTGTGAAGAATGTCCGAGGATATTTATAAGAAAGATTTTATTGTTTGTTTATTTGTATTCAATAGGCTCCGAAATTATTGAACCGATTTGAAAAATTCTTTCACTAATAGGAAGCTACATTATTCCCGAAGGTTATAGGTGCGTAGGCTACTTTTTATCGCGAGTGAAACCGCGCGGAACGGCTAGTGTTCAATATACCTACTATCGATACTTCTGTGCTACAGTTTCATTGTGTTTCAAGAATAAAAACCGGACCTGTGCGATTCTGATTCGCGCATCGAGGGTTCCGTGATTTTCTATGTTACTCTAAATACCTACGATAGACTTCTTATAGGTTTTCCTGTAATCCATAGGTAGACAAATATTTTCTGTATTTTTTAAAAATTTTTTGGCCCAGTAGTTTCGGAGATCAGGGGGGAGGGAATGGTCAATTTTAGCCTAGTTTCTTAAATCTTAATATTATAAAAAAAATATTTGAGATCCTCACAACGAGCCCCTTCATTTGATATGTCACACATAATACCTACCTAGATTGCAAAATATATTTTTTTAATTTCAACTCAATCCTGTCCAGTATTTTCGGACAGACAGACGGACACATATGATCCTAAGGGTTCCGTTATTATTATTTTTTAGTTCCGGAACCCTAAATTTGAAGTTAGATTACTCTTTTGATTTGAAAGTAAGATTTTGACTCATGACAGTAAAAATCAGAGATCAGCTCAAACAAACAAATAGTCCTATTATTTAGTATAGATATATTAGGTAACTATAGCAGGCTCAAAGGTGCACATTAAAATGTCTCTTTCATATTAAAACTTTGCTATTTCAGTATTTAAATGGTACGTCGCAATGCATCCTTTAATATTCGTAAAGGGCTTTTAGCGAAGCAATCAATTTTCTTAATAATAGCTTTGCGTGATTCTAAACGTTTATATTGCAATTTTCATTGTGATAATAGTTAGTACACGCGTCTTTGTCTGTATAGGCATATAATGGTCGGCATAAGGCTTAAATATCTAGTGAATTGTAAGGTTTCCCTCAGGGGACCATTTTTTGACCGATATTGTTTTTATTCCTTGTCTCTGGTATTCATAGTAGGTAGGGCCTATTCGCACACAGACATTTATTAAAACACTAGTTCCCCGGTTTCAGCCGCGTTCCTTAGATAAATAACCCTGTGCTACCAAATTTCATCATGTTAAGTATAGAGCGGTTTTCGCGATATATAATATTAGTATAGATATTTTTATACCTTGAATTACATTTATTGGAGTTTTCATATTTCTTTAAAAATAAAATATAGCCTATAGGTACTTTCCTCTTTAGATTATATACGTAGTGTAGATAAAACTTGTAATGTGTAATCTGAGTATAAAACACCCTTTTACTTTTTAAATATGTACAGGAAAATGAGAAATGTAAACAAGAAACACTTTATAACTAACTCATTCGCTCACTACAATCAATAAACAATTCATTTAAACCTACTCTCTAATCAGGCCCCTATTAATTTACAAACGCACCCATCCCACATTCCATCCCGCCATTTTCCTTGTCAACGAAGCAGCTGTCAGTTTTCCCGCGCGGGCGTGGCGTCCATTTCCAAAGTTCGAACGCTCACTGAGTTTTCTGTAAATATAGACAGAATGGGTTACCCGGCCCGTTTACGAAAGGTCATAAATACATACAAAACGTGTTACTTTGTTCGCCTACTTCTTTTATACGAGTTACAAATTATATCATGTTAAATTTGGCATAATGTAACGTTGTAACTGACAGGGTTAATTATAGAAAATCGACCGTATTACTTGGATATAGAGTTAGTTCTTCTTTACTGTAGTTTTATGAAAATATATTTTTTATCAAGGCGGTGAACAGACAGTTTTGCGTGCGGCATTTGGTTTGAATTTACCTCAAAATGTATTTTGGGCTTGTTATGGATTCAGGGAGGTATCGAGTAAATTTGTTGCCCCACAAATTTACTCGATAGCAAAATCATTCTTAGATACAAAGATTTTAAAAAATACAGCAATGAAAACGACACAACGTATTATCTACTGTTGAAATTAAAATCCATGACAACTAATTAATACAACAAATAAAAAAAATATAGGATAAAAAAATAAGGAAGTATTGGAAATTATAATTAACTAGCATTCGGAACCGTTATACTTCCTTAGGGTTAATTGAACTTTAAAAAACCTTTCCTTAGTGCAATCATAGGGCACTCAAAGAATATAATCCTTCAAAGTTTATTACGAACCGGTGGTAGAGTCATTTGTAACTTTCAACGTTCATAAGTATTTTATCAGGGCCTAAACTTAATAAATGCTTTTTGAGTTTGAAATCTCTACATCAACCGGTTTTGAGTTTTATTAAGAAGGTAGAATTCTCGACTCGCCATAAAAATAATGCGTGAATTTTATTCATTCTAATTCAGCCAACAATCCTCCAAGCTCATTCTCCTGACTTCATCCCTGCCTCCATCCATTGTATTGTTAATGGTCTGTAGGCAATGTAAAGGCTTTTGTGCGCGGACATCGTTCCGAAATCAATTATTTCTGTAAATACACGGCATTGTGAGCTTTAGATAGAGAAATTTAGGTTTTAAATAATATTGAGTTATGTAGGCTGTATTGTTTACAATTTAAGTCCAATCGCGTAATGATAGCAAAAAAATAAAAATGTCATCAGAAAAAATGCGGGAAATGTTTAGTTGATTGAATAAAAATTGAATTCGGAAGGCGGTCGAATTCGAATACCGAGACGTAAGTAATTTGTGGGTTCGAATTTCGAATCCTACTATGAAGATCTAAGGTTTGTTTGAGCCGGTAGTACCTACAGTTTCAATGCCCCTAGTACGTACCTATTAGCATTGCTGGCCACATATCGTGTGAACAGCTGTGAGCAGACTGAAATAAAAAAATAATAATATTCGTACCAAAAATTACTACCAGACCGTACCTTGTCACTATCTATCTGCATCTTTATTTGGAGATTTGGACGGGATACAATAAAATATACCTTAAAACCTATAACTATAAAAACCTTATTCAGATGTCTTGTAATTCAGGTCCTATAAATTTTATTCCATCACCAGCAAGTCAAAGCTCAATACCTACTTACGAATAGGTAGGTACATATATATATATTTACCTAAATATTTAATACACTCTCTGAACCGACGCCGACAGAAATAGATTAAGAAAAATGTTCCACAGATTATAAAATATGATTCCACCATTTTTGGGGTGCATTTTGGAGTGACCATCCATTTAATAGAATGTGGGAATTTAGCGAAATTACTTTTCTTCAAAAGAGGTAAAACTTAAGTACACAACCGCTTTCAGAGACGTCGATTATTTAATTATGTGTGTAATTATCTATATAATAAAACTGAAGAGTTTGTTTGTTTGAACGCGCTATCTCTGGTGTTATGATCCGATTCGAAAAAATCTTTCACTAATAGGGAGCTACATAATTTTTGAAGGTTATAGGCTACTTTAGTGAAACCGCGGGAAACAGCTAGTTATCTATATAAATTATATATTTGTGAAAGATAAGTTTATTTAGTAAGTAAGTATACCTATGAGTTAACTGGTTTTGCACAAACTTAGCTTAGTTTGGGATAAAATAGCAGTATGAAGAATGTTCAAGAATTCCGCGGGGCAGCGATTTGGCACAAATTTTCAATTTATAGTTAGGTAGTTTTGTTTTTATTTTTAATTTAGTTAATTTTGTTAAATATTTGACAACGTTTATCGAAATATCGTGTATCGTTTTTCGAAAAAAAGAAACTATGTCATTCCAAATTCCTTTCTTTTCCAAGACTTTTTTAAGTGTCTTAATTTAACGGTTATCTTATGCAGTCCTTCAAATAAACTTTATCACACAATTTATTCATTATGTTCAAGAATATTATTATATTAGGTACTCATATACATAGCTCTATAGCGAACTTAGTCTCAAATAAGCTTAGAAACATGGTGCCCCTACGGGACTATGGGAGAGGCCAGGTGCGTCCACAATAGGCCTAATGTGCCCGCCTCCGGGGTCCGACTCGCCCCGCGTTGCACCCCGCATAACGCGTTTATTTATTACTTACAGTTTATGTTTACTTTGCACATTATATTTGTGTCTATTGAAGGGTGCTGAAATCCAAGCATGGTTGGTTTTTCTTCACTAATTCTAAAGGAAATAATGAACAATCTGTTTAACTTTTTATATCGATAATATTGCAACTTAAATGAAAAATTCGACACAATTAGGTATATTGCCTTGCAGTTGTTTCTTTTTAAATACTTACTTACGCTAAGAGGCCGAATGATGAGTAGAATACCCAAGTCTCTGAAAATGGCACAATAATCATCATTATAACACATAAAAATAAATATCTCCTCTGAATATCATTGAATTACTGATTTTAGTGAATCCACGGCAAAGTGGTGGGATGCTGACTAAAATTCAATAATTACTTATTCTTTGAAACCAAAATAAAAAATATGGAACCTCCTTAAATCCCGGGCATAAACAACATATTGACCAAAATTACGAGCCGATTAATACATTCATAATATCGCTATCACCTTCTATCATATACATGTATCTCTCTCCATGATCATTTTGAAAATGGAACACCGCGTGAGCGCATGAAATTAGTCCCGCTTTTTCATCTCCCACCGTTTTTAATCGTTTTTTTTCTCAATCCCCGAAAGACGTTATAAGCGGCCATGTTGCATGTTTTTTTTTAATTATCAATGTTTCGAGCACAGACACTTAGTGCGGCTGCCTTTTGGGTTTTTTGAGCATTTTGGTGGGATGTCATTTAAGTAAATTGCGATTAAAGTATGCAGGTGGAATTATTTTTTGTTTTTTATATCTCACATACAGTTTAACTGGACGCAATAATACATTCGTTAAAGGACCTGTATTCATTTAGTTCAATTTAAAATTCGAACTATTAGGATGTGTTTTTTTTATATCGGTTTTGTCATCATCATCGATTTTATTTGAATTCATCGAACTGAGAACTTTTTCGGTGACTTCCTTTATTCAGGGTATAAGAACGTCTTACAGGACAGCATTTATTTTTATTCTATAATCTCTCTGACCCTGAAACTGAAGTGAAGTTTTGATCAGTGAGTCACTGAACTTTAAACTTGGACCTTAACTTCATGCTATTATGTTTTTATTGACTTTACGATCTAAGATAATAGATCTTAATATCATCTATTTTAGGTTTTATGACCTTCAATGCATTTTTTATCTCTGCCAACTGCGTGGCAATTTGTGTGGCAATTTGTGTGGCATCCAAAAGTCTAGTTCCATAGGGAAAATTTGATGTTCTTATCCCAATTTGTCCGAAAAATACAAATAAGTACCTTGACACAAATTGATTATAACATTCTACTTACTAACGACGAAAGGGATTAAGTTTTTAACCGTATGTCGGACCTCTGAAGGCAATCACGCCGGACGAAATCAAAATGGCGGCCAACGGTTGTTTTTTGTTTTGGCGCCATAATTACATGGTGGTGGTGTAGGCGGGATTTTTATGGGAATTCGTTTTTGATTTAACTTTTTATATTCCCTAGGAAGTGTTTGGTATAGTTAATATAGGAAGCCATCTGTCCAACTGGGCTATTAGAAAAAATGTGGAACCAACAGGACAGTGGAGTATTGGAAGACATCTTTTTTTTTACTATAAGTAAACTTCAGAGTCCCGAAATTAATTTTGTTACACTGACATTACATTTCTTACTATAAATCTCTTCAAAACAAAATTGACCCCTTTCCCTCTTGTCTATACAGCAGAGAAACAGGATATCCCAAAAGATAACATAAACTTTAATTAACATAAACGCGCCCATCAATAATTAAAAAGTGTAAACATAAAACAGAACCTGCTTCAAACGCTAAATTTATCACTCATCTACCAAAACAGCGCTAATTTAGCGCCTCGTAATAAAAATAACAAACCCGCCAAATTACCAACACCACGATCGAAAACGTGTACAATCAGTGTGTAGTTCTCTGATTAAAAAAATATAAAGCACGCTCTATGGCCACGCATAAATTAATAATGTCATCCCAGCCTTAAAATCGTTAAAAAAAAGTTTATGACCAATTAAACGTGACCTACCGCTCCCGTCTGATAAAACAACAAGAAAGGTCATAGAGGTGGAAAGTTCATACGCGCTACAGCTTCAGTGATAGTGGTTACTCTAGTGTTTGAAAGAGATAGGTATACATCTGTTAGTGGTTCCAATTTAGAACGGGCCGCACGTCATTGGCGGACAGTACCCACGAAGAGGGCGTTACCGTCGCGTTCCCGCCATAAATTGAGTTGTTGACACATTAATAATATAAGGTTATGTTTTAATATTGTTTTTTTTTCGCCTCGGCTTGCGAGCGCGCGAAATTATAAGCCCTGGAATATAATTATTGTTGTTATGATTGCTTGTTTTAATGAGCCGCGTGTGTGGTCGGTTCTCGGATTGCTCGGTATAATTAAACTGTTTTGGTTTCGCCATTTTCTTCGGCCATATTTTAATTCGGTTTACGGTCGGGTCGGGTTAACTAGTTGCCGATAACGCCACTGAAATGCGTCGACGGGTAACACGCACGGGCTTTTTTAACGCTGCGTTTATAAGTATTTATTTTTTATGGATATGATTCTTAATTATTTTGATATCACTGTCGATTGTATCTCGATTGTTTTACGCTACCATAGATTTGCTAATGTTAATGCCACTTTGAAATTCTGTATACAATTTTGAGTGCAGAGTTGTGTAAATTTTCGTCCGTGACTTTGAACACAGCAAGTTACGTTTAAAAAAAAAAAAAATACTAAAGAAAGAAAGAAAATTATTAATTTTGAAGTCAAATCAATAAAATATAGGGAGTATAAAAGGTTATTATATATATATATATATATAACAAGTACTTAGGTATTAGTAAAGATACAGATTTATTTTGGTGATAGAGCAACAGCCTAGACAACATTCTCCATTTTCAAAGAACGTTTTAGTAAAAAACAAAAAAATTACTGGCGTATTTCAGCAGTGCAGTTTCACAGTTCTAACCGCAGCGGTCAAACGCCGCGTTCGAAAATCGTATTCCCCATTTTATATACACGCGCGTATAAATTTTATTACAATTCCCGATTACGGAATTTTTATTGATCGTTATTTCTATAACATTGGTTACCAAGAAGCTAGCTGGCAACAGGCATGGCGGATTTCACGTCAGCTTCTATAATTTATATACAACATGGATTTTTATTGAGCATTATTTACTTTGACAGTGTCCAAGAAATAATATACGCAAGCAGAAGAGATGGACAAGCTTTGAATACAATAGCTAGGGACAATGTCTAAGAGTTGATAATGATATGATAAGACGTAATAGAAATTTCGTGGGAGACACGGCGATACGTGGCTTTTGAGCTTGGCTCTTGTCGGTGTAGCTTCTTCCATTCCTCTGTGATGTTTGCTGCTTCCTGCACCTCCATACGACATGACGTCCAATTTTGCCTTCACTTTGCTATATAGCCTAAATTTCAATGTTACTAAACTAATTGACTCAGGCGTGACCTTGTGGAAACCCATTACAAAATCAAACAAAAGACAAATATTTATCGAAACACGTGTCGATTTTCTGTGGAGTTTCCTTGTGTGGGACTCGACAGAGAAGGAGATCCAGCGGAACTAGTTACTACATGTCATATTTCTCTTTTGTAATGTTATTCAATCCAAAGTTCAGCTATACTGCAGTATCTTCGACGATAAGGATAGGGGTACACAAAGAAGAGATAGATGGATTTTGTAAAAGTATCATATGAGCAGGAAAGGATTGAATGCCGAGAAATTCAATAGATTCTATCACTTAGTAAAAAGAAAAGACAAAACAGATTCAAAGACAAAGAACCATGCGACTGGCAAGTTGGAAGAAATGTCGACACAGTTTGTGACAAGTGAAGGAAATATTTAAGAACAAATATAATACTTGTATCCAATTAAAAATACTTTTCTGAGAGTAATAAAATACTTAAACAAAAGAGCAGAGGCTACTACTACTTACTATCAACATGAATCAATCAGATTGAATTGATTTTCTGGGACATGATAAGAGTTGGTGATGGACGGTCCCAGGCCCCAACTGAGTTGAAACAGGGCAAGCTTAACTCATATGTTGATAGTGCACTATCAACCTTAAGCTACTCTACACATCACTAAATCACGAGCGCCATCTATAAATCCAAAAGGCACGTGTAACACCAGAAACGGTAGGATAATACAATAATAACAATACAGTGAAAACAAACACAATTGAAACAATAACAAAATAGAACTCACCTTCAGAAATGAATACATGAAAAGAGGCGTCGTGTATCGCAGAGCAAATCGGCGACGGTGTAAACAACCCATTGTCTATGGTCAGGTGACGTGCGGAGACAATTCTTTACTTTTTCTGCGAGCTGTCAAACTTTACGTCAATATTTTGGCGCGATTCGAAACGCTGTGGGAGTTTACCTGCCAACTTTGTTTTTCATGCACATTACTTTAAAATAAACCTTACATCCTCGATGTTAGGTTGTATTAATTATTTTGAAATGCACTCTTAAAGTTGTATTAGTTTCAGATGCCTAATAAGTTCCGCTTGGAGCTAATGAATTGGATTTATTTTGCTTTGAACATAAGTTTTCTTAGAACGTATTGTGTGTGTGTTAACAAAGTTACATATTACATTATAAAAACACGATTTCTTACATTCTTAAAGACGGAACTGAAAATTGACGGTAAATGTTAACTTTGTAACTTATTCGGCGTAAATTTTTGCGGCAAATTGATTATCAGGTGTTTGTAGGTGATATTTTATTGTTGTTTGCAACATTTACGACTGTCGTGACATTGTGTTTTCTTTTTTTAATGCACGCTTGGCTTGAGTCGTAATCATTTGAGCCGTGAACAGGATTTTGTTGAACAGTTTTGTTTTATATTTCTATGGTTTTTCCATAGTTTTACCACGATAATTAAATACCTACCTACCAAGCAATTGGTAATTAAACATAGTTGTTCTGATCTTATTTTTATTTAATTATTCTTAACTTAGACAAGAGTTATGAATAATTAAGGTGTTTATCACTAAAATATCAAAAGTCAGAGAACAAATTTTTTTTTATTCGTCACGCAGTCCAGCTAAAAAGGAATAAGTAATTGTAAAAAGGAACTCGCTTCACTGAAAATATTTAGATATTTTAATAATAATACAATAGTATACATATTAACAAAATTTGCAACCCCTTTTCAGTGACTTAAAAACTATTTTATTTTCTTAGCAAGTAGATAGGTAACAGTATTTATGACATATTCTGTGGTACATTAAAATTTCTCCATACATTTGACACACCTGTCAATTGTTTACAAACAAACCGTACCGTTATTTTACTTTCAATACGGCTACGCGACATGATTTCGGCCGCAACGATATGACGTCTCGCGCGTGTAATTCGAGAACAGTGACACCCCATGGACACCCTAGTTTCAAGTTTGACAGTTGACAACGAATGTATTTGAAACTGCGCGCCGAATTGATTTTCGAATTTGGAATGCGTGAGGTATGGTATACGAATAAAGGGCAACTAACGACCTAAAGAAAGAGCAATGTTTGATAAACTGACAAATTAAGAAGTGTTGTTAAATAGTTACCAGAAAGGTTCAAAGTAAAAGATTAAGATTAATTCGATGATAGCTCAGTGGTAGTGACGTCGGATGCCGAAACGAAGGTCCCGGGTTTGAATCCTACAATGAGCTTGAGCTTTCGGTGAAGGAAAACATCGTGAGGAAACCATAGCACGGTGGTAGGGTACTTTGTAGTACCCGCCTGGCTGGCTACCACCCTCAAGTTGAAAATTTGTCGCCAAGCACCTTTCGGTGTGTTCCGACAGGTGCACTTAAGAGCCAGTTCCTTTCTAGGCTTTGTTTGCTTACCATCATCGGCCACATCATCACTGACCACTGTGTGTGTGTGTCAAACATAGGCCTATATATAGTAAAAAAAAAAATAATACAAAATTTTAAAATTACGGAGACTAAGTACTTTATCCCAGGAACACGGGTAAAACCGTAGGTAACAATAGTATGTTAATTAAAGGTTACCATTAGGTACAATTTTGAATTTCTTGCCAGTTGAAGGCTTAATAGAAAAGGCTCATCAAAAAGGTTAAAAAGAAATACAAGTTATATTATAATAGGCTTGAAGCAATCAACATTTTTTTTATTAAAACCTTAACCTTGTAATTTCCATCCTCACTTTCCAATTAAAACCATCACTCCACGTAAACACATTGGCACTGTCACAATAATTACCTACACCCGCCATTTTGAAAGCAATTATATAACGCATAATAATTAGTGTACTCGCCGCGCTAACCTGGCAACACTGCAATTATCCTATTACCGCGTGAGGTGCGCGCGCGCAGGTAATTAGAGGCAACAAGGCAAGCTTTCATTAGGTATGTAATGATAAATAAGCAGGTAAGAATCTAGAGTCTGGACCCATTTTTTATGCATATCTTTATCAGGTAACAAATAGGAATTTCTAACTCTGACAGCTGCACTTGAGAACCAGTTACCTATCAGGTATACAAAGTTTACCATGCTAACCATAAAAGGCTTACATATTGCCAGCTTGAGGGTGGTACCCAGCCAGGCGGGTACTACAGAGTACCCTACCAACGTGCAAATAAATCATTAATCAATAAGTGAGTAGAGTCAAAAAATTGTAACTGTTGACATTCATAAGTGCCTTATTAGGGCCTAAACTGAATAAATGAGTTTTTGATTTGATTTTGAATACTTTTCGCCCCGCGGTTTCACCCGGGATTGCCTATTCCCCCCTTAAGAAAAAAAAGTATGAAAACTGTTCCCTTTCTAATAGATTTCAGAATGTATGTTAACATTTTTCAAGTTATTTGGATAGCCCAAATAAGAGAAAAATGCATTCTTAGTTTCAAAAAAAGGGGCATATTCACGATTTTTTTCATAAATTGCATAAATCCTAATTAAAAAAAAACTATTCCCCTTCAGATATTCTCTAGTTTAACATATATTTTTTACAAATCCCTTGCAACAAAGAATGCCGAGAAAAACTTAATCTAGAATCATCATTTCTCGGATTTCGTCGCTTTAAGCCTCCAAAATATTCCTGTTACACATTATAAAGATGGCAGCATACGTTATAATTAGCATATTTTACTGCACCAATTTTAGAATGCGTAAGTCTAGAACCACTAGCTCCCAAGCTAAGAACGAACATGTGTTATGAGAGTTAGAATCCTCACAAATCCGACAACTAGTTACATCAGGCATAGAGCACAGAACGCAAGTAAAAAATGAAAAAAATAGAAAAAGAAAAAAAACAATTAAATATGTCTGCCACAACATTATTAATTTAATAATTCTATCAGACCCACTGCGGGTGACAAAACATTATTAATACACTCTTATCTCCTGATCGAATAGAAAAAAAGTATCAAGGAAAAATACATTTTTAATTTTCGCCCAAACAAGGCTCACAGGGTGCCGCGTTTTGGACTAAAGAGGAATATAATAAAAAAAAAAGAAATATTTTGACAGGTAACACAATGGTTGTTTTCAAAATGGTGGCCACATGCCGCGCTAACGTCTTGTGATCATCATAAGGGTGAGTTCATGTTAGTTTGAGTTAGATTTTTTTGTAGGTATAATATTTATTTTTAATTTTTCATCACGGACTGTCATTGTCAGTATTGTGTTTGTTTTTTTTACCTACATGTTTTATTTCGCTAAAAATGTCTGAAAAATAACAGTGATATTTAGGTGAAATAAACTTGACCTAACATTATGGAAATGACGAATAATCGATACCCATAAGTAAAGAAAACGTCACCTAATGTACGACAGAATATTACCGATTTTTATCAATAAATTACATTATTTTATGAGTTTAACTATACACAATTAGGTATTATAGCACTCGTGTGAAACTCACACCCGTTTTATAATAACCCCTATTACAAAAGTATCATAAACTACTATTACATTATCCGCTACCGCTCGTCGCTCCTCGTAACACCACACTCGCGGTCTCTATCATTTCAGGCACAAACACCTTGTAGCCGAGTGCCGTGCTTTCACCTATGTCTGTATGGGGCTAGTTTTGGGGCTAGTAATTACCGCATGGGGATATAATAATTGTGAAGCAGCATTAATTTTAGGTACCTACTTTTCAGGGACAAAATGCAATAATAATTAAATTTATTTATTCAGGTAATTTATAGAATCATAAAATAATATCAAATACAATAATAAAAATATAAAATCAAATATAAATACAGACAAAATAATAATAACTAGTTTCTGGCCATTCTGCGCCGCGGTTCTGATGTTTGTTACTCTTTCACGCGAAGACTACTGAACGGATTTTGATGAAACTTGGCATATAGATAGATCACAAACCTGGAATAACATTACAGGCTACTTTTTACGCGAGGGATAACTTGTATGATTTCAGCAGTATTTCGACATATCTCAGTTTTTTTTAATTATTTATTTTTATTTTAAATAAATAAATATCCTGGGGCATTCTTCACACATGGTTAACTGATCCCAAACTAAACAGAGCTTGTGCTATGGAAACCAGATAACTGATATACTACATACCTTAACTAGGTAAGTACTTCTTTTTCGTTTAAATACTTACTTATATAAAGTAGATAATATTTTTTTTTTTTTATGTCAGGATGTTGACAAGCAGGCAGGCGGTCCACCTGATGGTAAGTGGTTACCTGCCAATGTGTTGCCGACCTGTTACAATGCCGAGAAGGCTGGCTCTCAAGTGCAATTGCCGAAACACACCGGTAGGTGCTTGGCGACAGATTTTCAACTTGAGGGTGGTAGCCAGCCAGACGGGTACTACAAAGTACCCTACCACCGTGCTATGGTTTCCTCACGATGTTTTCCTTCACCGAAAGCTCAAGCTCATTGTAGGATTCGAACCCACGACCTTCGTCGCGGCATCCGACGTCACTACCACTGAGCTATCATCGCCTTTTAATTACACCCAGACTCGGGTGCATGCACACAAATGTTTGTCGTCCTGGATAAGCATATAAGGCAGAACAGTTTACGTCACACTTTGTCAGTTTTATATGACTTATGCTTCCCCACTCCTGCCGCGAAGCTAAGAGTTCAGAACTGACCACACAAGATGTAACCAGGCCAAGATATTTACCATACACGATTTTAAATGAGTTACTAATGAGTTTTGACTCGTTCGTGCTAGTTGATTTGCTTAGGAAATATAATTATAAATATTGTATGTATATTGCTTGCGTCATTCTTATTCCTATAGTATTATAGTATCTATTATATTATATCGTATTGTTAAATATATCTTGTATCTTGTTTTAATTTAATATATTGTAGTGTATTAGGTAATTTAACTATGTGTACAGATAGGCAGTCAATGTGCTAATCTATGTAGATCATTTTTAGCATAAGGACAAACCTCTGTGGTTTAAATATGCTGATATATAACTTTTTTTAAACCATGTTATGTACTGATAATAAATAAAAAAAAAAAAAAAAAATGTAATTAAAACCAAGAAAAACATTTTCTATTTAAAAATGCTACGGAACTCTATGGTACCTATGCATGATCCTACATGCACTTGACCTATTTTTCCTGTTTCTGGTAATTTATTGTATGATGTTTCATTGCTGGATTTTGATGTGCCTAATGATGTATCTTTCCATATCTGTATTCAAAGACAGGTTTAATAAATTTACCTACCTATCTTTTTCTCTTATGAGTCAGAAGTGCTGACGCCTAAATAGGCAGTAGAAAGAAACTAACCCAACAAATTCTAGGTTGACCCATCCAACCGGATTCCAATCAACCATAAACCATACAAATTGGTCACCAAATCGTCCAATCCTATCAAATTACCGTCTCCACCAATTAAAAGGCAATTTTTCTTAATTCACCCCACCGACTTTATCTAACAATCAAGATAAATAACACTAAAACGTATCCAGTTCCACGTACCGAAACTCCTTGGTAAATGAAAAAAAAAAGAAAACAAAATCTTATTTTAAAATAAGCTATACCCTCACCTACTTTATTACTGGCCGATAACAAACTAATCTTCAAAGGCTGAAACCCTTACACACTTAAGAGGAATATTTAAAAAACTATAAAAAGGCACACTGCTGATGTCGGTACCATCAGAAGCGGTACGAGCTAATAAAACAGCCTAATTTATGCCCTGGACCGAAGCCCCGGCCGAATCCACCGGTAATAACACAACCACAACAACATTATTCGGCTTATAGCATTTTTTCCACTGGCAACCCCATATAAGAGAGGCGTGCATGTGTGGCTGGCTCTATGTATAAAGCTAGCCTACGCCGCAGGTTTGAAAAAAAAACGAGAAAGAAAAAAGAAGCCGATGATGAGGTAACGAACGAGGCGCGGTTGGCGCGTTCCTTTTTTAAAAGTCTCGCCGCGACGACGTGTGTGGTCCATCGAACGCGTTCGATATAAATTTTCATCTTTAATTCGAAAGCAGTAGATGCGATAGTAGATTGTTTTTAAAGGAAAAATATTCCGCTTGATTCTGGTATTTAATATTAAAACATGAAAAATATTTTCGACGAAAAAGTTAATTGTAATGTATTTTTTACATCAAATTTTTAATTACTGGCCAGTTGTTTAGTTTTAAACGTATGGCTTAATATAGGCTGAAAGCCCTTGTTTTAAATTGCGTTAACATTTTTTTCAGTCATTACAATTAAACGCTTTATTTTCATAAAATAAAATATTGTCTTCGAATGAACAATTATGTTTTCAAAGAATCATTTAGTTATTATTTTTATGTCATATTCACATATGGGAAAATTGGTGGTAATTATTGTTTTTTAAATGGTAGGGACGTGTATCGTGTAAAGGTCATACTCAGGCTGTATGTCGATGAGCCTTTGCGTCGCAAAATGAAGGGTAAGTATATAAATAATTTTCTTCCGACGGCTGTCACACAAATTTTCTTAAAATTACCTACATTACTTTCAATGTAAAGGTGGTTGACGTTAATTGAACATTGTATAATAAAATAAGAAAAAAATAGCTATTTTACACGGAATAAAATATAGGTACCTACCTACCTATGTTCGTGTATTTTCTCATGCAATTTATTACATACTTATATATATGTACATTTAGAAGAAGATATATAGGTACATAACCTAAATCTAATTATTTACAAGGAATATAAAAAAAATTACTAACTAAAAATTATTTAAAGTTGCTGCCCACTGGTAGAGTACCCAGAAGGCTAGCCATGCATTGCCTAGCAAGGCTAAACCTCAGTATCATGTATCCAAAGTCTAAAAACCGTAAATACCATTTACGATACAGTCAACCTAGCTAAGAAAAATAAGAAAGAAAAAGAAATTCCACATAATAAAATGATCTACTCTCGTCGACTACTCTGTCTACTGCAAATTAATAGACAATGATTTTAACGTTCTTAATTATTTTAAGGCCCTTACACTTATAATACAACATCTCAGTTCTGTATTAGATGGAGGTGGGGAATATAATCGTCTATGGATATTATTTTTCCCGTCGGCTCAACAGGAAAAACATTCTGAAATTATTTTTTCGAGTAGGCCAGGTTGACCAAATCCTCTTGTACCTATTGGGAACGGGGAAAAATGCTGAAAGGAGTCTCGAGGGCAATTTTGATAAAAACTAAAACTGTAGGTAACACTTGGAATGAAAAAAAAAATTGCCTCAACAAAAACACAGCTTGTATTATATCTCCATGTCATAGCAACTATTTAAAAAAAATACTGTGTTATAATAGTGTTTTTTTTCCAAATCAACGAGTTCGATTCCAGTAAATAGTGGTAATTTACGCTATATTATGACACAACTTAGATGAAGCATCGGCAAACTTCGTAAAATCGATCGTTCTCGAAAAGAGTGCGCCTCTACAACATTACTCATGTGTTAAAAAATGATCGGCGAAAATGATCTTGTTGAACGTTGAATGGCGCAATACTGAATTATTTTTATTTGTTGTGTAAATCGGAAGTGAAGTGTACGAAAACGAATCGCCGATGCTACATCTAAGTTGTGTCATACCGTACACTTGTATGTTATTATACACTTCACAATGCTCTGTTTGTATCATAGATACAGTTATATTTTTCTTAAAAAAAAATCCTTAATTGGCATTACGTTACGCAGTTAACAAAGTGTTATAATGAAATACTACATAGCTGTGTGGTTTTGTAATCTATACTAATAATAAAGCTGAAGAGTTTGTCTGTTTGTTTGTTTGAACGCGTTCTCTTAAGTTACTGGTCGGATTCGAAAAATTCTTTCACTAATAGGAAGCTACATTATCCCCGAAGGATATAGGCTACTTTTTATCCCAGAACTACGGGGTTAACTAGTGTTAAATAAAATACGACGTATTAAATATACTTACTAGGTCTCGCTTCGTGGTTTTACCCGTGTTCCCGGTACAAAAAGTAGCCTATGTTATTCTCCGGTCTATTATCTATCTCTATACCAAAAATCACGTCAATCTGTTGCTTCATTTATAATATTACTAGCTTTCCGCCCCGCGGTTTCATCCGCCATCCCCTATCACCCTCTTAGGGGTTGAACTTTCAAAAATCCTTTCTTTAGCATAAGTACGTCATATTATGGCAAACTGCCCGATACATCCTGTGGTTTTTTAAGATTTCCCTTTACTTATATATTTAAAAGTAAGGATATAGACACTCAGACAGTCATTTCTAAAATCAAAACTCATTTATTCAGTTTTATTCCCTGATAAGGCACTTATGAACGTCGATAGTTACAATCATTACAATAGACTCCGCCACCGGTTCCACATACACTTTATAAATAAATAAATACCTACAAATATATTAATAAATACAACACTATAATATAAAACCTAACCTAACTAACTTATCCATTATAATAAATCAACCATAAAATTCTATTTGACACAATTGGGGCAACCGGGCTACAATTAACCACTAACTAGCTCAAATTACCCACATCTTACCCCAGCCTCCCCCGATGGAGGCTTAAATAAGTTCCCGAGGGACCCTAATACGAGAGGGTTCAGTTATACACTCAAGGGATTATTAGTTATGGAGGTTTAGGTATTATGTATTTAGAAGAGGGCTATAAATAATTTACAGTTATTTAATTTTGTTCGTGTTACCCTATGAGTAGTAGATACGTATTAAATGGGTGATCCCTTATAAGCGAATTTTCATCGAAATTAATGTTGAGTGATTCAGAAATTTCATTTTTGAAAAGAGAACTGACGTGTTCGATGCAAATAAAAAAATATCTATTAAATGGCTTCATTAAAAATGTGAATGAAAGCTCTATTAATAATAACGTTAATTATTCAGGCAAAAGACCCATAAAAAGCGTAATAATTGAAATATACCTACATATATTATGTAAATAAAAAAAATATAATAATCACTAAAAGGTTGAAAAATGAAGGGTAAGACCTAACCTCCTTTACCTGTAAATAAAAATGAGATAACAGTCAGATGAAGAAAACTCTGTGGAAAAAGAATGAATTCGAATGAGATTCGAATTTCAAAAGGGGTCAGATTTGGAATGTAGTTTCCAATACAAAATAATGTAGTTCGAAATGCAAATATTGTCCTTTGATATCAGATTTCAATCGAACAAATAAGATAGATCTACTTTTATCTTATGCTTTAGCTTTACGTATATTTGATCGAAAATCCCTTGTCAATCAAAATCTTCCTTGACTAAATCAATGTCAATTGTTTGAAAGCTCAGCTCGCACTTTCCTATTTTTTCATTTATAGGTAATTTTATTTTGTTATACATTTTTATTATCTACGTTTTATTCACTAGGGGAGCCAACTTATTTCTTGAATAAAAAACAAACAAAAGATCTAATTTTTTTTTACTTATGTAAACGCCCCACATTGGATATGAAATCAAGCATCTTGTAAAACGTAATGAACTCACGTAAAAAACAATGTATTATATATTATATTTAGATTTAGGTACTATTCTTTAAAAATGAGGACTCCAAATGTATGTGGTTTAGATTTTGAAATCTTGTGATATATTTTTAATTTATAAATTAAAAAGACATTTACTCTGATTTTAAAGGTGAATGAAGCGGTTTGTTTAAAGTTTTTTTTGTAACTAAGTATATCCAAATATTTTTGCAAAAAACTTGATTAAATTTGAATTTCGCTCTCCAACCGAACGTTCCCCCTTAATATTTTATATTTATTTATAATTATAACTAGCTTCGCTAGCCCCGCGGTTTCACCCGCGTTCCCGTGGTATCTTATGTTTTCCCGGGATAAAAAGTAGCCTATATGTTATTTCAGGGTATGATCTATCTATGTGCCAAGTTTCATCCAAATCCGTTCAGTATTTTTAACGTGAAAGAGTAACAAACATCCATCCATCCATCCATCCATCTATACATCCATACTCACAAACTTTCGCATGTATAATATTAGAAGGATATTACTAGGACTAGCTACCCTACCCGTGGTTAGTCCAAATACGGGACCAGACTCTTCTCGCCAACATTCCAGTCTGCTACTAAAATACTAGACAGTTGGCAACTCTACTCATTCCTACCATACCTACAGCCGGTACAGATTCAATAATTTCAACTACAAACTCCCTTAAAGGCGTGCCTAGAAACCCGGGGCAGGGCAACCCATAACACGAAGTTAGTATGTAATCAATGGGCATTAAAATTAATCTAAATTATACGTTAGTTATTAAGCTATTATGACCTTTATTACAATGTATGAAGACTACAATTTTAATATGATTAAATATAATTCGGAAGCATGTGGTTCTCAAATTGTTTTATCCCCCTTTTTGTTTTCACTAAATCTTTTCGCTTGTTTGGTTTTAATTAAGAGTGCTAACAGTCAAATCGAGATGCTTACTCTGTTATTTTTATTTTTATAACACTTGGTAAGAAGTAATTTAACTTTTAAATAAACTTAAATCTAGTGGAGCTATAGATCTCGCGAGTCTGAATAGCTTATAATTATTATCTCCATTTTAAACAAACCAAAAACTCTATCGACATAAATATCCATAATATAATTATCAAACCTGCACAATTCGGTTGAGAAATGAGATTTGTAGAAGAGAACAGCCAGACATCCGCTGGACAGACGAAAACATTTTTAGCCAAGCTGAAACGGAGGCGCTTTGCGCTCGCTCGGTCAAAAACTCTTTATTTATAAATGCCAAAGTATTTTCTTGTTACCTCTAGACGGCTAAATGACAAAACTAATAATGAGGACGGGCCCTTATTGTGACGCAATAGGGCTTATTTTTATTTGACATTCCAAAACGTCAAAAGATTTAATAGACTATCTACAGTTCTTCATACAATATTGTAAAAGAATTACATTAAAAAAAACAAAGAGACACGTTTATACCTCAATATAAAACTAAAATGAGGGCGTAAAAAAGGGGTTATCAATCAAAATATTTGAGAAACTCTGATCTATGACAAGAGTTATGGCTGTACGAACAAACGGACATGTAACACGCAAGCTTGTTTAATTACTAGCGTGCGCCCGCGGCGTGGCTTGTTTATTTATATCTGTGCTTGATAGTCGTCATGAGAGATTTGACATGTCATATGCAATAGGCTATTTGCCATTATGAAAAATAAATTAACAAACTAACCAGTGGAAAAATGCTTTTAACTATGTTGAATTATCAGTCGAACCACTACGAGTAGCTCAAATGATGCTGAAAATTTATGACGTGTTATGCAAGTTAGTTAATTCAAATAAAAATCTTTCAAAAACTGTCGTTTTGACGTTTAATAAAAAGTTGCTGATTTGATGTCATCAAATACCATAAACAATAGCACGATATCCATTACCATAATAGACGTACAAAATTATCTGGACGGAGTTTCGCCTTAGACAAAATTAAGCACAATACGTCATACGTTATGTGAGTAAAATTTGTCCTAGCACAAATGACACTGAACCCTATTGTCACTGATGACATGTCGATATGGAATGACAACCCATCGACATACTAGGTAGGTATCTATGGTGTAATTGTGGGTTAGGCTATTTTACAAGATGACACGGCATAATTAGTGATTCGCTGTAGGAAATTCGTCCATTTTATACAATAATTTTACATTGAATAAAATTACATTTAGTTGTAGTAAATGTCGGGATACAGAGTCCTACAGTTGGATTGAAGTTTCGTTGAAGAAAAGAAAATATTGCAAAGTATCAAAGCATCGTTCCAAATCGAAGCTAAATTGTCTCTTGTCATGACATCATTGTAGTCATCGCAAAAAGTAAAATTCAGTATGTACTACATAATGGCACATTTTTACCTACCAGTTAAACGATGCTCAGCGCTTAGGAAACTCCTAATGCAACTCAAAATGACAGGTTTTCAAACAAATTAATCAATCTGACGTTTAATTGAAAGTTGGTTGAAATGAAAATAGAGTCCAGATTACGAACTTTTCTTTTTTCACATCACAGGAATTGTGTATATTACCAGTGTCAAGTTCAAGTAAATTATCAAATCAATTTCATGTTATAATAGTCAGTCACGCAGATGTCAGTTTAAAACTTGGAAATAATATTAATTCTCTTTTTAAAAAAATACCAAATCTCCCAAAAAAAGTATGCGGGATATATTCCACTTGTCACCGCCCAATTCAGCTCCGGTCGTAAAACGCAAAGTTATTAACATATAAATTGTTATTTGTAAAGTGCGCGCCGCGGACGCAGATAGGGCACGCTACACCAGGGATGATATTGTTTGGTCGTAATTCAACCCTCGTGGGGTGCATTTTCAGGTGACAGGTAGAGTAAACTTGTTTTATAATTGTCTATGATTAGGATTTTATGAACGTTTTAATTTTAGAAACTGGCGTTCGATGAAAACAATACTTATTTAAATGCGGATCGTCTATTTAAGTATTCATCTCATTTTGACGGGCCAGATGACGTGTAGTTGGACCTATTTGGTACACCACAGGTTCGATTCCCATCAGGGCAAACATTTGTGTGCATAACTTAATGTATTAAAAAGTATTACTTATTATATAGTTTATCAATTATCTAGTTTCTGGAATGTCCCAGGATATTTATTATTAATTCTATCTAGATAAAACTATACAGAGTATTATTTTAAATTGTGTGCAATCATAAAAACGTCTATTAGCTCTTTATTTATATTTATAGCAGTTTTTGTACTTAAAAACCATAGAAAAAATAAAATTAATTTATTTTAAGTAATGTCGCGATACAACCTTTAAAGTAACATTATACATGGAACCCATATAAATAGCTACTCAAATACCAAAAAATATCACATAAAGTATTCACCGAACAAATATTTTAACGTTTCATGTAAGTAGGTAAATGTTGAAAATTATGAGAGTACCAACCTTTCGTGACATTATAATGGTAAAAAGTTCAAAATTCCTATCCGCTACTAATGACCGCTACTTGTATAATAAAAACTAAATTATTTTTAGCTTGCTGTGAGCTATTTAATAACGAGCGAAAAGCAATGTACCACAGTGTTAAATACATGTTTATGGAAAATATTGAACGTGGTGCGAAACGGCTTTAGTAAAAGAGGTTCTGTATATAAAAAAAACTTTTTACTACAAATCAAAACTCATTTTTTCAGTTTAGGCCCTGACAAGGCACTTATGAACGTCGATAGTTACAATTATTACAATAGACTCTACCACTGGTTCCACATACACTTGAACTGAGAAGAATCCGGCAAGAAACTCGGCAAGGCTTTTTTTTTGTTGATTACTACGGAACGTAACGTTCAAGCCTCGCATCCGTTAGTTTCACCATAGTTAGTGATATGGCCGTAAGTGGTAGGCTTAGGTAACAGTCTCTCAAGTGCAGCTGAGGGTACTCTTTATATTTGTATTTGTTGCTGATTACTTTCCTTAAGGGTATACCTTCGGTTGGAGCGCGAAATTCAAATTTTATCAAGTTTTTTGCTAGTAACATTTTCATGAAATAGTCGTATATGTCAGTAATATACCTTGGTGGAATATGTTGATGATTTATTTTGTTATTAATCAGTAAATATACTACCATTCTTCTCGCAAATAACATGTTGATAACTTACGACCTATAATTATTGAGCTGCAATTTGCAAAAAACGTGATAAAATTTGAATTTCGGGCTCCAACCGAACGTTCCCCCTTAATATTTACCATCTTTTTTTCACTTGGGTTTTAAAAAATATTTTACACCGTGAAGGCTAAGTTTTATGGCAAATGTAATCCAACTCGATCTGGGTTTCATCTTCAGTAAGTAACTTATTGTACAGGCTTTTGTTTTATTTTTAATTTTTCTACAGCTTTATATAAAGATCCTACAAATACCTATCTACAAGTAATAATCCGCAAATTGAAATAGAATTAACTGGCGACATTGAAATCTTGTTTTGAATTCACAAAACTCATTATAAAAATAAGGTTTTTTCAATTAATAAACTTATCTCCGAAACTAATAAAGAAAGACATAGTTTCTCGAACGTTTTTCTATCTATTAATAATTTATGGACCCTTATTATACCCGACACTACGTATCTTACATACTGTTACTATTTATTAGCAAATAAAATCCATATTAAGGTTAATAAAATGTTATTATTGTATGTAACTGAAATACCTACATAAATAATAAACGGCGACCGATGGGAAAATGGTATAAGTAGATTTTTGGCTAATTTTAGACGAAATAATGAAGCCTTAGTACATACATCTGTAAAAAAAATCATCAATAAGTCATCTGAGGCTAACATCATCAAAGATTTTTTTTTTCTGATGATCTCTTAGGTCTGATGATAATTTATCTATTTCTATAATCTGATGATTTATAGAAATAGATAAATCAAATCAAGATAAATTCTCTTGAAGTATCTATTATATGTACACCAGAAAGCTTTGAAAAATGTATTAAGTAATAATTTCCTAAAAATGTGACTTGCAACATTTCTACACCACGATAACCGCAACATCAACCATAGACAAAATGAAACTGACAGATGCAGCTAATGTTCCCGCCATTCCGCGCCGACCAATAGAAAAGAGCCTATGTATTTTTTTTATGGCCGCAACAGCTGCGTATTTTCGGCCAGTATTAACGCATATTATTGGTTGTTTTTATAAATATTTTTGTGGTTCGCCTCGTGGGGTGCAAGGGCGCGTTAATGTTCTTTTCTTGTGTGTGTGTGTGTGTGTGATGATTTGATATGATGATGATGTTATTTTGATAGGGGAAAATTGAATTTCTGTTTTGTAATTATGTTTCGTTGATTAGGAGTCGAGATCTCTAACTCACATGACGCGACGTTAAAAAGTCTGTCTAAAAAGTTTTTTTTTTTAAATAATATTTAGTCTAACCTCCTTCGTTCAACCGAATATCAATAGTCTAAAATCTACAGCTGTGCAGTCACTAAAATTGTTCATGAATTTACAAAACAGATGCTTAATTGAACAATAAATCAACATTTACGTAAAATTTAATTAATTGAATCAAGGCCTTCTATTTTATGACTTATAGCTATAAGAATTTTTCATTATTAAAAAGATTTATAACTTTCAACATTATTAATCCGGACGCTTAGAATAGAATTATAATGCAAATAAAATGGTGCGAAGTTTACGTACCGTAAAAATAAGATTTGTTATCGTCACCATATAAATTATAAACTGAATACATAATGATAATTTATTTAAAATAAAATATATTTTCTTTCTTAGTTGTCGTCTCCGTCCTGCGGCTTTGCCTGCGCAACAGAGGGATCTAATAATTGAAATAGAAATACAATTAAAATAGACATAGAGTCATGTTGAAAATCTGTCGCCAAATACCTACCGACCAGTTCCCTTCCAGGCTTCGTGTGCTTACCACTTTCGTAAGATTAAGTACCCTAACTAATATTATAAATGTAAGTCAGTTTGTTTGTTAGGTACTCTCTTGTCTCACATGGCAGAACAAATCGTGATATTTGCCACTATTTGACACGTAGGTAAATCATAACATGAAATAATACTTTTTATCCAAATAAACACCAGATCCACAGATTAATGAATATACTTAGTACTATAGTACAGATAGGTATCGAAGGAACAAATCCAAGGAACGCTTATACCACCTTATACGCTTGACAAACGTCAAATTACTTAATTTTGTCATTACAATTAAAACTTTTTGGCATTGAAATAGAGACTATAATACTTTAATCACTTGTGATATTGTAGCGTTCCGCCGACTTGTATGGATACCATAGCGTGATCACCAGATCTTTCGGGAATGCGGGTGAAACCGCACGGCGGAAACTAGTCCTAAAAAAAACATCCAAATTATAAAGTGGTGATTTTCGAAGCGACATGATTACCTCTCATTTTAAAGTAAGTCCAATAATTGAGCGAGGGAGACAGACGATAAAACATATTCTTTATTAATTTCAATTAACCGATTATTGACATGCCTCGAAGAAGCGTACAAATAAAAATATAAGGAAAATTTTATTATGGAGTCGTTTACTTGAGGTTAGTTTTCATACAAAAATGTTTTAATAAATGTTACTTAGTTTTATTCGTATTTTACCCGATTAGGAATTGAATTCAATAAATACATTTCTTAGTATGTGGAGTGTACATAGGATAGTTATTGATAAAAAAATGTATCAAAATTAAAAACTCATTTATTCAGTTTAGGCCCTAATAATGCATATGAACGTCAACAGTTACAATTTTTAGACTCTACTACCATAAGTACATATAACAAATATACCTACAAAATACAATCTACCCATAAAAATCTCTTCGGAAGCAGTAAATATTAAACAATATTAATTTCTAAGGTTTTCATCACAAAGATCACAAGAAAAATTATCAAAAAAAATTGTATGAAACCACATACCACTTCAAGTTAATACCTAAAAAATCTTGATTGAAAAAATAAAAGTAAACGTCATTCTGTAATCATACTGTATTAACCAATCAGCGATCGTTAAATGCCGACGGTGACCGTAAACTCACGACTTAACGTTTTGTGCTTAGCCATATGGTTTTATGACGTACAGACAAATATTTTATTTTTATGTGAATACCTCGTATGCATTTATGAAATAGGCAGAGTTTGTTTTTATGCTTTTATAATGGAATAAATAAATAACATTATAAATAATAAGCAATTTTAAAGGTAGCGTGCCTCAAAAACTTAAAAACTCTTATAGGATCACTCGTGTATCTGTCTGTCTGTCCAGCCGTGTAGGTATTTTCAGGAATAGGGTAGTTGACAGTGTCAAAAATAAATGACCAAACACTAACCAAAGCATAAAACATCTAAAAACACGTGGAAACAACAAATATGTTGTACATTTAATGCTTTTTATGAATTTTAATTACCAGTGAAACCACTAAGAGTGAGTTGATTTGATGCTGTGAAACTATGACGTCATAGTGTAATATTTCATACAAAATTCTATATAAACTATCGTTTTGACATTTATTAAAAAGTTGCTGATTTGATATGTCAGTCAACTACCCTATTATTGTACTCATCATTATGAACAACTTTTACTATGGGAACAACCCCTTGGAAAATTTGGCTACTTACTCATTAAAAAGTAACCCTGTATTATGTGATATATCAAATGAAAGGGCTTGATGTGAGGATCTTATTTATTTTGTAATTTTAAAATAAATAGTTCTGAATTTATTTAAGAAAATAGAGAAATATTGACCATTTTCCCTTACTCCAAAACTACTTGGCCAAAAATTTTGGAAAAAGTACAATACATAATAGTTCTAAATATAAAGACTACAGGAAAACCTGTAAGAAGTCTGTGGTAATAAAGGTAATTATTTTTCGGAACCCTCGGTGCGCGAGTCAGACTCGCACACTTTGACAACATGTCCGGTTTATTTTTTACACATTTTAATTGCTGAATGAGCTTTCTATCATGGTTTTTCTAAGAGGGAATAGGTGTAACATTTAGAAACATAATATACCTACCTATTATTTGGTTTATATAATATACTATGTGTGTAACATCAGTAATATCATCAAAAGCAATAAAACAGCGAATCCGCCATATTGGATGCGACACGTGTGCCCAACGGCTTTTCCCGCTTTCCCGCGGTTTGTCTATGGCGAAGTTTTTTTTATTTGCAAGTTGTGAAGGCACAAGGCGTTATTGGATTTAGTTGCTGACTAAGTTCTGGGTTTATTGCCTGTGGAACTTCCATGATGAGATTTGGATGTATTTTCCTACCACGTATTTTATCTTTGACACATAGTTTTTATACCGTGGTTTTGCTCGGGACTCAGTGGGAACTGATAATTTTACTGAAATCGTTTTAATTATAGTACATATTTTTTCTCACATTATTATAGGTACCTACCGTCCTTTCCCAAATTCCATCAAAACAATTTTGGTAGTTCAGGCTTAAAGACATTGAAAACAGACAGGCAGCCAGATAGATAGATTTAGCATTATAAATTACTAAATATCTTCTTTTTTATTACATTTCGGTTAGTAAGTGTTGTATAAAACTTTTCGTCATCGGTACAAAATAACATTTTTATACTCCCAAAAATCTATGAGCCAGATATAAGTAGGTAATTGACAAGAATATTGTACAATGAGATAACTTTAACCAAATCAATTCAAGCATAAAAATAAACCACTCAAAACCAACAACAGCAAAATCCAATTTCATCTGGGCTTCACAATTTTTTCTATCACATTTGACGACAATTTAAACCATCAAAACATCTATTACAAAAATCAGATTACATTCTCGCACAATACCTACCACATGGCTTGCCATCAAACACCTAAAAAGAAAGTCAAAATTGTCTATGGTCACAAAAAAATAAATATAAAGTTGCCCATTCACCATTTTGGCGGCCCACTTTGACACGGCTCCGCCGCGTAAACATCTTGTTAGTAAAACCCAAATACGTACATTTATAAATATAAATAAGGTGAAATGCGTAAGGGATATAATACTTTACAATACAATGGGGGCTAACAAATGTTTTGCGTCGTTAGTTGTCACTTTTTCTATGTAAATTGCGCGCGTAATTTGTGATCTTGCGTTTTGTCGTGCAGTCTGTTGTGGGTGGCTGGGCTTTTTGTGTCTGTGACGGCTGAAAGGACGTGGTCTCGTTGCTCGTTGAAAAAGTTTAATTGTTACTTTTGCTGTGTGCCTGGTATCATGGTTTATTTTATAAATTATACAAAATACACAGTACATGACAATTTTAAAATTAGTAAAGTTATTACTATTGTCCGATTGAAGCTCCGGCTTTGGCCAAAATGGGTCGAAGTATTAGCTGAAACATTTTTTTTCATAAATAAAAAATAAAAAACATTATTTTTTGCCATAACTTCGTTGTTGTTAAAATTATCTATGTGTACCAAATAGCGACATAGCCTTCATAGTTTACAAGTAAAATGACTGTAACATACCTACAGACGGATATGAAATTATATTTTGTTAGGCTATCTTTCTCTTTTTTTTAAACATAGCTCACAATGTGAATGCATCTAGTCCATAGCACGTAAAAATGTAACATGAAGTTCTTACAACATTCACAAAATAAAAAGAGTGAAATGATTTCAACGCAGAAAGCGCAACGTTTAGACAGGTAGATTCTCATCGCTCAGGGGATGATTTTCGAATCGACCCCTAAGGGGCCTACAGGGGAGAAACCGAGGGACGTAATACTAGTTGTAGGACATAAAATGATTGAATACACGTAGAATACAATTAATAGGTTACCTTCGTAAACCATTTTTCGTAGCGACAAGTATTCGTAGGTCATATTCGTAGCACATACTTCGCGTTAAAATTCGTAGCGCTCAAAAACTGTAAAGTATAATTGTATGCTGCCAAGTATATTTTTTTAGAGCCCAAAGAGGTCTACTAACATTTTTTTACTAAATTACTAAGACTAAGGACTAAATTACTTTTTTTTCTAGTCTTTTAACCGCTCGAGCAATATTGTTAGATGCTCTTAATTCAAGAGTACAAAAATGTTCTAAAATTAGGTAATTATATGGCAGGCAATACGTAAGATCGGCGACAGCAGCTGTTTTTCAGCGTACTCTTTTATACCTATCTTGAAAAAGAATAATATGTACTAGTTCGTTTCTTGTTCAATTGAACGCTGCATAGATACAGCATTGTAAAACACATTGTATGTATCTCACGTATGAGGTCACTCCCTACCCCCTGGAGCCCCCTGGCGCCCCCTTGTGGGTAATATTAACAATCACTACACAGGGAAACACCTTAGGAAAGTTAAGGGGTGTGGAGCAAGTTATGACATGATAACTGTTGTAAAAAATGCTTATATTGTAGGTATATACCATTTAGTCTAGAAATTTATTTGCACAGATAAACTTTTTGTATTACCAGTAGAATAGTAGAATCCATATGAGTTGTGGTGTGGCATAAGATTTTGTGACTTAAAACTGATAATAGAAATGGCATGAATGCATTATTTTTGTACTTATAAAAAGTTAATTTTAAAACCGACCATAATTATCTTCGTAATTAAATGGTATTGTGCGATGTTTATTAAAGATACATTTTTATTTTTAAAACAAAAAAAACCATTGCATTTATTTTCTGATTACACACACCACCAAAATATAATACCTATGTAAATATTTAACCAATAAAGTAAAAACAAAATGTTTAACCAGTCTGGCAGCGCTGTCAAATAAAATGAAAATGAAAATCTAGGAAAGTCGTGAAAAGCAACTCTTTTGCAGGCGAATCTTGTCCTTATTGACTTTAAAAACGTTTTTATTATAATTCTTATATTTTCCTGTCAAGGTTGAAATTTAAATAACATTTAAAAATAATAAAAGCGTAACGGAAACTACTTGTTATAAACAAAAGCCATATGCCAACAAAATTGTTGGGCCAAATACGGACAGCGACGCCAGACTGGTTAATAGAATACATGGTCAGTGACCCAGTAAAACTCTATTCCGAAATTAGTATCAGCACTATTCAGTTCGTTCAGTGCCATTAGATTTCACGCATAACTAGACAGAAAAAAACAACATTAAGTATATTTTATGTGATAAAACAAAACAGAAATGAGCGGTGTTTGCTTCCCTCAAGCAGAATAGCTGTTTTCACCCAGTTTGTTCAATCGGCACTTGACAGCCAGTTAGTATTCAGTTTAGGATACTTGATAAGGCACATGATCGTCGAAAGTTGCAATTAACTATACTTACCACCGGTTCCACATGCACTTAAACTGAGAAACAATTTGTTATTCCGCTTTTCCCTCCTCCCTTACACCACACACCAGGGAAATCCATTACGCATAGGGCGCGGCTCTTAAGGGAAAATTTGTAAACAGCCAGTTATTGTTAACACTCTGTATCATGGGGGAGATTGAGAAGGGTGCGCCACGCTGTATAACACCATATTATTGAGCCAATATTAATTGTTTATTTTGTTCGGATTGTTTAAGAGATTTAACCCTACTTTTACTTATCTATGGTAATGGCTTGTTTTTTTTTATTTAAGTAATTAAGAGGGCAAAGGTGGTGAGCACATAAAGCCTAGAATGAAAGTGACTTAAGTACCTGTCGGAAATTCGGAATATACTTGTGGAGATTTTTAACTTGAGCGTGAACCATCGTGTAGCTTAAAGAAGCTTAGCAACAGCGATTCAAACCGTCTTAATATTGAAATGAGGTTTTTACAGTCTTTTATAGATTACTGGTTTCCGCCCCACGGTTTCACCCGCATTCTCGAGGGATATTATTTTATCCAGGGATAAAAAGTATCCTATAATGTTATTCCAGGGTATTGATCTATCTATGTGCTAAGTTTCATCCAAATCCGTTTAGTTAGTAGTACTAACTTTTACATATATTTAGGAGTATTAGAAACACGAGTTAAAATATAACTCAAAGTATTACAATGTAGGTACCTACTTACCGTCACAGATAGGGTAACATCAAAAATAATAATATCATGCCGTACCATAGAGTCCCCTAACCGCACAAGGGTGTAGATTACACAACCATAAACAGATTATGTGAGATTTGTTACATGGGATGTTCATGTGTTATCTTTAACCATGGGGATAATTTGTTTTCCTTTATGGTGTTAGAAACTTTTTTTAAGTAAGTTGACGAATTATTAAACTGATTATTCCTCTACAATTTGGCGGCAATATTTTTTTAATTAATAAGTGTCTCACTTTACAGCCAATTTATTCGATTTTTAAAACAATTATACTATATACAAACTTTCAGATACCTACAAGTATCAATGTAGGTATTCTTAATTTAAAATATAAAGCGCGTCTGAATCTCTATAAACAAAATAAAATAAAACCAGGTAAACGTAAGACCGGTGGCGAAATCCTTTTTATTTATTCAAAACAATCACTCAAAAGTACCTTTATTTGTGTACATACCTTTGTTGAGTCAGGAAACAATTGTACAAAAAAACCACAAAGCTTTACAATATTCACTCTTCTGAGCACGCGACATAATTTTTCAAAACAAATTGTACATCAACCTCCATTTTATTTAAAACCACCTCACATAAAGTTTTCCTTGTAATTGCGGATCAAATTAAAATGGGTCTTAAACAAGTCGTCCGTTTAAGTCAGACCTCTGTTAGGGAGTATTTTCTTCTCAAATGTAGGCCTATTAAAGTTTGTGAATCGTCCAATTTACGTAGAGCTCTATTTGTATAGGAATGAAAGTAAAAAGGGGTAATGTTATAATGGTATCTTTCATTGTTTTTAAACAATACAAAATTGTATGTATTGTATTTCAGTTATTATACTGGTCAGTTTGCGGTTGACAGCTGATGTTACATTTGTTCAAGTATCCTTTTATTTACAAAACAAATTTTAATGTTCGCCTCCTTTAAATGTAATGGGATTTTCGACATTGCGCGCCACGCTTTGACGTTTCCCGACAATCCCGACGGAGCGGCGCGAGCGGGAAAAATGACAGCTGTCAAGTTTGTGAGACCATAAATTGAGTATTTTTTTCTAAGAAAGCCGCGCGATCAGAGTCTTTTGTTGCGTAGTGGTCAGCCATATCCTGTAGTGGTCGGGGGTGATGCTTGTTTGGTTATTGTTGCTTGGACACGTGTTATCGTGTAAACAGCCTTTATCGTGTATTTGTAATGTAAAGTCAAGTTTATAATGGTTCTTGAAGATTTTTTTTGCCAGCAAAGCAACTACATACCATCTCGTACCTAATAAATAAAAAGGTCCGGTGTAGCATGAAAATAATAATACAAGCAGAATGGTCTCAAATTTAAGGCACTTCTAGGCTTTGTGTGCTCATCTCTTTATCATCCGTCATCTTGCTATTAAGATTGAGGTCAAACAAGCCTATTTAAAATAGCAAAACATATTCCATTTCCTACACATTACAGCCAGTCTTGGCCTTGCAGTCTCGTCTCGTCCAAGACCAGTCATGGGCAAGACCAAGACGGACCTTTTCGCTTGCAGCCAGTAATCATAGTTTGCCCTGTCCATTGTTGACACTAAAACGGTCTCTTGTAAAATCATTTGTTTAGACTATTTACTGACAATGACAATCTACTAGTTTATAAGAAGCGCATTGTCTGGTTATATTGTGTGAGACACAGGTAGTGGCTGGTCACTGCACGCAAAATACACCCTTAAGGTGATCATGCTTCAACTTTGTCGATAGTACCTTGACTTAAGCAAGAATAAGACCGGTGGTGTTATTTAGCTTAATGGTGGAAACTGACGAATTGATCTTTACAGTACCTTAAACTTACTTTTACTGATAATTACGTAAATACTGAACACTTATGTTATAGGTACCTTATCTACTACCTACCTATATTTTTACCAAACCGTAGATTGCTCATTGGACCTTATTTTGAAGATATATTATTTGTTTTATGACAAGTGAAAGTAGAATTAAATAAATACCTAACAAGCAAGTGCTGCAACCTTATTAATCTAGATTTAGGTAAGTATTGTAACTATACACATTTTTTTATTGCATCGTGAGTGGTCCGCTTAAGATCAGGGTTGGGAAAATACAAAAAGATATCGATATTTAATAATTTTCGACAGGTAAAAAATTTGTAACAATTTTTTTTATGTCAACAAGTTTACTAGCGGGCTGACGGTCCACCTGATGGTAAGAGGTCGCCGCTGCCTACTATAGTATCAGCTCCGTATTGGTTTAATAAAACTCAGATTGCAATGATATCTGAATTCATCGATTACAAATTACTCGCTTGACTATCGACATTCCTGTCAAATCCACTATATCTTAAGAACTCCCACTATGTGTTTGTGTTCATATTTTGCAATACCAGGGGATTGCCGATGTGTTGCCGACCTTGAAGAGTTTATTCACGCCTCTTTTAAGGAGCCCCATTTCGTAGAACTGAGAGAAACCTTGATTGGGAGCTCATTCCATATTCCAATAGTCCGCAGTAACGTCCGAATGAAACGTTGCGTAGTCGAATGAGGCAGCTCGAGGATGAGGATGAGCACCACTACATCGGCGAGCGGTGCAAAAAAAATGGCGATTGTAAGATTCTTGCATTCATAACAAGACGAATTACAAAACTGAGAGTACCAGTGCTGAAATCAGCAATTATGATAATTCAAGACAAGACCAAGACTCATTATTTCATTCACTAATTAAAAGACTATCCATGCCATTAAAGTTCCTACCCTAAAAACTGACACACACATGCATTATTTGAGACCTCTAAATAGCACATAACAATGCATTTAACCTTGTGACGGCTCAACGCTTCAAATCACTTTACCTTTGCCGATATTGCAGAAAAAAACATTACTAAATGGACACCCATACGTCACTAGGACACATTTGGACACAAAAGAGGCTATTAAAGTCAAAATATTTTCAAAATACGAACTCGCCACGCTGGGGGCGGTGCTTTGCGAAATACCGCGAGGGTAAATAGTGCTGCTCAACTATAGTTTGACTTATCGAGTTAAGTAATTTACGGTACCAAAAGTAAACATGTATGTTAATATACTTACAATTAGTTATGTTTATAAGTAAGCATTCTCTCTAGTATACTTTTAAGTACCTACTTTAAGTCCTAGGGATAGATTAGCTTTAAAATATACCTAGGTACCTACTTGTGACACTAACAGAGTAAAAAAGCACTTGGCAGCCAATTTTGTAAAAGGAGACTGCAGCGTACGTAAATTTGACAGTTTTTTTTATCGATATCGATAAACAGACTATTTCTAACTATCATTGCATATTCTTTGTCAACAATATCGCAAAAGTGGATTTTCTTTCTTTTCAACGACCACGATCTATGGTTAGATCGTTTTTTTCTCACCCAGTTGGGCGCTTTTGTAAGCGCAGACCGAAAGGCACTTTTAACGAACAAACTAGCGGTACGTGTTTCGATTGCGTCTTTGTATTTGAGAGTTTTTACTTAAAGTTTTAATCGTTTGATTGGTTTGATAAGATTATTTAGTAAGTTTAATTTTTAACTTTAATATAAAAATGTAAAAATATTCAGCAATTAAATTAATAAACTATTTTGTATATTATTCTATTTCACTTTCAATTTCATTGTTCAAGATGGTGAACTTTCTATTTCTTTTTTCACACCTATTTATTATTTTCATAAAAGACAGAAATACATTAAAATCATTCACATAAAAACTACTTAAAGCCTCACCTAGAAACAGTAGATCCATTTGAATAATAAATGCGTTCGAAACAACTACCAAACACTCGTACGAGCTTCCGAAAATATTAACATACACAAGTAATTTAAATAATTCCCATTTAAAACACACAAACACACATTCGTAACCATAATCGGATATAATCGCTAAGTTACAAAACGAGCATAAATATTAACTCAATAGACCGTTATCTATATCAACATTATTCCAAAACAAAATTCTTACAATAGCTGAATTAAATGGCCCATCCCTGCTCAACCAAAACAATTTTCTATTATAAAACATAACCGGATGTTATAAAGTAGTATTATTGCCCGATTATACCGAAAAAAGTTGCGTACTTCCGCTCCTAAAACACTATGTGACACGAATAGGAATGAAAGAATTAAGTTTGGTTCGTCATTAAACACGAATAAAAATTGGATTTCCACCCTACAATCTGTGCCATAACGGGGCAATAAAAAAAAGATTTAAACCCTTTATCTATGGTTGCAGGAAAACGCGCGAACTTAAATGTCACGGTGACATTTTGACATAACAGCGTAATTAATTCGTTTATTAAAGTCAGATGTGGTAAACAATTTTCTTGAAAAATATCTAATCAGTGAAACAATTTATTCAATTTTAAGAATAATATAAGTTTTTAACCTATCTCTAAGATAAATAATTATTAGCTGTTGTACTAAAAAAATATATTTCACACAAGTGATATTTTGGATTATGTAGGTACCTACCCTACCGCTAAAGAATAGCATTGTTATCAGCGTTTTTATAAGACTAATATTTCTTATTAAAATAGTTTTAATAATTAGCAAGCGACAATCAGCGCGCGTGGTTTGCAACCGCGGCCACGGCGAGCGGGACGTGCCTGATCGCTGATCGCGCATATTTGTGCGCGGCGCGCAGCGAGCGACGTGTGCGGTCTCCGTTCGCGCCTAAAGACAGTTCTATTTTTGTTTTTTTTTAATCGTTCGGAATTTTATTGGCTCGTTTGAAAATCTATGCCACGCACAATCGACTAGTTTATCTTGCGTAGGTTCTTCTTAGTTATCAGTACTTACAGCAACCAAATAATTTTAAATTTAGGGACACCTGCAGGAGATCCTGTTCTATTTACTTATGCATGATAAGTCTAGGGTGGGGTAGCTGCCCCCCTGCCTCACCCTGGGTACGGCCATACTATATCCAAATGGTAATAAGTAGGTAATTAGCCATTCTACTAAAACTTTTCTGATACATACAACTCAAAAGTTACGGAGTAAGGAGAACAATAGACAAGCAAGTAAATAGACCAACTTTCGAGAACTTATAGCGAAGAAGTCATTATTATATCTATAGATAGACCCACATTAAAGTTAAAATATCTTGGTTGCTTGTTAAACTTCAATTTCTCATGCTCGGAACTCTGCATAATTCATCAAATTCTAACGATTCGTTGCCAAGACAACACAAGCATTCGCGCCAAAGAAATAAGCATACCTATCTATACCAAAGGCAAACAGTAATTGGAGCCTCCAAAATCCGTTTCGTTAGCCGCAAAAATCGACACCATCGGAACGCGCCGCGAGCGGAACGTCAAATGAAAAAAACAATCTAAAATTCAAAAAAGGAACTACAATTGGGTCGTCTAGATACTTATCTATGGGCTCCTAATGGGCCATTGTCTTCCGAAGTTGTTCGTTCGGAATTTTTAAACTTTTTCTTCGTTTAAATTTAATTGCGGCAATTTTTACGGATGTCACTCGATACAGAGTGCGTTTTACCGGACACGACTTTGTGATCGCCTTGTCACTTAACTACATCTTCTGATAATGTTATTTGGGGTCCTTTGAGTAGGAAACCTTAAACATATTCTACAATTTATCGTTATCTTTGGTCTTCTTCCATAATTATAGACTCTCTGGTCGTTGTAGCTTCTTTCTTTTGAGATCCCTTTCTAGACCAGAGATCAGATACCAAATAAATGCAAAGTTAAGGGGCAACGTGTCGCTTAAATTAAGGACACCATGTTGCTTGAGTATTGGTTCCCTACCCAACTTTATGATTTTAAATTTGAATCGCAAAATATTTTTTTTTTAAATCGCAGAGTACCGATTAGCTTTGCATGTCACAGGATGAAACTGACGTGTAAGACAAACAATAATTTAATATCTATTTAAATATCATCTGTGGGATTTCACTGCACTAATATTGCATTACCTAATTTGTGTTTATTTAGATTACAACACTAAGATTTCCGTTCTATTTGCGTTTTAAAAAAAATATAATAAATGTGTTCAAGTCACGAGGCTTTCAATGCATTTTTTTATTTTACCTGTGCCGGTGATCACAACAAAAACCGTTTTTGTCACAACTTTAACCGATATAGTGACAAAAGAAGACAAATTACTTAGAAATTTAGCGTAAATTCTGATTATTTGCGGTGATTTTCGAGGAATACTTTTAGAACAGTTAGATTGAGTATGTATAAAAACTTATTTTCTCGTTTCTTCATTATACAGCTAGGTATCAAACGAGATATAAAAAAGAAAAAACCATAAACATATTTTCATACTCGCCGCCGGTACATAAAATAAAGAGCCTGTTACCTGGCACTAAAGTAAAGGTCGCTTTGAAAAAAATCATCTAAAAAAGGTTACGTTCCTTTTTTAAAGGGGCCAATGAAAAATCGCGCTTGATACGCGTAATGCCCTACCGAATTTTGAAATCAGAGACTTTTTGGAATAGAGGCAAGTGTTGAGTGAGATAGTTATTTATTTTATTTTAAAATTGTAATAATTTACAATTATTGATACAAAACCTAAGCTTATTTTATTTCTAGCTGAAACATATACCTAAACTAACAGCGCCTGCCCTATATGTCCGTCCGTTTATGAGGGTGTTTCTCTATGGGTCTCTTTTGGCTCAGGTTTGTCATAAAAATTGACGATTTCAAATGCTTGTCATATGTGCAATATTTAAGTAAGTACCTACATAAATAAATGCGTGTTAAAAAGGCCTCTAATGCCATTCAATCAAGAAGTGAAGTGAAGTTAATAAGGCCAAAGACCATTAGAAAAATATAACACACTATGTAATATTTATTTAAAATCTTAGTAAAAATGTTGAAACACAAAAATATAAAAGGATCCATGTTAAAAAACCAGCTCCACCCCACCTCTGCCCGTACAATATTGCCGCCGAAAACCATTTTAAAACAAGAACAAGAGCGCTCCAAATTCAAATCTCCCACCGCTGTATATAAATTTGTTTGAGACATAGTTTTTTTTTCAATAATTTAAGACGACGCACAAGTCACCGCGCGATAAAGTGTTTACCGACTTATTTGGCGACTCATTTTATTTTTTTGCTAATTTATTGGAATGCACTTCATAAGTTACCTACATTTATTTCGTGTATTATATTTTATTTACTTTTAATTTATTTGACAACCGTTAACTACCCATGCTAAACATTTACAACCTTTGGTTACATAATACTTTTTTTATCTTGGGACTTTTAGTAATTTTTGAAATAAAATCGAATAAGAATAAAAAAATTATAAAATGCAATCGAGTATCTAAGTATCGAAGAAAAAAAAATAGAAAATCACAAAACAGTAAAATATAAGAATGAAGTAGGTGAAGTAGCTCAGTGGTATAATGACGTCGAATGCTGTGGTCGCGAGTTCGAATCCTACTATGAGTTTGAGCATTCGGTGAAGGAAAACATCGCGAGGAAACCATAGCACGGTGGTAGAGTACTTTGTAGTACCCGCCTGGCTGGCTACCACCCTCAAGTTGAAAATCTGTCGCCTAGCACCTCCCAGTGTGTTCCGACAGCTGCACTTTACAGCCAGTTCTCTTCTAGACATAGACAGACAAAAAACAGTAAGTACCTCCATGAAAAAGATTTTTATCAATACAATAGGCTAGTTGACACTGTCAAAAATAAATGATCAAACACTAACCAATGCATAAAACATCTAAAAACACGTGGAAATATCAAATATGTTGTACATTTAATGCTTTTTATGATTTTTAATTACCAGTGGAACCACTAAGAGTAGAGTATTGATGATGTGAAACTATGACGTCATAATGTAATATTTCATACAAAATTCCTTATAAACTATCGTTTTGACATTTATTTAAAAGTAGCTGATTTGATATGTCAGTCAATTCCCCTATAAATAGAATTAATGTGTTTGTCTGTAATTTCAAAATAATTGATGTCAGTCTGTCTCTCATTGTTTGTCCGGGCTAATCTCGTAAACGGCTGAATCTAATTTTACCCGTAAACGCGAGTGAAACCGCGGCAAATATATTGTTAAATATAGAAACGGTATCTATATATAAAAGCATTATATCTTCCACATAAACATCTCGATTTTCTAATGATAGTTTAAACAAATCGAAAACACAAACACACAGTAAAAAAAAAATTGTATCATCTTGAAAACCAATTATCTACGGTACATAGTGACGGTTTGTGTTTTTGTCACGATCCCACGAACTCACCTATCATTATAATTATTAAGGGTTCCGTAGAAAATATTACAATTTTATTTTAAATTAGCTTCCGCCCCCGAGGGATCTTGTGTTTTCCCGGGATAAAAAGTAGCCTATATGTTATTCTAAGGTATGACCTATCTATGGGCCAAGTTACATCCTAACCCGTTCAGTAGTTATTAGACCTAAAAGTTTTTTTCAAAATCACTAATATTAGTTTATTTATGGCCCTAAGCGGTCGCTAGAATGTGAGTAGCGTACACAAAAAGATTGAAAAACACTAGCTTAGAGTATAAAATAAATAAATCAAATAATAATAATTATCCTGTATAATTTTTCACACACGTCTATCTAATCCCAAACTAAGGTATTATGGAAACCATTATCTGATAAACTATACTAGGTATATGATTTTTCTTGATAGTAGAGGTAAACAGGGTTATTGGTAAAACGCTGGAATTACTTCATCATTATGAAAAACTTTTACTATTAGATCAACCGTGAAATCACGAAAAAAAAAACTTTTTTTTATCTTTCTCATAATAAACAATTACTGTAGCTGTAACTGTGTAAGCTGTGTAGCTGTGAACACCTTGAATAAGTTTGCTAATTAAAAAATCATATATTGATCTATTTGAAGTAATTTTCAATGGTTCTTTAAAGTATTTTCGCAAAGATCCCTATAAAATAAATAAAAACATAACATTACAGCATCCCTGTGTGTCTGTGTGCGTGATCTATCTCCGGACCAAATTATCACATTTGTTGGCGCTCAGCTCCTTATACGGGATGTATATCTTTTTTTATTATTATTATAATAATCAATATATAAAAAGAAAAATCCTGACATGAACCATCAACGCCCAGCCCAAACGTTTAGACCTAGAAAACTGCAAATTTTGCGTAAAAAATCCCCTTATAAATACTAATAATAGTTTTATCGTTGAGATTGGAGATACTTAAATGAATTTTATTATCTTTATATTCTTTACATAGTATAAAACAAAGTCGCGCCCGCTGTCTGTTCGCTTAGATCTTTTAAAATACGCAACGGATTTTAATGCAGTTTTCAGCAATAGATAGAGCGATTCAAGAGGAAGGTCTATATTCAAGTATAATAAATGCATTTTATAGTACAGCAAAGCTGAGAAAAGCTGGGACGGTTCGCTAGTTATTAATGTAAGGAATAAAGTCGAATTTCTTGAAATTCAACCCCTAAATAGCAAAATAGGGGTTCACGGAAACCGCGGGGTGGAAAGCTAATACTTAATATTAAAAAAAAAAACATGCTTATTATCGCCTAGGCAGATGTCTAAGTGATCCTAGTCGAGAAGATAGATGTACCGGTGATTGAATAATTTATTGTAACTTAATAGAATGTATTAAATATTAAATATTTTTATCCTTTAAAAAAAAAATATTGAATAATGAAAAATATTATTATTATTTTTTCAAATATTATTAATACTTATTTACACCTATTTCTCTCCAACCTGTATATAAGAACAATAATCACCAAACGGACGCCGCCCATACACTTTGGTATCGTAAAAAACTATCGACTGCCCCTTTCTAACGCTTACTAATAGCTGTGTCTATCTCCCTCACTCCTACCAAAATGTCGGACAGTAGAAAATTAATAACTAAGAGATACCATAATAGTGTGAGCCCTGACTTTAAATAAATGATACGATATGAGGGGTCGTGGAAAATGGCTAGAGATTTGTTCCTAGCTCCCATAGGAATATAATTCACTCTATGGCCGTAAAATAATTATTATTTTGGAGTTCATTTTGTCTATGTTTTTTACTAAAATAAAATGTAGAGCGACCATTGCTTTGAGTTAGAAATTAGGATAACAACAAGAAGAATTATCTTTTATTTATTTATAACTAAAAAGTAGCCTATTTTCGTCTCCGACTCACAATCTTTCTCTATGCCAAAACATCGATTTTTTTTTTTTTTTTTTTTTTTTTTTTTTTTTTTTTTTTTTTTTTTTTTTTTGAAAGGACTAAAGTTGGTAGCCTCTGATGGCTGCTCCAACCTTACCGGACAATCGGCGAGCGCAGAGAGCTCTCAACCGGGTAACATTTAGGTAACAACGCCTGAGGGCACCCCCGAGTGGGGTACGAACCTCGGCTCAGGGCGTTACCGGGGGAAGGGGAGGACTTTGTACGAGTTACGACTAATTGGGGGCGGTCGGATTACTAATGGCAGCTCGGGCCGCTTGAACGGGACGAGACTGAGTGGGACGTCGCGGCGGTCCTCGCCGTCGAGGACGGTAGCGTAATCGGTTTTGTGTAGTGTGTTGTGTACTTTTACGGGCTTCGTCAGCTTCGATCTGAGCTAATGTTATGGGGTCATCCGGCTCGCTGAGGGCTTGCCTTGGTCTAAGGATACGGAGTATACGAGAGGGCGTGTACGTTGCGGCTTTCACTATAAGAGGGTTGCGGTGATTAACGGCGGTATTGAAAAATCTGCGTGAGGCGCGTTTTATAAATTGTTTTAACGTGGGGAGACCTAAATCAATGTGGAGATTTTCATTACGCATGTACCACGGGGCGCCCGTGGCTTTGCGCATGAAACGGTTTTGAATCACCTGAAGGCTATGGATCCGTGCAGGAGCTGCATGTGCGAACACAGTACTAGCATAGGTCATAATGGGGCGGATACACGTGGTATATAGTCTAACCTTGCTTTTGAGGGCAAGTTTAGACTTATGATTCAATAAAAAGTGGAGGCGCCCTAACACAAAGGCGGCGCGCGCGCGGACCGCTTTAATGTGGGCATCAAAGGTCAAACGATCATCGAGAATTACTCCGAGATATTTGGCTTGCCTTTCCCAGGGGATTGGTTCACCGAATAGAGTAACTGCCTTTGGAGGGGTGGGGGTACCTCGATGGTAGGGTCTGTAGAATAGGACCGCCTGGCTTTTGACAGGATTGATTTCGATCCTCCATTTCCGAAACCAGGCGCCTAGGGCGTTAGCCGCGGTTTGGAGGTTCTTAACAATGACTGAGGGGGACTTACTAGAGCAGTAGACCGCGGTGTCGTCCGCAAAAAGAGCTAGCTGCACTTTGTCGGTCTTTGGCATATCACTCGTGTAGAGTGAGAATAGCAAGGGAGATAGTACCGAGCCCTGAGGGACACCGGCACCGATGGGGTGAGGGGAGGAGAGTGCGCCTAGAATGCGATATCGAAAGTGGCGATTTGACAAATAATCTCGTAAGATAAGCACGAGTCTATGTGGAACACCTAAGGTGAATAGCTTAAAGATTAAGCCATTGTGCCACACTTTGTCAAATGCCTTCGCGACATCGAAGAATAAGACGCCTGTCATGTTACGCTCTTGGTACTGGGAAGAGATGTGTTCAACAATACGATGTACTTGTTGAACACAAGAATGTTTGGCTCGGAAGCCAAATTGTTCGTCAGGGATGAGATTATTGGCGTCGGCATATGTTTTGAGGCGGATATAGATCAGTCTCTCATACATCTTGCCCAAGACATTTAATAGACTTATGGGGCGGTAACTGGAGGGCTCGGACCTGGGTTTGCCGGGCTTATGGATTCCAATTACATGGGCCTCTTTCCACTGATGTGGAAAAATATTACAAGAGAGGGCAGCGTTAAATATGGATGTTAGCAGTATTATGAGGTGGGCGGGAAAACATCGATCTGTTACTACATTACCTACTGCGTAAAAGGACTAACTAACAAACACTTTCAAATTTATAATAATAACTAATTTTTAATAGTCAGTCAGTTTATGTTAGGTTTTAGTACAATGCACAATGGTCTCAAAATCAAAAACTCATTTATTCAGTTTAGGTTAGGGCCTAAACTGAATAAATGAGTTTTTGATTTTGAGGCACTTATGAACGTCAACAGTTACAGTTTTACAATAGACTCTACTACCGGTTCCACATACACTTATAGCCATTCTACTAAAACTTTTCACAGACTTTTTGAGTCAACTTGAAAAGTCACTCTACACGTAAGTAGGTAATCATTTCACTTTACTAGTGCACTTGTATTGATCTTTATTGGACAAAATACCACCGATAATCTCTACTAATAATAAAGCTGAAGAGTTTGTTTGTTTGAACGCGCTAATCTCCGGAGTTAGGTACTGACCCGATTTGTTTTTTTTTTTCACTAATAGGAAGCTACATTATCCCCGAAACTTATAGAATGGTTATAGGCTACTTTTTATCCCAGAAACACGAGTGAAACCGCGGGGAACAGCTAGTATTCAATAAAACGCAAAATACACGATTTTATATGAAAATAAAACGAAAACGCAACGTCGCTTCGCAAAAAGCCAAAAAGTCCGAGATTTATATTCAAATAAGATAAAGACTCATTATTTCATAAACACAGACACCCTACAGCTAGAAATGAGGCCGCCATATTGGAGTGCTTTTTTGAAACCACAATAATGGCGTCCATAATCCGTTGCCGCGGGATGACTTCATATAATCTATGGTCTACCTCGATGACTCTATATTATCTCTGGATTGTTTTTTTTTTACCAATTTTTCAAACAAATTATGTGATAGCAATATTATCTCTCTACGGTTGAATTTTTATTATTTATGGGTTTTTGGAAATATAAAGAGGTACCGAAAAATGTTTAATGATCCATAAATCTTGGTATAGTGATTTCTTACTTATTATCAGAATGCATTGATCATTATTTAGTTGTTTTATATTTTTATTTAAAAACTACAAATTCAGTTTTTATATATAGCTTTATCTACTTATTGATTTGTATTTTCTATGGTACTAGCTGTTCCCCACTCGGTTTCACTCACGTTCCTGGGATAGAAAACCTATAAACCTTCGGGATAATGTAGCTTGTGAAATATTTTTTCGACCAATAATATTATTTATTAAAGAATATATAGTTACCGAGAATAGCGCGTTCAAACAAACAAACTCTTCAGCTTTATCATTAGTAAGCATAGATTTTAAAATGATTATTTAAATCATAAAGACTAATACAAAATGTAAAAAATCCATTTCCTTTTTTTGGGTGTAATATTCACAAAAATCTGAGGAGCCATTTGGTCAAGAATGTGCGATTATACCTACCTACATGTGAAAGGATTTTTGCAAATTCGGTGACGTTTAGGTAGATACTTCAATTTTAATCTGTACAATTAAACATGATGCACATAATATATTTTTCGTAGGACAAATAGACGAAAGGATTCGTCAAAAAATTACCTAAACCAGCCTCTAAACCCATCGTATTTTTGACATTTCCAGCCTCAAAAGCCAGATCTTTTCTAGGCTTCGTGTGGTTACCACAATCAGCCACACTAACACTTTCTCACGACGTCACGAATAACGGCAAATGTAAAAGCAAATCAACAAAGCCTCGCCTCACACAGCACAAGATTTTTCAATATTTTGACATTTCCGAACACTATACAAATTCGAGATTTATAGTTCGCGGTGACTTTGTACCGGCGGGGTGTTTGTATGAATAGCTTATTGTACCTGTCGTATCATACGTCGCGACAAGGTTAGTGCGGCGCTTTGCAGTTGGGTGGTCTTAAAAAATCTTTTCTAGTGTAATTTATAGTTTTTTTTTGCGGTTAAATTAATTCGTTTGGTTTAGAGTTGGAAGGTGATTTATCTTGAAGTGTGGGCAAGCCCTTTTATAGGTTAGATGGCTAACTATCAGCCATTTTTATTATATTCTGAGTAGGTAGGCTATAATCGTTCTTCCATTTATAAAATTAAGTTATTCATTAGATACTTCAATAATAAAGCTGAAGAGTTCGTTTGTTTGAACGCGCTAATATCTGGATCTACCAGGCGGATTCGAAACAATCTTTCACTAATAGCTCTTTATTCTTTGCTAATAGGAAGCTAAGTACTTAGTTTATCCCTGAAGGTTATAGTCTACTTTTTAGCCCTGGAACACAGATGGAGCCGCGAGGCAGAAACTAACCATCAAAAGCAACAAACCAAACAACATCTTGACAGAGTCCAAACGCCACAATTACCTTAAAACTTTCTTTTTTTTTTTTAAAAAAACATGCAAAATTTTGATAAGTACCTTTAATACTTGACCACCGGCTACCCATCTGGCTCGTAACCGCAAAGCATCGAGAGAAACTGACCTTAATAAGGGACACTAAGGTTTGCTCAAGGGTCTGCTTTAGTTATGATACCTAGGTATATTATTATGGTTACATGCAGATGGCATATTTTTCTTTTTTTTTTTAAAGCGCTCATAGCAACGTCGAATACAATGAAGGCAGCATGGGCGCCGCCAGGATTTCTTTCAGGGGGGTATAAAGTTAAAACGCCTTCAGTTTTTATTCAAATAAATTTAATAGAGAATAAAAAAATCTTATGTATTTTCTTTCTTGCACCTCCCTGCCGGCGTCCATGGAAGCCAGGTTCAAACCCTATGAGCTTGAGCTTTTGGTGAAGGAAATACACCGTGCAGCTGTCTGAACACACCGGTTATGATGCTTAGCAATTGTTTTTAAATTGAGGGTAGTAGCAAACCAGGCGGGTACTGCAAAGTAGTCTAGTTAGTCTCTAAATACTATGGTAACCTCACTTTTCTAATTTTATATATTACCAAATTCTAGGTTTTTGTATCGTAGTTAATGTAAGGAATTTTAAAGTTATGTTTTTTACATCTTGGGTTACATTACTGGATAATCCCTAATTCTTTTGAAAATAAAAAATAGCCTATGTTACTCAGTGATAATATAGCATTCAACTGGTGATTTTTTTAAATCTGTCCAGTCGTTTTTGATATTTCATTACATATAAAAATATAAATCTTTTTTTTTACGTTAGAGTTTAATTCAAATTTAAAAGTGTCTTTAATTAAATGAAGTCATTGCAAGTATTTTTAATCGTCAAAATATGTACGATAAAAAATATGTATAACTAGCTGCCCCCCGCGGTTTCACCCGCGTTCCCGAGGTACCTTATGTTTTCCCGGGATAAAAAGTAGCCTATATGTTATTCCAAGGTTATTATTATATCTATCTATGTGCCAAGTTTCATCCAAATCCGTTCAGTAGTTTTTACGTGAAAGAGCAAATTCAAATTCAACCAAGGAAGTGGTTAAACCTTTCAGAAATTGTCAAAAGACAAATTATAATTTTGACCCATTTCACAATTTCCCATATGGTATCTTGACCACTGACTGACTGATGATTATAATTTTAAAGTCCGACCGTCCGTCTGTGTCCTTTTAGGAGTATTCGAAAATAATTGTCTTCGATTTAATGTTAGTATTTACTCAAGAACTGTGTACTACGGTACTACCTAGTGTACTACTTAGTAAAATTATTAGTTGTTTTGACAGAACGCTTTCAAAGCTTAAAAATACCCAAGGGAAATCGGCCGCATTGTGAATTTTTGCGGATATTTTTGCGTTTTATTTTATTAAATAAATTTTAAGTTAGTAGGTTCCTATATACCTATTGAAAGGAATTTTGTGATTAGCGCCTGAGCTAAGATGTAGGTACTTACCTATGTGAACTGATTTTTTATTCATAACAAGAACAAATATACAAAATACAAGCTAAAAAAAACCTCGAGGCCTAAAAGACAGACTAATCAGGATTCATTATGCCATTGGTTCCTTATCAATAATTAAAAGTCTACATTTCCCGTAATTTTGAATATGGAATAAAATTACATATCATGAAAGTAACTTGAATAGTTATTGTATTGAAAACAATATTTTCTTTGACATGTTAAGAAATTGCATATTATTATTTTGCGGTCGAATGCTTCGTTTATGTAAATGGTAAATGTATATCATTAGGCCGCTAAAAGCCTCTGTTTGAGGTCTCTTTTGTAGCCGCAGACAAATAATTTGGCCTGGATTTGCTTGGGTAGGCTTGACTCATTTAATTTATTGACTGAAGATATTCCATTGAAAGCCGTAGGTAGTTAGTGTGCAACTGCATGAAAAGAGTGATCGGTAAAGTTAAGCAATGTTAGGTGTGGTAGGGAGATGGATGGGCGATCGACATCAATGACATTTATTTAGTTTGTTTTTTTTTTAGATTATTCGTTCAGCTCATTCTTTCAATTATTTTGTGTATTCCTTAATAAAGGTTAGTTTTTATTCAGAAAAATCGTAAAATCCCTCGGGAACGCGGGTAATACTGCGGGATGGAAGGTAGTTTAATAAGAAATAGGTATAGTATGACACAACTTAGATGAAGCATCGGCAAACTTCGTAAAATCGATCGTTCTCGAAAAGAGTGCGCCTACAACATTACTCATGTGTTAAAAAATGATCGGCGAAAATGATCTTGTTGAACGTTGAATGGCGCGATACTGAATTATTTTTATTTGTTGTGTAAATCGGAAGTGAAGTGTACGAAAACGATTCGCCGATGCTACATCTAAGTTGTGTCATACTGTAATTATGTAGATGGTTAATATTTTTTATATTTCAACATTTGTTTAACTGCCATCTAGTATTGAGTGGCATAATAAAATCCTAATATGTTTTACTGCCATCTATGATTGAGTAGTTGAACTATTTGTAGTACCTATTTTCATATCAACAAATCTTCTAAAAGTTACATTCTTATTTACATAGATAGCGCTTTCCTTTATGTAGGTTTTAGTGACACCTATTTTATGTTGTTAGTACTACTTCGATACCTGACATTACTAGTTTCGTACTTTAATTACATAGATGGAGTTATTCCGCATCTAATTTTTAGTGATATCTTTTTTATTTTGTTGGTACTATGTTCGATGCCGATAAACAAATAAGACATTTCTAGTTCCGGAATTTAGTGTATAGATGGCGCTGTATTATATAAAGATTCAATAAATTGTAATTTGAATAAAAACCAATACTCGTGTATAACATAAAATATATTTCTTAAAAACTAAATACATCATTATTTAGAGTACCATAAGTGTAATAAGCTATTTATTAAATTACGCCACGCCAACAGCGCCATGTTTATGATAAAACATTAACAATCAAATTGCACGAATATTTTATTACAATAAATTCGAGATATTTATATATTATATTACATAAAAAGGAATGTTTACGTTACTAATCTCAATATAATATATACATATATATTTTTCTCTTTTTTGTCATGTTTAATTTTGCTAATGATTGATACACCTAAATTTTTACCGTAGTCTAGCACAAGTAATTTGTCGATAATTAAATTTGAAATAGATATTTAAAATATGTCTAAGTACGTAGTAGTTGTTCCAAGACACAAAGTGTTTGTATGTTTGGACGTCATGTCATGACTTCACCAACAAAAATTGCATAATTATTTACTAATCGACAAATTACAAATTGATTCCAACTCAAACCCAAACCTAGCTCTGTCTCTTTTTCTTCTTCTTTCTCTTTCTAACCTCATTGAAATCATATTCGACGGTAGTCCCACTCAAATCCTGATAACCTTCGGACTTATGCGTCTCATAGTTTGGAAAATTAATACCTTCAGTTTGTTGATAATTTTCGGTGAAAGTTTCAGAGAATTTCGTGCTCAAAGTTTCCGAGCCGAAGAATTTGTTGGTCAGGTTGTCGGTGGGTTTTTGCAGGTTTTGATACTTCTCGTTTGGAGGGTAGATTGTGTTTAATATGTTGCTTGCTATGGCGGCGGGCGTGGCGGGGTACGCGCCCTGTTGTAGCGGTCAGAACTTCAGGTCCTGGCAAAATATCAAGTAGGAATAATTTATACATAAAAAAAAGTTTTTTTGTATTATTGTCTTTAAATTGAACATAATGTATTTTTTTTATGAAATCGGTCCATAAGCAAAATAGTAATGCGTGAACAAGCATTTAAAAAAAATAAACAGACCAATTGAGAAGCTCCTCCTTTTTTTTTTCTTCTTCTATGTACCTACCTATCTACGATCAGTCTCTTGACTAAGGAGGTTAAAAAATAAAAATTGTCACCAATTTTCTAGTGAGTTTTGGTGATAATTTTCTAACGGCTGAGCGGATCTTGAAACATAGCTAAAAACACTCTCGATTAAGTCACCTTTTAAACAAAAAAAACAATCAAAATCGGTCCATCCGTTCAGGAGACACACACACAGACAGACAGACACGTGAAACTTATAACACCTAAAAATAGCCAGTGGAATACCTTAATAGCCTGTGGTAGGTCCGGTAACTTCATGTCCCTGAGCTGCTGCGGTAGGTTCATGCTCTTGACGGCTGACACTGCACGCGCTGGCGCCGCTGATATGCCCGCCTGGAATATTAATTAATTTATTTATTTTTTTTAATTTGCCCAATATTTTTTTACCTACCATTTTCCACACACACATTACCACAAGCGTTTTTATTCTTATGGCTTTTGTTTACAAACTGTTACTTTTTTATTATTTTTTAGTTAGTTATTAAAATTACAACCTTGACAGGAAAAAAGTTTTTATAGTCAATAAGGACGAGAATCGCCTGCAAAAGGGAGTTGCTTTTCACGATTTTCAATCTTAGGTATTTTCCATTTGACAGCGACGCCTGAATGGTTGCCGACACCAAAAATGCAAACCATTTCAACCATCCATGAAAAACATTTATGTGTAAACATGTCTGTTTGTCCCGAGTCTGGGTGTACTTATCTATGTATGTATTTACAAGAAAAAATAGTATATTTAGTATATCAGTTATCTGGTTGTTCATATATTGAATAAACAGTGGTTATTTACCAGGAACATATATTGCTTGTGTCAAAGACACTAGAACACAGAAAGAACAACACTTACATATAGAATAGATTAAACACTATTTGCATCTATACTGTGTCAGTATCTGCACAAATGCATATGGCCTCCAACAATAACCGTGTGTGAAGAGTGGTCCAGGATATTTATTCCTCTATACAATTTTAGTGATGACACTGAATGTAAACCTCCTGACATTTGAGAGACAATTCTCCTGACACCAGACACACAACTCCTGACTGACACCTATTAACTAAAAGGGCACTCACACCAACCTCGTGTCGCTGCATCTTGTTCTGCTCTTGCAGCCTGCACAGTATGTCCGCCATGTTGGTCTGCAGCACCATCCCGCCCATGACAAGCTCGTCTAGAACTTGGTGAGCGGCATCAGCGTGGAAGATCAGATCCAGCTCGCATACATTCTCGAAGCATTTGTCTAAGGTTTCTACAAATACCTGGAAATTTAGAGTTTGTATGTTTAATTTTTGGATGATAAGCTTGATGATACATTAATGTGATGGACCACACATGTTTTAAGAGTACACTGGCTCAGCTAAAATATATGTCAACAACAATTCAATTTATTTTTTAATCTTATCTAATTATGTATTGATTTTTGTTGTTTTTTCTTAATTAATCAATTTATGTATTTCAAGCCTCTAGTGGCACAATGTAATTTTAATATTCTTTAAGTGTATTTGCTGATAATGTAGTTGGCTGCAATATTGTCACCATTGTATGAAATCTATTATTTTTGATTTATGTATTTTGTAGCTGTTTTTTTGTCCCTAAATAAATAAATTAACAATCTTAGTGTAAGTGTAACCGCTGAAAGTATGTTTCTGTTAATTGTGGGCTTATGATAGAAAAATACCTTTTCGAGAAATACTCAATCAAAATAAGAAAATACTTTTTTACGTCAGATGTAAGTGCTTACCATCGCATATTGTCATTTGCAATATCAAAGGTATTGGAAATGTGTGTGCCAACCTGTTACAATGCCGAGAAGGCAACTGGCTTTCAAGTGCAATTACCGAACACACGGTAGGTGCTTGCAACAGATGTTCAACTTGAGGGTGGGCCTTTTCTTAGATTAATCTCTTTATTTACAGTAGTGCCTAGATGTATATTAATAATTAAATTAGTTCTATAATGGAAGTGACGCAGGATTCGATGATGCAATCTAAATAATATAATTACCTGAATTAAGTCTAATATTCCTAGCTCGCTTTCCGAGGAATCCACACAGAACACAAAGTATAATGTAGCATAATGTCGGTAAATCAGCTTGTAGTCTGAACCACCAATCAGACTGGAATTAAACAACAATTAATTAATTAAATATATTGTTTACACCATACAAATAATTATAGTACAAATAACAAAATATGTAATGTAAAGAAATCTTACTCAAATAATTAACTTTTAAAAAGAGTAATTTTGGGACCAAATTTCATTTGCAAAACATAAGGTTATGAGTGAACAAACAATTATTACCTGCTTTAAAAAAAACATAAAAAAGCATACAACCTAATTGAGAATCTCCTCCTTTTTTTAAGGAGGTTAAAAAATAAATTTCAACTGATTTTTTTTACCATGTATTTGACCAAAATCTCACTGGGGTCAGTGATGACCAAGTGACCATGTGGCCGATGAAAATATCCACAAAAGCCTAGAAGGGAACTGGCTCTTGAGCACAGCTGATGGAACATACCAGTAGGTGCTTGGTGACAGATTTTCAACATAATTGTGGTACCCAGCCAGACGGGTACTTTAAGTTAAGTGTATGTGGAACCGGTAGTAGAGTCTATTGTAAAACTGTAACTGTTGACATTCATAAGTGCCTTATTAGGGCCTAAACTGAATAAATGAGATTTTGATTTTGAAGTACCTTACCATTGTGCAAAAATAAATTATATGATGAAGCAGTAGTTTACCTGCCACCTTCTAGGAAATTGCATACATTATCATCTCTCTTTGACACCAACTGAAAAGTCTCCTTAATTATTTGCTGTTGCATGTCTTCATTCTGTAAATAATTTACCATTTATGATTGGGATGAAACAAATAAATGGGATAAAATTTACTTTATAAAACATAGGCAATTTCACCAGATAATGGGACAGATTATCAACTAGTTACTGGACCTGAATTGATAAAATAATTAAAAAAGCAACGCCGTTTAATTTACGAATATGTAAATTTATACTTTCACTCACAAAGTATTGATAAAATTTTGATAATCGCGGTTTCCCATGATTGTTGAATACTAAAATAGCCTTAATCATCTTATATTCACTCTCCCCGTACACTTTACTATCTAAATTATCTAGATTTAACTATTTCATTTAATTAGAACACAGTAACAACGGAAAATAAAACTATAAAATCGGCGGACAGACACATGCGATAAAATATTTCTATTTATCGATTTATTTTTTGACAGCGGGTGATGTTAACAATTTCGTTCGGAAACGAGATAAAAGTGTGTTCCATTGACGATCATAGTATGTTTCGCATTGGTTTAATTTTAATTTAAAATTAATTTAATCTACCCATATATTTATATATAAGTGGAGACTAAACCAACGCGCTAACCTATACAAATGTACTCTTTGGCGCTAACTAAACTGTAGGTACAGTACAATGAGTCTGGTGAATTATTATCCCAAGGAAATAGAATAGAATAAAAATCCCGTTTCAAATAATTAATAGAATTATCAACTTATGACGAATCTTGAAGGAACCCAAACTTTAAAAGATCCTCATGATGGATGACTCGACGGACTATTTTCATGTGTATGTGGCCTAAAATCTGTCAAAATAAAAAATAGTAGTTTCTAAATTATTTAATTGGCAACATCACTAAACTCACGATCGCGTTGCGCTTACTGCTCATCGCGAGTGTCAGGAAAGAAAAATCGTAAAAAAACTGAATGATTAATGTGTGAAATAAACATTGATTGTTATTATATGTGCTTTTTCTTGTGTGAACTATTGGATGGATACTAATTTGGTGGTCGCTGCAGCCTTACCGAGGAATCTCAGGTAAGTGAGTTTCTGAAGACATGTCAATTTTGTGTTGATTTATTTAGGCGCCGGGGCATTATACGTCGGTGTCATATGGCCGAATAAGTTGTTTGATACACGCAGAAAGATATAAAAAGCTCACGCTTGCTAAAAAACCTCGCACGCGTGGCCAAAAGTGGTAAATAATCAGCGATCGTCTCGGTCGGAAATTGTCGTAGAACCTATTTGTATTTATTTCGAAAGTTGTATTGTAAAGGTCTTAGCCAGTGCCTCGTTAATGTACAACTTGTGTAAGCGCCGCACGTGATATATTGAACGTTTATTGCACGCTAATTGACCTATAGTAATATTATTGTTATGATGTTTCTATATGACTTGACCTACCATATAATAGGTATGTATATCTATTGAAAACAAATAAGGCATTGCAAGTTTCTCTGTTTGGGAATGGAAACATCGCTATTAAAGACTAATCAGGTCACAATATTTGTTATTGAATGCTAAGTAATAGTTTTTAGTTAGATTACTCATAAAACCTTGGTATTTATGAGTAATCCTCCATTTTTTACGATTATCTTCTCTATTATATCTCCTTTATTTAGCTTAACTGTTTTATATTTACATCTAAGATTATTTATGGCTTTCTTAAAGCCTTAAAGTTATGGTATTCATAAGAAAGTTTATTCAAATGTATGTTTAGTATTGAATCCACTTTGGTTGAAGGTTGTATTCATTTTATTTAGACCTGACACATATAGATCTATACTCTGTAATAAAATAAACAGTATACTGAAATAATAAACAACATTTAAATAGAAAAGTGCACTAATTTCTACTCTCACAAAAACAACAATTTTATCCACATTTAAAAGCCAATATTACTCTCTGTCCCATAACTTATCTCAACACCCAAAATCATGATGATCTGTTGCTTCAAACAAACAAAAAAGTAGGTAATAAACCAAATAACACACTTTCTCAATTATAAAATTAGTAAGGAAGTAAGGATATTTATTTACCATGCCGGCTGTACACACTCGTAGAGAGCCTCTCGCATGCTCAACATGCGATACTCACTCTCAGCCTGTCTCGATCTTCAACTATTTGGATTAATAAAATAAATTACACCACCATTACAATGATTCAACCATGGATTTTGTGTAAAGGAAAATATTGTGAGGAGGAGCAATTTCTCAATTTCCATGATAAAGTCCAAAATTGCCAGTGGTTCTAAAGGTGTGGCATTAATCCCCCTTGTTAGGGGGCTGTATGGTGATGTAGCACTATTATCAACACTGTCCAAATGTCAACTGTTTATCTTCAATGAGAGGACAGCAGGAAATTAAAATAGTTGTCTAACCTCATGAACATACAAAATCATTGACAAAAAACTTAGTCTATTTTTGAAGTAAAAAACAATGGTTTTTTTCCTTGTTAACCTAATTTGCTTACTTGGTTGATAGATTCAGTTTTAAAATTAAAGACATCCTTCCTTCACTCACAATCTGCTATTCTAACACATCTTTAGTAAATATATTGTATGTACAAGGAATTTAAGAGTAGTTCCTGAGATTAGTGTATTCAAACATAAATATAAAGTATATTACATCTTCTTTACATAGTATAAAATGATGTAGCTTCCGCTGTCTGTTCGCTTAGATCTTTTAAACTATGCAATGGATTTTAATGCAGTTCTTAGCAAGCAATGAGTGATTCAAACGGAAGGTTTATGTGTATAATACATACATATTATAGGACCAAAAAATCTGATAAAAGCTGTGCGTAGCCGGGGCGGGTCGCTAGTAAAGTATATATAAGTTATCCATTCAGTTTTATCACTAAACATAATATTATAATTTTTTCCAATTGGCTAAAGAGTAAAATGAATAATTTTACATGCATTGTTTTATAAATAAGATTGTTCACACACAGATTATTGAAAGTAATGATAATATAATAGTAATGTACAAGCCAGTTTGCGCAATTGGTTAAGACACCACCGCTGATGTCTATCACGCCGCTGGTCATGGGTTTGATTCCCATCCAGGACAAACATTTGTGTGCATGAACATGTCTGTTTGTCCTGTGTCTGGGTGTAATTATCTATATAAGTATGTATTTACAAAAAAAAAATAGTTTAAGTATTATATCAGTCATCTGGTTACCATAGTACAAGCTCTGCTTAGTTTGGGATCAGATAACCGTGTGTGAAGAATGTCCCAGGATATTTAATATTGATAAAAAGTATTTTATAATATGTTATTCCAGGATATGATCTATTTATTATACTGGATGATTTTGAAAAAAAACAGCATGTATTATTGCATCATAATGTCGCTTATAATGATCAATTTCTGGCAAGAAACAAACACAAATATTCGTATTTATAATATTAAGTAAAATGTTACAGATATTATATAAGTTGTATTAACTCGACTTTAACTTGACTTAATATAAATTTATTGATTAAATATAATAAATAAATATCCTGTGACATTGTTCAAATAGACCTTCACAGGCACTTATGAATTGTCAGACTCTAATGCACGGTTCGGAAGGTAGCTTACTATGGAAACCAGATAACTGATATAATACTTTTTTTTTGTAAATACATACTTAAATAGATAATTATTAATGTAACATACTTTCATAAATCTAAGAACTATTTTATATTTGATGATAATATTTATTTTGTCTTGTCCAGCTGCTCTGCTTCACTTTCACGAATGCGTAGATTAATATTCTTTCACCGTTTATGGCACAGTTACTCAAACTTTAATTTGACTCCATCTACTTTATTTTATTTTTGAAGTTTTTTTGGTATCAATATGTCAAGTTTCGTTCTGTATGCATTGTATAAGTGTATCCAGAACATTGGAACAGTCCGTTTCATTTTTTTTTTAATGTAACCGGTTAAATATAACAGTTTTCTGATTACTTTTTTACGTTTTAGTATATTCAATATAGGCTACTCTAGGCATAGGCTCACTCTGCGTGCTCTACCGCTTGTATAATGGGGAGTGTTCGGAAGAACTTTTTGACCTGGTGCCAGCGTCACCATTCTTTCATCGCACCGCTCGCCGTAGATGTGGCGCTCATCCTAATATCCTCCAGCCGCCTCGTTCGTCCACGCAACGTTTTAGTCGGTTTTCCTAAAAGGGCGTAAAAAAAGCTCTTCAATGTCGGCAACACATCGGCAATTCCCCTGGTATTGCAAATGTCCATAGGCGGCGGTGACCACTTACCATCAGGTGAACCGTCAGCCTGCTTGTCAACCAGTTGACATAAAAAAAAAAACAAATAATGTTTTTTCCCCATAGAAATATTTTTGACGTTGTAAAATTTGTAATGATTTTTTAATTGATTGAAGCATCACTATATTGACAAATGCAAATGTTTCTTGTACAATCATAAAACCGTATTCGATTATACAAAATTATGAAACCAAAGCCCTCTGAAAAAAGGGGGCCCAGTGGAAAAGTTTGAGCACCACGCGCCTAACGGATAGCATTATTTCATGCACGTTTTATAATTGGTTCGCTGCGTATATAGCTACTGCAAATTATACCGTATTACAGATGCATCATTAACATTGTGTGTGTGTGGGTGTACTAACGTTATAAAACGTTACAATAATGTGTGATGGACTGATGGAAATACTTTAGTCTCCGTTATGGAGTAAGCGACCTTGGTAAGTCGTAGTAATCCTACTAAATAATAAATGCGAGTTTGTGAGTATGGATGAATGTTTGTTACTCTTTCACGTAAAAACTACTGAACGGTTTTTATACAAAACTTGGCACTTTGCACTTGGCACATAGATTGATCATACCCTGGAATAAAATATAGGCTACTTTATATCCCGGGAAAATATAAGATACATTAATACATAGTTATGATTGTCAGAAAAATATAGCCTGGCTGAGATTCTTGCCGTTTCTTATATTTATCCGACTTCCAAACTGATGATAATCTTTTAAGTGCCTTATTAGAGTCTAAAATGGCTTTGACTGGGAAAGTTATAGGTATTTACAAAAAATAAAGAGACGCTTTTGAAAGCGCTGCACTAAACTGCTCTGGCTCCATCATCATACTCTGGAAACCATTTATGGCTAAAGTACCTACTTCTCATGACGATCCCATCAAACCCAAACACCCCTCGGGCTGCATCACCAGACCAGCTCGGTGAGCTTCGGTGGTGCCAAATTTCAAATCAGAAGTAGGTTCAATTATATTAACAAAATAAAAACGTGTTATAAAAAAAGGAGAAAGGGTAAAGGGTTGCTGGAAGAAATTTCTATTAGAAATAAGGAGGCCCTGTGTACATTTATGTCTTTTATATTTTTTTATTGCTTGTGTGTGTGTACACACGGCCACAGATCAAGCTACACATTTTTGTTGCAAAATAACTCCTATTACAAGCGCATAAGGCGCAGTAACTATAAGTATCTATAAGTTAGAGGAGGGCCTTAAAGACCCTTTAGGTACCCCTGTCAGCTACATAGTTCAGACACCGAATGGATAGATGGCGCTGCAATAGATCAACACTACATAAAGAACTATCTACATACAAATCTACATCGCGCTAGTGGAGTTTGTTCGCAGATTCACATATATACAAGATTCCAACATTAACAGTTGGACCGCGGTCCCCAGGCACGATGACCCACCCAGCCTGGCGGAAGATCTTCCCTTTTCAATGGAGGAATCATCCATCCACCTTGTTCCTCCATAACCCTAAGGTGATAGTACACCTAAAGGCGGAGGCTGAAGAATGGTATAGCCACATGATTAAATAAACAGTATAATCTGTGATATAGCTGTAAATGAGGATTTAACTGATGTATTTGGTGAATTATAAAAAATCTTAACCATGACGTTATATTTGGCAATATTTTTGTAAAATATACAAATAGCCGAGCCGGCTTTGACTCTTCGACTTGTCTATGGTTTTAACCTGGAATTGAACTGGAACTGAGCACGTAAGACGGTAGTCTCGTGCAACTGAGCCACCAGTACACTATGGGTAATTGGGTAATCGATTCGATTAATTCGGATTACAGTATGCGTGTCGATTATAATTTAATGTTATATTTTATGGTTGTCTGGCGTCGTAGAATGCTGCTTCGGTAGAACGGCGAAATTCAAGTTTTACTACGGTTTTTGCTAATTGCAGCTCAGTTATAGGTCCTAAGTTTGTCAACGTGTGATTTGCGACAAGAATGGTAGTATATTTAGTGATTAATAACAAAAGAAATCATCAACATATTCCTCCAAGGTATACCTGTTAGTGGTAAACGTGACTTTTTACCACAAATTTAACTCTGTGAAATATGTTGATGATTTCTCTAATGTGGCGTTTGTTTGTTGACGCGCACAGTCGTGTCGCATGATGACGTCACGCCACGAGAAAAATAACGCATTCTGCGTTACGAACGGACGTTATCGCTATGTTACATAATGCTATAATCTATAGCTAGCTGTTGGCACGTGGCTTTTGTGTTGATTTTTTATTACCAGTTGAACCATTAAGAGTACAAGATGCTGTAAAATTATGACGTCACACGCTAGTTTTTTTTTATTGAAAGGACTAAAGTTGGTAGCCTCTGATGGCTGCATCAACCTACCGGACAAATCTGCGAGCGCAGAGGGCTCTCAGCCGGGCAACATTTAGGTAACTACGCTTGAGGGCACCCCCGAATGGGGTACGAACCTCGGCTCATGGCGTTACCGGGGGACGGGGAGGGCTTAGTACGAGTTACGACTAATTAGGTGGTTGGTGCACACATTAGAGGCTACAACTTTAGTCCTTTAAAAAAATATATTGGAACCACAGAACGCAACAAGGAAAATCACTATTCCATTAATATCATAAATTAAGAAGAATATTATCTTTGAATATAATTATTTTGATAATAAAGCAATAACATGTGTTATGATTCAGTCGACTCTGTTAATAACATTATCATATTAATTATGTAGTATAAGATATCGTTTGTTTATAATTTACATTTACATGTCTATCTATATCTGTATGTAAAAGTCTTGTATTACATAAAAGGTGAAACTGACTGACTGAGAATTCAACGCACAGCTTAGAAATGGCACGGCTTAGAAACGGCTATCAAATTTCTTTGAACTTCGGAAATGGTCCAATAGGGAATATGTAAGATGTTTTTATCAAAATACCGTAAAGAAGATGATAAAAAGTGAAATTAAAAATTTATTCGGCCAAGAAACACGGAAGATATACCTAAGCATTTTAAAGTACTAATTAGACAGAGAGATCGGACATTGTATGTGAAGTCATACTATGTCAGCCATATAAACTCCATGCTAAATTCTGTTTTGCTAGAAAGAGATAGGAATAAATCTTTGATGGTTTATATCATGGTTATTTTTATGGTTAGGTTTCCGAAATATATTTTCCTGCTTATTCTTAAAGGAAAGCTCAGAAATTATAATATTGAAACTCAGTCCAAATTTAGAACTTGGATAGTACGACAACGTTACGAGAACGCAATACAAAACATAACAAGCCAGTCTCGCAATTTAATTTACTTATAAAGTGCTTTACAAAACGAAGTTTGCAGTCACACCCTATGTCCTAATAACTGCGGCGAATATTAGATTCAGGTTTGGGGATGATGTCATATTAAATGGCTAGTGGCCAGACAGAACGGCTTTGAGGTATTTTATTTTCTTCATGTTTTTCAAAGATGTCAATGAGTCCTGCAAATCAAATCTCATTTATTCAGTTTAGGCCACAAGGCACTTATGAACGTCGATAGTTACAATCATTACAATAGACTCTGCCACCGGTTCCACATACACTTGAACTGAGAACATTCCGGCAACATTAAACATTATTATAGTATTATTTTCATTGAGGATTTTTTCGTTTTAAAGATTAATTCACATTCTCTTTTTAATATTCTATAAATCGAAACAGCACAAAAAGGTACGAAAGCTTCCTTTTGCTCAGAGCCGGCAATAAACTCAGCAAACACCTACGTACTCTTTTCAAGATTAGATTAATTTACTAAACTAACCTAAAATAAAGAAAAATAATGTAAGTACACGTGCACGACGATCCGTACACGTGTCAAGAAGGCGATATGTAATAAAAAAAAACATATCCAATTCATTGTACCCAGAACAACCAAATTTGACACCTCACTTTAAAGAAATCCGACGTATCTATATTCCAAACAACATGCGCCCGCGCACGTGGGCTCGCTTCGTCAGCGGATCTAGAAATAAACGCGTAACGTTACGACACAGGCGTATGAGACAAAAGTATTTCTGGCGTAAGGCTTGAACAGACTGAGCTGTTGAGACGTCGCGTCAATGCAAACTTTTCTAGGAGATTCGCATGATTTTTGGATGTGCTCCTGTTTTTTTTTCTATTCCATGAAAATCTCCTGGATTATTCTTAGGCTTAGGCGAATTATTTATGGCAAGTTAGGGTTTGCAGCGCTGCGTCTCTGAAAAGTAATAACCGTTTTTCTCGATGTTTCTTATGCCTGTTCCATCCATAGAATGATTGATCCATCCGAGAAAATGATACAAATGTAAATCGGCGCTTTCTCGAAATCCCGCTTACATGGACAGCGCTTTACTTCATCGTTCCTTATGCAAACAGCAAAGGAGTGGAACTCACTTTCATAGTCTGTGACAACCTAGATGTCTTCAAGGCCAAATTGCTACTGGGCAAGTGTACTACAGCTACATCCTTGGCCCAGTCATAACTCCTGATGTTAGGCGATAGCCAAAAGCTCCATACAGTTAGGCCATCCTCAACGGCGAGGACCGCCGCGACGTCCCACTCAGTCTCGTCCCGTTGAAGCGGCCCGAGCTGCCATTAGTAATCTGACCGCCCCCAATTAGTCGTAACTCGTACAAAGTCCTCCCCCTCCCCTGGTAACGCCCTGAGCCAAGGTTCGTACCCTATTCGGGGGTGCCATCAGGCGTTGTTACCTAAATATTACCCGACTGAGAGCCCTCTGCGCTCGCCGATTTGTCCGGTAAGGTTGTTGCAGCCATCAGAAGCTACCAACTTTAGTCCTTTAAAAAAAAACAGTTTGGCCAATAAAGCTCTTCTATGGCCTAAACAGAAAAAAATACTTTAATTTTAATTTAATGAATAGCTATCCCAACTTATTTATGACCCAATTAGCAAGCCAAAGTACGTTCAGGTTGGGATATAAATAAAGATTATACCATATATAAATGTCCCGTTACCGTCTCGCGTCCCGCTCGCTGTGTGTCCGCGGCTTAATGTAACATTTTCCTGTTATTTTTTTTTTCAAATGGATAATGATATTTAATGGGTCATTCTGGTTATTTTTTAATTGAAGTCAAAACGAAGTCGAAAACGAAAATCCTACTAATATTATAAATGCGAAAGTTTGTGAGTATGTATGTTTGTTGCTCTTTCACGTAGAAACTACTGAACGGATTTGGATGAAACTTGGCACATAGATAGATCATATACTGGTATAACTTATAGGCTACTTTTTATCCCGGGAAAACATAAGGTACCTTGGGAACGGGGGTAAAACCGCGGGGGCAGCTAGTAAATCTATAAAATATAATTTGCAATGACATAGTTCTGCTTAATTGGGGCATGTTTAAATTTAAATTCTGCCGCAGTGTATTTTCTTAACGTAAGGTTTCCTCCAAAAGCGGTGCCATCATGTAGCGACCGTAATACAGCGATTAATGATGTCACTAGAACGTTGTCTATGTTAACCAAATGGCGCGGTTTCCTAAAGAACGTTAATTGGCGGCACCGCTTTTTGACGTTACGGTGTCAATTACCGTTCTCTCTACCGCTTTTGGAGGAAACCTTACCTTTATTGGTTCTCGGGTAGGTTTCGCAAAAACAATTATTTATAGATATTTTAAAATATGAATCTCACTTTTTCATTAATTGGCTGCCAGAACAGGGCTGACACCAAATCTGATAGATTAAATTACCTATCTACACAAATATTATAAATATTTCTATTTTTGTTTGTAATTAATAAACTCAAATAATACTAGACCGATTTAAAAAAATATTACATCAATAGAACGGTATATTACCTATTGAGTAACAGGCTATATTTCATTTTAACCGCCAATTATACATTTTCATAAATAAATAAAAAAACATAATTAATTCTCGTCACCTGTACTTACCTGATAATATTTTTTGATGAGCTGTTTGGAACAGTGGTACACACGGCCACAGATCAAGCTACACACTGCTGCACCTTATGCGGTTGTAATAGGAGCTTATTTGCAACAAAAATGTGTAGCTTGATCAGTGGCCGTGTGTACAATCGAATTTTGTATTTCTTTAATGTTTTCCGAGTTCATTGTAATAATTATTTTCTCGGCATTCATACAAAGGTCTTGTGTTTACCTATACTTGTGTATTGTCACATATTCTTTAAAAACAATGAAAGAATATGTTAATTAATTTCAAGAGTCGCACAAAAGTATTTTAGTTTGGTTTGCAAAAAACCGGTTTTATAAACCGGTTGTTTAATTTTGCGGTTTTGCACCATGATGAAATTGTGATTTAATACAAACTTAATAATACAAAAAATCTTAACGTGGCTTATTTTTACCTAGCAGAGAATTGCTTGCTTTTGACCTGAATATTGACGGGGATAAAACTTGAAGAACCTTTAAACCTTTTCCTTGTGATTATCCTCAAGATAAACTACTGTAACGCAAGGATTAAACATCGCATTCCAAATTAAATATTTAATAGAAAGAAGTTATGTATGAGGATGAGTACTTTTTGGTAACCTCTTCTCACTTTGAAGTATAAAATCGAATCATATGTATACTATAATCGGTTTTTAAAACAACCGTTTTTTTAAGGTTTATTAAAGCAACATGTCCAGTTTACCCCACCCTACCCACGGTGTTTCCACATCGGTCTCTAAATTCCCCTGTAAACCAACTAGCAAGGGTACTCAGATTAAGAGATTTTCATCTGTACTTTATCTGTCAGTCGGTCAATCACAAACTACTGTATTATAGGTTAAGATTTTTATATAAATCTCATTGTCATGTTCAATTACGTGTGCGTCTCGTAACGTGGTCTACATCGCTGTGTGGGCGTGTTTATTTAACTGCGTATAGGTCAGTGGGCCGGCAATGGATGCTGTGACGTGGCGCGGTGTCGCGAACGACGCGTCACATTTTTTTTATTTTTATACCGAACTTGTGGATATCGCGTTGCGAAAATTATCTCATTTGATGTTGCTATATGAGATTTTGAAGCGTATATTACCATCAGACGGGCCGTATGCTTCTTTACATACTATAAAATTGTCGCTTATATCTTTTAAACTAATCAACGGATTTTAATGCAGTTTTCGGCAATAGATAGAGTGATTCAAGAGGAAGGTTTATATGTATAATACATGCATATTATAGTACAGAAAAGCCGAGAAATTCGAAGATTTGTACACCCGTGCGAAACTGGTGCGAGGTGTTAATGCTGTACACACGGCTACAGATCAAGCTACACATTTTTGTTGCAAAATAGCTCCTATTACAACTGCATAAGGTGCCGCAGTGTGTAGCTTGATCTGTGGCCGTGTGTACAAAGTATGTATGTCTATTTTTAAAGTAAATATTACTCATAAACTCGTCTACAATTTGGCATTCATAAAATGTCACATTAATAATTATCATTCTTTAAACGCGTACATTATCATACGTTGACATAATTAGCCATGTTACTATGCACAATAATGTCGAGAATCGAACCGGCGACCTCGCGGTCCGGTCACGGTCCACGGCTCAATGTCGGCCGTTGTTCATTCATTCCTTATTGTCTCTTGCGATAATTTACGTGATTTAAAAAATAATAATTATTAATAAAATATGTAGCTATGTATGACGAAAAGGCATTGAAACGTCATCGTATGTTATCACCGAATTTACAGCAGAGCCAAATGTTTTTTTGAATATTTTAATCAATTAATTTACAATTTAGACAAATTACACCATAATCTGCTGTAAATTCGAGATATGAATTGCATTAACAATATTGCTCGAGCGGACGATATAGCCCCCTTATCATCAAAAAATATTTTAGCGTGGAAAACGACACTCAAAAATTTCCATAAAAAATCACAAATTAATTTAGCATTTAAATACGGTTCTACGTAAGACTACTGTCCCTTTGTAATGACCTTCAGGACTCAATTTAGGCTACTAAGGCTAAAGCCAGTACCGGCGTTAGGGTAGGGCGCGGTAGGGCGATCGCCCAGGGCGCCAGATGCAAAGGTGCGCCAGGCCCACCTTTATTTCTCCTGTCGCTCATGAGCGAGTCCTGTTATCTCGAGTCTAAATAAATTCTCAAGTCTAAAGATATAATGGCTTAAAATCCCTTTTGTAGGCGGGTGAAGGGGGGGGGGGGGGGGGGTTATCACATAAACTAAAGCTTAAGGCATAACAACAAAGTAAGGCTAATTATGAGGTATTAATTAGATAAGCCATTTCGTGGTACCTATTATACAATGGCAATGATAATTTATAACAATGCATTTAATATTGATAGAGTAATTAACCAATTTAATACTTTTTATTTAATTTAATTTTAATTAAATATCTCATTGCGTTTATTCGTTTTTTATACGGTTTTATCAAGGCTATTTGAAAATTCCATCCTTAAAAAATAAGGGATCGCGGGTAAAACCGCAGGGCGGAAAGTTTGTGGGTATGTATGTTTGTTGCTCTTTCACGTAAAAACTACTGAACGGATTTGGATGAAACTTGGAACATAGATAGATCGTACCCTGGAATAACATATAGGATACTTTTTCTCCCGGGAAAACATAAGATCCTTCGGGAACGCGGGTGAAACCGCGGGGCGGAAGCTAGTTTACTATAAATTTGCGATCAAATGTTATTTCAGGCATCCAGATAGCTAGCAGAACAGAGCCTTTCAGAACTATAGATGTAGGTAAACTGATATGATCACAAAATAAACATAACGTGCAACTCGAGTGTCTAATTCGATTCGACTCGAATGACTATCGATCTCGTGAACGCCAAGTTAAAAATAGTTACATACTTTATACATAAGTTAGTTGGGCAAGTTAACTGGTTAGGCAAGTAAAGTTCAGTTCAGTTATACTTGCGTAATATGTTTCAACGTTCGGAGAAAACTATATGTAACAAAAACTGGTAATTAAAATGAGCTTGAGCTTTCTGTGAAGGAAAACATCGTGAGGAAACCATAGCACGGTGGTAGGGTACTTTGTAGTACCCGCCTGGCTGGCTACCTTTATGTTGATAATCTGTCGCCAAGCACCTTCCGGTGTGTTCTGACAACTGCACTTGAGAGCCAGTTCCCCTCTTAGCTTACCATCATCGGCTACTTCATCACTGACCACGGTGAGATTGTCGTCAAACACAGGCCTATCTTGTATGTATGAAAATGAATCCTTATTTCCCTATAGGTCACCAGATCACGCGTGAACAGTTGGACCGATTTAGCTTATTTTTTTTTTGTTGTGTTTGTTATTTGTCAGGAGAGGAGGTACATCCAAGAAATCGTTAGGTAGGCAGGTGTATTTAGGTAAATCGGTCCCAGTTTCATTTATTCTTAGGGCAGGACAACGTCTGCGGACGAACAATTTTAGCATAGAAATATGGGCCGGAGAGTAAAACCTAGCTAATAATAAGCTTCTAGATATCTTTATTAGACTCTATTAAACAAGTCTAGAGTATCAAGTTCTCAACTAACCAGCAATATTACAAAATGGCGATGAAATGTTGCAAAATTGGTAAGTTTAGAGCCGTTAATATTTCGACGTACCGCTTCGACCTAATAGGCGGTCTGCCAAGCCGTACCGCCGCTGCCAGACTTTTAGGTGCTTCTTTATTATATTGTGGCGTCTTTGTATTAATAATTTTATTAATATACGAACTTTCCGCCCCGCGGTTTCACCCGCGATCCTCTATTTTACCCCCATAGTTGAATTTCAGTTATCTGTGACTGACTGACTGATCTATGAACGCACAGCTCAAATCTCTGAACGGATCGCGCTGAGAGAGAAAATTTGAAAATTCAACCCCTGGTGAAATCGCATATAAAGGCTGTAAATTCGAAAAACTATTACATCGAGCCATTTTGCTCTAGCGGTCGTCTTAGATGTGGTGGGACTGCAGGGTTCTGGTCTATGGAAGTCGGCATCCAGCAACTCCCAATGACACACCAGGCAGTGTAACCATCAGTAATAGGAATAAATGAGGGAGAGGCCCATGTTCATCCTCGCACTGATACCATGAGCTCCTTATCTGTTCCAAAATGGATATCCCTCCGGCAATTCGTAATTTCCCCTACAAAAAAGTCACATGCCAATTCTCCGTACAAAAAGTGCTCAATAGCCCGAATCCACGCAAATATTGGCCAATCAACTTTTTTGTTCCAAACCATTTTATTCAATTAGATCAATAACAAAAAAGCCGTTAAACTATCTGTCAACAAAAGGGCGGGAACAATTTGTCTAGTGGAGCGTTTGAATTTGGAAAAAACTCATCCTTCCTGCTTCCGTATTGGTGGGTCGTTTTTCCCGCACACCTTTTATTGTATAAAACGTCTGTTATTGGGTAGTTTGGTATCAGTGTTGTGGTGGATGTCTTCCACGGCAGTTGATCTTTGGATTGCTTAACGCTGATCACATTTTGGTAAGTAGTAATTATAGGAGTACCTACTTAAGTACATATATTTTAACAGGTAACAATTTGATTTATAAACAAGACATAAGAAACTTGTAATTTTTATCGCTAAATTGAAAATAAAAAATACATTTATTAGACATAACAAAATAGCTCAATAAAAATTACATTGAACATTCACTAAATAAAAATACAAAATATAAATAAATATGTTTGAAAAATAAATAGGAGGTACCGTTTTGACTACGGAACCCTTGAGATTCAAACACGAAATACGACGCACTCATTGAGCACTACTTGAGCCGAGGTTCGTACCCCATTCGGGGGTGCCCTCAGGCGTGGTTACTTAAATGTTATCCGGCTGAGAGCCATCTGCGCTCGCCGATTTGTCCTGTAAGGTTGGTGCAGCCATTTAGTCCTTTAAAAAAAAACTGTTTCTTTTTTAATTAAAATTGTATAGTTGGAACCAACAGTTTTGTTGCCTTCCAATTTGTAAATAATAACAGCCCGCTCGGTATCATAATACCGTATTATGATAAATCACATAAACCACCATGAATGTCTACCAATTACCCGTCACTATTGCGCCGGTAATTTTACCCTTTAATGAGCTGGTAATAAAGACGGTAATTGAATGTGATGCCTGCCATTATAAGGGTATAACCTTAGTGGCTGAGCGTTTTGTAAAGCGCGTGCGGCGTACGTCATAGAGTTATTTTCACTATTAGTTTTGAATCAGTTCCATTGATTCTTAGAAAAACCATATCATAAACTAAATATAATCGGGACAAATAGACAGTCATGTTCATGCACATAAATGTTTGTCCTGCTAATATCGTAATTAGTAATCAATTTTTGAGTGATTTTAGCACGTGTAACATTTTTAAACCGGCAAATTAGAGCTATGACATGAATCCCGATAATCGAGATTCTTCTGTATTTTTTTCTGAAGAGGTTACCCGTCAATCGCACACATCGACATAGATTTGCTACAAACGCTACACACCGCCCAAGACGTTGTAAACATAAAACGCACCCTTATAACATTACGTGTCGGTGTCGTGTCGTGTCGATAGTGATGTCGTTATACGTATACGATCCATGATTACCTATTGTACGGCTAATAGCGTTGAATATTTAATAACTTGTTTATATTGCTTAGGGCGCGTCCCCACTAGGCTCACAGTTAGCGGCAGATTATATCCGCCGTCTGACTCTGAGCGGTGTCAGCGGCGGATCAATCGCTGACTCAGGCTGAGGCTGCGATCTATAGGGAGTGCTTGGACTTTGCTTAGACTTTACTTACGTAAAACTTGGCTCATTTACGAGTTGTAATAAAGTATATTTTTGTTTGACCATTAATTGTAGCAAAGTTTTTGGTAAGTCGTCGATTTGGTGGACTAGGCTTTGCTTAGAATACACTCAGAATGATTAAACTTTGTCTAATTTTATGTTTATGTTTGTATTTCCGAAGTTGGAAAGCACCTATTGTGTGTTTTCCAACTTCGGAAATTTAATCACTTAGTAAAAAAAACATATCCAGTAATGTTTTTATAAAAATATAGAAACTGTATACATATTTTTTTTCTATAATAGTTATTTTTAACATATTGGTTTCAATTTCGTTTGGTGTTATTAATCTATATAGCTTTTTTAAAATAATCAATATCAAAAACGCCGCATAAACAGAATTCAATTTAACAAGGTGCGGCATTTATCGATAAAAAAAACATCGATTCGTAATAATCGCTTCGACCCTATTACGATTATCGCGAAAACAATGTACCTACCTACATATTATACTTTTTTTTTTATTGTAAGTGAGTCTTAAATAATTTTTCTGTCGAGGTTACTGACTGGCTTCGGGTCGGCTCGTCTAAATTCGTAATAGTTCGGGGCGATGAACTTGTCTATGTCGCCTTTTTTGCGCGAGCGAAGGACAGACGGATGTGCAGACCGGTCTTTTTTATATCTACGAGGAAGTAAATATGCATTATAGGTACTTAATGACATGTTTTTACTTACTTAAGTCCCTATCAAGTAAAACAAAAATTACATGATTTCGCTTTAGGTCGTTTTTTAAACAAAACCTTAGACATTTACACACAACGATCATGCCAAATTAAGCTATACTTCATGACGGGCCTGTTGGCGTCCGCAGGTCGTGGTTTGATTCCCATCCAGGACAAACATTTGTGTGCATGAACATGTCTGTCTATTTGTCCCGACTATATTTAGTCTATGATATATCTGGTTGTCCATAGTACAAGCTCTGCTTAGTTTGGTATCAGATAACCGTGTGTGAAGAATGTTCCGGAATATTTATTTAGGTTGTAGGATTTTGTTCCAAATTTTTTTGTGCAATATTTTACGTGAGCTTAATCCATATGGTCAACAAAGAAATGAACAAATCCAAATTTACAGAACACCTGCACATTAAAGTATCCATGATGTAGAAATGTAGTATGCAGGTTTTTCTGGACACACAACAATAAATAATTGTTTATCTCTCCACTAGCTTCCGCTCCGCGGTTTTACCCGCATTCCAGAGTTATCTTAAGTTTTCCCGGAATAAAAACTAGCCTGTATGTTATTACAGGGTATGATTAATGCCAAGTTTAATCTAAATCCGTTCAGTAGGTTTTACGTGAAAGAGTAACAAACATTCATCCATACATCCATACTCACTCAGTGTTTAAAATGTTTAATCTATTCAACTATTTATATTGCTGACTGTACCGTTTTCAAATAACAAGTTTCTGAATTCAAGAACATCGCATATTTTAATATGAAATCTCATACACTAACTAACTAGATCATACCTATTTTGGCCAATAAAAATCCACCAACTATATACTCGTAATTACGTAACAAGCTAATGGTGCCGATTCTGTTCTTTACGAACTTAACTAATATTAGACAAGTCACCTCTCTTTCATTTTAACCTTATTGAAAAAAGATAGAACATTTTTAATGCTGTCAGTTTAATCCATGCCGTCGTAATTTTAATTTGTTCAAATTGTTATTTTATTTTAATTATTATCTTTATTATTTTATCTGATTGATTCATATGACTTTAACTACCTCATTGTACGACCTGTAATATTTATTATTATTTGTACATATGAGTAATGTACGGGTAGATAAATAGTCGTGACCAATAAAGATCGCGCTTAAATTCACGTTGAAATATGTGATCGGACTAAACTGACAGGACTAAAACATCTTGCATCCCTTTCTTATATTCACTATTAGAAAGAGATATAGTGAGATTAAATTTATTTAGTTCGTAAATAACAGAATCGGCACCAATAGCGGCCATTTTGAATTAATTTCATCGTCGTCACCCGTGTACTAAGAATGTGAAATAATGAAAACATTTATCGATATGTAATATAAACCATAAAATCATATTTCACGGCCTTTACAATCAAAACTACTTGTGTTGTATGTAGCCTCGTTTTGTTTTCCTCACACCGGCGCACGCGCACGTCATCGTCATGTCAAAGAGTTGCATGCAGATTGTGAAATTGGTAGATATTGGAGTCGTTGTCTCAGTGAGGCAATTGCTTTTTAATAAGTGCATACGTACGGGTTTTTTTATAAACAACTTTTGCCAGTAAAATTTCAGTAGGTATTTAACTCGGAATTAAATTTTTCGATTGCATAATAAAAAATGATCATAATGACGAGTACATTCCTCAAACTACTAAAAATAAAAATATTCTGGGACATTCTTCACACACGGTTATCTGATCCCAAACTAAGCAGAGCTAGTACATACCATGGAAACCAAATAACTGAGATACTATATATACCATTTTATATAAATACGTACTTATATAGATAATTACACCCAGACACAGGACAAACAGACATGTTCATGCACACAACTGTTTGTCCTGGATGGGAATCGAACCCATGACATGAATTAAAAATAAAACGTCAAACACAAATTTCTCCTAATAACTAGTATTGCTCTATTCATTCCATTTCGTGGTAATGTTTTACTTGGCATGTCTTCGGAATTATCATTAATATGTTTTAAAAGCCAGTCTAATACTGTGCCAATACCGACTTCAAGATCAAGTAAGGCACAAATCGGACATGAGCCGCGATTCCGTATTTTCCCTCTTCAGAGGGTGAATTTTTGAAAATCCTTTCGTAGTGAATATCTGTATGCCAATTGTTCTGTCTGAGACGTCCAATGGTTTGAGCTATGCGTTGATAAACAAGTTTTCCTTTAGATAGAAAATAAATTATTATTATTCAATTATCCCTAAAAAAATCTTTATGTAATTTTATGATCGCTAGCAAAATTCTGCAGAGAAAGATCAAGGTCAATGTCGAATGCGACTTTGCCCTAAATTACGATAGGAATTAGGGATTACGTAAATCCTTGTGAGTCATAAAATATATGATTTATCCGGCCGCATTTACACCGGTGGGAGAGGCATGCCAAAAATTCTGGGGCGTCATTAGAAGTCACATACTCCGAGAATAGATCATGAATTAGATGGGCACTTACTGAGACGTATAATTAATAGTGTTGCTCGTGTTTTTAAAGAACAGTGTGAGGTGACAATTGTAGTTTTTGGAATAACTATACGTGCATTCTTACCTTTAATTTGCTGCCAAGCCGAGACCATATGGCTCGCACTGTCAAAAAGTTATCAGATCTCATGTAGAACCAAGCTGTAGATTTAAGGCGATGATAGCTCAGTGGTAGTGACGTCGGATACCGAGACGAAGGTCCCGGGTTCGAATCCTACAATGAGCTTGAGCTTTCGGTGAAGGAAAACATCGTGAGGAAACCATAGCACGGTGGTAGGGTACTTTGTAGTACCCGCCTGGCTGGCTACCACCCTCAAGTTGAAAATCTGTCGCCAAGCACCTTTCGGTGTGTTCCGACAGCTGCACTTGAGAGCCAGTTCCTTTCTAGGCTTTGTGTGCTTACCATCATCGGCCACATCATCACTGACCACGGTGAGATTGTGGTCAAACACAGGCCTATATATAGTAAAAAAAATTTAACCTAACCCTAACTTCACAAACTGGCCCTAACTTCACAAACTCTACACCTGAGTCAAAATATTTAGCTTGACCGAGCCATATGGTCTCAGCTGGGCAACATTTTATATGATTTTTTTTATGGTGGAATATTACTTTCTACTTCCAAACAGACAAAGTTTTCCGGTTTATAATTATTAGTATAGTTCGCATTTTCAGAACGTCCCCGTACAGTCGATTCTGATTAAATATGAATGATTTCGTCACGCTCGAGATAAGGTTTTCCGGTTAGGAGTATATAGTTTTAACATTAAATATGTTATTCTGAATCATTGATATCTTAAAGCATGATCAGTTTTGAAACCTTGCTTGCAGCCACTATATAGCTTATCCTGCCCATTGCTGGGAATAAAAACTCTCTTGTCTTGACTACTTGTAGTCGTCTGCTCCATCGACCGTCCGTTCTTTAGCAGACCTGACCGGCCCATTGCCATCAGTTTGCTAATTCGGTGAGCTATGTCGGTTACTTTGGTTCATTGTCGGATAATCTCATTTCGGATTTTATCCTTCAAAGAAACCCAGAGCATAGCTCGCTGAGTGACTTTGAAGTTTTGGATCAGTCTATGTGTCAGTGTCTACTTCTCCGCTCCGTATGTCAAGGCTGGTAAGACGCACTGATGAAGACTTTTTAAATACCGCATGTAGTTTACCAAACGCAGCCCAGCCCAACCGAATTAATGAAATTAAATATCAAATACTTATTATGTTTACAGTTCTTTGGAACTGTAAAAAAATAAACTTCTATAATGCAAATAATATATACCGTCATTTGTATCGCAATATTGAATTCTTCGCGAGTAAAAATTAAAATTTAGCGTCATATATCTCGCAATATACCTACTTCGCGAGTAAATCAAAACCTATAGGCTCCCCTCCCCTCGCACTTACTATTGACACATCTACGCCATAAATCATAATCTTTGCCGCATAACGCCATCTCCATCGTGTTTCGTTACGTTAGTAAGGTAACGGCACGTTATCGCGTTCGATAGCTTATCGTTGCTTGCCGTTCGTGAACGCGCATCGGCCGCTGCGCGTGCGCAACCGGAGCGAGATTGTGTTCCTTTTTGGATTTTACACAGCGTCGGTTAATTTTCCGTGAGTATTGTTTTTTCACTTGTATTTAATCGAGGGCCGTTTATTTTTCGGTTTGCGTTTTTGATAACGCGTTGTTATTCGTGTGATGTTGATGAGGATACTTTGAAAACGGAATATTTTCGAAATCTATGTCTAAATCTAACGATATTAGAATTGGGCTCATAGTAAAATTTGTTCGGTATGACCGACTCAACGTTTTCCAAGAAATGCAATATCTTATTTTTCCACCCAGTGTTTATTTGATATGTTTTAATTTCGATGAAGTCTTGCATACAAATACAACGTCACTACTCGGATTAAATGTCACATATCGTGATTTTACGTAATCGTAACAAGAGTCAATCGATGTTTTCAAACATACCTACCTCTGTTTATAACGTGCATGTTGATGTCTGGATTAGAAAGCTTGTTTTGTCTTGCATCTCGTAGGTATATTGTATTTTTAATTTCACTTGGCTCGACTCCTAGACTGGCGATAGAAGGCAGTTGCTTTGATAGCGGGCCAGTATTTTTTTTTTGTTTTGGGAATTAATTCAGCCTCTTACAATTTTTTTTTTTTTATTTCTCAAGTAGGTAATTTAGTTTACGAACTCATAATATTTTAAGTATGTGTAAAAAGTAATTGTTAGTTGGTAGTAACCGGGGGTTAGTAGGTATTCACTGAACTGACAAATCACTGTATGGCATTTCGGACGAAATTTAATAATGCATTACGATGAAATAAAAACAATAAGTTTATTTATCGTGTAATATATCGATAAATCACTACGTTACTATTTATCAAAAAACCATTGGATTCGTTTTTTTTCCGTTTTGCACAAATATTCTCTGTAACACATCGCGTTTAGAATTCTGAGAATATTGGCTGAGACCGCCGACCGTCTCGAGCAGGGTTCGATTCCGCTTCGAGATAAATATATTGTGTACGCCTTTGTATGAAGGTTATAATGTTGTTTTAGTTATTTATTATGTGATGTTATTTGCTCTTTTCAACCTCCTTGAAAAAAAGGAAGGAGGTTCTCAATTCAGTTTTTTGCTTATGAACCGATTTTAATAATGAGGAATACCAACAAAAAAATCTAATTAGTCCGTCAGTTAGATTATCAAAAAATATTGGATACGTATTTTTTATTTTATCAAATCCATAAGAAATTACAAAGATAAGTCCCATCAAAGTGCAGGATTGGGGCTTGTGACGTCATTGTACAACTACTTTTTAGTACACTTATGCAGACCGGAATTTTTTAACGCACTGTATCTTCGTTATTTTTTTGTTTTCGGATCAAAATAAAAAATACGTATCCAATATTTTTTGATAATCTAACTGACGGACTAATTAGATTTTTTTTTTGGTATTCCATTATTTTATTGTCGTTTGAGGAGGCTATTCTCTCTTGTTACAGTTGATTGTATTTGTTTTAATTAACTGTTCTTTTAGGGTTTATTTAAGTACGTTTGTCTGTTTCTTTATTCCAATATAACTTCTAAATGCTTTAACCGATATAAGTGTGTTGTTCAATTCAATTATTGTTAGATTTTTTGTACTTAAACTTTCAAAATGACAAAAGACGTTGTAATGACACTATAAACTTTTTAATTAGTTGTGTTTTGTATTTTTAGGGTTCCGAAAGTCAAATGAAAAAAACGGAATCCTTATAGGATCACTTGTGCGTCTGTCTGTCCGAAAATACTGGACTGGATTGAATAAATGAATTTCAAACATGGCCACTTTTGGGTGGTAAATTAGAATTTTTTAAAAAAAACATCAAATTTGAGGATGTCAAATATATTTTTTTTTACCCTCGGTGCGCGAATCAGCCTCGCACTTGTCCAGTTATTTTATATTAATTCTTTGTTAATTAATTACTGATCTCTTAAACTTTGAGATTCTCCTAATCTAAATTGTAGTTTGGAATCAAAACAACGTATCTTTATAATACAACGCGATCGATTCACATTTCGTAGAACGTTATCTATCTGAGAATACAATAACATCTTTGTTTTGTCATAATCCCGGTGACCGGCGGCGGCCATTGCTCAATATACCTACTGACACGTGTCATGTGTCATATGTCAATGCAGATTTGAATAAAGATCGTCCCCGCCACACAGGGGGCTATTGCAATTAATTTCTGGAATTTACAGCAGATAAATAAATATCCTGGGACATTCTTCACATATGGTTAACTGATCCCAAACCAAGCAGAGCTTGTACTATGGAAACCAGATAACTGATATACTACATATGACATGTTCATGCACACAAATGTTTGTCCTGGATGAGAATCGAACCCACGACCAGCGGCGCTACAGGTAGTGTCTTGACCAACTGCGCCAACTGGCTTGTCAAAAAAGATTATGGTGTTATTTGTCTAAATTGGATATTAATTGATTAAAATGATTTACATTTTCAACAAAAAATATTTAAAAAACATTTGCTACCGTAAAGATTTTCTACTTGGTGGTAGCCAGCCAGGCGGGTACAACAAGGCAAACTATATTTTACCCCACATCAAATGACTTTTCATTGAGCCCTTCAAACTTTCAAGCCTTCCAAGCCTTTTCGAGCCTTCCAACGAGCCCTTGCTCGTTGTGAGGATCTCAATACTTTTTTATAATATTACGAATAAATAGTTTTGAAGTTATTTAAGAAAATAGGCGTAAATTGACACCCCCCTTATCTCCGAAACAAATGGGCCAAAAAATTAGAAAAAAATACAGAAAATAGTTTACCTTATTGATTACAGGAAAATCTATAAGAAGTCAGTGGTATTTCGAGTAACATAGAAAATTAGGGAACGCTCTGTGCACGAGTCAGACTCGCACTTTTCGGGGTCTTTAAAGCGAGTTTTAAAAAAAATTACGTGTTTACCAACTCGATAGGTACTATCAACAAAGTTGAAGCATGAGCAGTTTTGAAACCTCTTTGCTTGCAGACTGTTATCAAAGTTCACCCTGTCCATTGTTGTGAATAAAAGCAGTCTTTTTTAAAATCATTTGTTTAGACAATTTTTATGACAAGCGCATTGTCTTGTTATATTGAGTGAGGTACAGGTAGCCGCTGGACACTGCACACAAAATACACCCTTAAGGTGATCATGCTTCAACTTTGTCGATGGTACCTTCACCTCAATAAGTGCATAGTACATTACTATCAATGGAGATAACAAGTAAAGTCACTGGCATTAATATAGTATATAAAAAGATTCTCGAAATCAGCTCACCATGTCAAATGATAAACAAACAAACAGACCTGTCATACCGTATCTTATATGAACATGATGTATAGGAAACGACGTAGAATATTATCTACTACATAAAAATGTCGTTATTTCTGTCCGTTAGTACGCTTAGTTCTTTGAAACTACGCAATTGATTTCGATGCAGTTTCTGCCATAATTTTTCTGAATTTCTTTCGAAAGGTATATAATGCATTACGAGCGTAGCCGGAGCGGGTCGCTAGTTTTCTAATATAAAAGGCTTTTTTGTCCGTTCGTTTATCACTGCTAATGTTTATCTTTCGATAAAACTATTTTTCATAAGTTCACGTATTAAGGAATCAGGTAGAATCCCCCCCCCCTTTCCTTATATACAAACATGGCTGCTAGGGTAATGCTTCTATTAGTTCCAAGTTCCAACCTCGAAGTTGATCAGCCGCCAAGCACCTCTCGGTGATTGGGTATGCAATTTCCCCTATATACACGATACCTGTTCCCCGCGGTTCCACTCGCGTTCCCGGGATAAAAACTAGCCTATATATAACCTTCGGGGATACCGTAGCTTCCTATTAGTGAAAGAATTTTTCAAATCGGACCATTAACTCTGGAGATTAGCGCGTTCAAACAAACTCTTCAGCTTTATTATTAGTATAGATAGATATAGATTTCCAGAAAAAGGGTATTGTTTTTTAGGGTTCACGTATGTTTATTCATTACTTTAATCCATACCATCGACTTCATAATTCACATAATCCATACCATAACTTCTAATGACAGGACAATGGTGCCGATTCTGTTGTTTACGAACTAAATAAATTTAATCTCACTATATCTCTTTCTAATAGTAAATATAAGAAAGGGATGCAAGATAGATTAGTCCGATCACATATTTCAACTTGAATTTAATCGCGATCTTTATTGGTCACGACTATTTACCCGTACATTACGACGGCATGGATTAAACTGACAGCATTAAAAATGTTCTATCTTTTTTCAATAAGGTTAAAATGAAAGAGAGGTGACTTGTCTCATATTAGTTAAGTTCGTAAACAACAGAATCGGCACCAATAACAGCAAAAGCTTTAGTAATGATGCAGTCTTGCATTTTTTAATCATATAATACTTTTTTTAAATCATGTTCAATGTACGACAAGACGGGCTTTATTTAAACGATTTAAAGTGCAATTTACAATGCACGCTCGATGGAGCATGAAGGTGACATTACAGTCTTGCTTGACATACAAACAAACACTACGATTTCGTGACATTTTAAATGCATTATTTATTTATACTTCAAAGACTAACGGCCGTACTCAGATAGGTCAATTGATTATCCCTATCCCCGTCCCTTTCTATTGCTATTTAATAAACAAGGACGTATACAGGATGAATTTATCATGCGTGAGTGCTAGGCTAAAGTATAGGGAATAGCGAAAAATGCTGATTCTCGAGGACGATCATGATAAAACTTTGGATACTTGGATTTTCAAAAAATAAATTTGCCTCTGCGGGAATCGAACTCGGTGATTTGGAAAAAAATACAGCCTGTATTATTGCTCCATCTCATAGTGTCGCTTATAAAGATCTATATTTCTCAAGAGTAAAATATAAAATATTTTTTTAATAGGTAATAGGGATGATGACTGGGTAAAAAATAGTTTAAATTCTGTTTAGTCCATCAGTTTGATCATCAAAAAATATTGGATACGTATTTTTTATTTTATCAAAATAATAAAAAGTTACAATGATAAGGCGCATCAAAGTTGCGTGGCGGCTTGTGACGTCACTTCTCTGTAAAAAGTGTACTAAGACGTGACGTCGTGCGAATTTGTAACTCACTGTATCTTCGTTATTTTTTGTTTTTGGAACTAAAGAAAAAATATGTGTCCAATATTTTTTGGTAATCTAACTGACGGGCTAATTAGACTTTTTTAGTCATCGCCCATATTATGTTTGACCATAGACCATAGTTAGTGACGATGTCGCCTAAGGTGGTAAGCAAAATTTCGCAGGTCTCGGAATAGTTGATAATATATCTATAGGCTTTACGTCCGTAGGTTTGTACACAGGAAATGTATATTACAGAAACGTAGTGTCAAACGTCGGTTTGCCTTATTAGAAAATAGAGGTGATATCATTGCATAGAAAATTAACGGATGTATGGAAATTGGGTTTTTCTTTTTTAATGGTCACCCATCCGCATACTGATCGTATTGAATGTACTTTCTGTCAAATGATAAGAACATTACGAATATATTTCAAATCTAAATTTTACTAGATTTGTTTTAAACCGTCTCAACTCAAGTTAAGGGTTCCATGTTTGACAACGGAATCCTAAAAACGAATACCTAAATACTTGAAATGAAAACACACTTCTAAATGGTTCAAGCGTTTAGAAGTTATAATGGAATAAAGAAACATACAGAGAAGCTTACTTCTCGAATACAATGAACTTCAATTCTTACACAACATTTTTTCCTCTAAACGACAACACAGTTCGTTATTCGTTACTTCACATTCGTTAAACGACGATGAATCATCGCGGGCGTTCTAATAATAAATCGTTGACTGACGTGGTACTCTTTTCCGGCTTTGTTTTTAGCTGTATTCAATTTTACACCCTATCGCAATCGTAATAAAGTAGCAAATTGAAGGTTGAAATTGTTTCAGTAAATTTTACAGTCATGTTAGTCTTTATGTACGTGTTTATTGAGTCTAATTTGGATTGTTTTAGAATTAATGTAGGTGGTAATATTTTGTTTCAAAAAGGACGCACATAGTGCCTTCGTATGTAGTGTATGTAACGCCGTTTTACGGGTAAGGTGCCACTGCGATTATATTATCTATTTGTTATAAGATAAGATATATAATACATATTTTGTTGGTTTATACCAAGTTTATACTATAAATTGTTGCCTGAAAAATATACAGTTTTGGTACGTATTTCTTTTTATATTTTTTTTGTAAAGCAGCGCAGCTACGCAGCAGCGTCGCTACGCTTCTACGTAGCAGTGCAGCGTTCCTGTAGCAACGCGACGCTGCTGCAGCGCTGCTGCGGTGTTGTAAAAGGGGGTGGGGGTGAAAGACTACAGCTTATCACCATATAAATATTTTTTACAGTGATTATACATCGTAATTTCACCGCGATCCCCTATTTTACCCCCTTAGGGGTTTGATACTGAAAAACTCTTAGATGCGTACGTTATAAAGTACTAGCTGTTCCCCGCAGTTTCACTCGCGTTCCCGGGATAAAAAGTAACCTTTGGGGATAATGTAACTTCCTATTAGTGAAAGAATTTTTTTAATCGGACCAGTAACGCCGGAGATTTGCGCGTTCAAAACAAAGAAACAAACTTCACCTTTATTATTATTATTTATTTACAATAAATATTATACAAAATACAATCTGCATATAAAAAAAAACATCGAGGCGGCAGCTAAGTGTCCCAAGTTTCTTGATGTTGAAGGGTTACATTTATTCTGGATGATTATGATTATACAGAGTCGAAAAAGGTATAGTAAAAGTACCTTAAATATTAATTTAAAAAAAACTTTATTTCGGACCACATTGAAATCCATTACTAAAATCATTAATTTATCATTATTTTTTTAAATAAAACTTTCCTAAAATTGCATTCAAAGATCTTACTAATATTGCTAATATTTAAGATTGGTTTTTGCGTCGTCGACTCTATACGAAATTACGTTTGAAAAAAATATATCGTTGAGGTCAATAAACTATTATTTGTTTAGTGTCTATAATGTGTCTGAAATAAGATTGGATTTTTATTTGAAAAAAGAAATGCATCGAAAGCATTTTTTTTGGTTATTAATCTATGTCTACTAATACGCCGCGCCGTGGACAGGTCATTAACCTATTTGATTGTGTATGTAGGTCACACACACACACACACTACGCTAGTAAATGGCGTAAGTAATTTATTATTTATCTTGATATAATATCTGCAATTTTTCATTAGAATAAATATAACATGACCACTTGAAATTCGTCGCCTCGTTTTGTGGTGGATATTTTTTATTTGTTTAGGGATTTTTAATAACGAAAATACAGTACTAGCTTCTGCGCAGGAGTTTTGGTCGCGTACCCGTGAGTGTTTAATATGTTTTTTTTAATAGTTTTATATAAAAATGATCGTATGTTAATCCAGTCAGGATTTATTCCTTTTTATTTCACATCCTAGTAATATTATAAATGCGAAAGTTTGAAACTCTTTCACGCAAAAACTACTGAACGGATTTGGATGAAATTTAGAACACATATAGTTTATAACCTAGATTAACACATAGGATACTTTTTATCACGGGAAAACATAAGATCCCTCGGGAATGCGGGAGAAACTGGGGTGGAATCTAGTTTATAATATTTGTAACAAGAAATTGTTAATATACAATTGTTTTTCGTTAAACGTACGTGTCCTTTTGAAAAAAATAATTAAGGTTGTTTTTTTCCTGTTACAAGCTCTTAAATAAATGGGAAACTGGTAATATCGATAGCTTAACTCCGATACAGCAAGCTACAGTTTGTTACATTGTACTTCGTGATTTTAATTGATTGATTTATATAGAACTAGCGACCCGCCCCGGCTTTTCTGTACTATAATATGCATGTATTATACATATTAAACCTTCCTCTTGAATCACTCTATCTATTGCTGAAAACTGCATTAAAATCCGTTTGAGTAATTTAAAAGATTCAAGCGAACAGACAACGGAAGCTACTTCATTTTATACTATGTAAAGATATTGTAAATCATGTATTTAAATGTGGAAACGCGTCGCACTCCTCAGAAGATAAAATAGACAGATAGCAAAATCTGCATCAGATCTATTGTGAGTAGATAGGAAACCATAGACAATTATTATACACTTAGGGACACTTTACACACTTTACAGTATAATTTGTAATTATCTTATCAGAATGTCATGCAAGTACTGTATGATAATCGGAGTTGTTAAGAGCTGCGCAAACGCAGTCCTGACTCGGATGATGTACCGAATGGATAGTCTATTTTTATTTTTTTATTACACACGATAGGTAAATTAAAGAATGCATCAATTTAATGTTAATAAGCTAATAATGATAACTGAGCCGATCAGATTAATAACTGAGTGAGTAGCTTTGAAAAAATATACACAAAGGCAACTTACCATTTATAATCTAAGGCTGAGATCTATAGAGCGTGCTTAGACTTTGCTCAGACTTAAGGTATAAACCTACGTAATAAAGTAAATATTTGTGTGTTTCCAGTGTTTGGTTTTCACATTCGAAGATATTTTAATTACCGACTTTGTACGGTAAAGTCTGAGCAAAGTCTAAGTACACTCTATAGATCTCAGCCTAAGACAGGGTAATTTATTGTAGACTAATCCAAGTTTTTGTTTCGCTAACGATAGGATTATTTAACTTAATTGGCTTACTTTTGAGATTTTTCTCTAAATGCTTCAGGCGTTATTGAATAATAAATATACCAAAGAACATGTTAAACCGCGAGACAAAAGCTAGTTATTTGAGGTTCACCAAAACAAATATCAAAGGCCGAGCCGACTACCGAATAGCAGCGCTCTATTTAAACCAGTCATGAGTATAATCTGTCACACTAATCGATAAAAAGTATTTAATCAAGTTTGATCTATTTTTTCGTACTTTTATCTATATTTATTTCCTTCCGATGTTATTTTTTACGACAGGAAATGGTTATCGTTGTTGTTTGTTTATTTTGCACTTTTGAAGTTTCACAATTACCTATTAAATGTTTATTTTTTTTTTAACTCTTTGTAAAGATTTCAAAATTGCCAAAAATTTGATACTGGAAAATTCACGTTAGCTTTTTTTTTATTTGGACTGCTCGAATAACCGTCTGTCAGTTTTTTTTAATTCCAATATCAGTTCTAAATACTTAAACTGACATACAAGTGTGTGGTATTGATGTCATAGAGTACATAAACTGTGAAACATAAAGGTTAATATATAATAAAGACGGCAAACTTCATAAACCAAACCTTTAGTTCACTTTTCGTAACGGTAAACAAACTGTAAAAAATAATGCTTTTTTTTCTTACAACCGTGTAAAAAATATACACCAAGACACCGAATATTCATACGGTACAGTAACTCTAGATAAAACTATATTATTTTATTATTCAATAGCATCGATCGCAGAAGTTCAAGGCACATTTATTTTGTGTGCGGAGCGGACGCGACGCGACGGATCCAAGGTCGTCGTGTTATGACGTTGCGGGTAACGCTCGGGTACTATTTGTACGGACACTTCATGTGCGTTGAAATTGAATTTAGAATGGTAATAATACTGGCGGTAGACGGCTTGGATTCGAAGGGTTGGGTATTCTGATTACCTACTAAGCTGCTCGCACGCGTCCTACAATCGGTGACCGATTTTTTGTAGGAGAAAAATAGAACGTACTAATTGAAGTGCAACGTACACGTCCTACAAAAGTCGGTCAGAAATAAATATCGGCCCGATTATCGATCCTACAAAAAGTCTGACGTGGGCGTGTGGAAGGGTACTTTGCAGTACACGCCTGGTTGGCTACCACCCTCAAGTTGAAAATTTGTCGCCAAGTACCTACTGTGTTTTGACAGCTGCACTTGAGAGCCAGTTCCCTTCTAGGCTTTATGTGCTTACCACCATCGACCACATCATCACTGACCACGGTGACATTGTAGTTAAAATAATAAATAATAGAGAATTGGATGCCAGGTAAAACCGCAAAGCAAAAGTTAGATAAATAAAAACCTTGAAAGCTAGAAAAACAGCAAATATGCTATTCAAAAGGTTAGTATTTCAATGGTACAAAACAATATAACAAAAGTGACAGCATGGCGGTGATGTCTCGACCCTCGGCTACATAATACATGGTGTTCTCAAGGCCGAGGTCACCGCTTGGTTAGGTCGCCTCCCTATTAGGGCTCGAGGAAAAAAATATAAACATATTCAAGGGAAAAATAATTTTATGTAGCACACGTTGGGAGAAGACACTGGTTCCTGAAATACAGTATAACACTAGTTTGGGAACCAGAGGATTCATTAGATAAATTGTACCAATTATTTTATTGTATTAAAATAGATGAAGAAATCAATATTATTATTATTTTAATGTTAATAAATTTGAATTTCGCAAAGTATTAAACCATCACGTGAAAGTCCTATTGAAATATCACTAGCAGGTTCTTCAGGCTTTCAAACACTTGCATCAAAGTGATAAGTGTTCAAACATTCACTTTAGCAAACTGATGATGTTCTGTTCATTCTTGCACACCTCGTTCATGTAATACTACGTATAAATAAAATGTCGATTGTGTCGTTGTTCGAATTAGCACTTTTGTTATGTGGGCCACTTTCGCGGCGGCCATCTTGCCTTGAACTTGCGCGCGCGCACCGTTTGTAGGGTTGCCAGTTTAATGTGCGAATGTTTAGTTATATATTGGGCAGTTTTATAATTCTACTAATATTATAAATGTGATAGTTTGGATGTGAGGATGTTTGTTACTCTTTCACGCAATAACTAATGAACGGATTCGGATGAAACTTAAAACATGAAGTAGGTATATACCTATACATTTAACGCCAAAAAAAATAACAGCCAACTGTTGGCTGATAAGCTTGTTCCGTCCGATCAGTGGTGACACTGTCATTGTGCTATCATAAACACGCATTCTGTGCCGAATATGCTTCAGAATATATTTTTCCCCTACTTTTATGGGAAATATTCAAGAACTGGTAACACTCAGCATGCCTGAGTGACGCAGCGCGCTTATCAAATAGTAGACAAATCTGACCTGTTTTTTTTGCTGCAGCGCAACACTCAATCTAGACAAGTTTTTTATCTATGCTTAGAAATAAAAATTTGCTAAAAAAAATATACTTTTTAGCTTTGCCAACCCTACTGCACATACGTTCGTAACCTCCAGTCGTATAGCGAAATTTATTTTTACAGACCAATAGCAAAGCGTGTAGGCTTTTATTTTAGTTCGTATCCTTGTCTTTAAAATTAAGTCTTCTAGACTGTACTGTACATTACTCAATACTAAAATATTTATCTAGTATTTTGTAATACTATGTATTTTTCTGTTTGTTTATGATTTGTAGTTAATTACTCTTGCGTCGTGGTTTCAGGCGGCTTTAAAATAATACTAGAATCGTCTATGGTTTGCAAAGTGTTTGACATATTTTACCTAATCATAAGGAAGGGGCTGGAGAAATCCTGAGTCCTCGAGAAAACTCATTTATTCAGTTACAATAGAGGAGGCAATACAAAGTATTCAAATTCAAGAAAATCGTAATGTTGTTCAAAAATGTCATGTCTCCTATTATTGTTTTAAGGCGAGAGTATTTTTTCTTTATGTAGTGACTCATAATTTTTTTACTTGTATTATATTGTCTATTAAACACAATTTATTTAATTAAGCTAGCATTCTTAGTTTCCGAGATTTATAGGTTTCTTTAAGTGACCCGGATTCATTGCGATCGAGTGTAGTTATTCGATTTTTTTTTCTAATGAATGAGCTTTTATCAAAGCAATTAAAAAAACAAGCGTATTCCCCTATTTAAATACCTAATCATTTGATGTAATGTATGTAACGTTACCAACAATAATTTTCAACTGCACATAACTAGATGTATTTATCAATAAAGAAAGTCATCTTTATAGAATCGAGTCAATTGAAAGATCGATGTTTCGGATGAATAATCGACACAGGGGGTAATCGATTCGACACGACCGGCGATGCGTGACTCGTTAAGGAAATTGTCGTGCTCCACTTGGGCCTCGTGATTTGTATCCTTCGTTTTTTGAATTTAAATAAATATTTAAAATTATTTTTTCAATTTTGTTTGGTTTTTTTTAACAGTGAAAGTTTTTTTTATTGGAATTAGGTATTGATTAATAGGTATCTATGTGCTTCACTTAATTTTCACTTGAGAAAAAAAAGATTGACAAGCAGGCAGGCGGCATGATAAACAATTGGTTATGAGTGACGTCACTCGTTTTATCCAACATTTTTACAGTAAATATAGTATAGAATTACTTAAATTCTACCAAAGTGGACTCAAAAATCATAAAACAACGTATGCTACCCACTCCAAGTATAATAATTAAGTTACAAAAGAGCGGCATCAAGTGAAATTGACCAATTGGGATGCAAAACATCAACTTAACGGCCGTCTGTCTGTTTGACAACTAATTATGTAGAACAAGGTCGAAACAACTCATGGAAAGCTGAAAAAAGCTGATTGTCAGCATTTATAGTATATTTAGGTCGGATTTGTACGAACAACCGTATGATAGGAATTTATGTACTTACTCCAATTTTTTACCTTACAAAACTTACCTACTTAGGTAAAAAAAATCTGATCTCACCCGAAAACCCGTTTTTACCCCTAAGGTGTTGAATTTACAAAAATCCTTTCTTAGCAAATACCAACACCATAATAGAATAGAATAACATATAAAATTTCAGCCCAATCCGTCTAGTGGTTTGGGCTGTGCGTTGATTGATCAGTCAGACACGATTCCTTTTATATATTTAGATTTAAATGTCATAATGATCTTGTTATTAATCCCAGTCTTGTCTTTGCCCGCAGACATCGAGAAATGATCAACAGCCCGTGACGACAACCAATGGGATTACACTAAAATAAGACAAATTATCATAGACTAAGCTTAAAAATGTCACATCACCTCGTAACAGTATGTATGTTCTGCCTGCTATGTGCCGCACACGTTTGCGGCTCCCACATTGCCGGCGACATGTCAAACTTCGACGCAAACGTCAAATCCACCGATCAGATGCGTCTAGATTTAGATGAGAAACGAAAAGTCGATTCCCGGTTGCGGTATCATCAGAAATTAGAGAAAATCAGACATAGAGATAGATCGAAAAGGGAAGTGAAAGAAGTGAACCCCGAGAGTTTCGTCGAGAGGATATTTGCCAAGTATGGTGATGCTGCCAGCATGACCATGGATATGGATGGGTTTAATAAGATGCTGGATGAATTAGAACTGAGGAGACTGACTGAGAATAATTCTTCGGAAAGAACGACAGAAAATGGAAAAGTTGTAAATGTACCAGTAAATGTAAGTATATGCTGTCTTACCAAGGGCGTAGCTAGGATTTTGTTAAGGGGGGGGGGGCAAGCGTAGACAAACCAATATTTTATCTGAGGTAAATGCTGCATGAGCAATTGCAAAAGAAGTAGTCGACGAGGTTTTTCACAAAACTGTTTTAACACCCCAGATTCGGTTTGTGAGCATTCCTGCATCTTCTAGGGAACTTCTCTGCTCATGAGGTATGGGCACGCTTGTGTCTTACTGATTTAAAAAGTCTAGAAGGCTCTGAAATGCCACTGCTGCTACACAACATTTCAACTCTAGGGTGTATTTTTACTTGAAGGTGAATTTTTAGGCGATGTTCGAATCCTACAATGAACTTGAGCTTTCGGTGAAGGAAATTATCATGAGAAAACCATAGCGCGGTGGTAGAATACTTAGTAGTTACCTGCCTGGCAGGCTACCAGGTTCAAGTTAAAAAATCTGTCGCTAAGCACCTACCGGTGTGTTCCGATAGCTGCACTTGAGAGCCAGTTCCCTTCTAGGCTTTGTGTGCTTACCACCATCGGCCATATCATCACTGACCACGGTGAGATTGTGGTCAATCATATATGAAATACTACGGTGCTATGTTTTTCTTAACCGCTCATTGCAGGATTTCCATAACCTTCGTCAAGGCATTCGACGTCGCTACCACTGATTGACTTAGTTAATAAATAGGGCTGGACTTATTCTAGGATTAAAGCTTCGATATAATTTAGCAAAGAACACGTGAGCAATCCAATGTGTAATAACAACAATTCCTTCTTTCCAGTGTATAAACAGCAACCAACTCGTAACACAAATTAACACCAGGTTAAAACCCCACACACACAGTTCCAACCACGAGCACGCACACAGCCACGACACTGACCACGAAAAAATCGTAACAAAAGATACGCTCAAACATTTATGCCCCATACTCCTGTACCAAAAAGTAGCTAATTCATCGATAGAACAACAAGGTTGTGTCAAAGAAACCAGCTTACCTTCACCTATTCGCGGAACAGAAATAGCAGAACATGAGAACGATTACACGAAACATACATTCGCAGTATGGTTGTACTCATCATTGAGCATAGCAGCTATCAGTGCGTGTGGTCTTCTTGGAGTAGCAGTGATACCCATCATGCACAAGACATATTATAACCATTTGCTACAGTTCTTAGTCGCATTAGCAGTTGGTACTTTATGTGGTGATGCTCTATTGCACCTGATGCCCCATGCTATGAGTCCTATTGACCATGATCATGGCCATGGGGGAGTATCAGCCCAATCGTCGCATAACGATGGAATGTGGAAGGGATTGGCAGCAATGCTTGGTGTCGTCTTCTTCTATTTCACTGAAAAGGGCTTGACAGTCGTCGTTGAGTGGCGCAAGCGTCGTCAAAAGCTGGAAGACGACAAACTGCCCCCCAGGGTTCGAGTGTTGAAAGATGAAACCGTTGGATGTTCGGGTTCTAAAGCGGCAGTAACCAACTCTAACTCCCTGCTCAAAATTTTCAAGAGAGACGATAAAGGGGATCCCACAACGAAGACTTGTAAGCATAAGTACTCGGAGTATCCTTACTGTTACGATGAAATCGATACTGATACTCATGATGATCATCATCTGAGAGACGGGCAGATACCTCCAAGTCCTAAAGCTAATAAGAATCACAATAACTCTGTCAGTGTTGTGTCGTCTAATGCGTTGAATCGTGAAGGGAAGGAAGAACCAACTGCTAAAGATTGGCTGTTGAAGGCCGAGTCTACTCCCGCTGTGGTGGAAATGAACAATATCAAACATAAGGAAGACGGTGTTAAGGATTTGAAAGATGGTGACAGTTATACAGTTATATTGAGGTGAGTGTGCTTTTCATTATGCTTAAGGCAATCTATGACGTGGTTTCCTTACGATTTCTATAGTCATAGTGGACCCCTAAGGTCTTTCTTTTTACATGGTCCTTATTGGCTTTCACTTGACCTCAACTTTATCATATTAAGGGGGATGTGCCAAAAAGACCGCGAAATTCTAATTTTATGAGGTTTTTTTAAAATTGCAGCTCAGTAATAGGTCATTTATTTGTCAAAATGTAATTCGCGACACTGAGATATGGCTATAGATCTATTTATGCATTCAAAATATAGAACTGTACATTGGTTCCTAAGCGTTATTTATCGAAAAGAAACCAATGTATGGATTTAAATAGTTTAAAAAGTATAATGTATACATACAGTAATCAATTAGCATATTAATGAGGCGCAAATCACATTTTGACAAATATACAACCTATTAATGAGCTGCAATTTGAAAAAAAACCTAATAAAATTTGAATTTCGCGGGCTTTTCGGCCGATTCACCTTAAGCGATACACGAATCCTTTAAAAGAACTGACATTCAAGAGCAGCTGTTGGAATACAAGTATATCAACTAGTATATCAACTTTTGGGTGATAGCCAGCCACAAAAGTACTTACATGGTATACTCATTTGGAACTATATTATCTTTGTTCCACAGAGAACACTCTAGGGCGCACCATGGGCACTCTCACGCCCATGGGCATGTTCACGCCCCCCCCTCCTCCATAGCGTCCGTAGCCTGGATGGTTATCATGGGGGATGGCCTGCACAACTTCACCGATGGAATGGCTATAGGTAAGTTACCCTGGAATCCTGGAGTTCGAAATTGCAGCGGATTTTGTTGAGATTGATGATACAGTTATGCCGTTCCTGCATGCTTTAGTAGAGTGAGAGCAATATGGTCGAGCCGTCAATGAAATCTGCTCCAAAATTCAATTTGATCCATGTTTGTTGCAAACAGCCTGAAAAGAGCCAAGAGCTGAATAAAGTGGGGACCGGAATGAGTGATGTGAGAAACAGAAAGTATTTTATTAGCTGTGTCTGCTGCCAGGGTGACGTCCAAACGGATAGACAATCGATTTTCTAAAGGATATTTTTTTGAGTGTTTGCAGGAATTATTCTAATCAGAATAAATTCCCAAACTTACTCCGAAAATTGTCATCTGTTCGTTATTGACATACCGAACATACGGACACAAGGTTTTGCATCCTTATTTATAATACGGACATTTAGGGAGAGCAACTTTCTACCCTGACACCAGCAAACAAAGGACTTTCAAGGCCAGAGTTTATAAGTCTTCTGGCCAAATGTTTTCAGGCTACTTCCCATGAAATTTTGCCGCTAGCCCCATACAACTAAATGATTTACCTACATTAGGAAACTATGCTCTATTTGGAACTGACGTATCTTGTTGACAGACGTATTTTGATAGGCCAGTTGATGCAGTTGGGTTCGATTCCCATCCAAGACAAACATTTGTGTGCATGAACATGTCTGTTTGTCCTGAGTCTGGGTGTAAATATCTATATGTAGTATATCAGTTATCTGGTTTCCATAGTACAAGCTCTTCTTAGTTTGGGATCAGAACCGTGTGTGAACAATGTCCCAGGATATTTATTTATCTAATTATGAAAGAGAATCGTTATAATCAAGTATGTATGTTAATTCCAGGTGCTGCGTTCGCATCTAACATCGCCGGTGGTTTCTCGACCGCCATTGCTGTGCTGTGTCACGAGCTGCCTCATGAGCTTGGTGAGATTTTTTTTTTTAAATCAGAAGGTTGACAGGGAGATGATTAGGAGTTGTCTTTACTGATGCTTAAAGTCAACTGGCTATCAAGTGCACGGTGGTAGGGTACTTTAGTTTCAGGGTACCCGCCTGGCTGCCGGTTCTCAAGTTGAGAGCGAACTTTCAAACCTTTTCGCACTGTATGTGAAATCAAATAACTGTGAGTCAAACGTCAAATTGAGGGATTATAGTTAGAAGTAAAATCGTGATTCGGACCGTACGCGTACTGTTAAAGCTAGTATTGCCAGATAGAAGCTGTATTACATTTCCGCGAGAGTTTCTATTTTCTTTAACTTTTTGTTTTGTTCTGTGTATACTATTTTTTTTTCTTTTTGGCATCACACTTAGTGTATTTTGTCAGTGTCAAGTTGAGCAATGTAGGTATTTGGTATTTTTATATTCTTCATGTATTATATTCTCGTCAATCGTCGAGTTTCAAAGTTCAAGTAATGTTCAAGTCATGTTAAATCATAGTCAGTCAGTTTATGATAGGTTTTGGAAAAATGGTAGCCGTTCTATTAAAACTTTTCACGGTCTTCTTGGGGCTACTTGAAAAGTCACTATACACGTAATCATTTCACTTCACCGATGCACTTGTATTGATCTTTATTGGGCAAAATAACACCGATAATCCTACCAATATTATAAACGTGAAAGTGTGTATGTATGTTTGTTGCTCTTTCACGCAAAAACTACTGAACGGATTTGGATAAAACTTGGCACATAGATAGATCATACCCTGGAATAACATATAAGCTACTTTTTATCCCGGGAACGCGGGTGAAACCGCGGGGGACAGATAGTCTATACTAATATTATAAAGAGGAAAGATTTGATTGTTTGCATTGAATAGGCTCCGAAACTACTGAACCGATTTGAAAAATTATTTCACTAATAGGAAGCTACATTATTCACGAAGGTTATAGGCTATTTTTTATCCTGGGAACGCGAGTGAAACCGCGCGGAACAGCTAGTATTCAATAAAAATAAAAAAAAAAACAGTTTTTTTTTTGTACTTATAAGGTAGCAAGCAAGCATACGGTCCACCTGATGGTAAGTGGTTACCGTCGTCTATCACCATTTGCAATACCAGAGATATTGCCAATGTGTTGCTTACCTGTTACAATGCCCAGAAGGCAAACTTATAATTTTTTATGAAAATAAAACGAAAACGCAACGTCACTTGGCAAGTTCCCGCCGCTATACTATACTATAGGTATATTGCTGAGTTTGTTGGCGGAGTGTTATCAGTCCAAGCGTATGTGGAACCGGTGGTAGAGTCTATTGTAATAATAGGGATGATGACTGGGTAAAAAATAATTCATTCTATTTAGTCCGTCAGTTAGGTTATCAAAAAATATTGGATATGTATTTTTTATTTTATCAAATCAATAAAAACTTACAAAGATAGGTCGCATCAAAGTTCAGGAGTGGGGGTTTGTGACGTCACTTCTCTGTAAAAAGTGTACTAAAACGTGACGTCACGCGATATTTATACGCACTGTATCTTCGTTATTTTTTGTTTTCAGAACTAAAGAAAAAACATGTGTCCAATATTTACTTTTTTTACTATTTACTATCGACATTCGTAAGTGCCTTACCAGGGCCTAAATTGAATAAATGAGTTTTTGATTGTATTGTGTTGTGTTGTATTGTGTTGTATTGTATTGTATTGTATTGTATTGTGTCGTGTTGTTGTTATGCAGGCGACTTCGCGGTGCTGCTGAAGGCGGGCATGTCGGTGCGGCGCGCGGTGTGCTACAACATCCTGTCGTCGGCGCTGTGCCTGGCGGGCATGGTGGCCGGCGTGCTGGCGGGCCACGCGCCCACAGCCACGCGCTGGCTGTTCGCCGCCGCCGCCGGCATGTTCCTCTACATCGCGCTCGTCGACATGGTACGTAACCTTGCCCATGCCCATGCCCATGCCCATGCCCATGCCATCACATCCAACATTATGGCTGACCTGTGTTGTGTACGTACGACCACGTGTTGGATGCAGTGGCGGTACCACCATGTAGCGACCGTAATGCGGCGGTGAATGACGTCACTAGAACGTTGTCTATGTTAACCAAATGGCGCGGTTTCCTAAAGAACGGTATTGACACCGTAACGTCAAAAAGCGGTGCCGCCATCTGCATAACGGCCGTCTCGACGGTGTCGAATGGTGTGTGAAAGATGGCCGTCGAACTCTCGTACATTCCACGTGCCTACGGCCTTTTTTTTGCGGCCATCGTATTGCGTTCGTTTAAAGACGGCACCGCTTTTGTAGGAAACCTTATCTTTAGGGATTAGTGAATGTAGCTGATTTATTGGCGAGCATGTTGGGTGCGGTGACTTGTTGGACGTTGAGATGGTACGAATTTTTAAAATGTTGGTTGACATGTTTGCTGATTTGTTGGCCAACATATTTGTTCGTGTTTTTTTTTTTTTTTTTTTCAGAATTAAATTAGTATTCAAATGAAATAATAAACTTTGAAATTACACAATACACAAGACAAGATTCGACCACAACCTTCGACTCTTCGTTCTCTTTTTAGCCCCACATAAAATCTAACCCAATATTATCTTTCCCATTTTTCAGATGCCAGAACTCAGTACGTCGCACAGCAACGAAGGTACTCTCTGCCAATGCATACTCCAGCTCATGGGTCTGGCAACCGGCATCGGCATTATGCTGGTCATTGCCCTCTACGAAGAGAATTTGAAGAGTCTATTCTCTTATAGCCAGTGAAAGTGCCAACAATACTGACAAAATGAGAAGATAGTGACACTCGAAAATAAATTCCAAAAAGTGAAATAAATATTAAGTTCGACAGTGTTATAAAATGATAAACGAACGTGAGCACACCCCTATACCTTAATTGGTTACTTAAAATAATAATTAAGTCCAGAAATCATACTTAAACGAAGCTCAAACTAAAATCTGAAGATTTTCTTTGTCTTTTACTCGAATATTTTTTTAACTACATAGAAAAAATTGTGGAAAAGTAACGTAAATTAAAAAAAAAGACATTTGTGTTGTCCCATGGCAAGTTAAGAGTTTTTTAGGGTTCCGCAACCAAAGGATTAAACCGGACCCTATTACTGAGACTCCGCTGTCTGTCCGTCTGTCACCAGGCTGTATCTCATGAACCGTGATAGTTAAACAGTTGAATTTTTCACAGATGATGTATTTCTGTTGCCCCTATAACAACAAATTTTAAATAAATAAATAAACAAATACTAAAATACAGAATAAAATAAAGATCTAAGCATACATAGGGACAAACAGACGCGAAGCGACTTTGTTTTATACTATGTAGTGATAGTGATGGTACGGAACCCTTCGTGCGCGAGTACGACTCGCACTTGGCCGTTTTTTTTAATTACGTCTCTTTTTCAGTCTATCAGAAGTAGTATTCATAAAATTAAATTTTGTAAATAAGTAAAAAATTTGTTTAATATTAAAAAATCCTAAATACAATATATATGTGCTTTATCTAGCTCTTGTATGACCTCTGGTTTAAAATTACATTGCGTTGGATATGTTACATTATTTTAATTTAAAAATATGGCTACCTAAAAATCAAACTCCGTATTTTTTAGTTGAGATCGTTCTCAAGCCTAAAATTGTGCTTAAATCCCTGTATATTTGATGAGCCCGCTAGATCCAATGTGATGTGATTTTAATCCATGTATAAGGTCGAAATTGTAGATTTTGTAATGTCAGATGGAAATTTTCTATTTAAAAATAGTAATGAAATATGAGAGGTGCGTATCTAAATGTTGGAAGGTAATTTTCTTATTTCATACTCTGTTTTATGATGGTCACACTTAAAATTTTAGTTATCATACATGGTAACATTAATAAAATGTTGCCACATATACAAAAGTTCTACCATTTCGTGAATAAAAATAGGGTATTAACTATTTGAAAATATACATATTATATCAATAAAAATGATGCTTTGAGACAAAAATATTAGTATCGATCATCAGTTTCACCCGAAGCTTATTATTTGCGTTTGAGTATCATTCGAATTAACTTGCCTTCCAGATACTTTGTTCCTAACGTACTTATATTTAGTATATACTTAATTTAAACAGAATATTATGGTGCATTACTTAATTTAACTTAAAACTGACCATAAAGCCCGCCATTTTGCGGCTTAACTAGGAACAAATTTTATGTACTAATTTTACTATGAGCTGTCAAAAATTCTACAAGTGGCGCCCCCATTATTGTCGTGGGGATTTTTAAAACATTGCATTTGTATATTTTCTGAAACGGGCTAGTTTTTCCATACTGAATTCCAAGCGGCTTTGTACTTTTCAACAACCCTGAACAACAGATGCAGATTTTATTTAGATTTTGAATCGCGCACCCGTGTTACGTGTAAACGTAAGGCTATGAACGATAATTGACATAATTGGTTACTTTAATAAAATGCATTTTTATTAAAAAAAAATAGAAGTGTGCTAAAGTCTTTTTGTATTAATTTTGTTAATACAAATTGTATTTAATTTAGTACGAGTTTTAAAATTAAGTGAATATTACTTAAGTTAGTTTAGTTATGTACTTTTAAGTGATTTTTTTGTGTTTGAAAATAAATCATGTATGAGAAATTGGGCTATGTTGACTGAGTGTTTTAAGGATAAGCGCATACACGCAAAAAAAAACTGTCTGTGTTACTGTATCAAATATCTAAGGATGTTTTTGAATCATTTGTAATATTATAAGCTGCGTTTTATAATGCAGGAGAATTGAGTTGTATGCGCTATGCCTTATCTACTTATTTAATAATGTTGTCAGTTAATATCAGAAGGAAACATGTCGAATATTGGATGTAATGTGAAGATGCTTTCAGCAAGCGAAGTGTGATAATTCGGATTACGTTGGAAGATACTATATTGTAATATATGGATTATTCGTAACATTTACTTGGTTTTATTTAAGGCAACCCACTGAATTCACAAAGAAAAAAAATGACTGAATTGTTTGACAAATTCTGCTGCGGAACTACCAGGGTAACACAAGTTCGTGTCAAATAAAGGTGAAAACATGAAATTTTAAACGCGAATATACTGGCTGAGTATAAGAAAAAAGTACTAGGATATCATAAGATTGCAAGAGTTCTGTAGTAGGAAGTGGGTAGTAGGTATTTTTTTTTAATTCTTAGGGTAGGACAACATTTGTTGGGCCAGCTAGCGAACTACCAGGATCGCATAAATTCAAAGATGTGTCAAAGGTGAAAACAACATTTTAGTCGCGAATATACTGGCTGCTTATAAAAAGAGTACTAGGATATCATATTATTGAAGGAGTTCTGTCCACTCGCGAACACATTGTATGCAGACTTTGTCTGTCTCCTTTGATTATTTAAAGTTTGACATCTTTGAACTTATGCTATCCTGACAGTTCCGCAACGGAGTTTGTTGTAAAATTCAGTTTGTATTTCTGTACCTACAATAATGTGTTCACGAGTGGACAGAACTCTTTCAATATTATGATATCCTAGTACTCTTTTTATAAGCAGGCAGTATGTTCGCGATTAAAATTTTATGCTTTTTACCTTTGACACATCTTGGAATTTATGGTATCCTGGTAGTTTCCTAGCTGGCCCGACAGATGTTGTCCTACCCATACCCTGAGATTAAAAAAAAACTGCCTACTACCCACTTCCCACTACAGAACTCCTGCAATCTTATGATATCCTAGTACTCTTTTTTTATAGGCAGCCAGTATATTCGCGTTTAAAATTTTACTTTTTCACCTTTATTTGATACATCTTTGAACTTATGCGAACCTGGTAGTTCCGCAGGAAAATCTATTTTGTTATTCAGTCTGCATTTGTGATTTTTTAATATTTTCAAAGTTATTTAAATATCTTAATATATATAATACTGTTTGTGACCGAACTCCTAAACGGCTGAACCGATTTGGATGAAATTTTATGTGTATATTTAAATGGGATCCTGGATGGTTGGAAAATACAATTGGACCCGGTAGGTGGCGCTTCTGTCTGTAAACGTGTGTTTTTAGAGCAGAATGACGTGTGATGCCTTTACCTTTAATCTATACTAATATTATAAAGAGGAAAGATTTGTTTGTTTGTAATGAATAGGCTCCGAAACTACTGGACCGATTTCAAAAATTCTTTCACCTTTGGAAAGCAACATTATCCCCGAGTAACATAGGCTATATTATATTTTAAAAAAAATTAGGGATCCTTACTAAAACTCCAATAATGTAACATAAGGTGTAAAAAAATGACCTGAAAAATTCCTTACGTCGCGTGCGCTGCGAAAACTATTGATGATAGAACAAAATCATTTACTACGACTGCAGAACTCATCATTATCTACAAAAAGTGTCGCGACAGCATATGTCTAAATATTATAGTTATGTCACAGTAAGCAGTTTTTTATTCTAAAATATTAATTTATATATGCCGCCTCTTGAAAAGGCTCTTCATTTGTACCTTGGTATTAATCCTCATCAAAATAAATTACTTTATATTCAAGACGGCTTTAATACCTTTTTATAACTTTTTGAATTATTCAATTCGGACATTTCATTCGGAAGATATCACGAGTTTAAAAATGCAAGTATTAGAAAAAAGTCGCGTGGTTGTCGCTCACCGCGCTCAGCTAGCCAGCATGCGATGTAGGCTCCATGTAAGCGTCACTGGGGTACGGGGGGGGAGTCAGTGTAATCTATCTATATATATAAAAGAAAGTCGTGTTAGTTACTCCACTTATAACTCAAGAACGGCTGAACCGATTTAGCTGAAAATTGGCAGGGAGGTAGTTTAGAGCCAGGAGAAGGACATAGGATAAGTAGGTAGGGGTAGGTAGGTAAGGTAGGTAGGGGTAGGTAGAGGTAGGTAGGGTAGGTAGGTAGGGGTAGGTAGTTAGGTAGGGGTAGGTAGTTAGCTAGGGGTAGGTAGTTAGGTAGGGGTAGGTAGATAGGTAGGGGTAGGTAGATAGGTAGGGGTAGGTAGATAGGTAGGGGTAGGTAGATAGGTAGGGGTTGGTAGGGTAGGTAGGTAAGGTAGGTAGGGGTAGGTACTTAGGTAGGGTAGGTAGGTAAGGTAGGTAGGGGTAGGTAGGTAGGTCCCAGTTTTATTTTTGTTCTCAGGGCAGGACAACGTCTGCCGGGTCAGCTAGTTTAAAATAAGACAAGAAAACTCATTCAAATTAAATATTATAATTTATTAACAAAATTATTGAATGTAAAAATTGTCCATTTACATAATCTTAAACATAATTTAGTTTTTTCTCGAATAAAATACACGTTGTCACAAGTCGGTTAACTAGGGTGTAATGCGTTTGGGGTCTCGCGGGAACATGGAGGTCTTCCTAATGTTGTCCAGCCCGAGGTACAGCATCACCACCCTCTCTAAGCCGATACCGCCACCTGCACGTGAAATATAACAAAAATTAATAAATATCCAGGGACATTCTTCACACACGGTTATCTGATCACTGATCCCAAACTAAGCAGAGCTTGTACACACAGCCACAGATCAAGCTACACTGCGGCACCTTATGCGGTTGTAATAGGCGCTATTTTGCAACAAAAATGTGTAGCTTGATATGTGGCCGTGTGTACTATGGAAACCAGATAACTGATATACTACTTTTTTTTGTAAATACATACATACTTATATAGATAATTACACCCAGACTCTGGACAAACAGACATGTTCATGCACACAAATATTTGTCCTGGATAGGAATCGAACCCACGACGGGCAGCGCGATAGGTGGTATCTTAACCAACTGCGCCAACTGGCCTGTCAAAATTAATTTGACTAATATATTGACTAGCCAAGCGCAAGGAGGGCCATAGGCGACGGTAACCACTTACCATCAGGTAGACCGACTGCGTGCTTGTCAACCTTCTGACATAAAAACAAGTGCAGCTGTAGCGTAGTTGCTTGGCGAAAGATTTTCAACTTGTATTATAAAGTACTATCGACAAAGTTGAAGCATGATCACGTTAAGGGTGCATTTTGTGTGCAGTGACCAGCGGCTACCTGTGCCTCACACAATATAACTAGACAATGCGCTTGTCATAAAAATTGTCGAAACAAATGCTTTTACAAGAGACGGATTTTATTATCAACAATGGACAGGGCGAACTATGATAACTGGCTGCAAGCGAAATGGTTTCAAAACTGATCATGCTTCAACTTTGTCGATGGTACCTTACCACAGTTGATTACAAACTAAACAAATTTAATCTCACTATATTATTGTCTCTTTCTAAGAAAGGGATGCAAGATATTTTAGTCCTGTGAGATTAGTCCGATCACATTTTTCAACGTGTACATTACGACGGCATGGACTAAACTGACAGCATTAAATGTTCTATCTTTTTCAATAAGGTTAACATGAAAGAGAGGTGACTTGACTAATATTAGTTAAGTTCGCAAACAATAGAATCGGCACCATTGTCTTTTTCTCCGAAATTTATTCGTTGAATTATTCTTCGACTCTAAGCGATAATAAATTAATTATGTACCTGCATGTGGTGGACATCCCAATCTGAAGCTTTCGATGTACGCCGCAATTTTGCTGATATCTAAAAAAAAAAGGTAATAAAATATTTACAAAGTCCTAATCATATTATAATCTAGTTGTTCCCCGCGGTTTCACTCGCGTTCCCGGGATAAAAAGTAGCCTGTAACCTTCGGGGATAATGTAACTTCTTATTAGTGAAAAAAAAATCGGTTCGGACCAGTAACTCCAGAGATTAGCGCGTTCAAACAAACTCTTCAGCTTTATTATTAGTATAGATAGATATAAATGTGATAGTTTATATATAGGATTGTTACTCTTTCACGCAAAAACTACTGAACGGATTTGTGTGAAACTTGGTACATAGGTAGATCATACCCTGGAATATAAATAGGATACTGGATAGGTAGTTTTAGTCCGGAGCGAAAACATAAGATGTTTCGAGAATGCGTGTGGTAATACCGCGGGGCGGATAGTAAGTAGGAATGGAAACTATACATCGATGTTTCCAAAACAACGATGTTGTGGCACATCCTGGCAGGGCCACCCAGTACCGGCGTTAGGGTATGGCGCGGTAGGGCGATCGCCCAGGGCGCCAGATGTAAAGGGGCGCCAGGCCCACCTATATTTTCGGTCGCTCATGAGCGAGTCCCGCTATCTCGAGTCTAAATAAATAAATAAATTCTCAAGTCTAAAGATAAAATAGCTATAATGGCTTAAAATCCCTTTTGTTGGCGGGAGAAGGGGAGGGGGGGGGGGGTTATCACATCTCGCCCAGGGCGCTGGTAGAGCTAAAACCGGCACTGGGGCCACCATCACGGATTTGAATTCCTAGTCTGTCGCCATATTGTCCCTAATTTGTCTTCGAATATCAGGTTTTGTCACGCCCTGGTTAAATACTGTTTCAATAACTTTTGAACCGGGACGCGACAAAATCTTTCGTATTATTATACGAAAGTTTTTGAGAATGTATGTTTGTTACTTCTTTACGCTCAAACGGTTTGACCAATGTTGATGAAATTTGGTATGGAGGTAGCTGACAGCCTGGATTAACACATAGGCTACTTTTTATACCTCGAGAACGCGGGTGAAACCGCGGGGAACAGTTAGTCTATATTAAAATAATGGCGGTAAATGGTAATACAGTGACATATGATGGACAGTGTGGGTGGACGGAGGGACGGACACGTATTGAAAATTCATATAGGTAGATGGATGATAGACATGGGTACTTCGCGAACGATTGAAGGAAATGAACTACTTCAGTCCGCAAAATAAACATATAGTTCAAATGGGTCTCTACTTCATTTAGCTCAATATATCTTTTAGTTCAATAGTTCTCTTCCTTCGCTCGCCGCTCGTATGCACAAAATAAATGAATGCATCTGTGCATTTCGCGAGTCGAAACGAGATATTAGTAGAACGTGCTAATATGGACTTTATAATAATCGAGATAGGTATAAAGTTTCATTCGTTGTTACTTTGATGGTCTCATAAAGAGAGTGATGTGATAGAGTGATACACTACGCAAGCTTCATATCTCTTTATAGGAGTCGATCAGATATACTGAACTAAATTAAGTACTGAACTAAATGAGTGATCTAGTACATTGAGCTAAAAGATAGAGGTACTTCATTCATTTCTTTTCACTGACACATTTTGCGCATGTCTAATGGATGGTTTATTTTGTTTTCAATATTTCTTAGGCATCGACCAGACAATTGGCCAGTCGACACCCTTACAAGAGAAATCTTTGTTTCATAAACACATTAAAGTGTCATCAAACAATTTGGTACGACAGAGTTTTAGTTCAAGTAAAACTGTGAGAAGTAAACGATAGCGCGATATAATGTACTAGTAACGCCATCTGTTGGTGGCGGCGAGAACTGAATTTTAAAACACTCGGTTTCGACATCGGAATCGGAAACTAAAACTTTGCGTCGATTCCGTTCCCGACGATCTGTCAAAAGGCTATTTATAAATAGCAGTCGGATGACAGATAGAAAAGATTCGATTGCGGAAAGATGGAGTGCGTTTACGAAGATATTAAAATAGCAATAAGGTAATATGCATGGCTTTTCTTATCACATTTCTTAAAAAATTATGAAAATACCGTAAATAAGATTTCAAAAAGTGAAATAAAAATTAAAATCGGCCAAAAAACAGGGAAAAGCATAAGCATTTTAAACTACTAATTAGACAGCGATTGGACAGAGAGATCGGACATAGTATTTGACGTCAAATTATTACGGCCATAATAAACTGCATGCTAAATTCTGTTTTGTTAGAAAGAGATAGGATAAATATTTGATGGCTTATATCTTGCGCTATTTTTATAGTTACCCGATATATATATTCTTACTGTTTCTTATATGAATGAGCAATGAGCAAAAAAAATATTATGCATATTTATTGCGGGAATCCGTCTTGGAAGTTTCCGAATCCGTTTTCGACGTCGTAGTATAATAGTTAGGAGGTTTTACTCATATTAAAAAAATATATACTGGGACATTCTTCACACACGGTTAACTGATCCCAAACTAAGCAGAGCTTGTACTAAGGAAACTAGATAACTAATATACTTTCATATTATACTTTTTTTTGTAAATACATACTTATATATATAGGTATAATTCGTATTAAACAATCTCATAGTGGTCAGTGATGATTTGGCCGATGGTGGTAAGCACACAAAGTCTAGAAGAGAGAACTGGCTCTCAAGTGCAGCTGTCGAAATACTAATAATAAAGCTGTAGAGTTTGTTTGAAAGCGCTAATCTCTAGCTCTATCAATCGGATTAGAAAAATTCTTTCACTAATAGGAAGCTACATTATCCACGAAGGTTATAGGCTACATTTTGTCCCGGGAACGCGAGTGAAACCGCTGGGACAGCTAGTATTTAGATATAGATATCATGGGCGTACCGAGGGGGGGTAGGGGAGGGCAGCTGCCCCCCCTAGACATCTCATCCCACGGTAATACCTATTGAATTTTTACAATATAACTTTCAAAAAAATCTGATGCATGAAAGTGGGCAACACCTTGGTGAAAAGCTGGGTACAGTATGACACAATTTAGATGTAGCATCGGCAAATCGTATATCTACACTTCACTTCCTTTACACAACTAATAACAATCATTAATTATCGCGCCATTCAACGTTCAATAAGATCATTTTCGCCTAAAGTACTAATAAACATGGGTAATGTTGTAGGCGCACTCTTTTCGGGAATAGGCTAGTTGACACTATCAAAAATAAATGACCAAACACTAACTAATGCATAAAACATCTAAAAACAGGTGGAAATATCAAATATGTTGTACATTTAATGCTTTTTATGATTTTTAATTACCAGTGGAACCACTAAGAGTATATGATTTGATGCTGTGAAACTATGACGTCATAGTGTAATATTTCATACAAAATTCCATATAAACTATCGTTTTGACATTTATTAAAAAGTAGCTGATTTGATATGTCAGTCAACTACCCTATTATCGATTTTACTCATTTTAATGCTTCATCAAGTTGTGTCATACTGTACGCCCTTGAGAGATATATATATACCTATCGCATGGTGATTGGCTCTCTCAGTAAGGTATTCGGGGTCGTGTATCCTCTGCGCGCCACTCAAGATCTCCTCTCCTCGCATGAACATGTCGTACGAGTTGGACACTTTCTGAAATACATACAACAACAAACAAGTTACAAAATTAAAGAAAAACATTATAAAGAGGAAAGATTTGCTTGTTTGTTTGCATTGAATAGGCTCCGAAACTGCTGAACCGATTTGAAAAATTCTTTCACTAATTGGAAGCTACATTATTCCCGAAGGCTACTTTTTATCCCGGGAACGCGAATGAAACCGCGCGGAACAGCAAGTGCTTCCTATATTAATTTTTATTTTTTTTATTTATTACACACAATATAGGTAGTTTGCAAAACTTTTTTTTATTTTCTAATTTACCCCCCAAAATTAGCCCCCATGTTTGAAATTCATTTATTTCCGTAACACGTCCATGTTTGGGTCACCGACTTACATATGTGTACCAACTTTCAACTCAGTCCAGTCCAGTATTTTCGGACAGACACACGAGTGATCCTTATAAGGGTTCCGTTATTTTCTTTAGTTTCGGAACCCAAGAAAAGATACATTAGAAACAGAATTAAGTATGTAAGTGCAGTGTGAGGCCAAAAAAGGCACTCATCTCAGCATATGCTGTAACACTAAATGCTGCAGCGCTAATTTTCAGATGGGGCCAGAAGTGAAGTGATACATTTTCGTAATACCTACATATATTGCAATGTCATCACCCGCACCAAGCTACAACGTAAATAGTGTAGTTCCACTAATATAATCAATGTGAAAGTTTGTGAACTACTGAACGGATTTGGATGAAACTTGGCACATAGATAGATCATACTTTGTAATAACATATAGGCTACTTTTTATCTCGGGAATACATAAGATCCCGCTGGAAAGCGAGTGAAACCGCGGGGCGGAAGGTAGTAACACTATTTTCGCAAATATTCTGTACTCACTGGATTTTTTGGATCAGGCATCGTATAAAACGGTCTCACAGCGAGCGGGTACTTGTCCAAGATGTAGAAGTCAGTGTCGTATTTCGCCCGGACTAATCTCCCGAGTAACTTCTCATCGGGGGTTGATAAGTCATCTTCTTCACCTAGCGTTACTCCTGGAAATTATTATAGCATACATTGTAGTTTACAATAAAAATTAAAAATCCCTCGATACACTAGAAAAGAGGTCTCAAATCTTCTTGAATCTTTAAACGGCTGAGCGGATTTTCTTTAAACATACATAAGAACAGTCTCGATTAATACACCTTTTAAACAAAAAATAAAATTCAAATAAAATAATCATCCCTTCGATCAATTGCTGAGTTTATTGCCGGCTCTTCTCAGCAAAAGCTACCTTCCGAACCGTGCATTAGAGTCTGACAATTCATAAGTGCCTGTGAAGGTCTATTTGAATAAATAATATTTCATTTCATATTTCATTTCATTTCATTTCAATAGATTTCGGGTCGGCGCAAAAAATCCGTCTCGGTATATAACAGCTCACTAGAGAAGTGAGCTGTTATTTTGTTTAGTTCGAATGATCGTAAGTATTAGATAATATTTGGAAGATTTCTGACTTTATTACTATGTGCTATAGTTGTAATTAGGTTGAACTTAAAACTGTTTTAAAAAAATCCTCTCCGTTGGTTAGTAAACAAATGCAGCTGTAAAAGTATATATTCACGCGGACAGTATTTAGCTTGGATTTTGTACGTGTCCCGATATCTATGATATTGTTGATCGAAGGTTCATCCGTTAGGACTGTAAAAAAAGTATTTGATCAGATGGGTTATTATTACCGTTTTGTTACCCTGAAAAAAAGTTTTTTTTTCTTTTTTCATACATTTTGACCGATCAAGACAGATGTTTTGTATGAAAGGGTTGATTTTTTTTCGTGATTTCAGGGTTGGTCTCATAGTAAAGGTTGTTCATAATGATGAGTACAATATATATCCTAAAAATGGACTAAATTCGAGATGACAAAAAACATCCAGTATAGATAAATAAATGATATTTGGGTCACCTGCTTCCTTCAACATCTGTATGGCTTGCGGGAACTCGAGTCTTAGTGGTGGGTCGAGGAACTTGAAGCGTTCCACGCAGTACTGCTGGCCGACGGTAGCTATTTCTGATGCATATCTGAAAAAAACATGTAGGTACTATCGACAAAGTTGAAGCATGATCACCTTAAGAGTGTATTTTGTGTACAGTGACCAGCCGCTACCTGTGTCTCACACAATATAACCAGACAATTCGCTTGTCATAAAATAGTAGATTGTCATTGTCAGTAAATAGTCTAGACAAAAGATTTTACAAGAGACCGTTGTCAACAATGGACAGGGCGAACTATGATTACTGGCTGTAAGCGAAAAGGTCCCAAAACTGATCATTTGTTGATGGTACATACATTCGTTGCTAGGGCGGGGTAAACCTAAACGCCCAATCTCCTTTGGCATACAGATTATTACAGATAGTTATTATAAAGTAGGCATCCGCTAAGAAAGGATTTTTGAAAATTCAACCCCTAAGGGGGTAAAATAGGGGATTGCGGGTGAAACCGCGGGGCAAAATCTGTCGCAATTTCCGGAACGGCTGAACCAATTTCGACTTCAATGGCAGGTAGAGGATTTTTCAGAGAGTAATCTAGGCTACTTTTTATGCCGAGAACGCGAGTAAAACCACCGGACAGAATAAATGATAAATAAATATCTTGGGACATTCTTCACACACGGTTATCTGATCTCAAACTAAGCAGAGCTTGTACTATGGACAACCAGATAACTGATATACTACATATATTACCTTTTTTTTTCGTAAATACATACTTATATAGATAATTACACCCAGACACAGGACAAACAGACATATTCATGCACACAAATGTTTGTCCTGGATGGGAATCGAACCCACGACCGGCGCAATAGGTGGCGTCTTAACCAACTGGCCTGTCAAAGAAGCTAGAAAAAAGAAGAAATTACTTACTCATCTCTCAATCCCCGAAACATTTCTGTGAACGTCCCAGCTATAGTGTCCAATACTTCATGATAGTGATGTTTAAACGCCATCTCAAGATCCAGTCCCACGAACTCAGTGAGATGGCGATGAGTATTTGAGTCCTCGGCTCTGAACACCGCGCCCACTGTGAACACCTGTGAAGTAGTTGATGGAGTTGACCAAGTTGACGGAGTTGACCAACTTGGCAATGTTGCCAATGACGGTTTTGTGGGGTAAGGAATGTGTTTTAAGAGTGAATTTTGAGTTATTGAGCACATTGGTAAAGTTGAGCGAATTGGCAATGTTGTTAGATGATGGTAAAATCACTTTTAGTGTGGCAAGTTTATTTTGAATGATTAAATATGTGTAGGGCTGGGAATCTATTAAGAGAGAATATAGCATTGGGCAAGTTGGCAAAGTTGAGCAACTTGGCAATATTGCCAATAAAGTCAAATTGCTATTTACAGTTTGGGAAGTATGTAGTATGTATGTAATGACAATTTTTCCAATGACTATAGTACTTATGTTATGCGTGGATATAAAATTATTGGACAATTTGATAACCTTGACGTCGCTTGCCAATTTTAACAAACAAGTTAAATTGCTATATTTACGATTTGGCAAGTATCTCAAGCGTGCATAATGAATTATTAAACACGTTGATGAAGTTGGCAAGCTTGCCAATATTGCCAACCTTGTCAAAATCAGCAGCTATGGCCATCTGCTTGTAGAGCTGCGGGCTCTGCGCCAGGTAGGCGGATGACTTGAAGTATGACACAGTGAACACGTTGGCGCCACCTTCCGACGCCGCCGATATTATCTTTGGTGTGTGGATTTCTACGAAACCTGAAACCAAAAATTCAGAGCTGCTCAGTTACGATTTAATTAATAAGAATTAATTTTATGATTACAGTGCTGTCACTGTCACCTCACGAAATCTGTTAAAAAGGGGTTTTTTAAACCATCATATCTCCTACATAGATACTATTTTCCTTCTATTTTCAAAAAAATATATGTATGACATTCTCAATACCTTTCTGCAGCTTTTGACGGAACTCAAAACATATTTGGATATACTTAGATAGATAAAAAAAAACTTTAAACATACCGCTTAATTCACTTCTAAAGCCGGTGTTTCTCTTAATATTCTATTTAATTTGTAATTTTTCCGCCAACGCGTTAGCTTGGCCATACAAAGAGGGAACGCTGCCAGCCTACTGGGAACCTTGCCGTTGATTGGCACCAGCGGCCGCCTCGAGGATTTTTTTTACATATAGTTTGTATATTTGTTGTAAATAATTGTAAATATTGTATATTTATAGAATAAAGACCATGTATGTAAAAAAAAAAATTTGTAATTAAAAATATATCACAAGATTTTAAATTCTACCCACATAGATTGACGGATTCATTATTAATGAATAGTAAATACATTTTAGGATCTTGTGAGGGTCGCGGGAAACCGCTGGATGTGGGTATTGCAAGACTGGCCATCGTGGAGATCCTTGGGGGAAGCCTTTGTCTAGCAGTGGACGACTTTCGGCTGACATGATGATGATAAAATTATTTTTTTGTTAATGAGGTTTTTTTACGTTTTTACGTTGCAACTTGATTTCTCCTCCAATATGCACAGCGATCATTTTACAATAAATGACAGCGGCTTAACCTTTTTTGGTGAGTATATCTCTAAAGAGTCTACAGACGCCGGCTTCTATCCGGAAGATGGCTTGGTTGGCCGGCGTGCGCAGGTCCAGCACCCGGTTGTCGAGCCTGGTGTCCTGGTTCACCCGGATCTTCAACGCCTCCGGGTCCTGGAAACGACAAGAGATATGATGACGTACTTAAAATTACCTAATTATGGTAAATTTTTGGTCCACGTCCATTTTCATAAATAACTTCAAAACGATTTAGTTTTAAAATTATAAAAAATATATATTTGAGATCCTCGCAAGGAGTTTACAAAACATTTTCAAAAAATTCTAATTGAATCTCTAAAAGTGGTTCCCATGTTTGAAATTCATTTATTTACGTAACACGTCCATGTTTGGGTCACCGACTTACATATGTGTACCAAATTTCAACACAATCCAGTCCAATATTTTCGGACAGACAGATAGACGCACGAGTGATCCTATAGGAAATAAACAGAGGTCCGGAACACAAAGAAGGGTAAAACCTACATCAAAATCAATAAAATCAAAATGAGACCTTGGAGCTATACAGAAAAAAGAAAGAAAGAAAAATATTTTATTTTTTGCGCGCCATACGACACAACTACACATAACACAACATAACCTAACCAATAGGAAAAACAAAAATTACAGTATTTCAACACATAAAAAAAATACAGAACCCAAGTATTCATAAGCGTAATAAAAAAAATGCGTGAACATAAAAAAAAACCTATAACCGAATTGAGAAACTCCTCCATTTTTTTTAAGGTGGTTAAAAAACTACTTTCTTTTATACTATGTAGAGATATAGTACTCACGTTATTTTTTTCACTCCTAGCGGCATCCTCGACGAGTAGCGGCAGTTGCGGTCTAGCGGCGGAGACACGCCACAGCTGCGAGCACACCAGCTCCACCACGCGGACGGTGCACGACTCTATGGGCGCTGCTGTCTGGCAAACTGTGGCCTCGACGTCGATTATCGACTCTTTTGTTATGCTGTTTAGATGCGGAGATTAACTAAATATAGTCACTGGAGATTCAGGCAAAACCTGTTAAGGTGGAGGCTTCGGTTGGAGCGCGAAATTCAAATTTTATCACGTTTTTTGCAAATTGCAGCTAACTAGGTCGTAAGTTATCAACATGTTATTTCCGAGAAGAATGGTAGTATATTTACTGATTAGTAACAAAATAAATCATCAACATATTCCTCCAAGGTATATTACTGACATACACGACTATTTCATGAAAACGTTACTAATTGCAACAAATTTAACTCCATAACATATAATGATGATTTCTTTCCCACCCACTTCGTATACCTCGCTGGCTACCACCCTCAAGTTGAAAATCTGTCTTTCTGGTGTATTCCGACAACTGCACTTGAGAGCCAGTTCCCTTCTAGGCTCTGTGTGCTTAAACCATCGGCCACATCAACACTGACCACGGTGAGATTGTGGTCAAACACAGGCTATACACAGTAAAAAAAATCCCGCAGCTTGGTCCCTACACAAGGTGGATCGACGATCTTGTGAGGGTCGCGGGAAACCGCTGGATGCGGGTAGCGCAAGACCGGCCATCGTGGAGATCCTTGGGGGAGGCCTTTGTCCAGTGGACGTCTTCCGGCTGACATGATGATGATGAAAGTGGTACTAACTTGCCGGCAAACTTGACCATCTGCTTGCTGACTGCCCGCTGTTCGTTGACACTGATCAGCAGCTGAACTGTGCTGGAGGCCTGGCGGAGCACCGCGAAGCATTGCTTCCCTTTAGCACGGGACGTTTGTAGACGGGCTGTACCAAAAATAGTGGTGCTGAATCTATGGTTTAATGACTAAACTAATTTTTTGATCTTTTTAAAGGACAACAATTGCTCTCAACCGGGCAAAATTTTGGTAACAACGCATGAGGGCACCCTCGAATGGGGTGCGAACCTCGGCTTAGGGAGTTACCGGGGCAGGAGGAGGACTTACTAGAAGAGTCTAACTCAGCTCTGTAAATCCAATCACACGGATCTGAGCCTTTGAACTATAGCTCAACATCAAAAAGACCTACTTGCGCCGGCTGATAATCAGCACTGTATGCTCACTGTCCACAGCATTATGCTGAGCTGGTGCCCATTTGTCAACACATCTGTCTATCATGATGAGTGGGTAAAAAATAATTCATTCTGTTTAGTCCGTCAGTTAGGTTATCAAAAAATATTGGATACGTATTTTTTATTTTATCAAATCAATAAAAACTTACAAAGATAGGTCGCATCAAAGTTCAGGAGTGGGGGTTTGTGACGTCACTTCTGTGTAAAAAGTGTACTAAAACGTGACGTCACGCGATATTTATACGCACTGTATCTTCGTTATTTTTTGTTTTCAGAACTAAAGAAAAAACATGTGTCCAATATTTTTTGGTAATCTAACTGACGGACTAATTTTTTTTTTTAGTCATCACCCCTATTGTCTTGTTTTTTATAGTATTTAAGGTATGTGTGGCAAATAAATATTTTTTCTTTCTCTTTCTTTCAAAATGATATAATATATTTAATCTTTCTCTCAATCCGGCTCCTGTTGTAACTGTCATATACCTGTGATTCCCACAGAATAGTCTTGTGATTCTGATCTGCTTGAAATAACAATCAAGAATGTTTTTGAACAAGTGCTTTTTTCAGCTTTTTTTTATTGTACAACTCAAAACGCTCGGCAGAGACGAAAGACACTAACAGGAAGCTGCATTATCCCTGAGTGCTTTTATCCCGGGTATGGGTGAAACTGACTTTCCTTTTGACATATGGATCTTTAAGACATGACACTTACCTCGTACCCAAACCACCTGACCGTTCAACTGTACTCCAAGGTCTTTAACATCAGTATACACTCGGTCACGATGCTCTCCGGTGGACTGGATCAACTTGAGGTCTCCATATCGACCTTCCGAGAAGTCCGGCTCAGCATCAGCCTGTGGTTGGGATGAACCACCCTGGAACAGGTCATCGATATATTTTACTCATCATCATATCAGCGCTAAGACAACAAATCCCAAGGATCTCCATGATCCTCCTTATCCAGTGGTTTCCCGCGACCCTCACAAGATCGTCGGTCCACCTTGTGGGGGGCACGCTGCACGCTGCCTGCCCACGCTGCGTGTTCCGGTTGGTGGTCGCCACTCGAGAACCTACCTGCCCCAGCGGCCGTCGGTTCTACTAGCGTTGTGCCCCACCCTCTAGTACTACTGTTACTTACTAGGTATATATATCTAAACAACTATTATACATGTGGTAGTGAAAGTTTATAGGATGTCAGCTTATAAAGAGTAAGAAAAGAAAAGAGTATTTATTTAGAAATGCAAACACAACACAACAAACAAAAAAATTTAAAGGCGATGATAGCTCAGTGGTAGTGACGTCTCGGATGCCGCGACGAAGGTCGTGGGTTCGAATCCTACAATGAGCTTGAGCTTTCGGTGAAGGAAAACATCGCGAGGAAACCATAGCACGGTGGTAGGGTACTTTGTAGTACCCGTCTGGCTGGCTACCACCCTCAAGTTGAAAATTAGTCGCCAAGCACCTACCGGTGTGTTCCGGCAATTGCACTTGAGAGCCAGTTTGCCTTCTCGGTATTACAATACCGAGTAACAGGTCAGCAACACATTGGCAATATCTCTGGTATTGCAAATGGCGATAGGCGACGGTAACCACTTACCATCAGGTGGGCCGTATGCTTGCTACCTTAGTAGTATAAAAAAAAAAAAAAATACCCGACAAGTGTGAGTCTGAGTCGCGCACCGAGGGTTCCGTAAAGATAATCCTGGTACTTTAAATACCTAATGTCCTTATAGGTTTTCCTGTAATATAGGAACCTGTAACTATTCAATTTTTTTTTATTAATTAGGCCCAGTAGTTTTGGAGGTAAGGACCACCGCACGGAAGCTCGATCAGTCCGTCGTCGCTTAGTCATTTATATGCAATACGTTCCGGGACGGAATATCCGCGTAGTGTGGGAGACCGCTTACTTTCACTCTGAAACGTAGGCAGCTGCATTTTAACCTACTTTATGTTCAGCTTTTTTCTGCTGTTTTTCTGCTGCTTTCGCGGCTTTTTTCGCTGCTTTTTTGCTGGCGGCTGCGTCTCCCTCCATCACTGCCTGTGGCTCTTCTGATACCACCATGTTATCTCTGGAACAGTATTATAGCAAATTAAAAAGTTGGCGAGATACGGATAGTTGCTTGAAACAGAATGTCTAATTTTTTTTTCTATTTACAATCTTGTTTTTTATTTATAGCTTTATTACTGAAATAGCTTCCGCCCCGTGGTTTCACTCATGTTCCCAAGGGATCTTATGTTTTCCCGGGATAAAAAGGAGCCTATATGTTATTCCAGGGTATGATCTATCTATGTGTCAAAATTTTTTTTCATCCAAATCCGTTCAGTAGTTTTTACGTGAAAGAGTAACAAACATTCATCCATACTCACAAAACTTTCGCATTTATAATATTAGAAGGACTATTAATAAAATAAGAAACTGCATCAAAATTGGACTAGTAGTTATGGAGAAACAAACAAATTTGCACAAACAAACATTCCCTCACCCCAAATGCATATAACGTCTCTTTTTCGTCGTGGGTAAAAATAATGAAAAATATAACAATTTGGCTTTTTTAGATTTTAACAACAAATCTTGTTTCGAAATTCAAATCAATAACCTTTATTTTAAGTAGTAATGGAAGCATACATTACATACACGTACGTATATCATATCACTATCATCACTACATAGAATAAAAAGTCGCTTCCCGCTGTCTGTCCCTATTTTTTTTTTCAAAGGACTAAAGTTAGTAGCCTCTGATGGCTGCAGCAACCTTACCGGACAAATCGGCGAGCGCAGAGCGCTCTTAGCCGGGTAATATTTAGAAATCTGTCCCTATGTATGCTTAGATCTTTAAAAATACGCAACGAATTTTGATGCATTTTTTTTAATAGATAGAGTGATTCAAGAGGAAGGTTTATATGTATAATACATACATATTATAATACAGAATAGCCAGAATAGAAATTCACAGATTTGTGCACCCATGCAAAGCTGGGGCAGGTCGCTAGTTTATCACATGATTACATAATTGAGTAACTATAAAATGGAAACATCATTTTGTAATCTACAACACATGATATCAATAAACCAAGTGCAATGACTTCATTACATGACGCAATTGTCATCTTGGAATTGTATAGAATTGTAATTTATAGCACAAGTGGCTCAAGTATAATTAAACCAAGGCTTATCAGTGTATAACTATCTTTTAATCTAGGTATTCTATTATTTGCTAGCAGTTCCTCACGATTTCACTCGCATTCCCGGGATAAAAAGTAGCCTATAACCTTCAGAGATAATTTAATTTCCTATTAGTGAAAGAATTTTTCAAATCGGTTCAGTAGTTTCAGAGCCTATTCAGTGCCAACAAACAATCAAATCTTTCCTCTTTATAATACTAGTATAGACAAGCTGGCCTTGCAAAAATTGTCCTGAACTAAGAATAAAAGAAACTGGGACCTTTCCTTCTCCTGATAATAACAAACATGACAAAAAAAGGATCAGTGAAGGTCCATCTGTTCATGCACAATCTGGTGACCATGGGAAATAGGGATTCAATTTTATATGTAAGATTCAGATTTATTTAATTATTAGACACTAGCTGTTCCTCGCGGCTTCACTCGCGTTCCCGGGATAAAAAGTTGCCTATGACCTTCGGGGATAATGTAGTTTCATATTAGTGAAAGAATTTTTCAAATCAGTTAGTAGTTTCGGAGCCTATTCAATGCAAACAAACAAGCAAATCTTTCCTCTTTATAATATTAGTATAGAAGTATAGATGAATGGCATCTACTTTGTAGCGTATGGTGGCAGGGCACACCATACTTCAGGAGGAAAATGTAAAATTTTGTATTAATAATCCTGGGACATTCTTCACACACAGTTATCTGATCCCAAACTAAGCAGAGCTTGTACTATGGAAACCAGACAATTGATATATATATACTAACTACTTTTTTTCATAATACATACTTATATAGTCTTCGGAGTCTTCTCAGTTAAAGTGTATTTGACACCGGTGGTAGTCATAAGTGCCTTATTAGGGCCTAAACTGAATAAATGAGTTTTAAGTTTGATTTTGATAGATAATTACACCCACAATTACATACATGGTACTAAGTTATTAAAACAAGACTTTGGATAAAGCACCCTAGGTATAAAACTATGCAGGTAAATAAGTACATTGGTTCTCACTTCACCTCTTGGTAAGATGGCATCAGATGTGCTGTTAACATTATTCCGCCAGTGTCAGGGTGTTTGAATATAAAACTATGGAGATATACCTACATTCTCAAAACTTGAACCTTGCCCTGACAGATGTAAAGAACAAAGAAAACCATATTATTATATATATTTACCTAATAATAATACTGAGTAAACATACCTGTGCAAACTTTAATTTCAATAAATAAGTAGGTAGTTAAACTTTCGTTAATTAGGACACCAATACAGACACACACACACCCACACACACGTGTCATTAAAAGTTTAAAAAAAAACTAAACTTTTTTCTATAACAATGTGATAACAAGCACGTACAAAAACTTTGTAATGCAATTACCGGTGATTTCTTACGTATACACACATCGACACACGATTATTTCCTACCTACTTGAAATGTAAAATTACATCATGTAATTTTAAATTAATGCAACAATTTAATTACAGAGTAAACTCACCTTTATTACCCTTTAGAGCACACACAAATAAAACACGTTGAACGTGTGATAAAACTGTATGCGAAAAGTGCCGGAAAGTGATAAAAACTCTAATATTTTGGTTATAAAATTGCGTAGAGGTTATGTCCGTCTATGCGATTGAATTGTCAAATTGACATTTGGTTTCATTCTGTGATGTTACCATATTAATTAGAAAGTTACAATACTGTTTATATTAATCATATTTAGGATAATAAAATATACAACGATCTTCGATATATTTTGATGTTGTTATCACTATCAGTGGACTTAAAGTACTAGCCATTATATCCTCTTTGATAGCTATTGCAATCGCTTGATTTGCTAAAATTAAACCAAATGATTCAGATATTTCTTTATGCCATTTCTACCCAAAAAGGTTTTACAGTGATTGAAGAAACTCATTGCAAATTATCACAAAGAAGAAACAAAGAGAAGAGTCCCTGGTGTTCCTCTTACATTGTCATCGTGGCAGACGTCAATGCAACCATACGATTTGTATCAAACACATTTTTTTCTATTCATCTTTTCAAAAGTTTGTGTAATGCATAAATTTTTCGTTCAAAATGTCAAAGCAGATTACTGGCCCTGATTTGGCATACTTTGGGGCAGAAAATATTACTTATAAATTGTATTCGTCTATAAAATGCCAGTGTTTACTGCCAATATACCTGGTGTCCTCCAGGTTGGAGACAGGATCGAAATTGGTGGTAAAATAAAGGACAATGCTCGAAAGTAAGAATACCCTTAAATCACTCTAGCTAGAATATTCATGTTTCTAATTAGAAATGTTTCAATTTCCATAGATATCTATATCCCTTACATAAACTTATCATCAAAATAATAATTTGAATTTCATTCGTTTAATATAAAAAATCTTTTGTATTTATCAGATACTCAGGTGTATTTGTTTGCAGAATGTCAGTCAACCTGTGCACCCAGGAGGGAGAGGAGCCACGTGATGTGGTACTGCACTTTGATGTCAGGTTCCATCGTGACAATATTATCTCTCTCTCCAGGAAGAATGGCATCTGGATCGGCAGTGGCAACTATGATACCAACTATAATATGTTTGTTCCTGGTTAGTGGTGAATTTAACTAGCAGTGACAATATTCCTGATGAGTTTGATGAGTTGACGACTGGCAGGCATCATGTGGCAGATTCAATAGCCCAAAAAGCAGTCTAAGAAGTTCCTCAATTTAATTCCCATCTTTTATTTGAGTGAATTATGAATAAGAATATGTCTTCTGATCATGAAATAGGCAGGTGAAAGATGCACGGCATGAACTGGCTCATCTGTTTTAATTACTAGTTCGTTGGCTATATCTGTAAAATACTTTTTCTAGAAGAGTAGGTATGTCTTCAGATCACGAAATAGGTAGGTGAAAGATGCTGGACTGGCTGTTGATTAAGAGGTTCTAAAGGTATCACAAGGTTACGGCACAATCAAGAACTACACTATCTTCTTCTCTCCAGGGACAATATTCCGCATAATATTCGAGATCAAAGACACCGACGTCATCACGATATACTGCCAGGGGAAGTTCCACTCTAACTTTTTACCGAAGATTCCTCTCAGCATGGCGCGATATCTGGTAGCGTGGGCTGACGTTGAGAGGATCACACATTGCTACTTTTATATGGGCGTTAAGGTTTGTTATTGGGTTTACTACTTGTATTATTTCTCCAAATAGATAGACAATGTAAGGATCGTTTTTTGAGCTGCTGCAGATTCAGCTTTAATTCAACAAAGCGTTGCTTTTTGGGCAGAAAATAATATCAAAAGCACCAAATTACTAATAATCTCTTTTATATCGCAGGCTGTAAGCGGTGACGAAACTGGTGCTCCAGGTACCTTCGTACAGCAAACTGCGCACCCTGCTATGGTGGTTGGTGATAACAAGCGATGGTAAACCCAAATCCATGTACTTACAAATTTCTTGTTTTAAAATTTTCTATTTTATTTTGACAAGTTTAGACCGAACCTTTTGAAATTGGCAGTGGATTAGTTTAATAACCAAAGACTAAAGATAATACTGAGGAAGTACTTGGAGATATGGGGGAAGTCCAGGGCAAATCTTCAAATGAATAAGTTTCCAACAAAATTTATATTTAAAATATTTTGTGACGTGACTTTCTTTTTCAGTCAAAGAGTTCACAAAAAAACTTCACCCGGTTCTCCTCAGATGAATTCTTCCAACGAAAGTTCAGAAGATGAGGGGCAAAAGCCCAGGCCAAAAGCAGATGGCCGAGCCGATAGATTCTTCTATGACACTCTCATGTGCCAGCCCCAAGATCATGCTAAATTCAGTAACGCGGAGCATAGACGAGATTCTAGCCTTGTCAAAAATAAAGTGGAATACAATCGAAAATTTAGAGAAATGTCTGAATCAGACAAAATAGACAGCGAAGATTATACAGAAGAGAATGGCTCAAAAAATATGGATACATCCTTAGTTGAATCTGAAGATGTTCTACAAGAGTTGGGATTAAAAAAAAGAAATAGGCGCGGGAAAATGACACCATTTGCTCAAGTTGTAAATTTTATGGGGAAGACGACGAAGAGAAATTAGCATTGTGCTTTGGTGATAAACTGTTTTTTGATTGGTAATTTTGTGTTTTTATAGTGTCGTTTTATTTATGAGGAAAGTGATTGATAAATATATTTTGTTTATTTTGAATTTACCTATTTGTTTTATTTTGGTGTAGCAGCTGTCTTAAACAATAAAACTTGCGCATGCGGACACAAAATAAAAGGGGAAAGGAAATCTCCTTGTAGTACTCCAGTATAAAAAAATATAGAGTTTTAAAAACAGTTTTACTATTAAAAATGTATACTTACTTCTTTTCATATTCTTGAATAATAAAATGAATTATTAGTTCACAGATGAATATAGTGATGTATTAATTCACTGGAATCTGAATAATAAAACAGAATTAGCGATAAAATTTATTCTAAATTTCTCAAATGACATGTAGATATAAATCCAAAGAACACAGTTATTATAATTGTACATTATTTACAGTTAAAATTAATACCCTAATATATTCCGTATATGATAAACTACATTAATTTAACAATCAACCATTCCGAAAAACTTACGACTTATCAGACTTTAGTATAGCGTGGTTTTGACATCCCAGAAGGTACAGAAATGATTGCAAATGGACTGACAAGATAAGAGATTCTACGAAAAAGCTTCTTCGTCCACATTTCGTTTTTTTTCTAATTGCTCCTTGCCCATTATCTTTACATTTAAGTTATTTACATTATTATCTACTTACTTATCAACTACACAGTCAACGGCTTGCTAACTCTTAACAAATTCACAAATGGCTTCAGCATGTTCCTCGCTTACTCCAATATTTACAAGTTGAGATTTAGTTACTAGGAATAAAGATTCTCCATCGATTTCATGCTCTTGTAATATTGATACGGTTTGTGACCACTCGTATTTTGACAGATGGGCCGCTACTTGGTCGACCTGTAAAATTAAGAAATAAAATCGTAGTAACTAAGGTTGAATCGAATTTGTAAAAACCTTAATAGTATTAATAAAAATGTAATAATTACCGTCCAAGATTTCAGTGTTGATTGTTGAAGACTCTGAAACGGATTGTCTGGAATAGAAAATAATGATACATTAATAATAGATATAAAAATGTTGACTGTCGAGTGGTTCATTAAATAATACAAAATTCTTGGACATGGGAGCTAATGGCTTGGCTGGGAAGCTTTCGGCTACAGCATCTCTCCCTTTCTTATATACCTCAGATTTTGAAGAACTTCGACGTCGTATTTTGCTTCTAGTATCTCTAGGCAACAGGACTATCTTTACGAAAACATTCGTAGAAGAACAAAAGTGACAAAGCTCATATAGTTAGTAAGCTGAAGTGGCAATGTCGCTCGAGAAGGTAGGCCACATCGCTCGAAGAGCCCATAGGAAAGAAAGGTTTCCGAATACGACCACGTCGCAAATTGTCTCATGGGACGATCTCCCACCAGTTGGACTGACGATCTGTTCAAAGTCGCTGGGTCGATGCAAGCGGTTCAAAAACTTTGAACAGTTCGTTGTGGAAATCAATGGGGGATGTCTATGTTTAGCTGTGGAGACCGATGAGGTGAAAAATAACACTCTTGATGATGGTTGGAAGATATACTTGTAATACTCTGGAAATCGAATCCACCAAGTGGATGTACACCGACCACGATACCTTAGAGGTCTCCAATTGAGAACTCGTCGATAATCCAAGGCTGAGATCTATAGAGCGTACTTAGATTTTGCTCAGACTTTCCTTACGAGTTAAGACAAAGTTAAATCCCTCTGAGTGTGTGCTAAGCAAAGCCTAAGTGCACTAAATCGATGACTTACCAAAAATTATGCTGCAATTAATGGTCACGCAAAAATATACTTAATTCAACTCGCACATGAGCCAAGTTTTACGTAAGTTAAGTCTAAGCAAAGTCGAAGTACGCTCTATAAATCTCAGCCTGAGTAACAAAAGAATCTTACCATTTTCACTAACTTCTTCATTTTTCGCTTCTTCTTCTTCTTTTTCTTTCTTATCATTATTCAGATGGAGACAGTGGAACGGCAGCACAGGTAAATCTATACTCTTACTATCTTTTAAGATTTCATCTTTGATCTTATTAGTTGTATCTTCATCCCATTTACTTTGTTGTTCCATCAGTTCTTGAGCGTTTGTGTATAATGTCTTCTCTTTCAGTGGTTTTCTTATCTGTAATGTAATACATAATTAATAATAAATAAACTGTGGTTCATATTTGCTGACAGTTGTTGTTATCGAAATAAATATGTTTCTTTCTTTTGACAATCGACAGCTTTACGAAAGCTCTGTACTCAAAAAGGAGCCAAATCTTCCTTTCACTAGATGTGAGATTTGAGATTTTTTTCTCTTAAATAAACAGGACTTTAGAGCGGCTATAAACTTTGCTGGTGGTTTTAATTAAAAATGTTTTGTCAAACCGCAGCCACAAATTAACAGTAAACGCAGAAATTAGTCGAAGTTTAATTAAATATTGTTACTTACAGGGAATGCTATATTCGATTCTTGAATAACATAACCGTCTAACACGTGAGTCAAAGTAAATTGTTTTTCTCGCACAATATTATCATCAACCTGCATAGCCAATTCTCCTTTAATTGTTAGTTTTTCTTCTTTAACTGTAGGTTTGTCTTCTTTAACTGTTGGTTTTTCTTCTTTAACTGTTGGTTTTACTTCTGTAACTGTTGTTTTTGCTTCTGTAACTGTTGGTTTTGCTTCTGTAATTGTTCGTTTTGCTTCTGGAACTGTTAGTTTTTCTTCTTTAACTTTTGGTTTTTCTTCATTACCTGTTGGTTTTTCTTCTTTGTTTATTAGTTTTTCTTCTTTGATTGTAGCAGGTTCACTTTTCTCTTGCTCTTTTTGAACTTCTTGTTTTGCCTTGGAAATAATAACAGGCATGTCATTTGTTTTTTCACTGACAGTTGTAGCAGTTTTCATTTCAATATCATTTTGTTTGGCAGAGATATCATTTTTAGCTTCATTGAGAGATTTTTCAATAAATTCTTTTAGTTTTGTACTAAGAGAGTTTTCAACGACTTCCTTTGGTTTCGTAGGTTTCGTTATTGTAATTAGTATATCTAGATGTTTTGTGTCTATATTATTAGGCAACGGATAAGGTAATTTTTCATTGAGATTTGGTTTTGTTTCATCAGAAATTGACTTTTCAATAGTCTCATTTTGTTTAGTTCCGATGGAAATAACATTTTCATTGACTTTTATATCTTCTTTATCGTTTAATAATCTACCCCTGGCTTGAGTATAAACTGTGTTTCTAATCATTTTATCTTTTTCATTTTGGCTACTACTACAAGTATTCGGATTCTGGCTGGCAGCATCTTTAGTTACAGTAGCTGGTTTCATAGCTCCACTCTCGGTTAATGTCGTTTGCTGAACATTATCAACATACTTAACTATTTTAGTTTCATTGTGATTAATTTGAACAACTGTGCTTGACTTTGGAGCATTTTTATGCTCACTTCGATGTATGGGACTCGTATTTACACCAATTTCACTAGAAGTCGATATATTTTTAACGGTCATGCTACCATACTTTCCTGTAATACTTTCTTTTACAAGGGAACTTATAGCTACTTTCTTTTTGACTTCATCTGGAGATTCACTTTTACGTTTTCTATTGAAAGGATGATCGGTATTAACATATCCTATAGCAGTTCCTACTGTAGTTGCAGTAGGCGGGCTGATAAATCTATTATCATTATTAATATTTGGAATATTTTTGGGCATGCTTTGAGTAGCAGTTTGTGTTTGATTATTCATTGTAGTACTGTAAGATATTTGTCTGTATTGAGGTCTTGGATGTATAGGTCTGTATGCAAAAGTTTGTATGCTCTGTAGTGGATTATTTACCACAGACTGGCTTACATTAACAGCTGTAGATACTACTTCAACAGGTTTCACCTGTGTTTGAATATGTTGAATCATATTCATTGGCTGCATACCTCGTGGTACATTAATATTACTTTGAATTTGAGCAGCTCGAGGACCAACATTTTGTACAAATGATTGGCCAAAGTTTTGTTGCATATTTTGTACATTCGTAGCATTTTGTGTCGTATTCATGGTCATGATTGGTCGTGTTTGATTAACTTGTTGGTGAATACCCTGTGGTCTGACGTTCATATAAATTCCTTGCCTTTGAAGCTCCGCAGTTTGTGTATTGACTGAGCTTTGATTAGATTGATTGATAGCTCCAATATTGGTCATTATTTGTCGGTTATTTTGTACAATTGGATTTTGTATTACGTTAGCTACTTGATTGTTTGGGTGTGTTTGGGTGAAATTAGCCAATTGTTGGCCAATATTCCTTTCTCCTTGTATATTTGAATTAACATTTGCCTGCAAATGCTGTATCATATTTGAAGGTATCATATTCGTTATTTGTAATCCAGGTCGTATCTGTTCTTGTGAATTTTGGGCCATTATCGCTTGTTGCATTTGGTAATTGTTGTAATTTTGTTGTAAATATAATTGATTTTGGTCTAAATGCTGTTGCAATGAAGGTGCCATGTTGCTTGGCACCTGTTGGACGTAGAGAATTTGATTTTGCGCTTGTCTGTTTTGTGCCCATGGTGGTGTATTTTGTGGATTGATGAATATTGTTTGGTTCGGATGTATTTGGTCGCCTGAAATAATAATATTGATATAAATTTTAGAGTAAGTGAAAGTTATTCGATAATACAATTAAAAAACCCATTGTCCATTTTCATCAAAACGCCAAAACTTAGGAAATTGTCAAATTGTTTGAAAAACTATAATTTTGAGTTGTATTATGAATCTCCTAAGGGCTTAGCCATCTCCTAATTGGTGAAAATGAGTATATACGTTTATCCGATATACGAATAGGTATATTAAATGCGAAAATATGTGAGTATATTTATTATCACTCAGCTCCGTAACTCGTAACGGATGAACAGATTTCAATGAAACTTGACTCATGGATAGAAAATAAATTTTGGATACTCATTATGCCGGGAAAATATAAGATCTCTCGGGAACGCAGGGTTGAAACTAATATAATTATTGTTATTAAATATTATAATGATAAACCTCTCTCAGGCTATTATGGCAAACAATAGTACCTAATTTGCAAAAATTGCGTAGCCTACTATTTTCCTAAAACTTATTATAAAGTCCTTTATCTGTCTACGAATGTACTCTCTAAATCAGTTCAGCCATTTCGGAGATTAGCTCGGATTAACAAATATAGAGACAAACTGTGAGCTTAGAAAAATACTTTAGTTAAAATCACAGACAGTTACATTTTATTTGTATCTATTAGTAATTTAAATATTTATTAGCGGCAATTAGGTAATATATCTGATTAATAAGAAGACAAAGATTTAAAAAAATATATTGCTACAGTAAAAAGAATAAATTACCAGGTTGCACCAAGATCTGAGTCTCGTAGACCAGTCGTACTGGACATAGCACCATCTGATGACCGACTGATTGCTGACTCCTGAAATGAGGGAAATGATAAAAATTACTTTAAACAAAAATAAATCCTACTCCAATAGGTTGTCACAAAAAACCTTAAAATAACCTCTAATCTAACTGAATAATTATATACTGGTTTGAAATCAGTGAAAAAAACCTACGGTCCCTTACATTTTGCTAATATTTTATATTTTCTATAGAACATATGCAATCTTTTTGCTGACGTCAATAATACACAGTTTAAATTAATTTAATTTTTAACAAAACAAATCAGTACGACGTTTCTTAAAAATTAGTCAATATAATTTTGAATGTACTATAAAAAAACATACGCGTCGAATAAAAAACCGCCCTTCTTTTTTTGAAGTCGGTTAAAACTAATTTGCTCCGATTTATACCCGAGCTGGGGGCTGACTGAATGACTGAACATGTATATTTTTGTAACAAAAAACATAATTTGCAACAGGTAGTGTTGCCAGATTATTATGTAGCTATATACTATAAAGTTGGTATTATTTTGAGACCAATAGACAAATGGGTAGTGTGACGAAAAGGGCAATGGAATGAGAAGTTTTGTAGCACTCAGCTTTACGTTGCTCTTTAGAGATTTGAAGTGCGTTAATTAACATAGCAATATAATATTATCTTAGATGTAGTACTATACTATCAAAGATCGACGCTCTACCAGCAAAAAAATGAACCAAAACATCGTTCCATCTCACTTCTTCACACATTTAAAAACAAACAAACAAATATACGAAGTGAAGCTAAATAAAACCGTTTAAAAAAAGCGCTTTTCACGCTACTTGGTTGGAGCGTTAAATTCAAATGTTATCACGTTTTTTGCTAATAGCAGCTCAGTTATAGGTCGTAAGTTATCAACATGTTATTTGCGACAAGAATGGTAGTATATTAATTACAAAAGAAATCATCAACATATTCCTCCAAGGTTTATTAGTAATATTTTCGTGAAATAGTCGTATATGTCAGTAATATATTATAAAAGTGTACTTAGGAAGGTATTTTTTACCCATTCATTGACGTTCTTGACCAATAATTTGAATTTGGCGCCAAATATTCATGTAAGTGCAAATGGTGCAAATATACTACCGGAGGAAAATGACAGATCGCGAGAGGGATAGTTGTGTACGTGTAAGCGAGATGACCTTTTTAATCGTGTTTACATCTATTTCACCAAGTGTCATAAGTTGGATTAACCTAAAAGACCGTGAAATTCAAATTTTATCACGTTTTTTGCTAGTAATAAAAGGGCGGCGCATTTGGTGCGTAAAAACTAGCTTTTTGCTAACAAAAAAGATAACCTTTGACTTGCCCCTGTAAAAACAAAATGGCCGATGGTTCGTTCAGAAACTCATTTTGGCCTAGCGCATAAATTTAGAAGCACAAAATTTTGTTTGTTATACATATACCTAATGAAAGTTAAGTTTGTAAATTTTACTGTTGCCTAATGTTTACTAAATACTAGTAAACATTAATACATAAACTTAAAAATATCATGTTTGGTTTTCATAAAAAGGACAACAAGCAGTAGAGTTTCCGAACGCGTCATCTAAATATGAAACATGGAATGGCGGGAATAAAATTTTCTTCAGCATTAGGTAGTGTAGTGAACTATTTTAGTGATATAATCACGAAAAATAAGTATATCAAGCGATAAATATATTATACTGAATGATTTTTTTTCCCCATCTCGATTTTTTAGGGATTACCCTGAAATCCATCTTTCACTTGACGAAGAAATAATTGCGGTCATAAAAAAATTACAGATTCAAAATACGCATGCTTTGCAAATTTGAGATCCCAAAACGTGGGAAATTTAGTTTTATTTTGGCCTTTACAAATCTTTTAAATAGTTTCGTGCCGATTCTTCGATGATTCCTTTCAGTTATAAAAAGCTTTTTGTTTTATTAGCTGCATTTTTTTTAATATTAGACAAAATACCACCGATAATATTCAATAAAACTCATAATACACGATGTTATGAAAATAAAACGAAAACGCAACGTCACTTCGCAAGTTCCCGTCAAAAAGACTAGCTGCTATTCAAAAAGCGCGCGCTTTCTGTCATTGACTTGTCAAAGCGCGCGAAATTTAAATACTCAATTACTACATTTTATTTGGAAGTATTGACACATTATCTATGTACTTAACAAATTAAAAAGTACAATATTAGTTTTTATAAAGATAACGGCAATGATTCTATGCAAATAAAGTAAAATAGTAAGGTAAAATGCTATAATATTGTTATTGTATAGAGTCACGCACAGACGCATAAAAGCGTCCACCCATAGACCTTGAAGACTTTTGCTACGCTCTTCTTTCATCGAGTTATTTTCTCATTGTTAAAAAACAAATTAAAAATCTTCAAAGGTGCTTTTAATTAAAAAAATGCTTACCCTATTTGTTCTGGTTGACATATCGGTTGCTGCATCTGAAATAAAAATAATAACAATGTTAAACATACTACTTACTAATCTGTGTAACAATGTTTTTTTTCGTTCTTCTTTGTAGGGGAAGTAGAGGTTTACTGAACAATTATTTAATTAAAAAATATTAAAATTCAACATAATTATTTTTGCCGTAATTGGGGAAGTACGGGTAGATTGGAATACTATTTTAATAAAACTAATTTTAATATGCAACTAAATGCAAGTATGTAGCATCGTTTAAACTGTTTTTTTATCAATAATGTGATATACTAGGAGTAATCACATGAAGTTGATAATTTTAAGAAAATATTTTCTGACATTGCTTTCGTATTGTCAGTAGTAGTTCGTGACTTGGATGTGAAATGATATGTAATGACAAGAACCGAACCTAACTAGTAACAACCACGCGTCACATTATAGTTTGGGAAGAAACTTTCGATAGTTAGTATTTTGACTGTGCTGAATATTGTTCTTCGAACATGAAACTTAAATAAATATAGACAGTTATTTAGTTGAAGGACATTGCAAAAAAGGTGATCATAAAAAGTTCAAAAGCATTTTTTTTTCTGGAACCCCAAGATTTACGGCCGGTTGTAACCACTGTTCGAAAGGTGTTGTAAAATAATAATAAGCCTAGTTATTATCGAAGGGTGGTCCCTCAAGCTCTCCCTTTTTCCCGACCCTTCATAAATCACTAAAAAAATCCTTTGAACATATTTGTTTTTATTATTATCTGTGATGGAACCTTAACATTCTAAGAATAAGGTTGAATATCGAATATCACCGTTTTACCAATACATATGCCGTTAACACAATCAATTTTAAACTCTATCCCGTATTGGGTAGTGGTTAGAGTGAAGGTATATAAGAAAGTTTGGATGTAATAATAATTATCTTAGCTCCGCAGGCTGGCAGACATTTTATTTTTTATCATTGAGATAGTGCTGTAGTGAAATTACTATCGATAAAAATAACACGTTTTTGATAAATGTCTATAAAGCCTGTGTATGGTTAACATATTATTATTAAAAAATATAAATACTTAAGTGTAATTTCTAATTCTGGAGCATTTTTTACGGAATGAATCAGACTACAAATGTAACGAGGATCTTGACTATAATATTATGCTTATTAAAAGTCTTGCAACAAAAAAATATTCATCAAAACTACATGCATTTGCAAACTTACAATGTTGAAAAAATAATTGTATTGTTAATAAGTAAGAAATAAATGTTTAAGAAATAAAAAACAGTTACTACAAAATCAAAATATTGAAATTTAATTTATAAAATTGATATTCATTATTGGCAAATGTATTGATGTATGCTGATTGCTGTGTAATATTCTAATAAATTAATAAAATAAAATACAAACCGATGCTACATTATAGTGAAAGTAATAGTATTGAGTCTATAAAAATCTACTTTTTCAATAAAACTATCGACATAAGTATCGATATAATCATACCCTAATCGGAGTACAACACTATTACAAAAATATAGGGCGCCACGGGAGCACGCTATACCCCGCCGAGTTCTCTATAAATAAGTAACACGAGAGTAAGTGAGAAAGCGCACGCGCGGCCGCCATGTTGTTAGAAAGAAACAGCTGATATTATCAAATTAAAACAAACACAAGAAAGAATTTTGAACTTTACACCATTGCAATAAGACTCCACAGCAATACTTTTATCATTAATGTTATTAGTCATACATAAACATATTTACGTAAATGACACATATATCAAGTTATACTACATACTATATTACATACAGTGGTATTTAAAACATGTTTATTAACAGTTTTAAATGTTTTAATGATATAACCAAAAAAATGTAAAACAAATCTACACTCATTTATCAGTAAAATATTGTCAAACAAAATAATAACGCAAAGCAAATTTCTGAGCCAAAACTAAATCAAGAATCACTTCCCATAACTTTATCCAATTCCGATTTCAAACGAAACCGTGACGTCACGGTCGCAAATCAAAATAATACAAGTAACACGATACTCAAAGCAGACATAAAATCAATCAGAAGCATTATCCTCTTAAAATACACGTGACAAACGCCCACGCAACAGTTTTTTAAAACAAAACAGTGCAAATGTCTTACCATAACAATATTCCACTGATGGTTGCTTCTAAAACGTCAAAAACTATCGAAAACGAATCAAAACGTCACGAGTACTGTCACTCCGGACATCTTTCGAGACGAAATGGCTGAACGAATAACATAAAAGTCCCGTCCACAGTCAGCCGAGCTAGTATTATGAAACTCCAAACGATTTTATCATAACGATACCTTCTGTCTCCCTTCATGCAAAGTGGCGATATGCCGTATCGATTTTACAAAAACCAAGAGAATTTGGTACAGGCTACGCCTAACCAATGAAGTTGGATTGAATAAGGACGCACCGCATTGGACGGAACGTGTTTCGAAATTCAAACACGTTCCATGACCCCAATATCCCCTTATCGTAAAGTGGGCTCGTGAGTGAACTATATCTATCTCTTTCAACCGACTTTTAACTTTGCTATTATAAAAAAGAGACAGACGATATAGTTTTTTCAACTTGAAATAGTAAGGTTAAGCAGGTAACGTCTTTTGTTACATTAGTTCATTTTGTATTAAACTTTATCATATGCGAATAAAGATTAAAATCGATATATGTCTCACAACATTGAGGTATGACGTCATCGGTTTAGAATGGCCGATGCACATAAATAATTCATACCATTTGAGCCTATCTGTAATACAATAAGTCTTTGATATGTCCTTCTTTATTGTTCATTTATTTTTAGTTTATTGTGACTGTTTCCTCGATAAATGCATTATATATCTTATGAACCATTGTTTTATTTTATTTATGTATCAGCTAAATTTTATAACGTAAAGATCTGCCGTCGGAAGGTGAAACTCGCGGCGGATTGAATGATGTTTAGGAGCCAATACCGTGAGATTTTCTAAAATTGGTGTCTCACAATTATTGGTATATCATAATTTATCGGTTTATGTGAAGATATAACTATATAAAGACCGGTTTTCATAATAATTCATACTTATATTACATTCATTAAAGAAAGAACACAATTAATTAGTTTAGAATAGAATGAGAAGTTTTTTTTAAATCAAATTTCCTTCCGAACAGATTTTTACATCAATAAAGCCGGATATTAGGATTTTTTATTCAGAAACTTCACTCTAAACCTTCCAAAAGGTCTTAAAAGTATTTCTGGATAGATATAATATCTTGAATTAGCATTTTCCTATTATATTTTATTTTAGACCGTCGTGCTAGGAGACTAGTCGCTGATCGTTAAATGAGGCGATATTAATGAGCCTCGAACATCGGCGTAAGGTTTCATGCTGACAAACAAGGTCTTACAGGATATATTTTGGACAGTGTACACAACAACATTATTCTGCCATCCCCATACTTACTCCATCGAACTACAAGACGCCGGCAACTTCCAGCTACTTAATTATTCGTTGTTGGCCAGCGGGCTACATCCTCGGCCTCGTCATAACACTTTCTTGGGGTCAGTCGACGACACAACTTACCTTAACCTACCTTAATTTAAAATCTAGGTAGGTCCACGATTCTACTGACAGTTTGCCATGATATGAACGTTAAAATGTAGAGTACCTAAAAACAAAATATTACCTACCTAGACACATTTTTACAGCGCTTCTTAATTTTGACCGGGATTTGCATCGAGAAAAGTTTCACCTTGGACTGGATAATTTTTGCCTGTTGGATAATTCGAAAAGAAATTATTATTAATAAATTAGTATCATCTTAAAGTGAATTTGAACTGGTACAATTTACCCCTACCTACTTTAAATAGATAACAGCAAGGATTCTTTTTTTAAAATATAAGTTTCTCTATTTTAGAGGTATATTTATAAAGTTAAACCTTAAAAATAAAATAGTAAGGCTCATTATTCCATGTTAATTGTAGGTAAGCATTAGGTACCCGCGATCCTCAATGAACTCGACTTTTTGGCGGGAACTTGCGAAGAGACAAGTCACCCAGGTGGTTTTTCATAAAAAAATACCAAATCCAAATTTCCTTCCTGCCATACCTATTGAAAACTAATATGAAGAAACGGATTCGGAGTTTTCAAAACTCAGATTTGGGATGTTTATTTCTACCTTCACCTACCACAGATTAATAAATAGTACTATCGTAGACTTTTATGCCAGATACCTACTACTTAAAACTTCAGGCACAGTTAGTTTTTAAAACTCAATATACAATTTTTTTTTGAAAGATCAAAGCATGATCTTAGTTTACTTAATGTCTCATCAAATCAGCGAAAGACGTCCACTGGTGGTCAAAGGCCTCCCCCAAAGATTTCCACGATGATCGGTCTTGCGCTACCCTCGGGAGATCATCGGTCTACTTTGTGATGGGCCTGCCCACGCTGCGCCTTTCGGTTCGTGGTCGCCACTCGAGAACCATTCTTCCCCAGCTGCCAGCGGCCGCCACTTCAGTTTGGCAATCCTTTGGGCTATGGCAGTTACTTTGGTTCGCCTGCGAATCTCATCATTTCTGATTCGATCTCACAGGGAAACTCCGAGCATAGCCCTCTCCATTGCTCTTTGGGTGACCTTGAGCCTTCTTATTTATGAGGCCCATTGGAAGGTAGGTAAGTCATCACTGGCAACACACACTGGTCAAAGACTTTCGGACTTGAGACACTGCGGTGTTTGGGCAATAAAAAAAAAAGTCTGACGCTAGGACGTATAGGTATAGGGTAACTAAAATAGTAGGCATGCTCAAAAAGGATAAATATACAGTATAAGTAATACCTGGTTGACCGAACTATACTCGTTTTTTTTAAAAACAGCCTTTTCTAAAAATGTAACCTAGTTAGATCGATTTATCTCCCCCAATACCCTCTGCATACTAAACTGCATGAAAATCGTAGGAGCCGTTTTCGAGATATTACTACGTAGGTAGGTCTAAGTACTATCTACTGTGCTCACAAAGGGAGGGTAGGTAAGTACCTACTTTCTGCGGTAGGTAGATGTTGTCCGTTTTCTCACTCCAGTTTTTCCAGAATAGTAGGTACCGGAGCGGAGCTGTTAGATAAGTAAGTAGTCACCGTTTTGCATTTTGGGGTCGCAGTCAAAAGTAGAAAACACTTAGGGATGGACGACAGATTTTCGAGTGCAGTTGTAGGTAGTCGGCCAGGCAGATCCTACAAAGTAGGTAGGGAGAGACCTACTTAGAGCTCATATGTATAAGCTCTAAGTAGGTCGTATGTACGAGCGGCATGTTACCAACGGCAGAGGTAAATCACAAACGCACGCGTCCAAACAACGAAAACGTTATGGAGTTTGCATTAAGTAGGCATAGGTAGGTACTTACAAATAATTCTGTCGATGCTTTTGATTTCCTCATTACGTTTTCAGTTGAAAAGTTTGCAGGAGACGAGCTAACGACGTTAAATTGTAAGTAGGTAGGTACAACCAATAGAATTTTGTACGAGGTATTAGGTACCTACCTATGTAGGTATTCTGTGTTGTTGAGAACTAATTTAAGGTGGAGGCGTCGGTTGGAGCGCGAAATTCAAATTTTATCACGTTTTTTGCAAATTGCAGCTCAGTTATAGGTCGTAAGTTATCAACATCTTATTTGCGAGAAGAATAGTAGTATATTTACTGTTTAATAACAAAAGAAATCATCAACATATTCCTACAAGGTATATTAGTAACATTTTCATGAAATAGTCATATGTCAGTAATATACAATTAGCAAAAATCGTGATAAAATTTGAATTTCGCGCTCCAACCGAAGGTATACCCTTAAAGTAGGGTAGATATAAACTAAAAGTAGGTACCTATAGTTCCTTCTCTTTCTTATCTGATACAATAAAAAGTAGGGTAAGTAGCTAATAAATCACATAAAATGTCAATCCTTCTCTTTCTCGCTTTATACCTACGTGCAAAAAAGGCACAAAAAGTGAATCATTTTTAAAAATTTTTGAATATCGAAATATTAAAAAATAAAAATTCCGCTAAGTCGTTAATCTATGTTAAAGGGTAAAAGAGAGGCCTAAGAAGTCCTTCAAATACCTACCTAAGTACTTATATATCAACATCAGTTTTTACCTATAGGTACCTACTTATACCTTATTTAATCTCTGGGAGTAAAACACAAAAAACCTTGGTAAAATAAAACAACATGTTAAATTAGGTATTAATTATTTGTATAATCATTCTGCGTATTTATAATTAACTTTGAAATTATCAATAAAAAATCAACAATAAAAATAATAAATTATTATATAAGGCTGTAATTCTTTATGCCTTAGCCTTAGTGATCTTAGGTTTCATTTTTGGCGGTTTAATAATAGAACCAATGCTTTTCCTCTTCATCATGATCGCCTTCTTTTTGGCGGGAGTTTTCAAAACCTTCGCCATTTTATTTTCCGTTTTCTCATCTTTGTTAACTGCCTTTTTATTCGTTTTAGCCTTCGTTGTTTTAGGTTTTGCGGCTTCAGTTTTCTTTGTCTGTTTTTTATCCGTGGGTTTTTCTATTGACTTTGCCTTTTTTTTCTCAGTCTTCGCCTCGACAGTTTTTGGTTTTTTAGATTTTTCTGATGGTTTTTTCAGTTTCTTCGTTTTCTCCGGATTGGCCGGTAACTTTTTCTTCTTTTCTGGTTTCTTTTCAACAAATTTGAACGATCCTGAGGCTCCAATGCCTTTTAATTGCACGATTGAGCCGTTTTCGACGCCATTTTTAATATTTTTCTTGATAATATAGTTCATTTTTTCAGTGTCCACTTCGTATTTTTCTTTTAGGTATTTCTTTATGGCTTGGAGTGAGACGCCTTTTCGACTTTTCAGTACTAAAAGAGCGTCGTGTATCATTTCTTTTGTTGTCATTTTCTTGGTTTCTGATGTTTTCTTTGTGATAGTTTTTGTAGGGCTTGTTGGTTTTTTCTTTGTTATTTTCTTGGGCAGAGCCGAATGCAACTCAATATCCGAACCGTCGGACATTTTGGTAACACTTTAATTAAACAAACAAAATTTGTAATATAGTTTAAATTGGTTACATACGTTGAGGCGTTACCTTATCGAGAGCCTTGTTATATTTGCTAATACTTATTTAAAAAAATGTGGGTAGTATTCATTTAGGCTCTCGTGTATGTAGGTAGGTACTTAATGAGTAGATTTCGATTACAGTTTCAAGTTTTGACAAACATAATTATTAATTTGATTTAGTTTTATTAGGTACATCAAAATAGGTATAATGCTGAATGCATCTGGCACCGCAAAATTCTTCTTTTCCGCAGACCTTAATGCAACTTAAGGCTGATGATTAGGTAAGTACCCAAAGGGACCACAATACTTACCGAGTACCTACTCTGTCTGTTTATCACAAATATTCCAAACAGATAAATTAGGTAAGTACGTCCCCAGATAATAGCATTAGGAATGATACTGGTTAATAACGGGCTAATCTCAAAAACTGTGGATCTGACATCGATCACTATGCTTTAGACCTACTTACCTGCTATAGAAATATGGAGCCTTCCTGTGAAAGTTTCCCTTAAAAATAGGTACTTACCTAAGACCGGAAAGCCTTTACGTAAGTATAAAAGTACTTTAGGCCACTATCTTTGTAGCAGTTATGTACAGTACGACACAACTTAGATGTATATAGCATCGCAATAATTCATTATCGCGCCATTCAACGTTCAACAAGATCATTTTCGGCGATATTTTTTTAACTCATGAGTAATGTTGTAGGCGCACTCTTTTCGGGAACGATCGATTTTACGAATTTTGCCGATGCTTCATCTATGTTGTGTCATACTATACCTACTTTTAGGAATAGGTATACTTACCTACCTACCTACATTTAGAATATCGTTACAGATAATATAAAAAAATGCTTTGGACTACAATTTGTAGGTTGTTGGTAGTTGTAATCAAGTTTAACAGTTTCCGAGTTAAAATATACTTAAACCCATTGAAAGGATGTACCTACCTACTACTGACGGGGAAGTGAGACAGGCGAGAAGCAGTTAGTATGAATTTTCGTAGGAAAAAGTCATCGTAAACGCCCCCCTCGCGAATTTTTCCCCGCGTTCCCGAGGATCTTATGTTTTCCCGGGATAAAAAGTAGCCTATATATTATTCCAGGGTACCTATATCTATCTACCTATGCCGTAAGTTTCAAATCCGTTCAGTCGGTTTTACGTGAATTAACGAATATCTTTACATACATACAAACATTCACATTTTTAATATCTATAGGAAAGGGCTGCAAAGCCGGTCGACAGGGATGAGCCGTGAGGCAAAGTGCGGGGGTGACACCAGCGCCGATCCAGCGGAGAACCCGTTGTCTCCTGACATGCATAGGGATAGGCCACCGGGGTGGTTCTAGTGGGTAAAAATCCCACATAACCTGGTTAGAGGGGTGCTCTTTATAAGCATCTTAAAGATTAAACAGAAGACAAATATTTAGTAACTAATTCCGCTGGATCTCCTTCACTGTCAAGTCCCACACAAGCAGGGGCAGCATTAGCCATTGAGAGGCCCCCGGCAGGTAGATTGTGCGAGGCCCGTTGTCTTTGTGGAAATGCTTGACGAGAAATGCTAAGTTAATAAGAAAATTAATATACCTACACAAAGATACAAAATAATAATTGAGATAAAGTTACATTAATGTCTTGAAAGAATCAGGGATTCAAAAATGAAGCTTGTGGCTTTTTCTAAGATTTTTTTTTTAATAAGTACTTGGGTTGTTGCGCGAGTGCTCGAGGCCCCAGTTGGTTGCCCTGCTCGCCACCCCCAAAGGCCGCCTCTGCACACAAGGAAGCTTAACAGGAAATCGACACTTGTTTCGCTTCTTCACGAAGCATCATCAGGACGTAGTAGACCCACTGTCACCTACTTGACGAACGAGAACAATCACGCAAACACAGAACTCACAAGCACATACTGACCTCCGCAGACGTGTTGCCTCGCCGACCGCCGAACAGAATCCTGGTATCTTTTAGATTTCCACCTCGACAATAAAATAAATCGGACAAATGCGAGTTAAACTCGCGTGGACAGGGTTCCGTAGATGTTTAACTAAGTTCCATAAATATTGTTTTAAGTCTGACCTAAATTTGTTGATGGTAAAAAGTTTTTTTTTTTTGAAATCGTGTTTTCTAAAAATGAAACCTAGCTACATCGATTTATCGCCCCCGAAACCCCCTGCATACCAAATTTCATGAAAATCCTTGGATCCGTTTCCAATATTCAGATTATATATATATATATATATATCCATTAATTGCAGGTTTGAAGGTATTAGATAGACTTCTTATAGGTTTTCCTGTAATCTATAGGTAAAGAACTATCTGATTTTTTTTCAAAATGTTTGGCCCAGTAGTTTCGGAAATAAGGGGTGGGGGAATTGTCAATTTAGGAACCCTAAAAAAAAGTAAGGTAAGGTAGATATTATATTGACAGAGCTTATATAAATACCTTGGTACCTACCTACATGTAAATGTGAAATTCTATTGGTTAATATTTTGTTTAGCTCGTTCAACTGCAGTGTAACCTAAAACCAGAAAGCAATATAAAGGTATATAGGTATCTACCTACTTACCTACAATACAAACAATGGTTGGTTATGATTGACGTCGGACCAGATCCAAAAGTGGTCTCCATGTTTGAAATTAATTAATTTACACATTATTTACTACACTTCTGTGTTTGGGTCACCGACTTACCTACATATATGTAACTAAATCCAGTCCAGTATTTTCGGACAGATAAACTGACAGACACACTAGTGATCCTATACCTAAGTGTTCCGCATTTTCCTTTTGTGGTACGAAACCAGTCTTATCAGTTAGGTATCTGTTTCCCATAGGGTACATTCGGAAGAAACAAAATTATATCCTAGATCATGGGGTAGCGAGGGGGGGGGGCAATCTGATCCCCTCCCACAGGGCAGAAGCTGTGTCTGCCCTTGTCTTAGGTCCTTAAGGTTTCGTCGTGAAGGAAAACATCGTGAGGACATGAGCAAACCACGGTGATACCCACCCTCTTGTACGAATGAAATCACGAGCGAAGTATCACCAAATTTATGACACTTCCTGGGAGAGCCATCATCACTCATTGCTGCGTCCGTCGCAGATTATAAAGGTTTTTAAGTAGTTATCTCAAGACCGTTTGCTCGCAGATTCACCAAATATCGAATTTGTCGGCTATTATAAGGGTTCTTTGGCGGCCCTGTCACTCGTAGGGCCACTGTATTTCAAGACCTGGCAGCCTTTCCAGGAAATGCTATACTCACCGAGCCCCTAATGGTGTATTTCGACACCTGCATTTTTGTAAGGCGATGATAGCTCAGTGGTAGTGTCGTCGAATGCCGAGACAAAGGTCACGGGTTCGAATCCTACAATGAGCTTGAGCTTTCGGTGAAGGAAAACATCGTGAGGAAACCATAACACGGTGGTAGGGTACTTCGTAGTACCCACCTGGCTGGCTACCACCCTCAAGTTGAAAATCTGTCGCCAAGCACCTTTCGGTGTGTTCTGACAGCTACACTTGAGAGCCAGTTCCCTTCTAGGCTTTGTGTGCTTACCACCATTGGCCACATCATCACTGACCACGGTGAGATTGTGGTCAAACACAAATCTTTGAGAGCGATATAACCTGTTTTTAATCGGGTAAAATTCAGTCAAAAATAGTTATTGAGTATAAAAAATCATTTATTTAACTTACATCTAATATTACATCACTTCATATACACTTGCGTGCAAATAATTTACAAAGTTATTAGGAAAACTAGCTTTCGCCCCTCGGTTTTACTTGCATACCCCTATTTTACCCCCTTAGGGGATGAACTTTCAAAAATCATTGTTAGCGGATGCCTACGTCATAATAGCTGAAATTTGCATTAACTATGAAGGATTTTTGAAAATTCAACCACTTAAATATCCAGTCTGGCGTCGCTGTCCGTATTTGGCCCAACAATTTTGTTGGCATATGGCTTTTGTTTATAACAAGTAGTTTCCGTTACGCTTTTATTATTTTTAAATGTTATTTAAATTTCAACCTTGACAGGAAAATATAAGAATTATAATAATAACGTTTTTAAAGTCAATAAGGACACGACTTTCCTAGATTTTCATTTTCATTTTATTTGACAGCGCCGGCAGACTGGATATGAGGTCGCGGGTGAAAGGGAGTGTAAGTATTACCGGTGGTTAGAGTCAATTGTATGAGGTAAGTGCCTTATCAGGGCTTAAACTGAATAAATGATTTTGAGTTTGAAACCGCGAGGTGGTATAGGTACAATATTTTTTTCCAACAATTAATTGCACGCAAGTGTATTGCGCCTAAGCACGGATATAAATAAAAAATATATATATTTTACATATTAAACTAAGCAATAATTACTATCTATGTACATAAGAACGAAATCCTTACTGATCAGGCCTTTTTTTTTGCACGACGATAGTCAGTGGTATTGAAGTCAAATGTCATGTCGAAAGTCATGCGAACGAATCCTACAATAAGCGTTGAAGGAAAAGATCGTGAGGAAACCATAGCACGGTGGTAGGGTACCTTGTAGTGCCCGCCTGGCTGGCTACCACCCTCATGTTGAGAATCTGTCTGTAAAGCAAGACCTAAGTGAAAAATACAGGTTTCATGGATATTTAACTCCTGATTTTCTTTTTACCATAGTTTTCAATTTGACAGGCCAGTTGGCGCAGTTGGTTAAGACGCCACCTATCGCGCCGCTGGTCGTGGCTTCGATTCCCATCCAGGACAAACATTTATGTGCATGAACATGTCTGTTTGTCCTGAGTCTGGGTGTAATTATCTATATAAGTATGTATTTACAAAAAAAAGTAGTATATGTAGTATCAGTTGTCTGGTTTCCACAGTACAAGCTCTGCTTAGTTTGGGATCAGATAACCGTGTGTGAAAGAATGTCCCTGGATATTTTATTTCGGGTTTATGGTTCATTGTTTATGGGAAAGCTATACTATGTAGTTGTAAATAATGTAGTTTTTTTTCAAACCACAGTATGTGGTTAGCAATGTGGTCGAGCGTGGTAAGCACAAGCTATTAGCTTTGGTATTTAAGTAATTTACACATTATACAAAATAAAAATATATTGCTGATGATTCTGTTTTTAAAAAGTAAACTAATATTAATCATGTCACATCTCTTTCTTACTAACATTATTGAAAAAGGATAGAACATCATTAAAAGCTGCGAAATTAGTATATGCCATTGTCGTTTACCGGTAAATAGTCGTAAACTAATAAGGAATAGCATAGTTTACTGAATATCAAATCAGCAACTTTTTAATAAATGTCAAAACGATAGTTTATATGAAATTTTATATATAAATACTGCACCATGACGTCACATAGTTTCATAGCATCAAATGATCTACTCTTAGTGGTTCTACTGGTAATTAAAAATCATAAAAAGCATTAAATGTACAATATATTTGATGTTTCACGTGTTTTTAGATGTTTTATGCATTGGTTAGTGTTTGGTCATTTATTTTTGACACTGTCAACTAGCCTATTCTACTAATTTGACAGAACTTATATAATTTTCTAATGTTTTTTTGTTAGAAAGAGATAGTATGACTAGATTAATTTAGTTTATAAAAAACATAATCAGATTTTGATTAAATTATTGTACAGTCTTATTATATATTCTAAAATTAATTTAAATAACCTATTTTAAAATATAAAAATGCATACATTTTATACATTGGTATGAAAAATCATTCCATTTCATTCGTTCAGTTATATTATGTACCTTATTACAATACAGTCAAATAGCAAAATACAATATACACATTATTATTTTACATTAAATCTAAGGAGTACAAATTTTAGAATGATTTTTCTCTCTTAAGTTTCATTCACAAAGATGCAAATCATTCATTCACTGACCGAATGGAATACATCATTCACTAAATGTCATGTAATTTGAGAATAAAAGTTGAATACAGAAAAGTAGGCCGCATTGAGATATGCCATAAACAGACCATGAAAAAAATATTTTAGACTGGAAAACAACATAAAGGACTTTTTGGAGGGAACTTGCGAAGTGACGTTTCGTTTTCGTTTCATAAAATCGAGTATTATGAGTTTCATTGAATATTATCGATGGTATTTTGTCCAATAAAGATCAATACAAGTGTACCAGTGAAGTGAAATGGTTATGTGTATAGTGGCTTTTCAAGTTGTCTCAAAAAGTCCGTGAAAAGTTTTAGTAGTAGCATTAGTTAAAAAAATTAAAGATCCATATGAAAACTGAATATATATGAACTAAAATAATGACCTATAAAATCCCTTATATCACGCGGATCGCGAGTGGAACTGCGATGAGGATAGGTGTATAATAAAGAAACAGACATACATACATAAACCGTGAAAACATTACTCTTTTAATCGGGTAGTTGTGCAAGCAATATAAGGCTCAGAAAAACTATATTAAAAAATTGTTTTTAACAAAATGGTGGTACGTATAAATGCAAAAAAAATTACAGTAACTGTCATTTGTGTGTGAGATTATGATTAATAGAATACAGGTTGTATTCATTTTGTGACAGATTTATAAAAAAAAAATGTTACAGTAAAATATCTTTATTAATCTCTATCATCTTAAAAGTAAGACTGTCAGTCTATTTGTTACGCTTTCACGGATTAAATACCGAACCGATTTGAATATAAAATATAAAAAATTCCCCGACACACTAGAAAAGAGCGGATTTTATTGAAACATAACTAAGAAAATTCTCGATTAAGATACCTCTCATAAAAAAACAGAATCACAATCGGATTCAGCAGCTATGAGGCCAGAGATAACACCTCTTTTTCGGGGGTTAAAATTGTTAAAACGGTATTTAGACTATGGAGACGAACATAGAATACTTTTAATTTCTGGAATGCGGGCAAAACCGCGTGAAACAATTAGTTCTACTTAAATTATAAATGCGAAAATTTGTATGCAACTTAGAATGGGACAAACGTATCTATCGGTCTCTTTTTGACTCGTGAAATCGATTTATTATACACCTCCTGTATAATAATAAATTGACATTGGTGCCGATTCTGTTGTTTACGAACTAAACAAATTTAATCTCACTATATCTCTTTCTAATAAGAAATATAAGAAAGGGATGCAAGATATTTTAGTCCTGTCAGATTAGTCCGATCACTTATTTCAACGTGAATTTAAGCGTGACCTTTATTGGTCACGACTATTTACTCGTACATTACGACGGCATGGGCTAAAGTGACAGCATTAAAAATGTTCTATCTTTTTCCAATAAGGTTAACATGAAAGAGAGGTGACTTGACTAATAATAGTTAAGTTCGTAAACAACAGAATCGGCACCATTGTATATTTGTAATCATTTTCCTGTAAAATTCTTCATACGTCTTCAGAATAAAATAAAAACAAATACATTTCTATACATATATATATACTAATTTTAGAACCTAGCTTGCGCTTTGGCGTCCGCCACGAACTTCCTCACGTGGGTTATGTAATCTAACATCACAGTAGCAAACGCAGCGTCCAAAACGAACTGGGGGATTTTACCTGGAATAAAAAAAAACATTAACCAGTCTGGCGTCGCTGTCCGTATTTGGCCCAACAATTTTGTTGGCATATGGCTTTTGTTTATAACAAGTAGTTTCCGTTACGCTTTTATTATTTTAAAATGTTATTTAAATTTCAACCTTGACAGGAAAATATAAGAATTATATTAATAACGTTTTTAAAGTCAATAAGGACAAGATTCGCCTGCAAAAGAGTTGCTTTTCAAGACTTTCCTAGATTTTCATTTTCATTTTATTTGACAGCGCCGGCAGACTGGTTAAAAGTAAAAAAAAAAGCCGTGGTAAAACGGGACCCTGTTACTAAGACTCCGCTGTCTGTCCATCTGTCACCAGGCCGTATCTCATGAAATTTTCACAGATGTATTTCTGTTACGGCTATAACAACTAAAAAAACAGAATAAAATAAATATTTAAGGGCAACAAAACAAACGTTTTTATAGATAATGGTACGGAACCCTTACGTTGTTGACCAACAAACCTGGTAATAAGTAAGATACTGAAAACGCGGCCTGCTACTGGACAAATACTTTTTATTCAGTTTAGGCCCTGACAAGGCACTTATGAATGTCGATAGTTACAATCATTACAATAGGGTAGTTGACTGACACATCAAATCAGCTACTTTTTAATAAATGTCAAAACGATAGTTTATATGGAATTTTGTATGAAATATTACACTATGACGTCATAGTTTCACAGCATCAATTGATCTACTCTTAGTGGTTCCACTGGTAATTAAAAAGCATTAAATGTACAACATATTTGATATTTCTACGTGTTTTTAGATGTTTTATGTTTGGTCATTTATTTTTGACACTGTCAACTAGCCTATAGACTCTACCACCGGCTCCACATACACTTGAACTGAGAACACTCCGGCAACAAACATAGCAAGGCTTAATTTTTTTTTTGTGGATCTTTCAACTACCTACAAAATCTTTTGTAAGGATGTGAGTACACACATTGAAACAGTAATAGTGATGATGACTAAAAAACGAATTAGTCCGTCAGTTAGATTACCAAAAAATATTGGACACATGATTTTTCTTTAGTTCCGACAAATTTCACGTGACGTCACGTCTTAGTACACTTTTTACAGAAACGTGACGTCATAACCCACTCCTGAACTTTGATGCGCCTTATCTTTGTAATTTTTTATTGATTTGTAAAATAAAAAATACGTATACAATATTTTTTGATAACCTAATTGACGGACTGAACAGAATTAAGTGTGGCACTTCCTGGCAAGGCCACCATCATGGATCTGAATCTGAATTATTTTGTCCCTAATTTGTCCTATTTTGTCCTCGAATATCAGATTTTGTCGCGTCCTGGTTCAAAAGTTATAAGGGTTTTAAGGTGGCCCTGCCAGGAAGCATGCTTCCTAGCAGGGCCACCTCATATCTCAAGAACTAGAGCACCTAGCGAAGATCTGTTTGCTTCCAGAATTTGTCAAATTTTGTCCTCGAATATCAGATTTTGTCGCGTCCTGGTTCAAAAGTTATAAGGGCCACCTCATATCTCAAGAACTAGAGCACCTAGCGAAGATCTGTTAGCTTCCAGAATTTGTCAAATTTTGTCATCGAATCAGATTGTTCGTAGTTTATTTTTAATTTACCTTTAAGATCGCAGCACATGAGCCACTGGAAGATGGTTTGGTGTTCGATTTTACCGCTCGGTAATTGAACTGAACGCGGCTTGAGGAACCAGCAACCCACTTTATTCTGACCTCTGTGGACAAATTAATATACTGTCATTTTGGAGAGTTATATCTAAATTATCTCAAGTGATTTTAGTCTCAATAGGAAGTATTACTGCAATGTTTTGCCGCCAGAGTGCAGCACTAGCACAAACAGTAAACAGAGTTTTTTGAAACTCGCGCCACGTTCCCGTAGCAGTTTCTTCAGATCATCCACTTTGAATGGCCGTAGGATGCAATTATCCAACTTATATTATAAATGCGAGTTTGTGAGTATGGATGGATGTTTGTTACTCTTTCACGCAAAAACTACTGAACGGATTTGGCTGAAATTTGGTACACAGATAGGTTATAACCTAGATTAACACATAGGATACTGTTTATCCCGGGAAAATATAAGATCCCTCGGGAACGCGAGTGAAATATAGTGTTGAAATAACATGCGTTCCGGCACGCCATGGCGGTTTGTTTACTGTATGTGTTAGTGGCGCCATCTGCGCACAGCTTTGCGTAATGTTCCCTATTAAGGTGGAGGCTTCGGTTGGGGCGTTAAATTCAAATTTTATCACGTTTTTTGCTAATTGCAGCTCAGTTATAGGTCGTACGTAAGTTATCAACATGTTATTTGCGACAAGAATGGTAGTATATTTACTGATTAATAACAAAATTAATCATCAACACATTCCTCCAAGGTATATTACTGACATATACGACTATTTCATGAAAATGATACTGAACGTGATAAAATTTAAATTTAACGCCCCAACCGTAGGTTTACCCTTAAAATTATATAGAGTTTTTATTATAATGACAAAAACCTTAATTTACAAGTAAATTGACGTTGTTTTATATATATCTCAAGTGATTATAGTCTCAATTTCAATAGTTATTAGTTATAGTTTGTAATCAACAGAATCGGGGCCATTATCATAAGTAATATCTCTTCCTTTAATTATAATCTGTTTATCTATAGTCTTATAAATACATGATAAATCGATATGTATTAATGCTTTTGTCTTTATCATATAGGTACAACATGTAATTGAATTATCTCAAAACCTGAAACTAGTTTGTTCAGAATCGATAGTGGAATCTATTGCACTATTTTTTTTTAAGAAATATGCACCTGAGAACCAGTTGCCTTCTTGGCATTGTAACAGGTCGGCAACACATTGACAATACCTCTGGTATTGCAAATGGCGATAGGCGACGGTAACCACTTACCATCAGGTCCGCTTGTCTACCTTCTGACATAAAAAAATGCAATAATAAACTCATGCATATTTCCTATTGACAAGCCAGTTAGCGCAGTTGGTTAAGACACCACCTATCACGCCGCTGGTCATGGGTTCGATTCCCATCCAGGACAAACATTTGTGTGCATGAAAATGTCTTTTTGGCCCGTGTCTGGGTGTAATTAGTAATATAACTATCTAGTTATCTGGTTGTCCATAGTACAAGCTCTCCTTAGTTTGGAATCAGATAACCGAGTGTGAAGAATGTCCCAGGATATTTATTTATTTATTACTAGCTGACCCCGCAGACGTTGTCCTGCCCTGAGAACAAAAATAAAACTGGGACCTAGCTACCTACCTACCCCTGCCTACCTCTACCTACCCTACCTACCCCGACATACCTCTACCTACCCCTACCTACCCTACCTACCCCTACCTATCCTAAGACCTCCTGGTTCTAAGCTACCTCCCCACCAATTTTCAGCCAAATCAGTTCAGCCGTTCTTGATTTATGCGCTTACCAACACATTTTGCGATTCATTTTTATATTATAGATTATCAAGATAAATGCACGGCAGTGTGTCAAGCCAAGTTGATCACAACTCACCTGACTAGATCCCTATGCGGCGGGTATCCCGGAACAGTGACGCTCACTCCGCTGCTGATATAAGCGTGCGGCGCGTCAGAGTCGTCCACGCGACCGTCGCGCGATAGTTGCGCGGTTCGACGCAGTATCACAAAGTCGCGGGGCGCGATTATACCGCGACCGCCGCCAGCTGTCACTTGATACGATAGGTCTACGCCTGGACCTATTTCCTGAAAAAAAAACCGGCTAAGTGTAAGACCATGGATCTTCTAGGGTTCCGTAGTACTTTACATTATTTATGTATATGTTAACGGAAAAGTATCTAATCCGTCATTGTATACTTTTCCTAGGAAATCCATACATTTCCTAAATATCTATCGGAGTACTACATTTGGTATATTTGTAAGGCTAGCGGTATTTGGGGGGTTGTAAGTGAAAGGTACTTTTGTGCGAATACTTGCTATTCTATGCAAAATAAAAAAAATAACTCCAACCTATTTTTTTCAATAGTTTCTATATATTTCCAAGTATCATTATTGTTATAATTTCCTAGGGGAAATACACAGGAATTGTATACAATTCCTATATTTCATACATTTCCGGTAACATATACACATACAGACAGACAAGTAAAGAGAAAAGACGAAGCAGATACATAAGGAGACTGAGATATTTCTATGTAATAGAAATTTCTTCCAGGAGCCCTGCGACTAATAAGTTGGAAATGTCGACATAGTGTGTAATTAAGTAAAGAAACAAACACAGTAAAACCATGTGGCCCATTTTTGAGGGGTAGATTTGACAATTTAAAAAAAAAGTTTTGCAAACTATACTGTATGACATATCAAATGAAAGGGCTCGTCGAATTGTGAGGATCTCAAATATATCATCACTTCACTATCACTACATAGTATAAAACAAAGTCGCTTCCTGTCTGTCTGTCCCTATGTATGCTCAGATCTTTAAAACTACGCAACGGAATTTGATGCGGTTTTTTTTAATAGATAGAGTGATTCAAGAGGAAGGTTTATAGAATAGAATAGAATATATTTATTTGCTGAACATAGGTGTAGATGAGATGTTACAAAACAAATATCTGAGTGAATACTGAGCTAAGTTCTGCCGCTAGGCGTACACATTCTTAACAACATTAAATTTTAGTCTAGTACATGTTCATTTTTATCCTGATTAAACAATAAACATTATAATGTAAAAAAAAATATTAAAATAATAATTACGTCACAACAAAGGTCAAAATACATTAATTAAAAACTATAGGGTCAATCATGTGGACGTCAAAACCATGTCGGACTAATATTGGTAATAATTTATATAATTGATTTAATTGTTACTTAGAATATATCATTCATAAATTCTGTAATACAATAATAAGCTTTGAATGTCAATAATTGTTTTAAAGTCTTTTTAAATAAATGTATGTTTGTACACTGCTTTATTTTTCGAGGAAGGTGGTTGTGCACATTTATTGAAAAAACAAAGATACTTTTCTGATAGAGGGCCGTTTTTGAGGGTACAAGGCATAGATTGTCTTGTCGTCGTTTACTATTAACACGTGTAAATTTATCTAAATTATTTCGAACAAAGATGGCAACTTCATAGATATACAATGATGGAACAGTTAACACTTTAAGACGTGTAAAGTGATTTTTTATATGTAGTAATAGTACCTACTATATTACAGAAAAGCTGAGATATTCAAAGATTTGTACACCCGTGCGAAGCTGGGGCGGATCGCTAGTTTTTTATAATTAAAAAAACAATAATTTTGAAGTTATTTAAGAAAATATTTATAGCATTACATGGCATCAAAAGGAACATATTTTGTATAATAACCTTAATCAGTTCGCTCTTGAGTATGGTTGGGTTCCACTCTGGCAACCTGGTGAGGTTATCTCTGAACTCTTCGAACAGAAACTTGGCGGGACAATCTACCACGGCCTGGAACAAATAAAGTTAAATTTCACCCACTTCCCGGTTTTCGATTGATCTGAAATTTTGCACGAATATGCAAATCGCGTGACAATGCAATATTATGATGACGTGGAGCTGATCTGATGATGGAGCTGGAAGGTGGCCATAGGAACTCCGCAATAAAACGACAGAACCTCATCGAGTTTGGGCTTATTGGAACCGTCTTAACGAGTAGTTGAAGACTGTGCAAAAAAAAGTACAGTCAGCAATAATAGCTTGTACCTGAATGAATTTTTTGACACAAACTTGTTAAACCTATAAGACCTGTTAATCATGAAATTTGGCATAAAATAAGGTACACGAGTAAAGGTTTTGAGGCGATGATAGTTCAGTGGTAGTGACGTTGGATGTCGCGACGAAGGCCGTGGGTTCGAATCCTACAATGAGCTTGAGCTTTCGGTGAAGGAAAACATCGTAAGTAAACCATAGCACGATGGTAGGGTACTTTGTAGTACCCGTCTGGCTGGCTACCACCCTCAAGTTGAAAATCTGTCGCCAAGCACCTACCGGTGTGTTCCGGCAATTGCACTTAAGAGCCAGTTGCCTTCCTCACAAACTGTCGCATTTATGTCTATACTTAAAATAAAGCTGAAGAGTTTGTTTGAACTTGCTAATCTCCGGATTTACTGGCCCGATACGAAAAAATCTTTCACTAATAAGAAGCTACATTATCCCCGAAGGTTATAGGGTACTTTTTGTCCTGGACCGTGGGTGAAAACGCGGGGAACGGCTAGTTCTACTATATTATCCTATCCAACTAATATTGTAAATTCGAAAGTTTGTGAGTATGTTTGTTACTTCTTCACGCTCAAATAGCTGCACCAATTTGGATGAAATTTGGTATGGAAGTACCTTACCTACCGGATTAACACAGGCTACTTTTTACCACTCGGGAACGCGGGTGAAAGCTATTCTGAAATAACAATACTCACAGTTAGTCTATAAACCTTCCCATAGACATCAGCTCTGGTGGATTCCACGAGGTCTCCCCTGGCAGCGCGTTTCTCCACACTCCAGTTGGGTAAGTGAATGATGCGCCACGCGTTACGCATGCTCTCCTCAGCTTGGGCCTTGTATTCATCTATCTGATGACAAAACATCAAAATTAAAACTAATTTATTCAGTTTATTCGGGCCCTAATAAGGCACTTATGAATGTCAACAGTTACAGTTTTACAATAGACTCTAATACCGGTTCGGATTACACTTGAACTGAGAAGAATCCGGCAAGTCAGCAAGGCTTATTTTTTGGTGGATCTTTATTTTTGATCAATTCATCATCAATTTTATTACCCCCCGACGAAAAGGGGTGTTATAAGTTTTTAGTGTTTATCTGTCTGTCTGTGGCATCATAGAATCTGAACGGATGAACCGATTTTCATGAAGTTGTTTTCGTTTGAAAGATGTATTAATTGAGTGTTCTTAGATATGTTTCAATCCGCTCAGCCGTTTGGCTTTTCATAGTTTTTGTTTTGTGTCGGCGGTTTCTTAAAATTTTGTGAAATATTTTAGTGTTTAGTGTACTCAAAAATATTTGATAGGTATAAAAAAGGATGAGGTTTTCAACCTCCTCATCATTCGATGGTTTTTTTTATTTGTTCACGCATAACTACATTATTTATGCGTCGATCGATTTTAATAATTATTTTTGGGTTGGGTTCATTAACCAAGGTGGGATCCAAGGTCCTATTTCAAATTGATTGTCTTTGAAGGTTTTATTTTTAGGGTTCCGGAGCTCAAAAGAAAAAAAAACGGAACTCTTGTAGGATCACTCGTGCGTTTGTCTATCCGAAAATACTGGACTGGATTGAGTTATGGAACACATATGTAAGTCGGTGACCCAAACACGGACTAGTAATGTAAATACCTAAATGAATTTCAAACATGGGGGTAAATTAGAAAATAAAAAAAAAGTTTTGCAATCTATATTGTGTGTCATAAAAAATTAAAGGGCTCATTGTGAGGATTTCAAATATTTTTTTTATATAATTTTAAGATAAATCGTTTTGAAGTTATTTAAGAAAATAGGCGAACATTGACCCATTCCCCCCCTCCTTATCTCCGAAAATAATGGGCCAAAAATTTTGAAATAAATACAGATGATAGTTCTTTACCTATAGATTAAAGGAAAACCTATAAGAAGTCTATGGTATTTAAAGTACCATAGGAAATTCCGGAACCCTCGGTGCGCGAGTCAGACTAGCCCTTGACGGTTTTATTTGTTTTAGGAACTAAAGAAAAAACATGTATCCAATATTTTTTGATAATATGACGGATTAGATTTTTTTCGTTATCATTCCTATTATCACCATTTATCTAGAGAGTTTCGGGGGTTTCTAATTTTTTTTAATTTTGCTTAAAGGTTAATCTATATATATAAAAGAAAGTCGTGTTAGTTACTCCACTTATAACTCAAGAACGGCTGAACCGATTTAGCTGAAAATTGGCAGGGAGGTAGTTTAGAGCCAGGAGAAGGACATAGGATAAGTAGGTAGGGGTAGGTAGGGTAGGTAGGTAAGGTAGGTAGGGGTAGGTAGTTAGGTAGGGGTAGGTAGTTAGGTAGGGGTAGGTAGATAGGTAGGGATAGGTAGATAGGTAGGGGTAGGTAGAGGTAGGTAGGGTAGGTAGGTAAGGTAGGTAGGGGTAGGTAGTTAGGTAGGGGTAGGTAGTTAGGTAGGGGTAGGTAGTTAGGTAGGGGTAGGTAGTTAGGTAGGGGTAGGTAGTTAGGTAGGGTAGGTAGGTAAGGTAGGTAGGGGTAGGTAGTTAGGTAGGGGTAGGTAGTTAGGTAGGGGTAGGTAGTTAGGTAGGGGTAGGTAGATAGGTAGGGGTAGGTAGATAGGTAGGGGTAGGTAGTTAGGTAGGGGTAGGTAGTTAGGTAGGGGTAGGTAGTTAGGTAGGGTAGGTAGGTAAGGTAGGTAGGTAGGTCCCAGTTTTATTTTTGTTCTCAGGGCAGGACAACGTCTGCCGGGTCAGCTAGTAATTTAAATATAAACTCACAGTCAACCACTCGGCTTTGAACTCCTGTTTGCTGTTATCGTTATTGAATATAACCTTCATCCAAGAAGTAACCGTTACACCGATCTTGCTCAGTCTACTTTCGTACTCCTCATCACTTTTCACATCATTTAGAGCTGTTATATGCTTATCTATATCCTCCTCTCTCATCGCAGGTGAGGAAGGTAGTTCCGCCATTTTTAATATTTATTAATCACTTTTATTATTAATACTGCGGATTCACTGCACTTTATGAGAATAGGTATTAATAAATTTTTTGTGCAACAGAGTTTTTTTTTTTTTTTTTTTTTTTTTTTAAATGACTAAGTTGGTAGCCTCAGATGGCTGCAACAACCTTACCGGACAAATCGGCGAGCGCAGAGGGCTCTCAGCCGGGTAATATTTAGGTAACAACGTGCAACAGAGTATAAGTAATCTATATCTATACTAATATTATAAAGAGGAAAGATTTGATTGTTTGTTTGTTTGTTTACATTGAATAGGCTCCGAAACAACTGAACCGATTTGAAAAATTCTTTCACTAATAGGAAACTACATTATCCCCGAAGGTTATAGGCTACTTTTTATCCCGGGAACGCGAGTGAAACCGAGTGGAACAGCTAGTAAATAATATATTGTTGGTTTGAACGCGCTAATCTCTGGTGTTACTGGTCCGATTCGAAAAAATCTTTCGCTAATAGGGAGCTATATTATCCCAGAAGGTTATAGGCTACTTTTTATCCCGGGAACGCAAGTAAAGCCGCGGGGAACAGCTAGTATAATATATATATACAAAATTATAGCCAATATTTTTTAGTAACAAGTAATTTGTTACGTTAGTAAAAGTATAGATAAAGCTAAATATCATGGAGCATTCCTAAGTCTTAGGGCGACTCGGATCACTAAACTCGGTCAAAATAAACCACTTTATCGTCTCAAGAATAGATTGTTTTGATCGAAAATAAACCTTATGTAATAGTTTCCAAATTAAATTATATTTACTATTCAATTCGTTTTTTTATTATGATTGATTGTGTGATAATGTTTTGAAAAAAAAAAAAAAAACAATGAGGAATACCAACAAAAAAATGTAATTAGTCCGTCAGTTAGATTATCTAAAAATATTGGATACGTATTTTTTATTTTGATCCGAAAACAAAAAATAACGAAGATACAGTGCATTAAAATTTCGCGTGACGTCACTTTTAGTAGGTACACATTTTACAGAGATATGACGTCACAAGCCCCCACTCCTGAATTTTGATGGGACTTATATATATATATATTTGATGACCGGAAAATTTTAACGCATAGTGCGTTAAAATTTTCCGGTGTTCCGGTGGTAAATCTGCTAAAAGTGTACTAAAAAGTAGTTTTACAATGACGTCACAAGCCCCAATCCTGCACTTTGATGGGACATATCTTTGTAATTTCTTATGGATTTGATAAAATAAAAAATACGTATCCAATATTTTTTGATAATCTAACTGACGGACTAATTAGATTTTTTTGTTGGTATTCCTCATTGTTAATATCAAATCGAACTCGATTTGAGCTTCGTTTAATTTTCCGAATTAGGAATCTAGAAACAGTATTATAAAGTTTAAATAAGAACGCATTACATATCCTACTTAATATTATTAATGCGAAAGTTTGTGAGTGTGGATGTAAGGATGAATGTTTGTTACTCTTTCACGTACAAACTACTGAAAGGATTTGGATGAAACTTGGCACATAGATAGATCATACCCTGGAATAACATACACTAAGCTACTTTTTGTCCCGGGAAAACATAAGATACCAATTTTTATTACTCTATTTTACGAACATATCAAAATAAGATGAATCGGACCGGCCGTTTTGAAGTGATACGATTTAATTTTTATTTAACTAGATAAAAAATAAACACGAAACACTATTACAAATTACACTTAATTTACAAACAACGTGATATTATTTGAGTGTTTTAAATCACAGAAATACGTGCTCTCGTTGTGAGATGCTTGAATAAACTAGTATCAATTTAAAATGTCCGCTATACGTAGGTAACTGGTTATCGCCACTCATGCGTCTGGTACACTCGCCGACAAATGAATAAGTTCAAGGTCGCGGATTAAATTATTATTTAACGTTGTTTGTAATTTTATCAATTGCTATGGTTTCGTAAAGTAAAGCTATTTTAAGGCCCGTCGTCCACTTGTAAATCGAGGCGCGATTTTTTCATACAAACAGCCTACAAAAGGCGCATAAGCAGCGTGCTTTTGTATGGATAAACGCGCCGCGACGCCGCTTCGACTTATTAGTGGACGACGGGCTTAAGGTGGAGGCTTAAGGTAGTATATTTACTGATTAATAACAAAAGAAATCATCAACAAGTACCATTCTTGTCGCAAATAACATGTTGATAACTTACGACCTATAACTGAGCTGCAATTAGCAAAAAACGTGATAAAATTTGAACAGATCACTTTTTACAGCACATATGGATGTGTGAGAGTAGAGTATACATAATGCGGCAAGGGCTCTTGTCAAAGGTGACCTATGAAAATATCTTTATTTTCGTTGGTTTTTGAAGCCATTATTAACATAATTTTGTGTTGTTGAAAAATGTAGTGAATAACATTAACATTTATATTTATATAATGAATACGTCTACGTAAGTTGTTTTTGTAATTGTGACAGACGGATAGACAGACAGACACACGAGTGATCCTATAAGAGTTTTTTCCTTTTTGAGGTTCGGATCTCTAAAAAGTGTGAAGATCTCATTTATTAAGTTTTTTAATATTTTTTATGGATCTTTGGGCTTTTTTTATCAAAAGAGAAGTGAAGAACATGACAGTTTTAAAATTAATTTTACAGTTATTGTTAGTATTTTTTTTGTGGTTCGAAAATTAATTAATTATTTAATTTATGTCGATGACTGTAGCTGCATATCTGATTGATAAAAATCATTTGATAGCTGATGTACTTTTTGTAGCACGTACGTTTGATGTTTTTTTTATATCTTTAACGTTATTTCCGGTTGTTTAAATTTCAGAATGTAGGATAATAAAATGGTGGCAACATTTAAATGTTATTGCCTTGGAATTACACAGAACCCTACACAAAAAGAATTATAAAAATCGGTTCATAAAGAAGTTGAACAAACAAAAAAAACATACAACTGAATTGATACCCTCCTCCTATTTTTTAAGACGGTTAAAAAGCGGACCAAATCACATTATAATACGATAATAATTTATTAAAGTTGCAGATGCGGAAAATTCCAAAAATAAGCTTCTATTGGCCCAAATTCTTTATTTTTGCTTTTTGGGGTCCTTGCGGGTTCGAGGCTCGCCGATTTACTCGAACATTATCTTCTAAATTTATTGAGGCCTCGGGGGACCGGCGGGCGTAGCTTTTGCGATAAAAAAATAATTCGCCTAACAGGTGCAGCCGTTCTGAAGTGATGCGCTTAAGGCGATGATATACGTGAAATGATGATTCTAAAATGCGTTTTTCTCTGTTTTCTATGTTCTAAGAGATTTGGAAAAGATATATGTTAAACTAGAGAATATGTGACGGGGGGTTTTTAAAAAATCGGGATTTTTAATTAGTAACGTCAGAAAAAAATCGTAAATATCCATGGGCATATTTTAAAACTAAGAATGCAGTCTTCTCTTACTTGGGCCATCCAAATAACTTGAAAAATATTAACATACATTCTGAAATACATTAGAAAGGGGATAGGTTTCTTACTTTAAAAAAAGACTTAGTTTCTTTTTAAATAACATAAAACCATATTTTTTACTGTAATTTTAGTTTTAGTCTTCCCTGTCTCGCTTGTCCGCGTCAGTTTAGCAAAAGACGGAGACATACGCAGAGAGCCTCCTAATACTATTTCGGCAATTGATTTTTTTTATTCATATAATGGAAGATTCCAAACGTCAAAATTATTTGTACTAGGCGTGCTAGGTCTACATTATATCAGAGATAGGATTCGTTCAAAGTCCACCGAACATACTCAAATCTCGTTATCACATAATAATGTAGAGCTACGAGTTACTAGCTACAGTATGACACAACTTAGATGAAGCATCGGCAAAATTCGTAAAATCGTTCATTCCCGAAAAGAGTGCGCCTACAACATTACCCATGTTTATTAGTACTTTAGGCGAAAATGTTTTTTATTTAATGATCTTGTTGAACGTTAAATGGTGCGATAATTAATTATTTTAATTAGTTACGTAAATCGGAAGTGTAGATATACGATTAGAGTGTAGCATCGGCAAATCGTTTTCGTACACTTCACTTCCGATTTACACAACTAATAAAAATCATTCATTATCGCGCCATTCAACGTTCAACAAGATCATTTTCGCCGATATTTTATTAACACATGAGTAATGTTGTAGGCGCACTCTTGTCGGGAACGATTGATTTTACGAATTTTACCGACGCTTCATCTAGGTTGTGTCATACTGTACTATCGACAAAGTTGAAGCATGATCACCTTAAAGGTGTATTTTGTGTGCAGTGACCAGCTGCTACCTGTGTCTCACACAATATATCCAGACAATGCGCTTGTCATAAAACAGTAGATTGTCATTGTCAGTAAATAGTCTAGACAAAAGATTTTACAAGAGACCGTTTTATTGTCAACAATGGATAGGGCGAACTATGATTACTGGCTGCAAGCGAAAAGGTCTCAAAACTGATCATGCTTCAACTTTGTTGATGGTACATACATATTAAAAGTCGTCAAACGATCGCTTCACAATATGTTATAGGGTATATGCATGATTTTTTTAAATAGCATTTCTTAACCAAATATGAAAATACCGTACAAAAAAATGACAAAAAGTGAAATTAAAATCCGCCAAGAAACTCGGAAGATATGCATTTTAAACTACTAATTAGACAGCGATTAGACAGAGAGATCGAACATAAGATGTGACGTCATAATACTATGACGGCCATATAAACTCTATGCTAAATTCTGTTGCTAGAAAGAGATAGGAATAAATATTTGATGGCTTATATCTAGTTATCCAAAATATATTTTTTTCCTACTGCTTCGAATGAGCTTTTATATAAAAAATATCGGGATAAAAAGTAGGCTATATGTTATTCCAGGGTATGATCTATCTATGTGCCAAGTTTCATCCAAATCCGTTCATTAGTTTTTACGTGAAAGAGCAACAAAGATACATACATACTCACAAACTTTCGCATTTATAATATTAGTAGGACATAGACACATATTTTATAGTTTTCAATATTTTCTATCAATTTTTAATAACGTTTAGAAAGTCGATTAGAATTAGTTTAGTTTAAACAACAATATTGGTTTTAATCTCAACTCGACCCGGGTTCAATTGACCTCAATAGACCGCTGATTAGGGCTACACTGGCGGCCTCTTGTGGCCTAATTGCACTCATTTACTCCGTACGTAGGCAACGACTAAGTTTGAGACCGAAATGTCGCAAGAGCGAATATACGTCATATGTATCTTCGGGGAAACTTTCGGCTTCGGCCAAAATTGACCGAAGTTATGGCCGAAGCCAACAGATATGATACAAATCCTACTATTCTACTAATATTATAAATACGAAAGTTTGTCTGGATGTAAGTTACTCTTTTACGTAAAAACTACTGATCGAACTACGGTGCGAGGCAAGCGTCGACGAAGAGACGTAAGCACCGATTGTGTGTTTCCGATTAGTGTTGCAGTAGGCAGTTCGTGGTGATGATTCCTTTCCGATTTGACATGTGTGCTGTGACCTTAATTTTTTTTATAACATTTTTATAAAAATCAATTTTTTTATAGAAAACCTAACCCTTTAAACAAATACGATTATTAAGAGTTATTAGGTATTATTATGTAATATTAGACGAAGACCTGTTTCTCTTTCTTCAACATACCTGCTCCTGGGTCAATATGACCTGTTCGCCAGGTCTCTTCGGCCTCGGACTGGACTCTGGGGTCTCGACAGGCGAGAACCATTTGACGGTTGACTCAGCGTACGTCGGCTGAAGCCCCGGCGCGTGCGGCCCCTGGCCTGGCCGTGAGGGGTTCAGCAGCGGGGTGCGCTCTGACTGGCTGTGGTGGGCTGTAGGGGGGGGGGGGGTTATTAGTTTTAATTATATAATAGAAAAACCTAATTAGTCCGTCAGTTAGAATACCAAAAAATATTGAATAAATCTAATACCTTTAAACAAGCAATTCTTGTAAATAAATATATATATAATCTGTATCTCGATTTTCATGAAATTTAGTATGCAGAGGGTTTCGGTGGAGATAAATCGATCTAGCTAGGTTTCATTTTTAGAAAATGTCGTTTTAAAAAAAACACGAGGAAAGCTCGATCATCCGGTACTATTTTTTTTTTATGTAGTTTTAAAAACAAAAAATAACGAAGATATAGTTCGTTAAAATCTCGTGCGACTTATCTTTGTCATTTTTGCATTGATTTGTTAAAATAAAAAATACGTATCCAATATTGTTTGATAACCTAACTGACGGACTAAACAGAATTAATTATTTTTTACCCACTCATCATCCCTATTAATGGTAGAGTCTGTAAGTTGTAACTTAGGACGTTGATAAGAGCTTTATCAGGTCTTTAAACTAAATAAAATAAAATAAAATCCATTTATTTCGGACAACTTTGATCCATATTATTGTTAGTAGATTACACACCTTAAATGAGTAGTAAATAAATGAGGCTTAGAAAAAAAAATCAAAAATTATAAATGCGTTTTATAAAGTATATATGAATGTTTGTAACTCTTTCACATTAAAACTACTGAACGGATTTGGATGAAAATTGGAACATAGATAAATCATACCCTGGAATAACATATAGGTTACTTTTTATCCCGGGAAAACATAAGAGAACTCGGAAACGCGAGTGAAACCGCGGCTCAAATTAGAACACAATCTATTAACATGGACCTTTCAATACCAAAAGACTGTCCACCACATATAAGGAAGAGTACCTGGATGACCGAGCTTTGCTCGTTTTTTTTTTTTTTTTTGCTAAAGTGTGTTTTTTTTAAATGAAACCTAGCTATATCGATTTATCGCCCCCGAAACCCCTTGCATACTATATTTCATGAAAATCGTTGGAGCCGTTTCCGAGATTCAGATTATATATATATATATAATAAATATCTTAGGACATTCTTCACACACGGTTATCTGATCCCAAACCAAGCAGAGCTTGTACTATGGAAACCAGATAACTGATATACTATATATACTACTTTTTTTTGTAAATACATCCTTAAATAGATAATTACACCCAGACACAAGACAAACAGACATGTTCATACACACAAATGTTTGTCTGGATGGGAATCGAACCCATGACCAGCGGCGTGATAGGTGGTGTAGCCAACTGGCTTGTTGATATATATAGGTATACAAGAATTGCTCGTTTAAAGGTATTAAATAATCTTACCAATAGAGTCCAGGATATGCTTCGCCTGCAGCTCTTGAGGCAGGACCCTAAAGTCCAGGAACCAGGCCTCGCCCCACGCGAGAGTAAACGACGTCAGGATCAAAAACACCTCGTATACTGGCTGGGAAGCGTCAGGCCACTGTTGGACAAACCACTAGCTTTTAGTATTCCGTACCCAAAGGGAGCCAACAGAACCCTATTCCTGAGATTCCGCTGTCAATAATAAGTAGACAGTGTCTATAACAGGTAGACAGAGGATTTTTTTACAGAATGTGTATATCTGTTGCTGCTATAACAAATATTAAAAACTAGCTTTTCCCCGCGGCTTCACTCGCGTTCCCGGGATAGAAAGTAACCTATAACGTTCGGAGATAATGTAGCTTCCTATTAGTGAAAGAATTTTTCAAATCGGAACAGTAACACCAGAGATTAACGCGTTCAAACAAACAAACTCTTCAGCTTTATTAGTATAGATATATATGTACTTACATCAAAAACAAAAACTTTGGCTATTAAAAAGGCACATGTTCCTCCTGTGGAGAGCTGAAACGAAATTAAACATATTGGTGCCGATTCTGTTGTGTACGACCTTAACTAATATTAGACAAGTCACCTCTCTCTCATTTTAACCTTATTGAAAAAATATAGAACATTTTTAATGCTGTCAGTTTAATCCACGCCGTCGTAATGTACGGGTAAATAGTCGTGACCAATAAAGATCGCGCTAAAATTCACGTTGAAATATGTGATCGGACTAAACTGACAGGACTAAAGTGTCTTACATCCCTTTCTTATATTTACTATTAGAAAGAGATATAGTGAGATTAAATTTATTTAGTTCGTAAACAACATAATCGGCACCATTGTATATTAAAAAATATTTGACACTAGCTTTCCGCCTTTAGGGGAGGAATTTAAAAAAATCTGATGAGAGCATTGATAGATCAGTCAGTCAAGTTTTCTTTTATATATTTAGATAACAATTTCTTTCGGATTTATTACAGTCCTTTGCATCGTTTGAGCGCAATTTGGCCCTTTTTCAAAATGTCCCCGACCCATTTCTAAAAATTACCTTTACCAAAACTATCTTTACCAAAATGTCCCTTATCTAGAATGCCCTTTTCCCTAATTTGTCAGTTGTTATTCTATGGTTTAATTGTATTCCGAAGCGCTGGTAAAATCAATTGTAGCTTCTTATGTTCACAAGAGCCTTCTCAGGGCTGAAATAAATAAACGAATTTACCAAAACGTATGGATATTTTGTAATTTTTGTCGAACCATTTACCAAAATGTCCCTTTGCCAGAATGTCCCTTTACCAAAATGTCCCTTTACCAGAAAGTCCCTTTTGATGTTATGTGCTATTTTAAAACTTATACTCACAGCAATAATGCTCCAATTATTAATATACAACAGCGCGTAGAATAGCAGAAGTAATGTAAACCTGCTCACAGCCACCATTACTATATCAAATAATGATATTTTAACATTATAATGCACTATTTCCCTGTCGAATATTTGTTCCAGAGTCTCGCCTTTCATCTGAAAAAAAAAAATACATTCATATATTTTTTTAAATAGTCTTCGATTGACTGAATGGCTGCACGCTATGATGGCCTTTTGCCATGAAAGCCGAATTCGTTGTTTCGTTATTGATGTCTCTTTTGGGTAAGGTAAAGGCTGTCTAAATGTCTATCATATCTGAAAAACGATACGTACACAATGATAGTACTGCTGGAAACCAACAAAACTTTTTATGAGCAAATTAAAATTTAGAATAAACGATTAATTAAGAAAAAATACTAAAATAAAAGATGGCACTTTCGGCCAAGAATTTATGACGACAAGCATGTGAATACAAAATTATCTGTCTAATTAAAAATAATGAAAGTTCAGTCACCGATCAGCATGCAGTCTACTCCACTGACCAAGTAAGCTATTTTCATTGGTCCTACGAGCCGCATTTTAACCAGCAGAACCTATGGATATTCGGCTTATGGTCACGTGGTTCAATTTAATGAAACATAGTGAGACTTTTCAAGTACAATAATATAATTGCATAAATAATACCTATGTCACGTCAGTTTTTCAGCAACTACATTGGTTTAATATTTAAAATGATAATGGTACTATCGTTTTTCGGAGTAAGCCCTTCGGTTATTCAAACCGTTATTACTGTTATTAGAGATGATAATTTACGTCACTATTTCGCAAATATGTAGTTGCAAAAAATGTCAACAAGGAAAAATATATTCATTAACAACGCGGGAAAGAAAATAAAATCGTTATTCATAAAGTAAAAAAAATATAAAAAGGAATTAATAAGGTCTGATCCCTAGCTTCCGAGGAAACAATAACACTGTGATGGGGCACTTTATAGTACCCGCCTGGCTGGCTACCACCCTCAACTAGCCTAGCCACCTAACTGCACTTGTGAGCCAGTTCCCTTCTATAGGCTTTGTGTGCTTACCACCATCGGCCACACACACCTACAAAAACACAACTTACATGTAGCATCGGCAAATCGTATTTCTACACTTCACTTCCGATTTACACAACTAATAAAAATCATTCATTAACGCGCCATTCAACGTTCAACAAGATCATTTTCGCCTAAAGTACTAATTTTCGCATAAAACATGGGTAATGTTTTAGGCGCACTTTTGTCGGAAATGATCGATTTTACGAATTTTACCGATGCTTCCTCTAAGTTATGTCATACTGTACCCGCCTGGCTGGCTACCACCCTCAACTAGCCAAGCCACCTAGCTGCACTCGTGAGCCAGTTCCCTTCTATAGGCTGTGTGTGCTTACCACCATCAACCCAACACCATCAGCCTAGTTAAATTAAATTGTGATCAATTAAATATAACATAAATACCTAAACGATATTACTGCATTCGACAAAGGAGATAGTACACATCGATTAATAATAATATAGATAACAAAGCCTTTGTTTCGATCTATTTTTAGAATTAGCTTTCCGTCCTGCGTTCCCCTATTTTACCTTCTTAGGGAATGAATTTCCAAAAAATCTTTCTTAGCCGGATGCCTACGTCATAATAGCTATCTGTATGCCAAATTTCAGCCCGATCCGTTCAGTGGTTTGAGTTGTGCGTTGATAGATCAGTCAGTCAGTCAGTGATAAGGTTTCATTGTAGGAATCTATACCACGACCTACGTAACTGCATTCGACGTAATTACCACTGAAAAATCATCGCCTATTTTTTTTATCTAAGGCACCAAACAAGCATACGGCCACCTGATGGTAAGTGGTTACCTATGGACGCTTGCGTACTTTACTAGAGATTCCCATCTCGGGACCCTACATATTACAAAGTAGTTCATCAGTTATCTGATTTCCATGCTCTCAGTAGGTCTGCCTTATTCTGCAGTTCAGGTACGAATAAATCCTACGGATATAAGCATGAGCCACGTCGTTAGTTGAGAGGTTGCATCCGAAAGAGACAGAGCTATGTGATAGAAAGAGAGACGTTTACTTGTAGTTACAGTTTTTAGGGTTCCGTACCTCAAAAGGAAAAACGGAACCCTTATAGGATTACTTTGTTGTCCGTCCGTCTGTCTGTCTGTCAAGATCCTTTTTCTCAGGAACGCGTGGAGGTATCAAGCTGAAATTCATATCAAATACTCAGGTCTACTGTCCCTTGGAGCTGTGAAAAAAACAAACTTCTAAGCCAACGCAATCAAAAGATACAGCCGTTTAAGTTGAAAATTTTCGACACTAACAAGGGAATCAAAACCTACAGGGTACTTCTCGTGAACTCAGAATCTTGAAATTTTGTACGAAGCAACGTCTTATAGCACAGATAAAGGATCAATTGCGAAAAACATAAATTTTTTGTTACATCATATAAAAAAAAAAATTATAGATAGATAAGGGTACCGAACCGTTCGTGCGCGAGTCCGACTCGCACGTGGCCGATTTTTATTACTGGGTGAACCTTTTGTACGATAGAGCCATTCTTATTCTCTGTTAGTTAAGGATCAGATGACCGTGTGAGTAAATCAAGAAAGTATGAAACTTACCATGACACAAATCAGCCACATTAAACTAGTGAATAGTATATCAAATGTGACAAACAGACAGAAGAACCGTCTCACTGTAGACATTTTGCCCTGTGGTCTGTGGCCGGCTATCAAGTCTTCTGATACCAGGTTAACTGATTGTGAATGGGCTGAAAAAAAAAAACAATTCTTTATTGTTGTGTTTATTATTGTCATATATATATATTTTATAATGAAAAAGAAAAAGATTGGTTATTAGGTAGGTAGGTGTAGGTAGGGTATGGTAGATAGGTGTAGGTTCGGTATGGTAGGTACGTGTAGGTAGGTAGGTGTAGGTGTAGGGAGGTAGGTGTAGTTAGGTCCCAGTTTCTTTTATTTTTAGGACAGGACAATGTCTGCAGTGCCAGTTGGTTATATTATAATATAGTACTATCTAGTTTACAAATAAGACGCGTGTGGCCGCCACGAGGGTATTGGCTGCGACACGTGTCATACTTGTGAACAGGTGCTGTGTGTGGGGGCTTATTTGACTTTGGAACCTTGTTAACTGCCATATTGTAAATTCAAAGTACTGGATGACTTTTATGAATGTCATAGAAAGTTTTTAAATTAAGATTTGCCTGTATAATCAAAACAACTAGCTTTACGGTTGATCAGTGATGATGTGGCCGATGATGGTAAGCACACAAAGCCTAAAAAGGAACTGGCTCTCAAGTGCAGCGGTCGGAACGTCGGAACACACCGAAAGGTGCTTGGCGACAGATTTTCAACTTGAGGGTGGTAGCCAGCCAGGCGGGTATCTACTACAAAGTACCCTACCACCGTGCTATGGTTTCCTCACAATGTTTTATATTGATTTATGATACTCTATATTAGGGGTTGAATTTTCAAAAATCCTTTCTTAACTTACATCATAATAACGATCTGTATGCCAAATTTCAGCCTGATCCATCACTTATAACATGGGTATTTTTATAGCTATTAGAAAATAGTAGTTTATGATACTGTTGCATAATAGGGGTTATTAACTACGAGTGTGAGTTTAAGTACCGAGCCGTAGGCGAGATTCTTAATAGTATCACACGAGTTTTTAATACCTAATTATGTGCAGTATCATACAGTACTTTATCTAAACTCATATAAATAATGTAATTTAAAAAAATAGACAGTTCGATAGTATTTTTCTACCAACTGAACTTTTCAAAAAAAAAAAATTGCTATTTTTGTGACATTTTTGGTCAAAATGATATGTGTAGGCAAAAACAATAAAATAAACAGACACAATAATCATATACTTAATCAAATCCGTGTTGCCAACTCCCAAATATTCTTACCTCTAAAGTTCAAGTTACAAAATTTGTGACATTGTCATCGTCAAATTGAATTGATACTGATTGATTATACTATTGATAGGTCCAAAGTGTACTTTAATAGAAAAAAAGTTATTTTATAGCATTATCTTGGGAACAACAAATGTACTATAATGAATCATTATACACGGGTGTGCCTAAAGTGGGTCATTAAAGTACTGATTTTGATTTCATAATAAGAACATTACGATATGAGAGTAGATAAAATATTTAATGTAAATGAGCTTTCATTAAAGTAATAAAAAATAACATGTTTAAAAATACTCACTCAGCCTATATGGTGGTGTGGCAACACTGCTGAGCAGTGACTCAGCAGCTTCCCTAATGTGTGGATCGGACATTGTGACCTCTGGAATGGTAAACAATAATATTTAATAATGTATCTCAGATAACAATGTTTAAATTATTAATTTATGTTTCATGATAAGATTCCTTATGAGACTGGGTGTAATTATCTATATAAGTATGTATTTACAAAAAAAAAGTTGTATATGTAGTATATTAGTTATCTGATTTCCATAGTACAAGCATTGCTTAATTTGGGATCAGTTAACCATATGTGAAGAATGTCCCATGATATTTATTTATTAATATATCTCTACTAGCTGTTCACCGCGGTTTCACTCGCGTTCCTGGGATAAAAAGTAGCCTATAACCTTCGGGGATAATGTAGCTTCCTATTAGTGAAAGAATTTTTCAAATCGGACCACTAACTCTGGAGATTAGCGCGTATAAAAAATCTCTTCAGCTTTATTATTAGTATAGATATAGATTTCTACTCATTTTATGTTAATATTTGCTTTTAATTATACATAGTACAATAAAGAAATGGCAAGCCAGTTGGTGCAGTTGGTTAAGATACCACCTATTACGCCGCTGGTCATGGGTTCGATTCCCATCCAGGACAAACATTTGTGTGCATGAACATGTCTGTTTGTCCTGAGTCTGGGTGTAATTATCTATATAAGTATATATTTACAAAAAAAAAAGTAGTATATCAGTTATCTGGTTTCCATAGTACAAGCTCTGCTTAGTTTGGGATCAGATAACCGTGAAAAATAAAAATAAAAAATATTATACATAGCAACTTTTGACGCTTGTATCTACTTTAGTGAGCAACTAGAATCTAGTCGCCTCAGGGGCAAAATGTATCTTGTTAACTTATAAACACTAAATCATGCTATTTTCAAAGGGATGCTGACTATTTGCAATGGTAGAACAAACCATTATTTTTTGATAACCTCAATTTTATTTCAAGTGCATTGTTAAATGAAATATTTACATAGTATAAAATGAAGCCGCTTTCTCTCTCTGTTTGCTTAGATCTTTTAAACTACTCAACGGATTTTAATGCAGTATTCAGCAATAGATAAAGCCACTGTTCCCTGCAGTTTCACCCACATTCCCAGGAAAAAAGTAGCCTATAACCTTCGGGGATAATGTAGCTTCCTATTACTTGAATAATTTTTCGAATTGGACCAGTAACTTCGGAGATTAGTACGTTCAAACAAACTCTTCATTCGCTTTATTATACAAATAATTATTTAAAAAGTAACAAATACAAATAAATTAGTGTTGAATTTATTATTAGTATAGATTACAAATTCCACAGCTCTTAAAAGTGAAATATAATTTTCTTATCAAATAAAAATCTAACAGCCAAGCATTTACAACAGATTTACATTTTCCTACCTTACCCTAAAAAAAAATTACATCAAATTGATCAGTAATGTGTCCAATGAGCATTAGGTAAAAACCTTACATATTCTAATAATAATTCTTTGTTAATAATTTTATTATGGTACAGCATTTGGTCAGCAAAATACATGATTAAATGTAAAAATTGTGACAATGTGAATTGTAAATTTAATAAAAGGGTTGATTAAGGATTATGCTTAATTAATGGTCATAGAACAAGAACTTGTTCAGGAACTGCATAAATTTATATTATCTAACACTTCCTATAGATTTCGACCTTCAATCAAAACTCCTATGTTAAGACCTTCGAAAAAAAAAAACATTTTTTTTTTGTAGGTGGTGGTAAGCAGTGTATCAATTTCATTGGATTACACGATGTTTTTGGCTGAATTGCATGTTTTTTTTTTATTTATAACAAAGACTTACTTGATTTCAATAACACCACTGCAAAACTTTATATTGTGATGCACATACACATTGTTTGATCCGTGTTTGTTTTAATAACAGAAATACTGGATAACTTTATCAACTAGCATTAGCATCTCGTTATATGACCCTTTCAATTAGGAAATTGTTATCAAACAAACCTAGCTGTTATCAAATTAGCACAATAGATTGGGTAGAAAAAAATCTCGGGAGAGCAAACGGAGCTCTTGTTCCATATTTTTTTGTACTATTTTATCATAGCTTATTCATTGACTCTTAAGTTTGTCGAAAACTATGCTATATTAATTTGAAATGTGTGTTATGGAACGAAATGTTGACGCTTGACGTATAGTTTGACGTTTGTATTGTACTCACCACAGAGTACATACCTTTTAAGGTACACACGTTCCACCTTACGTAAATGATGCGTAAATGATGTCGTAAAATAAAAGACTAGTCCCCGGGGTAAATTAAAATTGGTGCATAATTTTCATTAAATTATATATTTTGTTACATTAAACTAAAGGTGTGGATTCTACTCTATTCTAGTAGAAGCCAGACCCTAGCCAGTTGAAATAATTTTACTTTCACATTTAAAATTGTAATTTTGGTCTGTAATATGGAACGTTCCGGGTAATCAAGTCTGGCTGGCTGGTGGGTGGTTACTTGGGCTGCATTCCGAATGATGATGATATCGATAATTATCGATGTGAGCTTTTAGCGCGATAACGAAGTCTCGATAACGAGCGATAACGATGTGAGCGCTAAGATCGATTATGGCATGTTTCGGAATGTACCCGTTATGGTAGGGACACAATGACATGAGTAAAGTATATGTTTCCCAAAGAGTAGGTACATTTGTGTATCTGGGGATTTCCTACACCCACGAAGATTTCCCTTTATTGTTTGTTCCCATATTAGTTTGATTGAACGTGGATTGAACTTAAGACTTTATTCAATATCCTAAAAATATGTTTTGCATAACATCATTTCAATGCTTAATTTTATTGCTTTGTTAATAATAATATATATTACCTACTTACTCAAAGGTTTATTTTTTAAAGGACTAAAGTTGGTAACCTCTGAGAGAGGCGCAGAGGCCTCTCAGCCGACTTACTAAAGTAGGTATCCAAATAACTGACATGGTTCACGAATGGATGGATCCTTTTTCAATGCTCCTTCAACATGCTGCGGTTAGTCCTAATGAGAATTAAAAAATATTTTTTTTAAGAAATATAAACTTTATTAATCAAAATATTTTTCAACAATACACAATATTCATACATCCAAATAAATTATACGTTTTCTTGGAGGATATAAACTTACAATAAATTAAATAATAGTTACATCCAACATAGCATAAAGGAGATTGCCTAATATGGTTACGAATCAATCATGTTAATATTTCATAATCATGATAATATGTCTGCCTTATTCCCAATAGGTTTCGTTATTTAGGTAATATTTATGTATAAATAGTAGGTATTGTTTAGGTCTAGTCTTTAACATTATTACAGGTAAATATTAGATATTCTGAAGGTAATTAATTTATATAAACAATAGATTTAATGAGTACTTAGGATGTTAAAGATGGTGTTAACAATCGCAAACATAGATTCCACGTTGTTTTTGCCGAAGTCTTCTCAGTTGGGACTTTTGACATTCATAAGTGCCTTGTAAGAAATTGGAACCCTTGTAGGATCACTTTGTTGTCCGTCGGTCTGTCCGACTGTCAAGACCCGTTTACTCAGGAACGAGAGTAGGTATCAAGTTGAAATTAATATCAAATACTCTAGTGTGCAATCCCTTGAAGCAGAGAAAAAATCAAACATCTAAATCAACGCAATCTAAAGATATGGCCGTTTATGCCACATATTTTGACGCTTGCAAGGGAATCAAAATACATAAAAGAATGAGATTAAAAATTGACATTTGCTGTTGGAGATCCTCAATTAGAGTCCAACAATCCGAATTATTTGTACGGAATCCTCGGTGAGCGAATCAGACTCGCACTTGTCCGGTTTTATATACCGATATTGCGGTTAAAACTGCAGGATAGTTAGGTACTCGGTCTCAGTACCACCTAGCTGTACCAACTCTATTATCAGGCGGGTCTCTTGCACAGCAGTACGAGGCCAGCACTCCAATTGACGCGAGACTCAAAGACAGTATGCTGACAGCACAGACTGCTCCAGATGTAATGTCATTCAATGCTGTGCCAGGTTTCGGTTGAACAGAGAGGAGGATGAGCAGGCCGAAAGCGCAGAGTAAGGAGAATGATGATAGGAAGATGTAACCTGAAATGAGAAAAAAATATATAAATAAATATCCTGGGACATTCTTCACACACGGTTATCTGATCCCAAACTAAGCAGAGCTTGTACTATGGAGAACCAGATAACTGATATATATAAATAAATAAATAAATATCCTGGGACATTCTTCACACACGGTTATCTGATCCCAAACTAAGCAGAGCTTGTACTATGGAAACCAGATAACTGATATACTACATATACTACTTTTTTTTTTGTAAATACATACTTATATAGATAATTACACCCAGACACATGACAAACAGACATGTTCATGCACACAAATGTTTGTCCTGGATGGGAATCGAACCCATGACCAGCGGCGTGATAGGTGGTGTCTTAACCAACTGCGCCAACTGGCTTGTCGATATACTACATAACTACTTTTTTTTTGTAAATACATACTGATATAGATAATTACACCCAGACACCAGACAAACAGACATGTTCATGCACACAATTGTTTGTTTGGTAATCGAACCCACGACCAGCGGTGCGATAGGTGGCGTCTTAACCAACTGCGCCAACTGGCCTGTCAAACTACTACCCGTGTGTTCGGCAATTGCACTTGAGAGCCAATTGCCTTCTTGGCATTGTAACAGGTCGGCCACACATTGACATGGTGATAGGCGACGGTAACCACTTGGACCGCCTGCTAGCTTGTTAACCTTGACATGAAAAGAAATCGTATGTTTATTTTAGGTAATAAGTAGATACCTAAGTACCTAAGTATTATTAAATGATGATCATCTACGAGATAAATAGATGAGTAAAAATGATACGTTTCAATTTGTCGAAATAGGAAAAGTCGCAACAACCCGAAACGTATAGCAGATTGTCCTATTTCTACACACAACCGATCACGCTACCGTCCTCGACGGCGAGGACCGCCGCGAAGTCCCACTCAGTCTCGTCCCGTTCAAGCGGCCCGAGCTGCCTACAGTAATCCGACCGCCCACAATTAGTCGTAACTCGTACAAAGTCTTCCCCTTCCCCCGGTAACGCCCTGAGCCGAGGTTCGTACCCCATTCGGGGGAGCCCTCAGGCGTTGTTACCTAAATATTACCCGGCTGAGAGCCCTCTGCGCTCGCCGATTTGTCCGGTAAGGTTGTTGCAGCCATCTGAGGATACCAACTTAGTCCTTTTTCAAAAAAAAAAAAAAAATGTCCTACTATCGAAATGCCTATACAACCAGAACGCCCAATGACCAAATCGTCTAAAACTCTTAAAGACTGGACACTAAGCACAAAATTGAAAAGAGAGGTAGAGCATAGCGATTTTTCACTTGAAGAGCAGCTCGACTGGAGAAGTACCTCCACCTTACAGAATACCGCAGCCAAATAACCTGGTTTTGTTCCTCATCGGAAGTGTTGGCAATGCGCGAGTGGTACCCGGGGCGCGGATTAGTATAATTATGGTCTCTGTCCCTGGTGCCGCTAGTGACCATAGGCTACGGTAACTGCTTACCATCAGGTGGACCGTAAGCTTATTTGCCGATTTTGTGTATAAAAAAATAAAAATTGATAACTAGTCTCGACTGAACAGCACAAGTACCTAAATAAAATATGACTGTACCTACCTGTATATATGGATAAACCGCAGATTAACGATGCTTTGTTTAAAACGTATAACGTCGTATTTTTAGGCTGCGTTCCGAATGATGATGATATCGATAATTATCGATGTGAGCGCGCTAAAACGCGTACCGAATCACTTTTAGCGCGATAACGAAGCCTCGCGAAACGTCATCGGTGACGTCATTACATGCGCCATATTGCGATTACGACGACCACGGTCCAAACGTTATCGCCGTGAGCGTGGCTGTCAAAAGTGACACTTGTGTTGTGTTTTTGTTTTGACAAAGGTTTTTATGTGAGAATAACAAATAAAAATACACTGTATTCAAGTTAGAGAGTCTAATAATTGAAGTTAGGGAGTACCAACGCGTTGATCATTAATTTTTTAATCCCTTTTTCGAATGTTTTAGTTCTATATACTGTCAGCGCGTTCACAAGCGTTCCGAATCATTGACGGTTCACAGCTCTTATAGATGTGATATTCGTATCGGAACGCAAATTATCAATGTGAGCGCTAAGATCGATTATGGCATGTTTCGGAATGTACCCTTAAATGGATGCGGGCACAACAGACTAGATCGCTAGTATTTTTAAGATGGGTGTCCATTTTAACTCCAATATCTACAACTCATGGTACTTCCTTTCCTAATAATAATATTATAAATGCAAAAGTTTGTGAATATGGATGTTTGTTACTCTTTCATGTAAAAACTACTGAACGGATTTGGATGAAACTTGCCACATAGATGATGGAATATCATATAGGCTACTTTTTATTCCGGGAAAACTTAAGATACCGCGGAGCGGAAGGTAGTAATTAATACTTTGCTGGGGCTCGAGCCTCCCCTTCTTATGGTTTATGACCACACAGTTCACAAAGTACGAATGAGTGAGCACTAATTGAGCATTTTCCTTTATAAGCTGCTTTTACTGAGGAGAGCCAGCGGCTGAATAAAAAGATTCAGCAATTACTCTTTTGAATTTGATTCTATTACATACAATTTTCAATCACGGAACACAATATTTACACAGTAACTACACACTGTCACAGATTACTAAATAGTTACTACGACACTGTGGAAATAATATTTGCACTTCAACGTAATTTTAGTGTCTACGACTTTGTGAAAAGATAGCCAGAAATAATTTACTTTTTTTATGGTGATGATGTGATATAATAGAGGTTCTATCTATAGCCAACAATAATTAATATTTATTTTATATATAGTGTGTGTTTCATTCTACTGTGATTATACCCTTAACTTCAGTAGATAGTGACCTTATCAGGATATAGGGGATTTCGTAAAGTGGTGTGTCGAAAAATGCCAGTTAATTGTACTAAATATTAAATGAACTCAAACAGCCGAACATGAAGTTCACAATTTCGCGTGTAGTAGCGACCACCCTTATATTGTAGGGAAGTATAGTTAGCTAATGCGTACCTGAAATATAATTTCTATTCGGCAACAGCTGGTGTCTCTTAGTCCGAAGACCCAGCATACCCAAAAGGAAGCAGGTAAAACCGGAGAGAACACCAAAGTCTAAATAGTAACGTCGTCCCATCTGAAATAATAGTAATATAAATTATATATTTTTATTGAAAACATTTAAGTAGTTCGTGCTCGCACTGGGTCGTACACATTTGCCCAGTCTCCTTTAAAAACTTACAGTGTACATCATATAGAAGCTCAGGCCAGCTGTCAGTCCCCCACACAAAGTCAGCATCAAAGCAGCAATAGTGAGCGATGCTGCTGCAGCATTCATGTTCTTCAGACTGCTGAATGACTTGTAGGTTTCTTCGGAGTACACGGAGGGGGGGGATGCTACCCTGAAATTTTTATTAGATGGTGAAGTTGGTAATAAGCTTTCGGAGAAGCAAAACAGCGCGAGGAATCCAATAGCACGGTGGGAGGGTATTTTGCGTATCTGGTATGTTTCGGCTGCATTTGAGAGCCAGATTACATCTAGACTGTGTATATTTACAACACCATTTAGGTAGCACGGTGAGTTTGTCGAAAAAATAATTAAAAAGAAAGAAAACACAATGATTTTTATACCTACTAGCGACCCGGCTTCGCACGGTGTAGGGCCGTTACATACGCGCGGCATGATTGTTCCGATTTCTTCATCAATTATCGTCATATTTCAACCAATTTACACAAAACCTTTACAAATTATGTACCTTTCTCATGAATCACTTTGTCTATTGTTGAAAACCGCATGAATATCTGTTCGGTAATTTTTGAGTTTATCGCGACCAGACAGTTACCTATCAACGTATACGCTCCTACCGGCGTGAAAATTGGAGGGTGTGTTTAGAAGTGTAAGCACTAAGAAAGTATTTTTAAGGTAAAATAGGGGATCAGGAGGAGAAACCGTAGGGGAAGATACTATAATATATTCATACCTAAACCAATAAATACATATTCAAGTATAAAAGGTGAGTTCAATCAGTCATTTAAGAGACTTTTTAAGACTTTACCTTGGAATAATAACGGCCGTATTCTTATCCCTCCTCTGGCTTTCTCTTCTATTATCTCTTCTGCTCTCTCTACTTGCATCTCTTTCTAATTCAAAGCTCCTATCTCGATTTTTCTCTCGAAAACTCGTAACAAATACATCATGTCTTTCAAAATCTTCTGGCAAGTCGTAATTCAACTTCTGTTGGGCTCTTGGTGATATAGGAGATGTAGCTGCACTCCTTACCATCAAATTGGCACAAGATTTTGATGGAGTAACCCCTTGCGTTGGTGTACTTGATACCATTTTCTGTGGAGTACCAGGATGTCTTGATGGACTATCTAAAGACTTGTTAGGTGTCATTCTAACTGACGGTTGACTTGCGTAACTCTTCAGCTTCCTTGGCGTTGATAATAGCTCGTGTAATTTCTGCGTTGCTATTAAATTCTTCTGCGACATCATTGGAGGAGAAAACGTCACGTTACATTTCCTTATAGGCTCATCATCTGACGGTACTATTGCATACCTATGAGTCTTCCCGTTGACTGTTTTAACAATTTCTGTCGGTATTTCTTTCAGTTCATTCTCATCTGGCCCATCTACGTTATACTCGTCTATTTCATCGGCATTAGCTTCTACTATTCTCTTTTTTGTTGGAGAATAATCAATACCATCATCAATATCACGTATAACTTCATATCTGTGTTTCAAACGACTGTCCTCTAAGCCATCGTCGCTTTCAGCGTTTCTATCATATCTTTTCTGTTTGAACTGCGCCATTTCTAAATCTACGCTTTTAGTTCTACATCTGACTGTTCTCGTTGGCTTATAAACTAAAGAAGATTGTCTGTGGAATGGTTTTGGCTGGAATTTGGCTGGTTTTGGCGGCAATTCTGGAGGTTCTTCTCTAATTCTGACACCCCCAGCTGGTGATATTCGTAATGGGTTGTCAGATATATCAGTCCTTAAGATTCTGTTGCTTATTTCTACTTTTCTTGGTGAGTTAGCTCCCAAAGGCGGCATCCTTTGCCTATTTGGTGAGACAATCTTCGTCATACATGATTTCTGAGCGAAAACAACCTCGCTTTGCGAACAAAACGCTGGATTTGAGTAGTATTTATACACTATTTTCGGTGAATCCATTTCTAAGCGTAATTCTTCCCCGGATAGTATAATTTATGTGTGCGTTAGAGCATATTTCCTTTGCCTGTTTCTTGAGAAAAGGGTGTCCTCTTAAGTGGAACCGATATGGTCCAGTGAGTTTTAAACTCACAAACTTATTAAAATCTTATTTTCAAAACACAAAATCACTCTACAACTAAATTTTAATATAATCACTAACACTATTTTTGTCACTATATTACAAAACACGTCGTTCCCGCGTAACGGATAACCGTTGACTACTGGGGAAGGTGTTCCCTTTTAAAAAAAAACCGGGATCGGATATGGCGTGCGCGCACCCCTGCAGACGGCACGCGCTGCTCGCGTTTTTCGATTCCCATTCGTATTTAAACCTTATTACGTTTTGATAAGGCTGGTTATATTTTTGTTTGAAGTTCAACCGCAAAGTTTTATAAAGAATCAACTACATCATTTGTTGCTGTTACTTTCTGAGCTTTATTACAAGTGACTAAGGTTCAAGACTATTTGAAGAGTTGAAACACGTTTATTAAGAGCTTTGTGCAATTATTGAATGAGCTTTTAGGAGGAACTTTTTCAATGGGGTGGATATTTAGAGATCCGTATTGAAAAGTAATGGGTTTTTCTGATGGCTTATGTTTAACGGTTCTTGTAACAGATATAGGTAAGTGTCTAATCTAGGTCTGTGGTTCTTATTGTTTCGTCCCTACGTCTATAGACCGTTCACAATTATTTTGCCTATGACTGTTTACAATTTTCTCGTAGAACTCTGATTAGACTGGAAATTAATATTAGAATGAATTTATTTGTGGTAAAAAACTCTCTGCAGAAGTTAGAGGATTCAGTCACTTTTCAGTAATTTGGGGGACAATTTCTCCGAATAGGTTAAGATTGGGTAGCTTAAAAGAAATACGTGTCTGTTATTTTAGGCTACTCTCTAACATACCAAAATAAATCAAATCAGAGCCGGAAGCACCTTGCAGGACAATTTCTCCTAATAGGTTGAAATTTTAAATATATCCGTCACTTTCCTAGAAAGAGTCGGAACTATTAAGACAGTGTCTAATTTGAGTGTAGCTAAAGACAGAGAAACCTCTATTACCTAGGTAGTTGTGTTAAATATATATTAGTTTATTATAATAATATAGTCTAAGTATTAGGGTACTTATTACTGTAAGATTATGTATGTATTTGACATAGCCTATATATTATATCCTATTACCGTAGGTTGCCTGGAAGAAATCGCTGTAGCGATAAGGCCGCCTAAATTGTTTATACTTTCTTTTTCTTTGTTTGTATTAATGTGTTTTTGTGTAAACAATAAAGAATTTTTGTATTGTATTGTAGTTGCATAAATTCGTTGACCTCAAAATTATCTGCCATTTTTTGTGTACGTCTCCACCTGTTTGACACGTGCAGCTGCAGGACTATCTTACTCTTTCTAATAATATTTGTTATAAATCTCTTTTCCAAGAATAGATAAAGTGGAGTTCTTTTTCAATTACTATAAACATTAGATTATTCCCGAGCTCCTTTTCATCAGGGGTACCGCGGCAAATCCGTATAAACTAAAAATTGTCTTTGGAAAGGTTTTGGCCGCAGCGCCTCTAGCGGTATACTCATGGTACTAACGTCAATTCGAATATTGAAACGAAAGCCAAGGTCCAATACCAATGAAATTAAAATGGGACCACTTTGAAGCTCTACTGACCCAAACGCAAAAAATATCAGTTCATAAACAAAGAAGTAATGCGTGAACAAATATTAAAAAAGAATACAACAGAATTGAGAACCTCCTTTTTTTTAAGTCAGTTGAAAATGTCACGTTTGACTATGAAAAACTTGTATTAGCCTTTAATTTGTGTTTTCTAGTTTTGCTCATAAAACAATGAAAAGAGAAAGTATCATTCAACAGTTCAAAGTGTTACCCATCTCTTGCTCGGTCGGTTAATAATAATAGGGGGATAGCACGTGCCCACCTCGCGTAACGGTCGCTCACAGCTGCTCGACGACAGCTGCAGACAGGGGTGGGCAAGCGCAATTTTTCTACACTAATATTTTAAAGAGTTACCTCGTTCGGATGTAGGAGGTAATCTCCGGAGTTACTGGTCCGATTCTAAAAATTCTTTCACTAATACGAAGCTGCGTTATCCCGGAGTATTTGAAAAACACGATAAAATAAAAAAACATGGTTACTTTCACCATCATTCGTTAAAAAATATTGCATTTACCAACAATTAATGCGACCAACTGTCGAGAATAACTTCAAACTTCATACATTTTGATCGAGCAAGGTTGTGTTTGCAAGGTTGATAAAAGTTTTTTTTTTCGTGCGTCTGTCTGTCTTTCTGTCTGTCCGAAAATATTGGACTGGATTGAGTTGAAAGTTGGTACACATATGTAAGTCGATGACCCAAACATGGACGTGTTACGTAAATAAATGAATTTCAAATAAGGGGGACAATATTGTGTAACATATCAAATGAAAGGGCTTTTTATCAGGATGTCAAATATATTTTTTTTTAGAATTTTAATATAAATAGTTTTGAAGTTATTTAAGAAAATAGGCGAAAAATTGGCGAAAATTGACCCCCCCTTATTTCCGAAACTATTGGGACAAACATTATGAAAAAAAATCAGATAATAGTTCTTTATCTAAAGATTACAGGAAAACCTATGAGAAGTCTATCTAATACCTTTAAACCTGCAATTCATGGATATATATAATCTGAATCTCGGAAACGGCTCCAACGATTTTCATGAAATTTGGTATGCAGGGGGTTTCGAGGGCGATAAATCGATGTAGCTAGGTTTCATTTTTAGAAAAGATGATTTCCAAAAAAAAACAAACTTTTTATAGATACCATTTGGGTCGGGTTTAAAAATATTTATGGAGTTTAACTCGCATTTGTCCGATTTATTTAAGTACTCTATTTGAATCACGCTCGCTTATTATATTCAAGGAATTATGTATGTACTACTTACGCACGTATTCATTTCATGATTATATTACGTTTCATTTGTCTATGGATCAAACGGCATTCAATAAATAGCTGCCACTCAAAGGTTTGCTACCCCTGACGTATGCGTACGCGCCGCTGGTCCCACATAGAAGCCCGCATGGTATGTTGACATTGTTACGTACACAGTATGAAAATCGATAAATTTGACCTTGACGAATTCATAACACTGAATATATAACATGTAAGTAGGTACCTACCTACATGTTATCTAGTCTATCTACGTATATAGGTATCTACGTTCGTTTTAAAAAGAGCAAATTGCCGACACTCGTCATAAAAAAACAATATTCCGAACTGTTAAAAGGGTATTGCTATACAGTCTTTTTGGAATTAATTTTAATGATGATGACGGGAAATGCTTAGTTACATGCTACGTTAGTAAAAAATATTAAAATACCTATTATTAATCATGATAAACTAGATTTTTATATCTTAAAAGAATCAGAGATAAAAAAAAAAAATTAAGATTAAAAATTTTCCACTTCCCTGTAAAAGCGAGGCCCCTGGCGGTTGCCCTGCTCGCCACCAGAGGCTAAGTCCGATTATTCAGCGAGGCAACACCGCAAGTGTCATGGGTACCATCAAGTACCATGCCAAATTTTGAAGCAGGTTATTTTTGTAGTTATCTGCTTTAGTTTTTATTTACCTAGGAATAACTACCTAAAGTAAAAGTTACTTGATTATAAATAAAAAAAGTCTCCCCTAATCATACCCTGGTGGCAGAACCAAGAATGCTGGTAGCATTGCCTCGCTGAATTGTGAGGTTTATTCTTTGGGCTAAGTAGACGCACGCTCTGGGATCCCGCGTAGCTTTCACCAACCGCTTAGAGTATCCTCTATTAAATAAATATATATTATATTCTAAGCCTTTTCGCTTACAAGCAGTAATCATAGCTTCTCTTAAAAAGTCTTTTGTTTTGACATATTGTGTGAGGTATAGGTAGCCGCTGGTCACTGCACACAACATGTAGCCTTAATAGTAGTCATGATTTTTAAACGTTTATACCACAAAGACGAACAAAAGAACTGAATTTTTATTTATGAATGTAAATTTCACACAATATGATGCAATTACAAGTTACAACACAATACATGTTTGTTTTCCTCGTAACACTTGTGCTAACAATAACTGTAATTCAAATAAAGAAATGTACATTGCAAAAGTAATAGCAGTCGATAAAAAACCTTAGACAAAAATGGTAAAGATAATATTTTATTTTATCACTACACTTATTTGTAGTGATGCGTCAAGAATTTTGGCTGTGTTTCCAATGCCATCGGTGAGCCATCAAGTGGTATTCAGATCACTGACCCAAGAGCTGGTGAAGCTAGGCCACGAAGTTGTAGTTATAACCACTCATCCAGCTTTTCCGAAAGGAACAGTCCAGAATTTAACAGAAATTGATATAGGTGAACTATCTTTAAAGGAATTTAACAAGAGGTACATATCGAAAACAATTGGGAAGGATAACTTTTTAAATACTGGCCTGAATATGACATTGACTGCAGTGACGAAAACCCTAATGCAGCAATTGGATTTGGAGGAAATTCAAGATTTAATGAAGCAGAAATTTGATTTGCTGATACTAGAAGCTTGGATCAGACCAGCAATGCTATGGTCACATATAATTAAGGCACCAGTGATGAAAATCAGTTCATTTGGTGCAGGCTATGAGATTTACGACATCATGGGTGCGCCGACGCACCCGTTTCTATTTCCGATGATCTTGCAGCAGAGAATCTTCGATCTAACAATTTGGGATAAGCTTAGAGAAATGTACAACTTGTTTTTCATTAATAAATTACACGAGCGTTTGAAAAAAACTGAAAATAAATTGATAAAAGCTAAGTTAGGAAATGATTTTACAACTATAGATGATTTGAATGAAAATGTTGATATGTTTCTTGTGAATATACATCCAATTTGGGAAGGTAACCGACCGGTACCTCTGAGTGTGGCTCATTTGGGAGGTTTGCATTTAAGACCAGCAAAAGAATTGCCACAGGTATGTAATTTTGAAATAAGTTGCTTTATAAATTTGAATACTAGCTACGCTAAGAGAAGCGTTTGTTAGGTGGAAAGTACCCCTAGTAACTTTAAAAAAGATATCTCAAACATACTATACGGTCAACAGGACGACGATAACCTGTCGTTTTTATATTTCGCCCCTAATGTACTTGAAGTGAGTTCACATAGCTTTAGGAATTTGATTTATGGATTCGTCAATGAACCTCCATGTTGCCTAGTTAATATCTCCATGGAACCATAAACCGCTACCGGGAAAATTTCCATCCATTACATTGTCGATATCTCGTTTTGCTAATGCTTTTTTTTTACTTTGCTTCATTGTTCTTCATCATCATCGCAAACACCAAATGAGTTTTGTCCGGTATGGTTAATGCAGCCATCAGAGGGTTTAACTTTAGTCCTTTCTAAGAAAAAAAAAGCTAAGGAGTAGAATTCACAGCCGAGGTCTGTGTTCCCTAACGTCTACAAACTAGATTTGCAGAGCTTCTTCTGCGGCCAGTCGACGGCCAAACGCATATCTTATACATTTACAAAATGCACTCAGGCGAATATAGTGCTAGCAAGAATGCTTTCCCATTACGTTACTTTTTCCTAATTCTTCGCAAACCTGGGGTCAACCCAGTCCACAGGTAACTAATTCATAATTTATTTCAGGATCTCAGAACCCATCTAGACTCCTCAAAAAATGGCGTGATTTACATGAGCTTCGGGAATAACTTATATCCATCCATGGTATCACCAGAACTGGTAAAAATGTTCATAAAAGTTCTATCTGAGTTGCCATACGATGTCCTTTGGAAATGGGGCGAGAGCTTCTCTGGAATATCAAAGAATATAAGGGTAGAGAAATGGTTCCCACAATTTGACTTGCTAAGTAAAATATTTTGAAAGATCTTTCATTTGTATGATTTTGGATTTATATCTCTTTTTGTCTTCTAAAATCTTTAGCAGAAATGTACTTATAAATATTATCAGGCCCAAAACTGTTCGTTAAGGAAATCTATGGGGGAGGTATATGTTTAGCAGTGAATATCCGTCTGCAGTCGTAAGCAGTATGCCGTTAGAGTAATCACATCGGCCACATCATCACTAACCACGGTGAGATTGTGGTCAAGCAACCATACATATATATGACAATGGCAAGTCAACGAGTACAAACTAAAAAACAAATGAGGTAGAAATGAGACTGGTAAATGAAGTAAATGAACAGAAATAGATACTAATTCAAAACCACTTTCAGAGCATCCAAAAGTCAAGCTATTCATAAGCCAAGCCGGCCTGCAATCGACAGATGAAGCAATTGACGCTGGTGTTCCTTTGGTTGGAATCCCATTAGTAGCGGACCAATGGTTTAATGCCGACAAATATGTCGAACATGGAATAGGAGTCAAGCTTGACATAGAGACTATTACTGAAGAAGAATTTAAGAATGCTATTTATACCGTTCTTGGTAATGAGAGGTTAGTTATTCCTGCAAAAATCTCTTTACACCCCTTTTGAAGTATGCTTTAGCTACATAGTTCAAACACCAACAGATAGATGGCGCATGTAGGTTTTAGATCACGTTAATGAACTTTTTCGGCAATCGACATTAAACATGGAATATTTTAACCGCATTTAGCAAATTTTACTCAAAAGAAACATTTCTTTATTTTTATAAGTAAAGAATAGCTTACGCCTCACGTTTTCATCCGCGTTCCCTAGTGATAAAATGTAGCCTATGTGTTAATCCAGGATGTCAGCTACCTCCATACCAAATTTCATCAAAATTGATGCTGCCGTTAGAGCGTGAAGACCAAAGACAAAGTAACAAATAAAGGATAGTTTTGATATGTTAATTTCTTTCTTATTTATTTTTAGCTATTATGACAACATTCTTCGGTTGCGTTCATTCATGCGCGACTCACCTGCGCCGGCGCTGCATCGCGCCGTCTGGTGGAGTTCCCACTTACTACGTCACGGAACGGCTGCGCACATGCGTCCCGCTGTGACGTCACTCGCACAATATCTGGAGATAGAATTACTGGCTATAGTTGCTGTCTGTGTGTTTATTATAATGCTTATTTTATGTACTATTATGTGTTTTATCGTTAAAATTGTCTTCAAAGTATTTTGTAATAAAATAAAGAGTAAACAATGTTAATTACAATCATAAGATTTTTCTTTACCTTTACCGAGGGTTGCCATCTGTCCGGGTTTCCCCGGATTTGTCCTAGTTTAGAGGGCGTCCTTCGGGGTTTTCACACTTGTTGTCCTGGTTAGCGGATTTTAGAGATGGCAACCCTACCTTTACCTGTCTTTAGGGTTCCGAAACCAAAAGGTAAAAAAGGAACTCTTATAGTCACCCATTCCGTTCGTCTGTCTCTCTATTTGTATGTATGTCCGACTACTACTAAAACTATTGATTTGAAATTTGGAATAGGTATGTCGTTTTAAATATTGCTGACCCAAACTAAGTCTTGCAAAATTTAATATTTTTTAAAATAAGTAATAAAAAATAATAAAACCGTTATTTTAAATCGAAGCATCTCGTGACCAGAATGCTGGCGTATACTTGGGTCAGAGAATCAGCAGAGCCATCCAACGTGGCAATGCCGCTAGTATTCTGGGAACGATGCCTTCTGACAGCGACTTTTTCATTTAGTTTAGTCCTTTTTATCTAAGTAGTTTTTAGTTTTTCTTACATTGAATGTTTTTAAATCGACGCTTGAATAACAAAACAGGCAACAGGCAATTCATTATGTTTGCTAGTAAGGATCACGGCCATAGCTGGTTAATATTTAATTACTCATTAATACTGATTTACTAAGATACATTTCTTTGTGTCGGGAGTTGGGTTTTTTTTTTCTATGGAGCCTGAGCATTAACCTCTGCGGGAGTTTGGTTCTTCAAAAAATCATAATGACCAACAATCAATGCATCAGAATAGCAACTGCTTAGCATTCACTGCTTCCAAACTGCCAACGGGTCACTATTTACCAGTGGCGAGGGGTGAAATTATGGTGAGGGTAAGCCGTTCAAAATACAGCGATAATATAATAATATAATAATTACAGTGTATTTTAAACATGATAAAAGTGGCATTGAAATGATGAAAATGTGGGTCTGGGATTTCTAAAAGGTAATGACAGAAAATGTTCAATTTTTTCTCAATAATGTTTGCAAAAAAGAAAGATGGCATGCCTAATATGACTTTGTTCAGTTCACAAACAACAGAATCGACACCAATGACAACATTACGTTGACATACACCTGTTCAAATATGATCAACAATAAACATTCATAATGCTAACAGTATGCAACTACACTCAACAGTGTTCACTCTAACTAAAGACATGTTATTTTACATACTTGCTTGCTCATCACTGTTAGCTCATAATGAAGCCGCCAGAATCTTAGCAGTGTTCCCAACGCCATGTATAAGTCACCAATCAGTTTTCCGTGTACTCACTCAAGAATTGATAAATCAAGGTCATCAGGTCGTCGTTATAACACCTCTGCCTGAACACCCAATAGGAGAAACCCCTCGTAACCTTACAGAAATTGATGTCCACGATCTGACTTTCAAAGCTTGGAGAGAACGGCACATGCCAAATGCTATAGGCAAAAGTGTTTATTTAAGCAATGTTTTAAAAAAAACAATAATAGTAGCAGCAAAAGTTGTCGACAGATCCTTAGAAGATGAAGAAGTTAAAGAATTAGCTAAGAAAAATGAGAAGTACTTCGATCTGGTCCTCATAGAAGCGTGGATTCGACCAGCTTTGGTTTGGTCTCATATATTCAAAGCGCCAGTTATAAGAGTAAGCTCTTTTGGTGCTATTTTAGACAATTGCGAAGGCGTCAGCGGCCCTGAACATCCATTGCTATATCCTTCTCCGTTACAGCATAGAGTATACAATCTAACTGTACTTGAGAAATTACAAGAATTATACAAGTATCTATATATACGAAATATATTTCATGAATTTGAGATAAAAGAGAATATAATGCTTAGAAAACATCTTGGGGACGATATTCCGTCACTAAGTGAATTGAGGGAGAATGTAAAAATGATGTTTTTAAATGTTCATCCACTGTTTGAAGGGAATCGTCCGGTACCTTTAAATGTAGTTCACATGGGAGGCCTCCATTTAAAACCAAAGAAAGACTTACCAACAGTATGTATTTGATATATTCTTCTAGATATATATGTAAAAGGAAAGCGTAACTGACTGACTGGCTTATTTATCAACCACTGGAAGAATCGGGCTGAAATTTGGCATACAGATAGCTTTTATTAATTGTGTTTCCATTAAACATGTTCTACTTAATTTTAATATTGACTTGGGTTGTTTCTTGTTGCGGCGTGTCCATTTAGATTTTCCAAACATTTTATTTTTGTCATGATGTCTGGCATCATCATCATGTCAGACGAAAGACGTCCACTACTGGACAAAGGCCTCCCCAAGAATCTCCACGATGGCCAGTCTTGCACTACCCGCATCCAGCGGTTCCTAGCGACCCTCACAAGATCGTCGGTTCACCTTGTGGGGGGCCTACCCACGCTGTGTCTTCCGGTTCGTGGTCGCCACTTGAGAACCTTTCTGCCCCAGCGGCTGTCGGTACTACGAGCGATGTGCCCCGCCCACTGCCACTTCAGTTTGCAATTCTTTGGGCTATGTCGGTTATTTTGGTTCGCCTGCGGATCTAATGAACTCTGATTTGATGTCGCAGGGAAACTCTGAGCATAGCCCTCTCCATCGGTCTTTGGGTGACCCTGAGCCTTCTTATGAGGCCCATCGTAAGCGACCACATCTCTGCTCAGAATATTATAATATTCATTTATTTATCACGTTCCCAGGATAAACAGTAGCCTAACCTTTGGGGACAATATAGCTTGCTTTTAGTGGAATATTTTTTCGAATCCAACGGGTAGATCCAGAAATTAGTGCGTTCACACACAAACTCTTTAGCTTTATTATCAGTATAGATATTAGGTACTTTGAGAAACTTAAAGTCTAATAATATTTCAGGATTTGAAATCCTACCTAGATTCATCTAAAAATGGAGTCGTTTACATTAGCTTCGGCAGCTACTTTATGACAACTATGTTCCCGCCAGAATTGGAACAGATCTTCGTGAGGGTGTTGTCTCAGTTACCATACGATGTATTATGGAAATGGCATGACATTCCTGGAATATCAGATAATATCAGAATATCCAAGTGGTTTCCACAGAGTGACCTTTTGTGTAAGTCTTCTAAGTTTTATCTGTATTCATACCTTGGTAATATCCTTGGGATGGAAAAAGGCAACTCGAGCAATATTAGGTACTGTTGGCGCTATATAAACAACCGCAAAGTTGCCGCTAGATGGCGGTGTAATTTATTTTTGTATCCATTCTGCCTAATTCAAATTTAACTTTTTTTATTCTATTTTTTTTTAATCATATTGTACATACAAATATTGGAGGGAAAATGTAATAACATTTTTTCAACACATAATCTCGTTTTAATTGATTTCGCCATAGAAACGATTAGAAATACATTTATTCACAATAAATTCATGTTAGCGCTTTAAGTAGCTAACATCTTTTGGTCCTTCGAGCCGGATTATTCAGAACCAGGAACATAAGAAAACCCTGACCCACTACATTGTCTTCGGAAAATCTGCTGAATCAAGCTTACACCATACATGAGGGAGCTGAAGCAGGTCGAAGCAGACACAGCATCAACAGGAGTGGTCAAGTCTGGGCTATCCATCCTATCCATCAACCCATTATTCGATTTGCGTTAATATCGTGTTGTTATTCCAGTTGTAATACGCGTGAATTACCGGATTTCAACTATCATCATTTTGCGGACTTCGGCTTCATATCTGCCATCACCCGCTACAATCTACACATTAGGGTGAGTGCTCTTGTTTTCCATAATCCCCAAAATGAGTGCAACAAAAATTGTTGAATTAGTCAAAAAGAGAGGAGTTATCAAAGGAAGGTTAACATTGTTTGAAAAGTACATTAATAAATTTAGTTTACCAATAAGCGAACAGCAATCAGTTGAGTTGAATTTACGTTTGGAAACCAGTTCAAATCTGTTAGATACATACAATGAGATTCAAAGTAGCATAGAAAATGAAGTAGAAGATGATGAACTTTTGAAACAACTCGAAGAGAGAGAATATTTTGAGGATCAGTTTTATAAAGTAGTAGCTTCTGCAAAGGTCATGTTGCATAAGGATTTTCATGGCAGTTCCAAGTGTAATACCAACTCCGATCATAAAATAAGTGGCATTAAATTACCTGATATAAAAATACCTACCTTTGACGGCACATATGATCATTGGTTAGAGTTCAAAAATTCTTATATTACTATGATACACGAACGTAATGATTTAAATTCAATCCAAAAATTTCATTATTTAAAATCTTCCTTGAGCGGGGTCGCGTTACAAGTGATAAGTGCACTTGAGTTCACCGCTACCAACTACTCTCACGCATGGGAGCTACTGGAAAATAGATTTAATAATCCTCGTCTGTTAATACATAACCACGTGAAAGCTTTATTTACAATTCCTTCATTAAATAAGGAATCTGCCTCACATATTAGGAAGCTAATCGATACGATCTTACGGAATCTTCGTGCTCTCAAAACATTAGGTGAACCGACAGATTCATGGGACACTTTGATTATATTTATGATAGTATCAAAATTAGATCAGTCTACCGAAAGAGCGTGGGAACAGTTTAAACGTTTATTAAAATATAGTTCGCAAAATGAGTCCAAGTCAGCTCTAAAATTAGATGATTTACTTAAGTTTCTAAAAGATAGGGCCGATATGTTGGAGATGATTACAGTAAGCCATAACAAAAATACACACGATAGTAGGAAAAGCGATTGTAAGAAACAATCAAATAATAGCTATAGCCATATCGCTAGCAGTGCCGCCGCGGCCGCCCCCGCTCGCGCGGCCGGCGCCGCACCTGCACCGGTCGCGGCCGGCCACGGGCGAGCGGGCAGGCGCACTCGTGTCTGTGCGATGTGTAATGCTAATCATGCGCTTTATTCCTGTCCGAGTTTTCTTAACTTATCCATTCATGATAGGATTAAGTTAATAGACATAAAGAAACTCTGTAGCAATTGCTTACGCATGGGTCACATGGTTACAGAATGCAAGCTTGGACCGTGTAGACTTTGTAGTAAGACACATAATAGTTTAATTCATATGGAGAGTATTGGAGACGGCGCATTACAGGTTGCTAGCGCTGTGAAACAATCACAGCCGGTTAACACCAACGACGTCCCCACGAGCTCTACTACATTTCATTCAATATCCAATAATCATTTAAATTCACAAACAAATAAAGGCGAACGGTCATTATTGCCTGCAGTGTTGTTATCCACAGCATTAGTGGACATTGCAGACGTTAACAATAAATACCATACTGCTCGCGTACTTCTTGACAATGGAAGTCAACATTGTTTCATTACTAAGTCTTTATGTGATAAATTAAACGTACAATTATTACAGTCCACTTATCGCGTTACCGGAGTAGGTCATTCAGACACACAATCTACTCACCTATGTAAAATACAGTTACGTTCAAAAACAAACAATTATCACACACAAATTGATTGTTTGGTTTTGCCGTGCATTACTAGTAACCTACCACAATTCGCTATCGATACAAATAACATTGAAATTCCGGAAAATATTCAACTCGCCGATCCTACCTTTTGCTCGCCGTCTGATATTGATATACTGATAGGTGCTGATAAGTTTTGGGACTTGATGAGTCATGGCAAAATAAGGTTAATAAACGGACCCTACTTACAAAATACACAATTGGGTTGGATAATTTCTGGACCATTACGTAATAAATCATCACACATTAATCTGTCTAATCAAGTTCAGTGCAATCACTCACAAACTTTAAATGCCCAGTTAAAGTTATTCTGGGAACTCGAAGAAATTCCCAATGTAGGTAATATTCTTAGTGCCGATGAGCGTGCATGTGAAAATATCTTCACTGAGACTACTAAACGCACTGAAGAAGGTAGATTTTGCGTGCAAATACCGTTCAAGGAATCAGCTAACGTACTCGGTGGTAGCTATAAATCAGCTGAGAAGCGCTTGTTTTCACTTGAACGTAAATTTCAAAAGTTACCCGAATTTAAAAACAAATACTTAGAATTCATGCAAGAATATGAGAAGTTAGGACACATGAGTCGCACAGATACATATGGGTCTCCTCATTATTTCTTACCACATCATGGTGTTATTAATGAAAATAGCACTACAACTAAGCTACGCACAGTGTTTGATGCGAGCGCAGTGACGTCAACAGGCAAATCTTTAAACGATATACAATATATCGGTCCGCCGCTTCAAAATGACATTTTCTCAATATTATTACGTTTTAGGCAACACAAGTACGTAGCATGTGCCGATGTCGAGAAAATGTTTCGTCAAATTTTGATACAAGCAGAACAGCGCGATTTACAATTAATATTGTGGCGAGAACATCCGTCGGAACCAATAAGTATATTTCGCCTTAACACTGTGACGTATGGCACTGCATCTGCACCGTACCTTAGTATAAGATGTCTTAATCAAATTGCGCTTGAATGTGATGATGAAATTGTTTCTAGGGTGATTAAGGATGATTTCTTTGTGGACGACTTAATAACTGGAAATGATGATTTATCTATTCTACAAGAAACGTGCCATAAAGTAGCCAACGTTTTACAATCATACTGTTTCCCACTGCGCAAGTGGAAATTTAATACAGAGGCTAGCGTTGATAATTCATCCAAAGAGCTTTCATTAGGTGAACACTGCCAAAGTAAAACCTTAGGCTTAGGTTGGTTCAACGACAGTGATGAATTGCACTTTAGTACTCAAATTAGTCAAACGAACCATCCATTTACAAAACGAGGAATTTTATCTGTAGTTTCTCAAATATACGATCCGTTAGGTTTACTAGCTCCAGCGGTTATAAAGGCAAAGATTTTAATTCAAAAATTGTGGTTATGCAAAATAGATTGGGACGACCCGATTCCCAATGATATTGCACAACAATGGGAAACTTTCTTAGTAACATTAAAATATTTACATAGTATAAGAATTCCACGTTATGTTATGAATGATCACAAACAATACATAGAGTTACATATAATTACAGACGCATCGCAGAGTGCCTACGGAGCGTGCGCATACATTCGAACCTATTCTGACGAATCACCAGTTTTAATCAAATTGTTATGCGCAAAAAGTAAAGTCGCGCCCATAAAGCCAGTCACCATTCCTCGGCTTGAACTTTGTGGTGCATTGACGGGTGCAAAATTGTATAGAAAAATAGTTCAGTCACTACGATTGCAATTTAATAAAGTATATTTTTGGACGGACTCTACTATTGTTCTTGGTTGGCTTCGTATGCCTCCTCATACATTAAAAACATTCGTTCAGAATAGGGTTGTAGAAATCAATGAAATAACCAGTAATGCAATATGGTCACACATAGGCAGTAAAAGTAATTCAGCTGATCTAGTCTCTCGCGGTCTTAGTCTAGATGCACTCAGTGACTGTAGTCTGTGGTGGACTGGACCACCGTTTTTGCAAACCTCAAATTGGTCATGTCAGAACGCAACTAGCAATGACATAACCATAACTGATTTGCCAGAACTTAAATCACAAAGTACTAGTATGGCCTGTAATATTCAAACTTTTTTTGATTTTGAACGGTTCTCATCATTTAACCGTATGGTGCGTACCGGTGCATACATGTTGCGATTCATTAATAATTTACGCACACAAAAACAAAATCGTGCAACAGGCCCGTTATCAGTAGATGAATTGGACGTAGTTAAGCAAAAAGGACTCAAACCACACCTTGGTCAAAATAGAGTTAAGTATTCCATCAGACTTCTGAAGGTCGAATCTATCATGTAGTGAAAACCCTAAAAATGTACACGGGAACTGTTTTTTTTTTCGCTACCCCGACCCAACCCATAGCACACGAGATGTATTCGCCGAATGAACTTCAAACGCCTATAACTCAAAAGAGACTTTATGTGGTTTGAGTCCTTTCTGCTTAACTACGTTTAATTGAATGCGTCATTAAATATGTTGACCCGTTTTGTTCAGAAGGAATCTTTTCCTAATGAGTATCATAATTTAAAACATAATTTACAATTAAAAACGTCGTGTACAATTTCAAAACTTAATATATTTTTAGACAAAAATGATATTATCAGAGTGGGTGGACGCCTAATTAATTCACCTGACTTTGATTACGATAAAAAACACCCGGTATTGTTGAGTAGTAAACATTATTTTACATTATTATTATTTCAACATCAACATAAAAAGCTTCTTCACGCTGGTCCCCAGCTACTTTTATCTACCATACGCGAGAGTTGGTGGCCTCTGGGTGGTAGAAATCTAGCCCGTAAGGTTACACACCAATGTGTAAGATGCACACTAATGAAAGGGAAAACTTTAACACCAATCATGGGCAACTTACCATCGTCACGGTTAGAGCCTGGGTTTCCTTTCATTCGGTGTGGAGTAGACTATGCCGGACCCATGTTCATGTTGAACCGCAAAGGTAGGGGTGCGAAGCTTGAAAAATGCTACATTTGCTTATTTGTTTGTTTTGCAACACGTGCAATACACTTGGAACTTGTTAGTAGCCTTTCTGCACAAGACTACTTGCTAGCTCTCAAAAGGTTTATCTCTCGTCGAGGTAAACCAATTCAAATCTTTTCAGACAATGGTAAAACCTTTGTAGGAGCAATGAAGGAACTTTCCATATTATTTCAAACCAATTCACAAAATATAATCGACTTTGCTTCTAATGATAATATAGAATTTCATTTCATACCACCTTACGCACCTCATTTTGGTGGATTATGGGAAGCAGGAGTAAAGTCCTGCAAAAATCATCTTAAACGAGTCATAGGGAATGCTAATTTAACGTACGAGGAATTCAGCACGGTCTTGACGCAAATCGAAGCCGTCCTGAACTCCCGACCAATGACACCAATGTCGACAGATCCGCATGACCTTCTCCCACTCAGCCCAGCTCACTTCCTGATTGGTCGACCACTTACATCACCAGCGTGTGTCGATCTCACCATGGCACCAATCAATCGTCTGGCACGTTATGAAAAGGTGGAGCAGATAAGACAGCTGTTCTGGAAGAGATGGTCTCAAGAATATATATCTGAGCTCCAGACTCGAACCAAGTGGAAGACACATAAACAAGACATAGAACCAAATACACTTGTCGTCATAAACCATTTACCACCATTGAAATGGCGCTTGGGCAGAATTTTGAAGGTATTCGCAGGAAAGGATGACGTCTCACGAGTAGCGAGTATTCAAACAGCGACAGGACCCATTCATCGAGCTTTTTCCAAGATCTGCCCACTCCCACTGCAGCCAGCGGAGCAGCAGCCGTGATGCCTGAGAAGTGGTCTCCGTGTCACACTACCGACGTGAAGCTGTTGGAAGTTGATACTTCCAAGGCGGCCGGCATGTTGGCGCTATATAAACAACCGCAAAGTTGCCGCTAGATGGCGGTGTAATTTATTTTTGTATCCATTCTGCCTAATTCAAATTTAACTTTTTTTATTCTATTTTTTTTTAATCATATTGTACATACAAATATTGGAGGGAAAATGTAATAACATTTTTTCAACACATAATCTCGTTTTAATTGATTTCGCCATAGAAACGATTAGAAATACATTTATTCACAATAAATTCATGTTAGCGCTTTAAGTAGCTAACAGGTACTCTTGGTAGTGACGTTGATTGCCGTGGCGAAGGATATGGGTTTGAAATCTGAATCTAACAATGAGCTCGAGCTTTCTGTGAAGGAAAAGGTCGTGAAGAAACCATAGCACGGTGGTAGGGTAGTTGAAAATCTGTCGTCAAGCATCTTCCGGTGTTTCGAGTATGACTATAAAATGAGCTGGCGTACAAACCGGTTTATGTAATTACGCATTAGGTCAAAATACTTTTTTTTTGCAGTCCGGAGGTTTTGGCCTCGTTGAATTTAAATCTCAACTCATTTACAATAAAAACCGCCTAAAACAGGGTTAAAATTGCATCCAAAGTTCATGGTTTCGATCATAACGTACTTATAATAATAATAATAATTCATTTAATTCGGACTTTAGATACATCCATATTTTGTTAGTAACAATCTACTTATAAACTATGTTAGTTGACTTAATGTTAATTAACCTAAGATAAATTTAAAAGCGCGACCCTAGACCCCATGTGTAAAGTGTTCCAATGGCGCACAATCGGACATTCACAATTCCATATCAAGGTGTTTAGGAGACTGCTAGTACTGTCCCGCACACGACGCATCAGGGAGGCCACTCTTTTTCGTAATATTGATCGAAAACAATCAGTGTTGGCCTCAGCAAACATCCCTGATGCGCTGCAGTAACTTATGACATAGGTACATAACGTATGTCATTCAGTTTTTTACTGCCCCTGTAAAATTGAATTTTATGTAATCACACCGTTTTGTTCGCCAGCTCAAATATGATGTAACTTTTTCTTTCAGACCACCCCAAGATTAAGGTTTTTATAACACATGGAGGCCTTCAATCTACAGATGAAGCTATCATGGCAGGAGTACCACTTATTGGTGTACCTATAGCCGTTGATCAATGGTTCAATGTTGATAAATACGTGCAACATCAGTTTGGGATGAAATTGGACGTGGAAACAGTTACGGAGGATGAATTTAGAGATGCCATCTTTAATGTCATACGTAATGAAAGGTTAGTTGTTTCTAGTTGTTTAGGATTTGCTGATGGTTTGGGTCCCGGGATGTATCGTGTCACGAAGTCCCGGGACTTTTCGTAATTTTAGTTGTCTCGAGTCCCGGGACTTTCGGGTCGAGACTCGAAACTCGAGACTAGATTGGCGAAATTGTTAGTTTGAAACTACTGTACTTAAACTCAATTAAAAAGACATCTTTTGAAAACGAGAGAGTGTTCTCCTTGTACAGCGGCATTATTACAAAAATCAGACTGTTGAAAACAGATTGTTGGACAAAGCTATTAACGCTCTGAATTTTAAAAGCCTATTTTATTAAGTCAGCAAAGAAGTAATTAATTTGTTGATTATGTCATGTTATATTATTTATATTTATATTATTTAATTATGAAGCAAATATGTGATTATGAGTCAGTCCACTCGTGACCACAATCAATGCAACTTGATCGAAACGTCGAGGTAAGTCAAAATTATATTTTGATAATATTCTATGCGCGAATAGACCGGTTACATTACTATAAACATTAAATGATTAGATACTAGAATTACTAGATACTAGTAGAAGTTATTTAGAGTACATATAGGTATATATAAACCTTCCTCTTGAATCACTCTATTTATTGCTGAAAACTGCATTAAAATCATTAAATTAAAATCCGTTGAGTAGTTTAAAAGATTTAAGCGAACAGACAGCGCAAGCGAATGAAGTCGCACTTAACTATACCGGGTGTAAGGGACAGCCTTCCGAAAACTGATACCATGGATTCAATACATGATTCTGGAGCCCCCAGACTTTGAATTTTTCGTCGATCTTTTCATGAATTATACGACTTTTTTCCAGAATTTTTGGTTTGATTATACTATAAAATCAATATACAAGTCTAACTAAACCTGTTTTAAAAATAAATAAACAGTAACTACTAATTTAGACAAAAAACTGCAATGTACATCAAAATTCAAATCAATACAAGCAAGACTGCGCGTGTTGTATGTGATAGCGCTGTTACGTACATTGCACGCTCAAAAATTACGATATCTGTAACCGATGGCTTCTGACATAATTGATTTCTATAGTGTTATTATAGGCATTCAGTGTAACCTTTTCCCAAAGATTTCGGTAGGCTGTCCCTTACACCCGGTAAGTAACATATCATGTTTTTCGTAGGACAAAAAGACGAAAGAATTTGTCAAAAAAACTGTTTAAACATGACGTATTTTGCCTTTCTTCCAGCTACCGCAATAATATAATGAAATTTCGATCACTGGTAAAAGATGTGCGTCAAACCGGATTGCAGCGCGCTGTCTGGTGGATTTCTCACTTGCTACGTCACGGAGCGCTCGAGCGTCATACTGTGACGTCACTGCCACAGTATTTTGAGCTGGAACTCCTGGCTGTACTTACAGTGTGTGTGTTCATCGTGATGTTACTTATTACGACTGCTGTTCGGTTTCTGTTGAAACGGTATTGTCTTTGGTTTTTGGTGAAGAAGCAAAAAAACAATGTTAAAATTTAATGAAAAAAAAAATTAAGGACCAGCTTTTTTTTTATTGCCATCGGATTTATATGTTTGGAACACATTTCAAAGAATGTGAGTCAAAACTAGTTTCGAGTTAAAAGCTTGTAAATTAAAATGATTTAAATAAAGAACCATGTAATATATTCATTCTTTATGAAATTGATGAAAAAAATGAGATTTTAATTTTATTGCCTTTGATTCCAATATATATACCTACCATTCATTCGGAAAACATGCTTCATGGAATATCTACAAAAAACTGCAGATTTGGTCTTGTAAGTTACATCCGTTCGCATAAAAAAAATATTTTTATTCGAAGGGTCCATGATATTTTCTCACTATTATAATTTCCCTAAAAACATTATATTTACACTCCATATACTTACAAAGTTTTTTAAGATTCGTTCCTCCATCATTATTTTTTTTTTGTGAAAAAAATATTTTAGGTTTAGGCCTGGTCGTGTGTCGACCCTGAGTCATAGGCAACCACACTAAACACTAAAAATACCTATATTAGATATAAGAAAATACAATACCTAAACATGTAAAAGAAAGACAGAGAAGTGGGGATGTAGTCCTCTCCATATTTGCTCGCGCAACATGCACAACTTGCAACACCAAATAATTCCATATCAACATAACTGCTTAATCCAACTCCCGACTAGAAATCATAATAATTTGTTTGTAAATTTAAAATATAGTATTTGACAAACGACATGGCACCAAAGGTACCGAAAAAACCGCTCAAAATAATGGAAAAACCAATCGAAAAACCAATATCAAAACAGAAGAAGATGAAAAAGAAGAATTACCAGAGTTTCGGAAAATACATTTACAAGTTACTACAAACAGTGGCGAACGGGGAAAAGTTTAGTATTTCACGAAAATCTCTACAGATCATAGACAATTTCGTGAGCGACTGGTTGGAAAAGATCGCTGCAGAAGCTGGGAGACTGGCTGTAAAAGAAAAAAAGAACACACTGAGCAGTAGAGACATACAAAGTGCAATAATGTTGCTTATACCCGGAGAACTGGCCAGACACGCAAATATGGATGCAAAAAAAGCCATTAGCATGTATAACAATAACAAGGAAAGTGCTAGGAGTTCGACGTAGTTATTCAATTTGATTTAAAAAAATATTAGTGTAAATAGTTGTTGATTATTAATTTATGTACAATGGTCCTTTTGAGGACCGGATATTGATCTATTTCTGACATTTAAAATACCAACCTAATTGAGTTAAAAATATTGGGGGTGATCAGATAACTTAGGATCATCACCACTCTATAATCGTTAAGTGTGTCCAGGCGATTAATCCGTTACTATTACAGATATTAAAAAAAACTGATATCGAAAGTACGTTACTTAATCAGTAAAATACCATCAATAATTTTTTGAAAATCAAACGAGAAGTATCCAAAATTTTGACATTAAACACTCCCATACATTTAGTATGAGAACTAATCTCATACTAAATGTATGAAAGGTTAGTTTCCTTGGAGGAATATGTTGATGATTTCTTTTGTTATTAATCAGTAAATATACCTACTACCATTCTTGTCGCAAATAACATGTTGATAACTTACGACCTAAAACTGAGCAGCAAATAGCAAAAAACGTGATAAAATTTGAATTTAACGCTCCAACCGAAGGTTTACCCTTAAATGTTAGGTACTCTAAAACTACGCTTTGTTTAGTCGCACACACTCAGTACCTACCCATCGAAAGCATCGTTCTTGAGTTATACACAATCTTATGTAATAGGTAGGTAAGTAAATTGTTTAGTAATCTGAGGTAGTGTTCTTACGAGACTGTCAGACTTATACTACGATCACCTACGTTGTTGGTAGCTTTTCCAAAATATTTATTGATAGGCCCGTTGGCGCGGTTTTTTTTTAATGTCAGAAAGTTGACAAGCAGGCAGGCGGTCCACCTAATGGTAAGTGGTTACCGTCGCCTATCGCCATTTGCAGATACCAGAGGTATTGCCAATGTGTTGCCGATTTATAAGTAAGAAAAGTAAACAGTATTTTCTTAAAAATTTTACCTTTCCTTTATTTTGTCATATAACATTACTTTCGAGAAATTGATCATTATAAGCGACACTATGAGATGGAGCAATAATACAGGCTGTTTTTTTTTCAAAACCAATTAGTTCGATTCCCGACAAGGCAAATAATTTTTTTGAAAATACAAGTATACAGTTTTAGTTTTTATCAAAATCGGCCCCGAGACTCCTTTCAGCATTTTTCGCTATACCTTACGATTTGGTCTATCACGCCCACTTAAAAAATTCACTCTGTATATAAGTCTATCAAATTATCTGGTTTCCATAGTACAAGCTCTGCTTAGTTAAGTATTAGATAACCGTGGATGAGGAATGTCCCAGGATATTTATATTTTTTTTATTAATTATTTCATTTTTGACAAACCCTTTCTACACTTTTCAAGGAATACACTCTCCAAAATGTGATGTGTCTAGAAGCAGCGGTTTAGGCTGTGCGTTCATGTGTCAGTCAGTGATTTTTTTTCTATTCAGTTGTAAAGGACGAGTTTTAAACCCTTCTCAATGAGTAACTTGTTATTTAAACAACAACAGGAACATTTAAACTCGTTCTATTACAAATGATCTCGGGATACTCCGTCAATCTAATAAAGAGTAGAATATACCTACGATTACTATCGCAGACAAGTAAAGTTAGAAAGAAACAAAAGATTCTAATACCACCCTCAAAACAGTTAATAAAAATAATAACCATTTCACACTCCGTCGAGCTTATAAATACTGCATGACAATTGATTTCGCTGACTCAAACCGTTCAACCTCCGAGCTGTGCACACTTCAAATTAAAAAAGTAAAATGACGGGTCGCGGAAAAGGCGGGAAGGGATTAGGAAAAGGGGGCGCGAAACGTCATAGGAAAGTATTACGCGACAACATTCAAGGAATCACCAAGCCTGCTATAAGAAGACTGGCCAGGAGAGGAGGCGTAAAGAGAATATCAGGCCTTATTTACGAAGAAACTAGAGGAGTACTCAAAGTGTTTTTGGAGAATGTCATCCGTGATGCAGTGACATATACCGAACACGCAAAAAGAAAAACAGTGACGGCCATGGATGTTGTCTATGCTTTGAAGAGGCAAGGAAGGACCTTGTACGGTTTTGGCGGATAGATTTTGGGGTTATAAAAATTGGCGTGTAAAAGTTTATTTATTTTGTATGATTTCCTAATTGACAAGGCCCTTTTCAGGGCCGCATATCTTCTTGTTTCTTGAGGCATGTCAACATTAAACCACTCTTATAACCTACCTACAAATGGATAGGTAGGTACCTATAGCCCAGGGGTTCCCAATCTATTTTGTACTGCGACTCCCTTTACATGTTGTAATTTTTTAGCAGATACCTTGTAAAAGAAAAGGAACTAAGTATCTTCTTTTACAAGGGATCTGTACCGGTTGTAAGTATTATAAGTATACCGGTTCGTGACGCCCCTGAGACAGCCCCTCGACGCCCCAGGGTCGCGATGCATAGTTTGGGAACCCCTGCTATAGCCTATAGGATAGGCATTAGGATTTAGGAATAGACTGAATGGAGTCGCCATTTTGCAAAAAAGGACGCACGATATATGTTACGTATGTTACGTCCTGAGTGCGACCATATCCAACAAAATACTCCGCAAATGTCAAAAATGTTAGGCGATGATAGCTCAGTGGTAGTGACGTCGGATGCCGAGACGAAGGTCCCGGGTTCGAATCCTACAATGAGCTTGAGCTTTCGGTGAAGGAAAACATCGTGAGGAAACCATAGCACGGTGGTAGGGTACTTTGTAGTACCCGCCTGGCTGGCTACCACCCTCAAGTTGAAAATCTGTCGCCAAGCAACTTTCGGTGTGTTCCGATAGCTGCACTTGAGAACCAGTTCCTTTCTAGGCTTTGTGTGCTTACCACCATCGGCCACATCATCACTGACCACGGTGAGATTGTGGTTAAACACAGGCCTATACATAGTAAAAAAAAAATCGCCAACATGTGTGTCCATGAGGCTTAGGTAGGTATATTTACAAGAAAACTGGCATCATTGGGTAGCGTCGTCGTTCGAATGTTCGAAGTCACTGTCCATGAGTTTTTTCTATGTCCATGCCTATAGGTTAGGTACGTTTAATACGGCCACTGACGTAATGCGTTGTTGAATTAGCCCTAGTTGCGTTCTCCCTCGGTGGCCGTAGGAAGATTAACTTTCATAATTCCTATGTTTAGTAGGTTATTAATATAATTACTTATAGGTACTTACTTGCTTGATTACTTACAATCAATTCGCGACAAAGCTAATTTAAGAAAACCTTACTACTAAAGTAATTTATAAATAAAAAAAAAATACCCACATCGCTGCTAAAAGGAAGCGTGCCAACTGCCAACTCGTACCAACTACTGCCAACTGCCAAGTACAAATGTACTCTTTGCTGCCAATAATCCTGGCAACATTGCCATCTTGAATAGATCTTCCGTGCTTCCGACACTAAAATAAAAACAAATCAGTAAGTAAGTATCTAATCTATTACATTACAACCTTTATGTATCTATTTCTAACATTTAAGATAAGATATATACAGAACCTAAATCTAATTATTTACAAGAAATATTCTAAATAAATAAAAAATAATAATAATACTTACTAAATACTACATAAATTATTTATAAATAAAAAAAATCTTTGAAGTTGCTGCCCACTGGTAGAGTGCCCAGAAGGCTGGCCACATTACCTCGTTGAATAGCAAGGCTTATCCGTTGTCCATTACAACCTAGGGAAACCTAAGTATGTCTGCCTACCTGTGAACTTTCTTGAAGCACACTTCGCTTTTCTCATAGCACTGAATCTATATCTATACTAATAATAAAGCTCTAGAGTTTGTTTGTTTGTAGGTATGTTTGTTTGAACGCGCTAATCTTTGGTGTTACTGGTCCGATTTGAAAAATTGTTTCAATAATAAGAAGCTATTATACATTATCCCTGGAGGTTATCGGCTACTTTTTATCCCGGAAACGCGAGTGAAACTGCGGGGAACAGCTAGTTTATAAATAAAAGACGGAAACATAAAGTTTGCCTCAGAATACAGGAATAAAACATGCTTTTACCTATATCAAATTTTTTAATTTTTCTTGGACCTCTTTTTTCACTCAAAAAGTTCCAAAATACCGGTCAGGCAAAAAAATACTGGTAACGCTAAGTACTTAGTATGAGAAAAAAAATAGGTATGTTTAGGGTAGGTATCTCTTAAATAAAATTATACTACGTAAAATGTAGTATCTCTGATTGGTGATCCCCAAGATAATCGAATGAAAATATATAGTATGTACCCACATGTTTTTCATAAAAACAAAAAGAGTGGGGATATGAAAACATTATAAAACCGCATCTCAACGTGAAGAATTGTGACACAAAATGGCGCGCACGAAACAGACCGCAAGAAAATCCACCGGCGGAAAAGCGCCGCGGAAGCAGCTGGCAACGAAAGCTGCTAGAAAAAGCGCACCAGCGACCGGTGGAGTGAAGAAGCCACACAGATATCGTCCTGGGACCGTAGCGCTGCGAGAAATCCGACGCTACCAAAAAAGCACTGAATTGCTCATCAGGAAATTACCTTTCCAGCGTTTAGTGCGCGAAATCGCTCAGGATTTCAAAACGGATCTACGATTCCAGAGCTCGGCAGTTATGGCGCTGCAAGAAGCAAGCGAAGCGTACTTAGTTGGTCTTTTCGAAGATACCAACCTGTGCGCTATACATGCTAAGCGAGTGACCATAATGCCAAAGGATATACAGTTGGCGCGAAGAGTACGCGGCGAAAGAGCGTAGCCATTTAAGATTTTTTTTTTAGTTTTTTTAATATCCTAAAATATTTAATAGTAGATATTTATTCAACAATCCAGAAAACGTACAGTTAAGTTTAAGTTTGACAAAGCCCTTTTCAGGGCTGCATTTACAAATTGTTTCTAGACACAACGTTCAAACTATGACCAAAATTTTTTCTACAAAACATCGATGATGCATGCCACAGTCGATGTTTACATAATACCTACTACTAGGTAGGTTGTAAAAACTATAACGTAATGCGGGCGCCGCCGCCGCCGCGCCGTCGAGAGATTGCATTTCTAATACCTAATGGCCTGCTATCATACCTGACATATCAAATTGGCTACTTTTTAACCGACTTTCGACTGTATGTTTTATGTATGTTCACCGATATCCAGTACCGGCGTTAGGGTAGTGCGCGGTAGGGCAATCGCCCAGAGCGTCAGATGTAAAGGCGCGCCAGGCCCACTTTTATTTCCGGTCGCTCATGAGCGACTCTTCTACTAACTCGGGTCTAAATGAAAAATAAATAAATAAATTCTCCAGTCTAAAGATAAAATCCCTTTTGTTAGCGGGAGAAGGGGGAGGGGGTGGGGTTATCACATCTCGCCCAGGGCGCTGGTAGAACTAAAACCGGCACTGCCGATATCTCTGCAAATTGTCGACTGATTTTCATTCCTGAGGTGGTCCCATTCACCAAATCAGGAAAATTGCAAAAAAAAATAAAATTTAAAAAATAACTGTGTGGGAACTCTAATCTGTCACTGTTTTCAAATCAGTGAAAGTGTAAGTAACTCGTGTTCCATAGAAAATATCATGGTAGAGTTAAAAAAAAAGTATTTTTTTAAATGTCAGTAACGCTTTCGCTTTTTATATATTTAGAAGAAAATAGAAGATTGACATAGAAAACACGTTTGAGTGTGAAAGAAAAAACTAGAAAAATATGCAGTCCTCAAAAGGACTTTGTCCATCAGGCCATTTATTATGCCTTCATCTGCTTACAATTTATAATAACTTACGATTTAAATAATAACTGCAGTATAAAGAGAAAACACAAACAAATATTTCTATCAACAATTCTTATATCAACATATCACTCATCATCATCATCATCGTCATCATGTGATGGCATTTTCATCGTCTTCTTTGGGAGTAGTTGAGGTTCGATGCAGGGAACGACTCCACTCCGAGAGATGGTAACTCCTGACAACATCTTGTTCAATTCCTCGTCGTTCCTGATAGCGAAGATAATATGCCTTGGAATCACCCTGCTTTTCTTATTATGTTTAGCTGCTTCAGCGGCCAGCTCGAGGATTTCTGCTGATAGGTATTCTAGAGCTGCTGCTAGGAATACTGGTGCTCCTCCTCCGATCCTCGGTGCGAAGTTCCCATTACGAAGAATCTTGTGGACTCTCCCCACTGGGAAGATCAGGCCAGCTTTTGACGACCGGGAACTATTTTTTTTCTTTACGACTTTGGAAGACATTTTATTGGAATAGTTTTTTTTAGTGTTAGTCGTTTATGTGAATTTGGTTGGTGTTGAAAGTTAGTAGTGGTGAGCGAGCTAAGCGAAGAGAGAGCGAGACGAATACATACACAAGTCGCAGATAATACAAAAATTACAAAAAATAGGACTCCTCCTTTTATAAAAAAATAGGACTCCTCCTTTGGGGAGTCGCTAGTCATGTAATAAAAATACTAATACTAGCATTCGCCCCGTGGTTATACCCGGGATCCCAAGATAAAAGGTATCCTATGTTACTCTCCAACCCATATCCTATTGCTATGGTAAAATCACGTCGATTAGAAAAGTAAGGTAAGGTCCTAGTAACCAGTGCCGAATTAAGCAAGTGGTCCGTAGCAAATTATATTGCGGGGCCCTTAATTTGCAGGTTTTCAAAAGTATAACGTGGTAAACAAAATGCAAGAAAGACGTTTATTTAATTTTTTAATCTTATTCTTGGTTAATCCGGCACTGCTAGTAACTGGTAAGTTTTAGTTTAATGGCTCTGAGGGAACGGTAAAACGACAGTTCTATCTGAATTCCCGGTACTAATAATTGGGTAGATTATGAAGGATAGAAGCTCTCCAACTAACAGTTCTGTTGAACTCAACTACAGTACCTCGACTTCATGGATACAAACTAACCTTAGAAATAAAAAACTTTATTTTCCTTATCAACATTTTGACGCCATAATACAAAATGGAACAAAAAACGAACATGACAGTGAACATAAAAACAGCAAATATAGCCAGTAATTCTATCTCCAGATACTGTGTGAGTGATGTACCAGTGGGACGCATGTGCTTTGCCGTACCGTGACGTAAGTGCGCAGGTATTTTGATCATATTACTTCGATAACTGTAAGGAACGAATTTAGATCCTGGAAAATGAATTAATTCAACAACTTTAAAAAAATCTTTCACCATTACAATTCTATATTGTCACTTGAGTAACAAGGGCTATATTTTATTTTAAAAAATATGGATCCCTACGACAAACTCAATTAATTGTAACCCAAGGGGTAAAAATGTCTTATCTATAATTTTTTTTACATCAAACGAATCGCGAGTACCAGAAGTAAAAAAAATTAAGTATCTATGCTAAAAATGTGAATCGTCTTTTAATTCATAGAATATATAGGTAAAATGCAATTATTTTTAAATACGTTATAATTAATGTAATATTTGCATTATGTCTGTAGGTTATGTATTGAAAACGCCTGCACCTGTGCTGAGTTATGTAATATATGATTATATATACCTAGTGTTACGCACATACGATTCTGTTAAGCCAGGTCAGTCAGTACGAAGCGTTTAAATATTTATTTAACTCATGTATTCACTGTCTACGTTTATTTAGTTTATTTTCTAGGGTTCAGTTCCTCAAATGAAAAAGAGGAAGCCTTATTTATTGTCTGTCAGGCAGACTCTTTTTTATCAGGAACGCGTAATACCAAAATAGGTACTTAGGTCTATGATCCCTTGGAGCTATACAGAAATTTAGTTTCTAAATCAACGTAATCAAAATTCATTTCATGTCATTGGTTTTTTTTATGTGTTCTTATATGGGTTCCTTTTTTACCTTTTGTAAAAAAGGACCGGTCGTTGCATATTTTTGACATGAATATAAATCAAAACTTCAAGCCAAGATTCTTAATTGCCCTTTTAAGTGGGTGGAATTGGGAGTAAATTTTGTATAAAGAAAATATTTATATATATATTTTGGAGGGCAAAGGGGTACTCTAGAGGACGGTCTAGATAGGTTTCAAATATCACACTTTATATGGATGTGAAGATACATGTTTTTTGGTCTTTCATGTAAACTTGGCACGTAAATAGATACCCTGGAAAAACACATAGGCTACTTTTTATTCCGGGAACGCAGGTGAAACCGCATTGAATGACTTAGTAAGTTGTCCATAGTACAAGCTCTGCTTATATAGTTTGGGATCAGAATGGGTAAAGAATGTCCCAGCATTTTTGTAGTAACTCTGACTATCGTTAATGTAAATACAATAAAACTAGCTGCCATTAGTAATCCGACCGCCCACAATTAGTCGTAACTCGTACAAAGTCCTCCCCTTCCCCCGTTAACGCCCTGAGCCGAGGTTCGTACCCCACTCGAGGGTGCCCTCAGGCGTGGTTAAAACAATAAAACTAAATAACATTTAAAATAAATTTATTTAAATCTATACTAATATTATAAGTGGTAAAGTTTGAACGTAGAAGGTATTAAGGGCTATTTTAAAACACTCAGATTCGACATCGTCAACGGATTCGAAAACTTCCGACGAATTTCCGCAATTGCTATTTTTAACCCCCGATGCAAAAACGACGGGGTGTTATAAGTTTGTGTCTGCTGTCTGTTTGTGTGTGTGTGTCTGTCTGTGCCTCATAGCTCCTGATTGTATGGATCGATTTTGATTTAGTTTTTTTTTGTTTGAATGGTGACTTAATCGAGAGAGTGAAGAAAATCCGCTCATCCGTTCGAAACTGATCACCAATTTTTTAGTGAGTTTCGGGGGTTTCTTAAAAATTTTAATTTCTTCGTAAACGCACTCCATATTCCCGTTATCAAATCTTTTCGATCTGTCATCCGACTGCTATTTAAAATAACGAAATCGACATCAGAAAGTTTTCGTATCCAATGTCGAATCCAAGTGTTTTAAGCCCTGCTGGTCCGATTCAGAAAATTCACAAACAAGCTACATTGGTGCCGATTCTGTTGTTTACGAACTAAACAAATTTAATTTCACTATATCTCTTTCTAATATGAAATATAAGAAAGAGATGCAAGATATTTTAGTCCTGTTAGATTAGTCCGATCACATATTTCAACCAGAATTTAAGCGCAACCTTTATTGGTCACGACTATTTACCCGTACATTACGACGGCATGGATTAAACTGACAGCATTAAAAATGTTCTATCTTTTTTCAATAAGGTTAACATGAAAGAGAGGTGACTTGACTAATATTAGTTAAGTTCGTAAACAACAGAATCGGCACCATCTCCTAAGGCTACTTAATTCCAGGTGAAACCGCAGGAAGCATATAGTCATCAATAAACCCCAATATTATTCAATATATGAGTTAAAATCATCTGATGAACGTCTCTGAAGACTGTACGAACGTTGTCAGTATCGGTTGCAGTGGTAAAATGGAAGTAGCACTCCCTAGGTCTGCTGGCTTCGAGGATCACGAACCTTTCCGCTGATGCCGACAGGTTCCTGCGCTCGCGTTTTTTTTTTGTAAGATCCTGTAATTAAATAATGTAGGTAATTAAGGTTTTTCACGGTTTCAGGGTTCTGCACCTCAAAAAGTAAAAACGGAACCCGTATATGATCACTTTGCTGTCCGTCTGTCTGTCAAGACCCTTTTTCTCAGGAACGCGTGGAGGTATCAAGCTGAAATTCATATCAAATATTCAAGTCTACTGTCCCTTGGAGCTGTGAAAAAATCAAACTTCTAAGTCAACGCAATCCAAAGATACAGCCGTTTATGCTGCTAATTTTTGGCACTCGCAAGGGAATCAAAACCTACTTCCCGTGAACTCAGAATCTTGAAATTTGGTACGTCTTATAGCAGAGATAAAGGAAAAATTACGAAAAGCATACATTTTTAGTTACACTCTATTACAAAGTTAAATTTATACGGAATCCTCGGTGCGCGAGAGTGACTCGCCCTTGTCCATTTTTTTCCTAATTGCAGCTCAGTAATAGATCGTATGTTCGTCAAAATGTGACTAATTCTCTAAAGTGTAACTATTGATGTGACAATGACCATGCTACGTAACTATTAATTTTACAAATAACTATGCAATGTAACTATTGATGACAAAACACTTTACTATGTGACATTTTTTTTATACCGAGAACAGCGTCCTGATGAAGAGCTTAGTTCGTGTGTACTCGTCAGTGCTCGGCGGCGCTCGGCTGTACTCGGGGAAGTACTCGCCGATGCTTCGTCCCTGCGACACTTTGCTCTTCAATATGTCTTGTTTGTTCAAGAAAACGATCAGACCAGCTTCTAGTAGGAATCTGGGGAGAAAATGCATGTTTTTCTCACCATCATTTGTTTAAATGTACAGAGCTTAGAAAAAACTCAATTCAAGCTTTTTTTAGCAGTTTATTTAGGCTGCCATCTGTCCATGCCGTCATTTACGAGTAAAAAGCTGTACAAACTAGTAATTTGACATGACAAAATTTCTTGTATCCCTTTGTATTAGATGGTATTAGTTGGTATTAGATTGTATTCGATTTGTAGCGACCCCTGTCAGCTACATAGTTCAGACACCGATGGATAGATGGCGCTCCAATATATCAACACTACTTACCAGATATCTACATGCAAAAAAAACTACATCGCGCTAGTGGAGTTTGTTCGCGCATTCGCATATATACAAGATTCCAACATCAACAGTTGGACCGCGGTCCCCAGGCACGATGACACAGCCTGGCGGAAGATCTTCCCTTTTCAATGGAGGAATCATCCATCTTGTTCCTCCATAGATTAAATAAGTTTTGCATCATTGTGTTTTTTTACATACGCGTAGGCATTTGTTTGGCAATTTTACCGTAGGTTATGATAATTTGGCCGATGGTGGTAAGCACACAATGCCTAGAAGGGAACTGTCTCTCAAGTGCAGCTGTCGGAACACACCGGTAGGTGCTTGGCGACAGATTTTCAACTTCTACAAAGTACCCTACCACCATGCTATGGTTTCCTTACGATATTTTCCTTCACAGAAAGCTCTATCATCGCCTTAAATTGATTCAATTTACCTGCTCTGCCAGACGTCTTCAAATAGTACCAGCGCTTCTTTGAGCCTGTTCTGTGAATTATCCTCCCGGAGTCGCTGGTCGAAGTCACTGCAAGCCACCACGAACCATATCGCGTGGATGCCTTCAAAAACCTGGTCAAAGAATTTGCTAAAATTAAAACGCCTTTTGGTTTTATGGAGCAAAGATGACTGCCACGTATATTGAAAAGGGAAGATCTTCCGCCAGGTTGGGTCATCGGACAGACGGTCAAATAGTTGACAGTGTCAAAAATAAATGATCAAACACTAACCAACGCATAAAACATCTAAAACACGTGGATAAATATGTTGTACATATAATCCTTTTCATGATTTTTAATTACCAGTAGAATCACTAAGAGTAGATCATTTGATGCTGTGAAACTATGACGTCATAGTGTAGTATTTCATACAAAATTCCATATAAACTGTCGTTTTGACATTTATTAAAAATAAAAAGTAGCTGATTTGATATGTCAGTCAACTACCCTATTGAATCTTGTATTCCGGGTAATTTTGTAAGGAGGTTGTATATTACCTGAATCCATTTCTTCCTCTCCCCTCTCTGCCCCCCCACGTCGAACATCCAAAACTCTTGGAACCCCCCCTGCATTGATTTTGGTACCTGACGAACATACAATAAGCTATATCAAGTGTATGTGGAACCGGTGGTAGAGTCTATTGTAATGATTGTAACTATCGACGTTCATAAGTGCCTTACCAGGGCCTAAACTGAATAAATGAATTTTGATTTTGATAATGAAAAACTAACTTTCCGACTTGCTATGTTATGCGACACACCGCGATCACCTATTTTAGCCCCTTGAGGGTATACCTTCGGTTGGAGCGCGAAATTCAAATTTTATCAAGTTTTTTGCTAATTGCAGCTCCAACCGAAGGTATGCCCTTAATCGAAAGTGTTGTTAGCTATGTTTCAAGATATTCCGCTCAGTTGTTTGAAGATTATCACCTGTTTCGGGGGTCACTTTGAATTTTTAATTTTAGTTGTGAATATTTAGAATCTTTATAGATTAATGGGTCAATAAATATTTTTTCATTCTTTTTTACTTACCTTCACATTAAATTCAATTTTCTGTATCCCAGTGGTTTTCTGTCGACACCTCAGGATGTCGGCGTCCGAGGGCACGTAGTCCACCTTCTCTATCAGGTCTATCCTGTCTAAGAAACTGGAAATTGTTTAACAATATTATTAACGGGAGTTAGCATTGTTTTAAAATTGCTGTTTTCCGTAATTATTAAAAAGTGAAGGATATATACCTTTTAAACTCTCGCGAATATCATTCATGTTTATAGCATAGTAATATATCGGGTCTGTTCGCGCATAGAATATTATCAAAATATATTTTTGACTAACCTCGACGTTTCTATATTATATGCGCGTATAGACCCGATATATTACTATAAACATGGATATATAGGATGATTAGGGAGGATTGTGTTAGTTCGAATTCTACGGGAAAAAAGAAGAAAATTTGATTTTTTAAGGAATATTTCGTACGTTTTAATTTATTACATCAATTGCCAAGCGCCGGTGAATTTCATGACTCGGGATATGGCTACAGATTTATCTATGTATTCATTTTGCATTTAAAACATTATAGTTGGTTCTTTTACTAAAATAAAACCGGACTAGTGCGAGTCTGACTCGTGCATCGAGGGTTCCGTAATTTCCTATGTATGTATTAAATAGTTTTGAAGTTATTTATGATAATAGGCGAAAACTTACCATTCCCCCCATTATCACCGAAACTACTAGGCCAAAAATTATGAAAAAATACTTACCTATAGATTACAGGCAGGGGCGTAGCTACCGCCGTATCTGCCGTATCAATTATACGGGGCCCCGGGTCACAGAGGCCCCCGACGTGCGTCATAGAGGCAAAAACATTAGAAAAACCAAAGTCATCATCAGCTATAAATGATTTAATAAATCAGTTTGCCGAAAAAAAGGCAAGGAGAGTGTATATTTAATTTGAATTGTTTGTAAAAAAAAAAACTTAAATTTTATGCAAACATTTTTTTTTTCTTAATAATCTTTACCATTCATAAGGGCCCCCAAACATTTTTTTATACGGGGCCCCGCAGGGCCACGCTACGCCACTGATTACAGGAAAAATATAAGAAGTCTATGGTATTTAGAGTAATGGGAAATTATTATTATACCTTCGGTGCGCGAGTCAGTGTCGCACTTATCCGGTTATTTAAAAGTTAATTATTTATTAGGTACCTATAGGAGTTTATCGCATACATCAATAAATATAAATAAATACCTGGGACATTCTTCACACTCGGTTATCTGATCCCAAACTAAGCAGAGCTTGTACTATGGAAACCAGATAACTGATATACTATTTAAACTACTTTTTTTTGTAAATACATATTTATATAGATAAATTACACCCAGACACAGGACAAACAGACATGTTCATGCACACAAATGTTTTTCCTGGATGGGAATCGAACCCATGACCAGCGGCGTGATAGGTGGTGTCTTAACCACTGCGCCAACTGGCTTGTCAATGCCCTTTCGACCTCCTATATCCTTCCAAAATCAACCTAGTTTTAACATTTTATAGTAGAGTTGTCAAAGGAATATACTTACTATTCTGCACTGTCAATAAGTTGATATTCGTTTGATCTCTTAAAGCATTCCCTCACACCGCTGTCACGCCACAGTGACCTAACGTGATCGAAATAGTCCTGGAAAAAATAGTTTTGCTAACATATCAAAATAGCTAGTTGTGACATATCAAATAAAAGGGCTCGTTATGAGAATCTAAAATTTTTTTTTAAATAATGTTAAGGGAAATATTTTTGAAATTATTGACGACAAGACGACAACGACAATTACGACAAGAATGGTAGTATATTTACTGATTAATAACAAAAGAAATCATCAACATATTCCTCCAAGGTATATTACTGACATATACGACTATTTCATGAAAATGTTACTAATATACTTTGGAGGAATATGTTGATGATTTCTTTTGTTATTAAACAGTAAATATACTACCATTCTTGTCGCAAATAACATGTTGATAGCTTACGACCTATAACTGTGCTGTAATTTGCAAAAAACGTAATAAAATTTAAATTTCGCGCTCCAACCGAAGCCTCCACCTCAATATAAGCATAAATAGGTACCTCGGTATATTCCGGCGGTCCTTCAGGCCCGTATTTCAATATGTACTGCTGAGCTTGAACGTTTTTAGGGTTCTGCAGGCCAATGCTGAGTGGGGACATGTTATGTACTATGTCGTAGATGGATTCGTGTACATTATGTCGTATGTGGTGAACTTTCTCGGCCCGGTCTCTGGAATAGATTGCGTTATCGAGACATAAATATCCTGGGAAATTCTTCACACGCGGTTAACTGATCCCAAACTAAGCAGAGCTTGTACTATGGAAACCAGATAACTGATATACTACATATACTACTTTTTTTTGTAATTACTTATATAGACTCAGTACTAACAGACATGTTCATGCACACAAATGTTTGTCCTGGATGGGAATCGAACCCACGACCAGCGGCGCTACAGGTGGTGTCTTAACCAACTGCGCCAACTAGCCTGTCAAATAAAATACTAGGCGACGAGAAATGATGATTCTAGATTAAGTTTTTCTCTGCATTCTTTGTTGCAAGAAATTTGTAAAAAATATATGTTAAACTAGAGAATATAATGACGATGAACAGTTTTTGTTTTTAATTTAAAATTATCCAAATAATTTAAAAATAGGTAGGTATTAACATACATTCTGATATCCCACGGAGTCATTCGCAGAGAGCATCCCTTCTGCTTCTTGCCATATTTCATGATTCTGGGTTTTAAGGCGATGATAGCTCAGCGCTAGTGTCGTCGAATGCCGAGACGAAGGTCGCGGGTTCGGAAAATCTGTACCCAACCTTCCGGTGTGTTGAGAACTTGAGAGCAAGTTCCCTTCTAGGCTTTGTGTGCTTACCACCAAAACTTATATGATTAACGTTACCTCGCTGAGAATCCTTTGACGTGTAATATTTTCATTTGTTTAATAATTGTAGTTTTCCCGCTCTCGCCTGTTCCCAACAAAAGTAACTTGATAGCCTGCAATAAATAAAATTTAAGTGTCTGCTTGTAATGTCAAAATAACAGCTTTTTACTAAATACAGCTACATTACTTAGTTAATTAAACAAAAAAAAAAATTTAAAATTATAAGTCTGTTCGTTGGACAGGACTTTCAGTGGCATATAGTTTCTGTTAATAAGAAGTAACGTAGACTACCTATATTATAAAAAAAGATTTAGGATACCGCACAAAAAATCAATATCCTGGGAAGCGAGTGAAGCCGCGGGGAACAGCTAGTTTTTAATAAAAAACAAATAATAATCAAATGTTGCATTAGTTGTTGCAATATAATAATAACCATAAACGCGGCTTGTTTCATATTTAACTTTTACTCGGAAACCATTTCGAAACCTTATCTAATCTTAACCACGATTCAAAATGATTGTCATTTATTTAGATTCTTATCTAGATCCTAGAAGCATCTAGAAGTAATCTATACTAATAATAAAGCTGAAGAATTTGTTTGAATGCGGTAATCTCCGGAGTTACTGGTCCGATTAGAATAATTCTTTCACTAATAGCTACATTATTCCCGAAGGTTAAAAGCTACTTTTTTTCCCGGAACGCGAGTGCAACCGAAGGGGACAGCTAGTAAAAAAAAACTGGATAAGACACCCGAAGGTTCGGTACAAATAAGTGATTCAAGGACAATCACTAATTCAGAATCTCCAACTGCAAATCGCAATTTTTTCTAAAGATTTAGACGCCACTTTTACTCTGTTGCGTCACCAGATTGATGAAACGTTTTTTTGGAATGGACTTAAGTTGGTACCACTGGCGTAGCTACCGGAGGGCTAGGCGGGGCAGTGCCCCGGGGCCCCCAAGCTCAGGGGGCCCTCATAACCTATTATTGTTTTTTTTTATTGATTAGATAACCTCTTATTGAACTAGCGTAAATTCAAAAAAATACAGAGAAATTCCCGACAAGTTTAAAATTCTATTTACACAAGTTTAAAGTCATCCAGTATATTGATATAGCCCCAGTTTTATTTTGCCCCAGGGCCCTTGGTCACCTAGCTACGCCACTGGTTGGTACTCTCTGATGGCTACATCAACCTTACCGGACAAATAGATACACGATTATAAATTATACGTAGGTAGTAAAAACTTACGTCATTATAAGATTTGATCCACTGTTTAATCTCCCTGTCTATTTGTTTGGAGTGATCTTCGTTCTCGTCGTAGGATTTAACACAGGGTATGAAACGCATTGTGATGTCTGAAAAAATATGGTACCACCATTATATAGAAGTGCTTACGACTAACTGTCCCATGTGGTTTCATTCACTTATTACTCCTTCATAGTATCGTAATAATTAAATTAATTACATAAAATAGCTATTTACCACTGACCATTTTCATGCAGAACTCAGAATATTTAAGGAATTAGAAACTAGAAGGTCGTGGGTTCGAATCCTACAATGAGCTTGCGCTTTCGGTGAAGGAAAACATCGTGAGGAAACCATAGCACGGTGGTAGGGTACTTTGTAGTACCCGTCTGGCTGGCTACCACCCTCAAGTTGAAAATCTGTCGCCAAGCACCTACCGGTGTGTTCCGGCAATTGCACTTGAGAGCCAGTAATTGCCTTCTCGGCATTGTAACAGGTCGGCAACACATTGGCCATACCTCTGGTATTGCAAATGGCGATAGGCGACGGTAACCACTTACCATCAGGTGGACCGCCTGCTTGCTTGTCAACTTTCTGACATAAAAAAAAAATATATCTTCCGCCACGCGGTTTCACCCGCGTTCCCCAGGATCTTATGTTTTCCCGGGATAAAAACTCGCTGTTATTCCAGGGTATGATCTATATATGTGCCAAGTTTCATCTAAAATAATCAGTAGTGTTTACGTGAAAGAGTAACAAACATCCATACATCCTCACAAACTTTTGCATTTATGATATTAGTAGGATTACAAATAGAGACTTTAAGACTAAACTAAAGTACACACGGCCACAGATCAAGCTACACACTGCGGCACCTTATGCGGTTGTAATAGCAGCTATTTTGCAACAAAAATATGTTGCTTGATCTGTGGCCGTGTGTACATAAATAAAGGCAGGTGATGTTAATCAAATGGGCAGAATAGTGGTAAATCAGATGTAATAACCGTGGGTCTGTATACTCTGTACTCACCTCCTGTTTACACTACACTTTCTTTTTTAAATTTACAGATTCGCAGACCATAATTAAAAATATATTTTTGATTTAACTTTTAGGTATGTAGCAAGTTCTATGTTAGTAATTTTAGTTCTTTTTCTAGTCATAAATAAGTGTATTCCAAAATATAGTAAGCCTACCGATTTAGACGTCTATACACATTTTTTTTTACATTCACTCACGCAACGTTATTTGACAAATAATAAGTTTCGCATTTCATTATCAGAATAAAGATTATTTTATTGTTTTTCCTATCGCCATTTTTATCAAATTCAATAACAAATGCATAACGAATTATCATTACCTAAGCTTTTAATATTAAACGAACGCATTAGCTTAATCAGTTAAAAAGCATGGTATACAATAATTAATTTTAACTACTTATGTTTAAAATTAGTTTTCTGACCTTTAATAGCGATCCAAGATTTCTGGTCTATTGCGATCAAATCACTGTAAAGAATCAAGAATATAATCTGACATTTTATCGTTAATTGATATGTTATCAAATTATTATCAAATATCTATATAATTGTATGTATTTATTGGTGTATGATAGAGGTTATTTCCCGTCTTTTGGATTATTCATGGGCATTCTTCTACTACACTGTTTTCTTTTGGAAAGGTCTAAAGTGGGTAGCCTCTGATGGCTGCAGCAACCTTACCGGACAAATCGGCGAGCGCAGAGGGCTCTCAGCCGGTTAACATTTAGGTAACCACGCCTGAGGGCACCCCCAAATGGGTTACGAACCTCCGCTCAGGGCGTTACCGAGGGAGGGGGACTTAGTAAGAGCTACGACTAATTGGGGGCGGTCGGATTACTAATGGCAGCTCGGACCGCTTGAACGGGACGAGACTGAGTGAAGGTCGCGTCGCGGCGGTCCTTTTGTGTTGCGTACTTTTACGAGCTTCGTGAGCTTCGATATGACCCCATTGCCTTGGCTTGCCTTGGTCTGATGTGTCTCATGTAACTTAAAAATCACTGCGAGCGGAAATTTCCGTGCCGAACTTTCCGCCGGTGTGGCGCTACGCTATGGTAGCAAACAAGCATGTAGACGCTTGCAATACCAGCAGGGCGATTGTGTAACTTGATTCCGATTGCGATGGCTCTCTTAATCATCTTATAATTTTGGTATTGGTGTCGATTCTGTTCTTTACGAACTTAACTAATATTAGACAAGTCACCTCTCTTTCATTTTAACCTTATTGAAAAAAGATAGAACATTTTTAATGCTGTCAGTTTAATCCATACCGTCGTAATGTACGGGTAAATAGTTGTGACCAATAAAGATCGCGCTTAAATTCACGTTGAAATGTGTGATCGGATTAAACTGACAGGACTAAAATATCTTGCACCCCTTCCTTATATTTACTATTAGAAAGAGATATAGTGAGATTAAATTTATTTTAGTTCGTAAACAACAGAATCGGCACCATTGTCTAACTTAGGTGAACAACAACTAAACTGCGATTGTAATTACTTCTCATAATAATTAATCATTTGATTTAGTCATCGGAATCAAAAAAGATACACAATGCCAAAAATAAAAGATGATTACGAATCCGATTATGAGACACTTAGGTACACAATCGCGGTACACCTGCAGGTATCAGTCGCAAGTTACCGACCCTGCAAAAATCTCTTCACACACCGAACACCACATCAACTGAACAAAACACGCTCTAATACTACGACCGACAATTCAGTTGCGGAACTTTACGCGCGGAGCCTTCCGCAGGTGTGGCGCTAGAAAAATTAAATGAATTTAGTTCGTAGCCAAGTGCATAGGGTCTACAGACCGACAATTATACCTATTACTAACTTCCCTTGCGCTGAGGATTAAAAACCACTTGAAACTAAAACTGTTATTAAACGTAAATAATATTATTGCGTAATTTTCAGCTTTAGCGAGTAATCTAGTACTATAAAACAATATCTCTAGTACTATTTTATGATGGTATTATGCGTAGTTAAGGAATAGGAATGATGTCTGGGTAAAAAATAACTAATTCTGTTTAGTCTGTCAGTTAGGTTATCAAAAAATATTAGATACGTATTTTTTATTTTATCAAATCAATAGAAAATTACAAAGATAAGTCGCATCAAAATTCAGGAGTGGGGGCTTGTGACGTCATATCTCTGTAAAATGTGTACCTACTAAAAGTGACGTCACGCGAAATTTTAATGCACTGTATCTTCGTTATTTTTTATTTTCGGAACTAAAGACAAAATATGTGTCCAATATTTTTTGGTAATCTAACTGACGGACTAATTAGATTATAGAAATTAGTGATTTCTATCGTAAGTAGGTATAAACGACGTCGTTACCCGAGTAGCATTTTTTGTTGGTATTTCGTTGGGCCACTGATCGGCACAACCACCACTACCGTTGGTCAACCGTTGCGAGTGACACACCTGTTTTCAGTAATGCCAACGATGTCTCCCAACATAGGGCCTACCAGGACGACTATGTTGGGCCAACCACTGTTTCTCATCGTTGGGCCAACCACTGTTTCTCATCGTTGGGCCAACCACTGTTTCTCATCGTTGGGCCAGATTAACATTTGCAACTTATGGCCTACAGCTATACGACTACGTTGGGCCAACCACTGTTTAGAATTGTAGGGCCAGAATTACATTTGCAACATAAGTCCTACAGCTATATTCCACGGTTGGTATACAGTGATTCTATTTTGTAGGCCCTTCCTACGCCATAACGTAGGGTTACAGATGTTTTATCTTACGCAGGCGGGTTGGTCTTCGAGAGCGATACTATACCGCCCGTGCACACAACAATGTGCATGTGCATCTACACTCAAGGAAGGTCAACCCGTCTTCGTGAGATAAAACAACTGTAACCCTACGTTATGGCGTAGGAAGGATCTACAAAATAGAATCACTGTATACCAACCGTGGAATATAGCTGTAGGCCTTATGTTGCAAATGTAATTCTGTAACATACAAAGTAAAGGTCTTATGGCTGAATTCACTAACATCACTCAAATCTAACTGCAAATTAACATTTGATAACAGACATTTGAATGCTTTATGGAAGATCTAAAAGTTAAATTATGTTGGTGAATTTCACTATTATATAATTACTTAAAAAAATTGCAAAAATAAATTACATAATATTTCGATATCAGTGATAAATGAAAAAAAATTGCAATGACGTTTATTGGAAATTTGATTTACTTGACAATGGCTTCATAATATGAATATAAATATATATATATTTTTTTAAGATCAATAAGCAATTTAACTTGGTTAGATACCTACCTATAGCAAAAATGACCGCAAGTTTTTGTTTAGTCATAATTTCTAACCATAACTTGTCTTAGCACCATTTTTGCTTTCCCTTTTATTAGCAGAAGAAAACCTTTAAAAGGAAAGACAAATTACATTCGTTAATTTTTATAATTCTCAAGGTTCGATGCAACTACATTACATGTTGAAGCTGTCAAATTTCCTATAATTTATGCAGTCCTAGCCCTGATATGGCGATGCTTTGTACTTCTTAAAGATCTTCGGCTTTCTCTGCCTCCATCTATCTTTAGTGAACCGGAACCAGTTTGAAACTACGGCATGAATATCAGCATCTGTGGCTCCTTCAAAAGGTTTATTTAGTCAAACAGCACCTGTAGGTAAGAAATTTTATCATATAGTTATTGTTTTTACTATTACCTACATAAATCATCATCAAAAGTGCAGGAAACAATTTGTGGGTAGGGATAGGTAGGTAGGTGTAGGTATGTTTCAGTACCATATTTTTTTGCGGAGCAGGACGTCTTCCGGGCCAGCAAGTAATTAATAATTTCTTGTGTTAATTAATATTTTTACGAAAGATACAAAATAGATATCAATTTTTTAAATAAAGGCCCCGCCATTATTACGGTCACCTATCCCATATAAATGTTTCCAGCCCAACAGGAAGTTAGTTCAAAATAGATTGCAAAATTTGTACCAAACAGACAGACAAACTATAATTAATATAATACTGTATTCCGAGCCGCGAAAACATTAAAAAAATTCTATATGTAGCAAATTTCATCCAAATCTGTTTAGTCTTGCAGTGCTGAATGGTAACAAACATACACGCAAATAATTATCAGCAATACAGATAACTTAGTTATAGTATAACTAATTTAATATATTGAGACTTACCAGGACCATGGCTGGCTGTCCTAGATCCCATATCTACTCCAGTTGACTTTGATGTAATACAAGGTGCACTTATTATTCTGGTTTCTGTAAAATCAAAACATACTTTTTATCACTATCTTTATGAACTACTTTATTCTATAATATACAATATTTACAACAAATATATAAATATACTATTTAACAAAACATAAGTAAACATAAGATTGCAGTTTTTGTGAGTGATATGAATTTATTTTCTGTTATCATCAAGTAACTGATCTGTACTATCAATTAATTTAATATCACAGATTTTGACCGTTTACATTTAATGCTTGTGTCAGACTGATTTTTATAATAAATACAAATCACTGAACTTGGCAAGAAAAAGCAACAAAATATTATTAGAAATATATGTCACACAGGTAGGTAGTCAGGACCAGATAAATCGAAACAGAACAATTGTTGAGAAAAAATTAAAAAACCCAAGGGGGATCTCCATACCAGTAACCTCGATTTCATGGCAATTTTTAGACCATTTTTGTACAAACTCTTTTCCCAAAATAGCTTGTATATTCCAGGTGTCAAATTAATCCCGCCCCAGGACTACTCAATGACCATCAAATTAAGCTTAAGAGAAGTATATGGTTTGTACGTAAAACAACAAATACAAATTACGTATATGTAAAACGGTCACCCATCTATTTTTTCGACCGCGCTTACAGATGCTTATCATTAGAGTTGAGATTTATTATTTTATAAATTATATGGATCACGGAACCCTCAGTGCTCGAGTCCGACTCCTACTTGCTTGGTTTAATCTGGCATTATTTATTTTAATATACAATGACAGTAAAAAAAAACACTCAACTCACCTGTTTCATATAAAATCCGATTGAAGGGATAGACGATCCAAGTATCGTCTGGTAATATTTTTGTTGGCAGGCACTTTATCAGACAATTTTGAAACTATTTTATGTGGAGGCTAAAGGCACTCCTCAAGTTTACGAGTAATCCACTCCTTTGACGCTCAAACTACCCAAAATACCGCCAATACTCCCATCACAATCGTCAAACTCAACCACCTTGTACATTATCAAGATTACTAAAAAAAGAATAGGTCGTAGGTATTCACTTGCACACTATTTTGTTTATGTTATAGAAATAAACTTCAAAAATCTCTTCTATCCTTTGAAAAAACAAAAAAAAACGTGAGCACACAGAAAGCACGCAACTACATCAAAATTATCAATACAAAATGGCCGATTTAGCCGGCCGGCCGGCGAAATTTAGGACTGTTGATAAAATATCGATATATCGAAATATCGATATTATTATTTTGAAATATCGATATTTATTACTAATATTTTTTTAAACGATATATCGATATTTCGATATTGAAATGTAGATATCGATGGTCGATATTTTTTTAAAATAAATTTTAATTTTTAATTTTTTTTCGTTAATTATTTAATCGCTAAAATTTTGGATCGATAGTAGGCATTTTACTCCCGTGCTATCAGAAATAGCTGTTAAATATTTAATTTCTTCTGCTACATCTGTAGCATCTGAACGAGTTGCTTCTACAATCAATCTTTTAGTGCCTAATAATCGTAGTAGTCAAACAGCTGAACATATAAAACAAAGAGTATTTTTAAAAACTCTTACTGAAAAATATTGGTACACATAATTGTCTTATTTAAATTAAACAATCATTACTAAGAACTATATATAGTTATAACCTAACACTTTTATACATTTATAATTTAATTTGCTTAATAAATATACTGGACTATAAACTGTGTAATCATTTTTGAGCTGCCTTACGATTATTTTTTTTAAATAAAGCCGATATATCGAAATATCGATATTTTTTTTCGATATATCAAACTCCGATATTGATATATTTAAAAATATCGATATATCGAAAATCCGATATTTTTAAAAATATCAACAGTCCTACGGCGAATGTTTGGCGACTCGCGCGCGTGTCAAGTCAAGGTTGCATCACCCGCGCCCGTCCCGCCCGCGGCCCGCACCCCTTTGTAAATTAGTTGGTTGTTGGTTGGCATAATACTACCTATTTTCATGTTCGAAAAAAACATTTGTAATAAAGCATGTAAAATTATTCAGGGATCATAATATTTTTGTTATATAAATAACTAAGTATAAATTACTCATATTTATTTGAACTAAGCGTGATGTACTGTACGTGTTGATACGTAAATTACACGTACTACTTACATTCATCGAGACTAATTTCCTAGTTTTTTTTTTAAAACTGCCTTTTCTAAAAATGTAACCTAGCTAGATCGTTTTTTTCTCCCCCGAAACCCTCTGCATATTAAATTTCATGACAATTGTTGGAGCCGTTTCCGAGATTCAGATTATATAGGTATTAGATTATTAGGTATTATATTAGGTATTAGATTGTTTTGTGTTATTTTGTTAAAATATGACGATAATTGTATGAGCAGCCCTCGTATGGATTTTCGGTTGAAAATCCAACTAAAACCGCGGTCAGGCCTTTGTTTTATGTTCGTATAAATTTTCTGTTGGGAACGCTGATCGAAACTGCAGTTGGGCCATTGTAGGCTGCTGGTATGAATTTTCGGTTGGAAAACTGTGGTAAGACCTTTGTTTTATTTTCGTATAGATTTTCCGTTGGGAATGCTGAGCGAAACCACAGTAGGCCCATTGTAGGCTGCTCGTATGGATTTTTGGTTGGAAATCTAACCAAAACCGGCAGTAGGGCTTATGTTAGATATTTGTATGATTTTGCTGTTGCAAAGCCTACCAATTAGTAGTGAGGCCATTGTTGGCCGTTCGTTAGATTGTCACAAACAACTGTTGGCACCGTTGGCCAACGCAAAATGCTACTAGGGTAGAAAATATATCTTGAGTCCATAGACAATGTTTTATTCATGGAAGGTTTTATAATACTTCAAAAAACAAACTAAAAAGGCAATGGCAGTTTTAATAGAAACCACCTTTGAAAGTATTTAAGAGAACGCGTTCTTGAGAAAAAAGGTCTTGACACACAGACAAACGGACAGAACAGATCCTATAAGGGTAATTTTCCTTTTGAGATACGAAGCCTTAAAAATATAATAGCAGAAATAAAACAGTCTATAAATCGAAACACTTTATTCACATTAAAACGTCAAACGTATTTTATAAAAAAGAAACATTGCACTTAGCCCTTAGATCCTATATACCAGGTGTAAGGGACAGCCTACCGAAAACTTTGGGAAAAGGTTACATTGAATGCCTATAATAACACTATATAAATCAAATGTCAAAATTCATCAGTTACATATATCGTAATTTTTGAGCGCGCAATGTACGTTACAGCGCTATCACACACAACACGTGCAGTCTTGCGTATTGATTTAAATTTTGAGTTACATTGCTGTTTTATGTTTATTTATTTTTAAATCAGGTTTAGTTAGACTTGTATAATGATTTTATAGTTTAATCAATCCTAAAGTTCTGAAAAAAAATCGTATAATTCATGAAAAGATCGACGAAAAATTCAAAGTTTGGGGGCTCCAGAATCATGAATTGAATCCATGGAATCAGTTTTTGGAAGGCTGTCCCTTACACCCGGTATGTATATTAATATTTTACAATCACGTGACAACAATTAAATTAATATAGGAATTCATAAAAATATATCTTAAATGTTTGCATATACAACGTAAATAAACTTTTAAATTGTATCTGCTTTTTGCATATACTACATGCATATTAAAATGTACCTTACTCCATTAACATAGAGTCGTCTAATTGCAGTTGTACCATTTGGTTTCCATTGACCAGGACGCCATCTCTTAGCAGGAGTTGTACATTTATTTCTGATAATTCCTGAAATCGTGAAATAGAATAACTAACATTCCGCTCCCTGGTTTCACTCGCATTCCCGGGATAAAATGTCCTATATTTATCTCCATGACCCAAACTACCCCTTTGATTTCATCAAAATCGGTTCGGTAGTTTAGAAGTGAAAATGCAGACATAAAGACAGATTATCTATACTAATATTATAATTATTGCAGGCAGTTCCCCGCGTTCCCGGGATAAAAAATTACCCTATGTCCTTCTCCATATAATAGGCTATCTGCGTGCCAAATTTCATCGTGATTGGTTCAGCTGTTTGGGCGTGAAAAGGTAACGGAGAGACAGTTACTTTCGCATTTAAAAAATACTTGCAATAAAATAAATAAATATCCTGGGACATTCTTCACACATGGTTAACTGATCCCAAACTAAGCAAAGCTTGTATACTATGGAAACCAGATAACTGATATACTACATATACTACTTTGTTTTTTGTAAATAAATATATATAGATAATTACAGACTCACGACAAACAAACATGTTTATGCACACAGATGTTTGTCCTAGATGGGAATCGAACCCACGACCTGTAGCGGCGCTACCGGTAGTGTCTTAACCAACTACACCAAATTGCTTGTCTATAATGCAAGTATTTTTTTTACTCCCTAAAAAAATGGGATGTCACCAACCTCGCCAGTATCGCTGACAGCTATAGGATAATTGCTCGGTTCTGGTTGGGGTACTCCATCACCTCCACGTTGGAGTATCTTGGGTCTGCGTGGGTTCTTCGCTATGCCCCTTCCGCGACGTACGGGTTGGAATTCATCTGTTGAGAAGTGTAGATATCAGTGGCGAAGGGTCCATACAAGCCGATTCCCATCGGCTTACCTTTTAGAAATCCCAGTCCCACAGATTCATCATCTCAAAGCAACTTTTATCATGCTTAAAATACACTGGAATTATAAATATTATCGATATTTTTTGAACGGCTTACCCTCGCCATAATTTCACCCCTCGCCACTGGTAGATATACTAGGTATCTGAATTCTGAACTATTTCTACACCAATAATGGTAGAATATGCAGATCGTTAATACTATTCCATTCTACTGTACCATATTCTCAGAAATAAATGATTTACTTATTATCTTCTTTATTTATATTATTCCTTAAAATTAGATTTTTATAATAAAAATATATTAATATATGTCGGAGAGTCGGGTTGTTTGTCCGACTCGATTGGCTCAATTTATTATCATGGTGGAGGTATCGGTTGAAATGGTGGCAACACTTGCGGTGAATGAATAACCTATGACTGAATGATAGTTTATGATACAAGTTAATGTGGGTAAGATCATTACGGGCGGATGGAACACTTTGTCACGAGCTCTCGAGTTGTACACACGTCGGTGTAACTGTTGTTTCAATTAATACTGAAGTCTACCTTAATGTGAGTCTGTACGTGTAATTGAAGTGATTATTTGTCAAATTGCTACAATAAATCTATCGGGTCTATGAGGAGTTTCTTGCGTCGCTTCTTCTCCTCATACGGGACGATCGGAAGCGATGGTATTACGTTGTTTCATTGTCTGCACTACGTCCACTGAATCGGATCCTGATACCACTAAACCCTATACGTGATGTTTGTATCGCTTGGCTATCGCTGACGACGACATTATATATATATTTTTTTTAAAGGACTAAAGTTGGTAGCCTCTGATGGCTGCAACTGCAACAACCTTTCCGGACAACATATTTTATTATTATTATCTCAATTATTAAATATATATCTTGTAAATTACATTTTTAAATATAATCCTTAAAAAAAATACATTAAAAATATAAAAAACAGAATCTATTATTATTATTAAAGACGTCTCACGTGAATTTTACCCGCATTTCTAAGTAGCCTAAATCCCTCTCCATTCAGGCTATTCGCATGCCAAATTTCACCGTGGTCGATATATTATATTACTAGCTTCCGCCACGCGGTTTTTCCCGCGGTCCCGTGGGATCTAATGTTTTCCGGGATAAAAAGTAGCCTATATGTTTATTCCAGAGTATGATCTATCTATGTGCCAAGTTAGGCGAAGATAGCTCAGTGATAGTGACGTCGGATGCCGCGACGAAAGTCGTGGGTTCGAATCCTACAATGAGCTTGAGGTGTCGGTGAAGGAAAACATCGAAACAAACCATAGCACGCTGGTAGGGTACCTTGTAGTACCCATGTGGCTGGCTACCACCCTCAAGTTGAAACCTACCGGTGTGTTTCAGCAATTGCACTTGAGAGACAGTTTGCCTTCTCGGTATTGTAACAGGTTAGCAACACATTGGCAATATCTCTGGTTTTGTAAATGGCGATAGGCGACGGTAACCACTTACCATCAGGTGGGCCGCCTGCCTGATTGTCAACCTTCTGACATAAAGAAAAAACACCTAGGAATAAAATATAGGATATTTTTATTCAGGAAAAATTTTCCTCAGGAAAGCGGGGCAGTTACGCGGGATTATTCATTTTCTTACCATTTTGAAGAGGTGGCGGCTGGTTAAAAGTTATTTGCGTGCGTGTTGCAGTTCCCAGCATTGATAACGCACGAGCACTGTTCGGTATTATACTTGAGGAACCCTGAAATAAAACTAATTTTTTAGGGTTCCGTACCTCTAAAGGAAAAAACTGAACCCATAAAGGATCACTCGTGTGTCAGTCTAACTATCTTAGCCAATAGGGTAGTTGACAATGTCAAATATAAATGACCAAACACTAACCAATGCATAAAACATCTAAAAACACGTGGAAATATCAAATATGTTGTAAATTGAATGCTTTTCATGATTTTTAATTACCAGTGGAACCACTAAGAGTAGATGATTTGATGCTATGAAACTATGACGTCATAATGTAATATTTCATACAAAATTCCTTATAAACTATCGTTTTGACATTTATTAAAAAGTAGCTGATTTGATATGTCGGTCAAATACCCTATTTGCTGGAAGGATTGAGTTGAAATTTGGTACAGATATGTAAGTCGGTGACCCAAACATGAGGGCCACTTTTAACGTTAAATTAGAAAAATTAAAAAAAAAGTTCTACACGAGGTTTTACTCTTTTTGTTATAAGTTGATTATTCTATTCTAATTGCTGAGTTTATTGCCGGTTTTTCTCAGAAAAAGCAATCTTAAATAAAAATATTTAATTTCCAAGTTTAGTACTGAAGAGGTCATTAACAAACAGACAGACAGAAACTTCCACATTTATAATACTATTGATAATTTAATCAGCCATCTATACTAATAACAAAGCTGAAGAGTTTGTTTGTTTGATAATCTCCGGAGTTACTGATACAATTCAAAAAAATCTTTCACTAATAAGAAGCTACATTATCCCTGAAGGTTATAGGCTACTTTTTATCCCGGGAACGCGAGTGAAGTCGCGGGGAACAGCTAGTTTATAATAATCATTCATCAACAACTTACCTTCGAAAATGATATCTTGGATATTTCTATAACCTTGTCCTGGGGTATGTTGTTCATGGCTAGGTACTTCATCACCTCCTCCGGTGTCGGGTTTAAGCCTTCCACCTATTAAATAAATACATTTTCTTCACATACAGAACATTGACACACAGTTCACATTTACAGTTACCGTATGTGAAAAAAAACAAAAACATAACCGACCAAGTGCGAGTCGGACTCGCGCATGAAGGGTTCCGTAGCATTATCTATAAAAACGGCAAAAAAACATTTGTTGTTGTATGGGAGCCCCCTTAAATACTTATTTTTTTGTGTGTTTTTTAGTATTTGTTATTTGTAGGGTAGTGTAGTATCAATTGACTAGCATGTAATCCCGAAATTTTCTACCCAACATCGTCTTGCCACTAGTTGCGAATTTTAATTATGTCATAAGACTCTGTTAACATAACATTGTGAATCGACTCGGTTAGTGGTGTTGTTGATGTTGACGATGGTGTTGATGGTAATGTTGGTGTTGATGGTATTGTTGGTGTTGATGGTAATGTTTGTGTTGATGGTATTGTTGGTGTTGATGGTATTGTTGGTGTTGATGGTATTGTTGGTGTTGATGGTAATGTTTGTGTTGATGGTATTGTTGGTGTTGATGGTATTGTTGGTGTTGATGGTAATGTTTGTGTGGATGGTGTTGTTGGTGTTGATGGTAATGTTTGTGTTGATGGTATTGTTGGTGTTGATGGTATTGTTGGTGTTGATGGTATTGTTGGTGTTGATGGTATTGTTGGTGTTGATGGTATTGTTGGTGTTGATGGTATTGTTGGTGTTGATGGTAATGCTGGTGTTGATGTTGGTGTTGGTGTAGTACCTCGATGAGCGCGATGTGCGCGGGATGCTTGAGCCGCAGATGCGTGCGCAGGTCGGAGCGGATGCGGAAGCGCTTGGGGCAGCGGGCGCACGGCCACGCGCGCACGCCCGTGTGGATCAGCCGGTGGTTGCGCATTGCTGTCGACCTGGACAATGGACAATACCATCTATTACACTAATGTCCGAAAAAAGAACTCCGACGTCCCCTCCCCCCCCACCCCATGAGGATATCTACTCTACTAATCACGGGCTACTCGCATCAGACTACTAGAGTGTACGCTCCTCAAGGACTATCTCAGGTGGACCTTGACGCTTTTTAAGAGGTTTCCTGGCAGGTTTAGTGTTTTGTCTTTTATAACCTAGACGGTTGAAAGTAGCATATCTTCTATCTTTATAGGGTTCCGGAAGTCAAGAGAATAAAAACGGAATCCTTATAGGATCATTTATGTGTCTGTCTATCCCAAAAAACTGGACTGGATTGAGTTGAAATTTGGTACACATATGTAAGTCGGTGACCCAAACATGGACGTGTTACGTAAATAAATGAATTTCAAACATGAGGGCAACTATTGCGGGGTAAATTAAAAAAAAATCCTTTTGAAAAGATAACAAATAAACGGTAATAATATTACTAGCATCCACTCCGCGGTTTTACCCGCCTTCTCGAAGCCTAAAAAGTCTATGTGTTATCCAGAATGTCAGCTACCTCCATACCAAATTTCATCAAAATTGGTCCAGCCATTTGAGCGTAAAGAAGTAACAAACATTCACACTAACAAACTCTCGCATTTATATAGGTAATATTAGTTTGGATTGATTACCTTCTGAAAGCAAGTCCGCATACATCACAAGGGTAGGGTCTCTCATCGGTATGAGTGCGCAAATGATCAGCTCGCATCGAGGCGGTGCGGAAGGCGCGCGCGCACACCGGGCACGCGTGAGTGCGTGCTCCGGCACCAGCACCAGCACCGGCACCAGCACCAGCACCAGCACCAGCACCAGCACCAGCACCAGCACCAGCACCAGCACCAGCTCGAGCCTGCGCGTGCGCCGCACAAACAGCGCAGGGGTGCGTCGCCGTGTGCAAGTGCACTTGTCTATACAAACGACGTTACTAAATTAAAACCGTAACTTACCGATTTTTTTTTTACTACAATCTCACTGTGGTCAGTGATGATGTGGCCGATGATGGTAAAGCAATTTTAGTTACCGATATAACTAAAATTAAAAATTTGTGTGCAGTTCCAAAGGAGCTTCCTACCACGGACGCTCAAGTTGTGAAATGAGCTGCCCGTCGTTTTCCAAAAGACTACAGCATGGGGTTCTTCAAGAAGGGTGTGAAGAGATTCTTGCAGGGTCGGCAACGCGCGAGTGATACCCCTGGTGTTGCAAGCGTCTATAGGCTACAGCAACCACTTACCATCAAGTGGTATGCTTGTTTGCTGCCTTAGTAATAAACATTTTTTTTTAATATTTATATAAATATTTTTGTATTGTTTTTTTCATGACCTACTTACTACAGTATGACACAACTTACATGTAGCATCGGCAAATCGTTTTCGTACACTTCACTTCCGATTTACACAACAAATACAAATCATTCATTATCGCGTCATTCAACGTTCAACAAGATCATTTTCGCCTAAAGTACTAATAAACATGGGTAATGTTGTAGACGCACTCTTTTCGGGAATGATCGATTTTACAAATTTTGGCGATGCTTCATCTAAGTTGTGTCATACTGTACATATACTTACCAAAATCAACCAGTATACTTACTTCAGATGCGTGTGCAAGTCGTGCGCGTTTGGGAAGCTCTGTCCACAGTGGCCGCAACTCACTGAAGTGGGGTATGTAGGGGTCTCACCTGTCAGAGATAAAGCTTTATAATTAGTACCTGGTTGACCTAGCTTTGCTCGTTTTTTTTTAAAACGACGTTTTCTAAAAATGAAACCTAGTAGATCGTTTTATCTCCCCCTAAATTTCATGAAAATCGTTGGAGCCGTTTCGGAGATCCAGATTATATTATACTAGCTGTCCCCCGCGGTTTCACCCGCGTTCCCGAGGTTCATGATTTCCCGGGATAAAAAGTAGCCTATGTTCTTCTCCATAACATATACTATCTGCGTGCCAAATTTCATCGCGATCGGTTGCGAGGTTTAAGCGGGAAAGCGTAACAGACAGACAGACAAAGTTCTTTCGCATTTATAATATTAGTAGGGATTATAAATTTAAAGAAACCCCAAAAACTCACAATTTAGTGTTAATTTTAAAACGGCTGAGCGGATTTTATTGAAACAGTACATTGACTCCCCCCCCCGTACCCCAGTGACGCTTACATGGAGCCTACATCGCATGCTGGCTAGCTGAGCGCGGTGAGCGACAACCACGCGACTTTTTTCTAATACTTGCATTTTTAAACTCGTGATATCTCCCGAATGAAATGTCCGAATTGAATAATTCAAAAAGTTATAAAAAGGTATTAAAGCCGTCTTGAATACAAAGTAATTTATTTTGATGAGGATTAATACCAAGGTACAAATGAAGAGCCTTTTCAAGAGGCGGCATATATAAATTAATATTTTAGAATAAAAAACTGCTTACTGTGACATAACTATAATATTTAGACATATGCTGTCGCGACACTTTTTGTAGATAATGATGAGTTCTGCAAAGTCGTAGTAAATGATTTTGTTCTATCATCAATAGTTTTCGCAGCGCACGCGACGTAAGGAATTTTTCAGGTCATTTTTTTACACCTTATGTTACATTATTGGAGTTTTAGTAAGGATCCATAATTTTTAAAAAAATATAATATAGCCTATGTTACTCGGGGATAATGTAGCTTTCCAAAGGTGAAAGAATTTTTGAAATCGGTCCAGTAGTTTCGGAGCCTATTCATTACAAACAAACAAACAAACAAACAAATCTTTCCTCTTTATAATATTAGTATAGATATAGATATACAAGAATTGCTCGTTTAAGTAACCAGAGAGATATGAAAATGAGCCTTGTCTTTGACATAAAGTTTAATCTATGATTCAGTATCTTATACTTCTATACTAATATTATTAAGAGGAAAGATTTGATTGTTTGTTTGTTTGCATTGAATAGGCTCCGAAACTACTGAACCGATTTGAAAAATTCTTTCACTAATAGGAAGCTACATTATCCCCGAAGGTTATAGGCTACTTTTTATCCCGGGAACGCGAGTGAAACCGCGCGGAACAGCTAGTGTGTAATAAAACCCGACGAGTGTGAGCCTGATGTTACTCTAAATACCATAGACTTCCTACAGGTTTTCCTGTAATCTATATAAAGAACTATTTTCTGTGTTTTTATTAAAATACTACACTTACTTGGTTTACAATTAAACCGCAGCGAAATATCACTGTGTTCCTTCTTTCTATGTTTGTAGAGTGCAGTTTTGTTTGGCAGGACCTCGTCGCAATCTCGGCAGGGGATCCTACAAAAAACGACGATATTAAGGCGATAATATCACTCGCGTTCCCGAGATAAACAAATAGCCTATACCCTCCGGGGATAACGTAGCTTCCTATTAGTGAAATAATTTTTCAAATCGGACCAGTAACACCAGAGATTATCGCGTTCAAACAAACAAATTCTAGTACTAGTCGTTCCCCGCTTCAATCGCGTTCCCAGGATAGAAAGTAGTCTATAACCTCCAGGGTTAATGCAACTTCCTATTAGTGAAAGAATTTTTGGTAGATCCAGAGATTAGTACGTTCAAACAAACTCTTCAGCTTATAGTATAGATAGATATAGATGAAAAGGCAATTTACTTATAGTCTTCTCTGGCCATTTTGGTGGTGTGATTAGGAAAATCTTGACCACTTTTTCCGTGTAACTTCTTCCGATGGTATGCCACGCTCCAGCTAAAATAAAAAAAAATACTTTTATTAACATAGAGATTAGAAAAACAGGCGGAGTATTACCAGATTCCCCGTAGAAGGTTTCCCGTTATGGGTAAAATTTTTCTCCCAGAAGTACTGTTGATGGGACTTCGTAGTTTTGCATTAATTATCTTCGAAACTAATTGAGGTCACAGGGGACAGGCGGGGGGGGGGGGGGGGGGGGGGGGGGGGAGCTTTTTCATAGATGTATTGCATAGCATGTCATAACATTGAAGACCTCTGACGTAATTTCCTCCCGTAAATAAGTCCATGGGATAGTCTGGCCAATATGGTAACAATTTAAGTTTATTTCTACAATAATGTGAAAATATTAATGTTAATTCTTTATCATATCGGCTTTTAATTATATATCAAGATTATATGATACCGTACTCTTTAAACCATGGTGTAGGGTTAGTAAAGTCAGGGCTTAGCGGCTTGGCTTCTCCTGGAATCTGATAACTTTTAGCATTAGGAGCTTGTTTGGCCGCCAATTTTACATGAAATATTTTTGGTAGGATATATACCTGTTAGGAAATGTGACGTCACACTGATTGCATTTGTAAACGAAGTTTTCGTTGGCATGTTTCATTCGGCGGTGGACTTGCAAATAAGTCCAGTGGAGATACGACCGACCGCAGTCCTGAAAAATATATCCTGGAATATTTTGTATGGAATTTTTTCAAGTAGGTTTTTGCTGTGACTGCAATCTGTGCAGGTGATTTGTTTCTATGTGTTTTCTGATTGTGAAAAAAATATATTTTAAATGTCATGAACTAGCGACATTTTAGGTACTTATATTTCAACACATTTTAAGGTACTTTTCTTAGGACCAACTCTGAAATTCCCGAAAAAAAAATTCAAACTTTTCATACATTTTGACCGAACAAGATGTTTTGTATGAAAAGTTTTTTTTCGAGTTTTTAGGGTTGGTCAGGATAAGGTTTATCTGAATCTACATTATACTGAATCATAGATTTAAAAAAGCTCCGTACGTTGTAGCTTGAACCATATGACATTGCAATAAGGTTTATCTGAATCAACATTATAATGAATACATAGAACAGAACTATTTGTATAAACTTACCTCACACAAGAAATGTTTAACAACAGGAAAGTCTCCATAGCCCAGTATAGGGATGTGAGTATCGCAGTGTGACTGCAAGGGGGGGTTGCCCCGCTCGGAGGGGGGCAGCCCCTGCGCCGACCGCTTGGCCTCCGCCAGGGGCCGCTTGTAGAACCCGTGGGTAGTCTTGTGGGTCGTACATCTAATAGAATTAAAATATTAGTAGCCCCAGAGTCAGTTCCCTTCTAGGCTTTACACATGACATATCATCATCTGACCGCGGCACAGTGTTTTATGAGACCCAAAAATCGGACATGCTTTTTTTATTGAAATTTTGGATAGATTTCATCATTATAAATGCTAGAGTAAAACTCCCACTTTTCTAAAACTTATAGTTTTTGAGAAAAAAAATATTAAAAGTCACGATTTTTTATCCTGTTAAAACTGAAAAATTATATTTATTCATAAACTAAGTTTAATATTTAAAGTTTTGATATAATAACCGTTGGGTATTGCAAATATGCACCATTTGCTCTTTTTCCAGGTTTTAAAAGTGACTGGAATGGGAAGAATTATTGATTTTATGAGTTTTCGTTTTTATTTTTTTTCTCCTACATTAGTACGTATTAGCACGTCAAACTCACAGCAAAGCTAGTTTACAATGTAATCCGTACATAAAAAAAAATCACGAAGATATACCGTGGGACTTAAAAGTTATCGTAATTTTAGTAATATTCCGTCATTCCCGATAATAGGGTTGTCTTCGAAATGATTTTTCCCGGGATTTATTTATACTCGCAAAATATAAATAAAAAAATACCTAGCTGAGGCAAAGCCTAAATGGAAGGTTTAAAGGTTTCTCATTGTCACGTTATCTCTGTATTTACTTTTGAGGATTGCAAAAATATTTTGGTGATTGTAGATTTCATTATTTTTTTTGGATTCCCGATGAAGTAGGTATCATATGTGGCATGGGAAGGAGTCCACCCTCCAAAGGGTTTTCCTAAAACCCCATGCCAATACAAGTGATAAAGAAGTGACAAGAAACGAGGGTAAGGCATCATGCCGTACTAGACTCATGTTAGAGGCAACGATCCCGGGATCCCGGATCTCGGTCGTATTTTAGTCCCGAAATTTTCGGGATCAAATTTAATGAATCCCGGGATTTTCGGGATTGATACATATTTTAAATAAGTCAATATAATGTGCGTGTAACGACACACCGTGGTTCAAATAAGTAATTTATAAAGTTTCTGGTCAATTTATTTTAAAAATATGAGTACTTATAAACATTGATCTCTTAAGCATATTATTATAGTCATTCTTATAGTTTTTCTAAAAAAGTCTAAAGAAGTTTATTGTTAGTTTCATAAATGATTTACAGAAGTGCCTAGTTTGTTTATTTTTTAAAAAGAAATTATAATTTTGTTTAACCGCCTGTTTGAAGATTTACCTAAAACTTAAATAGGCATTCTATGTCCTCACAAAACTAAAAGATAAATAAAAGAAATGATTTTGATATGTTTTAGTGTCTTTTTGTTACCACTTTTCATTACCAATACAATCCCGGGACTATCCCGGGATCCCGAGATCAGCTGTAGATAATCCTGAAATCCCGGGATTAGAAAAATCGACCGGGATCGAAATCCCTCTTCTCATGATGCCACTTTGCCTCAGCAGGAGTTGACCCACCCTGCTCAGGGATGTCCGTCCGGGCTCCAACCGGAAACTTAATGTTAGGGGGATGTGAGAGCGCCAACCCTCACGTTGGTCCACGAGTGGCACATGGAGTAGCGGATCACGCCACAGCCGGCAAAAATTTCAGCTAAATCGAAAATTGGTAGGCAGAACCAATGTACCTAACCTTCACCTGGGTGGTAGTAAGATTTCACTATACACAGGTGAAGTTAATTACATATAAGTTTGCATAAAAGTTGAGTTATTATCCTCTGTCATGATTGCTGATGATAACGCTCCAAATCTATATTTTATTGTTGTAATTATCATGACAATAATTTTCCGGGAAAAATTATAAACGTTAAGTGACAACCCTGGGTAAAAAATGTAATTGATCATAACTTTTGAGTCCCAAGGTATATCTTCATGGTTTTTTTTTTGGTGAATGAAATACATAGTGAACTAGCTTTGCTGTGAGTTTGACGTGCTAATACGTGCTAATGTAGGAGAAAAAAAATAAAAACGAAAACTCATAAAATTAATAATTCTTCCAATTCCACTCACTTTTAAAACCTGGAAAAAGAGCAAATGGTACATGTTTGTAGTGCCCTTTGGTAGGTATATGGACATCTTAAAAAATGAACTTAGTTTTTGAATGAACATTTTTTTTCAGATTTCCCGGGATAAAAAATTGTGATTTTTAAAATGCGAAGGTGGGAGTTTTACTGTAGCATTTATAATGACGATATCTATCCAAAACTTTAGTAAAAAAGGCATGTCCGATTTTTGGGTCTCATAAAACACTGTGCGCGGTGAGATTGTGGTCAAACACAGGCCTATACAAAGTCCAGTCAATCCAGTCCAGTATTTTCGGACAGACAGACACACGAGTGATCCTATAAGGGTTCCGTTTTTTTTTAAATTTCGGAACCCTAAAAATAATGATACTCACCTAGAATAAGTAGCAAAGCTAACTTTACAAATATGGCATGTGAATGGGTTTTTAACGCCTTTATGTATCACACGGTGGCTGTTCAACCCATCTTCCAAGTAGAACACACTGAAACAAATAGTACAGCATTAACAAGTTTCTGATTGCCGACTGTACTTTTTTTGCACAGTCTTCAACTACTCGTTAAAACGGTTCCAATGAGCCCAAACTCGATGGAGTTATGTGGTTTTATTACGGACTTCCTATGGTCACCTTCCAGCTCCATCATCAGATCAGCTCCACGTCATCATAATATTGCATTGTCACGCGATTTGCATATTCGTGCAAAATTTCAGCTCAATCAGAAACCGGAAAGTAGGTCAAATTTAACTTGCAAAATTCCATTACAGACAACGGGACAGGTGAAAGTAAATAAAAACCTGTAATAGCCGGACAGGTGCGTCTAACTCGCGTAGATTATTCTTCAAATGTAATTTTTTATTTTTTTATATACCTAACCTACACTAAATAGCTTGGTGCGCATGACAGTAGCCAAATAGATATGAAAATGAACCATATAGCATTGCATTACGGTCTGAATCTACATATACTGAATCATAGATTAAACAGATAAACTTTATTGCAGATACATACGACATATTATTTTTTTATGTCAGAAGGTTGACAAGCAAGCTTATGTGTACACGCTTTTATAATATGATACCTCTTCCACTTTTAAACTTGCCTTCACATAAATTTAAGGAACATATTAAAACCGTTTTAGTAAAGAAGGCTTATTACAATATTAACGAATATTTAAATGACAAAAAGGCTTGGGTGTAGCGCTCGCTCTTGCAGGATATATTTTATGTACCTAAATTATGAAGTTAATTTTGAAAAGAGTAATTGCTGAGTTTATTGCCGGCTCTTCTCAGCAAAAGCTACCTTCCGAACCGTGCATTAGAGTCTGACTATTCATAAGTGCCTGTGAAGGTCTATTTGAATAAATAATATTTCATTTCATTATATGTCCTTCCCAGGATATAATCTATCTCCTTGCTAAATTTCATTACGATCCGTTCAGCCGTGAAAAGGTAACAAACAAACATACATACAAACAACGGAGTTACTTTCGCATTTATAATATTAGTATGTAATACATTCTTATGTCAGTACTGTTACAGACTTATGTCAGCACTGTTACAATCATGTCAGTACTAAAAGTATTATGTCAGTACTGTTACAGACTTATGTCAGCACTGTTACAATCATGTCAGAACTATATGTCTTATGTCAGTACTGTTACAAACTTATGTCAGCACTGTTACAATCATGTCAGAACTATATGTCTTATGTCAGTACTGTTACAGACTTATGTCAGCACTGTTACAATCATGTCAGTACTAAAAGTATTATGTCAGTACTGCTACAGACTTATGTCAGCACTGTTACAATCATGTCAGAACTATATGTCTTATGTCAATACTGTTACAGACTTATGTCAGCACTGTTACAATCATGTCAGTACTATATGTCTTATGTCAGTACTGTTACAGACTTATGTCAGCACTGTTACAATCATGTCAGTACTATATGTCTTATGTCAATACTGTTACAGACTTATGTCAGCACTGTTACAATCATGTCAGTACTATATGTCTTATGTCAGTACTGTTACAGACTTATGTCAGCACTGTTACAATCATGTCAGTACTATAAGTATTATGTCAGCACTGTTACAATCATGTGTCAGTACTGTCATGTCATGTGTATATGATAGTTTATTGAAATACTAACTCCTCACAAAACTCGCAGCGGAATGCCTTCTCTATTTCCACCACTCGTATTATTGTTCTGCACTCGTCAGGTATCTGCGACACTAGTGCTGACCCCAGGCCACTTGACACCTCGCGCTCTATGGGCTTCGACAGTTTTGGGGATTCTGTAAATGCACTCACATTATCTATTCTCAGTGGATATATATATATTTTTTAATTTTTAAACGATATTTACAATTATTTACAACAAATATGCATACTACCAATGGCGAAGGGTCCCATAGGCTTATCTTCTAAAAATCCCAGCCCCAAAAGCATGTCATTGATTGCAAAGAGGTCACAAGGATTTTTCAAACGTTTTCATAATTTCAAACCCAATTTTATCATTCTTCATATATCAAATATAATTTATCAAATTATCGGTGTTTTTGAAAGGCTTTCCCTCACCATAATTTCACCCCTCGCCACTGCAAACTACATATAATAAATTTTCTCGAGGCGTGATGCTGCCGATCAACGGCAAGGTTCCCAGTAGGCTGACAGCGTTGCCTTTTTGTATGGCCAAGCGACACGCGTTGGGGGAAAAAGCTTCCCGCCCGCCGGTCCCCTGTGACCTCAATTAGTTTTGAAGATAGTGTTCTTTTAAATGCTATTTTAGCGATACGTGGTGGTATCACGATTGTATTAAGAGTGTAACGATTATAAGGTAGTATAACAAGAGTGTAACGTAGTGTAATAAGACTGTAACATACCAACAATCTGCACTGTATGTCTGACAAGGCCACTAGTGGGTGACAGCTGGACTGTCACCTCTTCTGTTTCTTCTTTCAGCTCGCTGGCAAAAGCTTCTATGCACTCCGTTGATTTCGTAGCGTGATCCTGCAAAAATTAATAAAAAAAAATATTGAAATATACAATGCACATGGGCATGTTACTTTTAAGCCGGCTTTCGTTCGTTCGCCAAACATTTGGCGCAGGAAAGCAGACTTTTTTTGTTTATAATAAACACACACGAGATAATTATTGGGCCTTAGTTGTCAATATAAACAATTTTATTATTATATTCTATATTATTTTGACCGCCTGCCTGCTTGTCAACTTTCTGACGAAAAAATATCAGCTATGATGCCACAGGCTCACAGATACACACTACAAAGTTATAAATAATACCCTTCTTTTTCGTCGGGGGTTAAAACACGTAATGACAGTAATAGGCCCTGTATATAAGCAGCCTCTACCTGTGCATCTCCCTGGTCCCTGAAGGCGCGTCCACAGACGGCACACACGAGCACCAGCCGCGGAGACAACTCCTCGTGGTGAGCTCGCAGGTGCATCCGGAGCCGGGACCTGCGCGTCAGCTGCTTCAGGCAGATGTGACATTGGAACGGCTTTATCTGGATACATTGATGAGATCATGTTATAAAATTTGTTAACTTTGTCAGTACTATTACAGTCTTATGTCAGTACTTTTAGCGACTCATGTCAGTACTGTTACGATCGTGTCAGTACTGTTACAGACTTATGCCAGTACTGTTACAATCATGTCAGTACTGTTACAGTCTTATATCAGTACTGTTAGAGACTTATATAAGCACTGTTACAATCATGTCAGTACTATAAGTCTTATGCCAGTACTGTTACAATCATGTCAGTACTGTTACAGTCTTATATCAGTACTGTTAGATACTTATATAAGCACTGTTACAATCATGTCAGTACTATAAGTCTTATGCCAGTACTGTAACAGTATTTTGTATCAGTACTGTTACAGTCTTATGTCAGTATCCTTACTGTTTTATGAATACTTTTAGAGTTTTATATAAGTAATGTTACTGTCATGTGTCAAAAGAGATTCAGTCTCATTCCAGTTCTGTAATAGTCTAAAGCCAGTACTGTTTCGGTCTTATATCAGTACAGTTACAGTAATCTGTCATCGTTACAGTCTACGTCAGGTCCATAACGAACATTGTTAGTCATGTATTACTTGTTAAGGCATAATCGATCACTAATTCTCCCGACCATGTGACAGTTACGTAGACAAATTTGAGAAATTTTTCGTTATACTATCTTGAGAATAAAAACGTAAAATTATTTGTTTTAGACTTCTCAAACTCAAAACACATATATTCAGTTTAGACCCTGATAAAGCTTAACTGAACACAAAATTAAGCCTTATAGTATAGTATGGTTGAAGTTTATTTATTTATTTATTTTATTTATTTATTTATCACCAACTCCTTAAACTACCATTACAGGTGGGTACCTAATGCGGTAGAAGGGCCTTAAAGTTATCTTAAAAATAAAATTTTACAATATTAATAAACTATACATCACACATAATATAATACAACAATAAAGGTAATAAAACATAATATAAATTAACTAATCTTAATTATAACATAAAAAGTATAGTAGACATTTTGCGAATTCACCAAAATGACATGTAAATACATCCAGTTAGTTGGTTATACCTGCAGATGTGTGACTCCGTGCTCATCGAGTGTCTGCTTGTCGAGGAACCGCTTACCGCAAGTGACGCACACGTACCGGCGCGTGTCTGTGTGCGTGCGGCTGTGCTTCGTTAGTGTCGCCCTGGAAATTATACCGAGGACTAGTTTCCGCCTCCGCCTTCCCGAGGGATCTTTTGTTTTGCCCGGGATAAAAAGTAGCCTATATGTTATTCCCAGGTATATCTATCTATCTAATATCTTTAACGAGCAATTCTTGTATATAAATATACCAAATCTGAATCTCGGAAACGGCTCCGACGATTTTCATGAAATTTAGTATGCAGGGGGTTACGGGGGCGATAAATCGATCTAGCTAGGTTTCTTTTTTAGACAAAACGATTTACCAAAAAACGAGCAAAGCTCGGTCATCCAGGTACTGATCTATCTATGTGCTAAGTTTATAAATTAAATAGTTTCATCCAAATCCGTTCATTAGTTTTCATGTGACAGAGTAACAGTCACCAACCACCCCACAAGGTGGACCGATGATCTTGTGAGGGTCGCGGGAAGCCGCTGGATGCGATAGCGCAAGACCGGCCATCGTGGATATCTTTGCGGGGAGGCCTTTGTCCCCAAGTGGACGTCTTTCAGCTGACATGATTATGATGAGAGTAACTAACATCCATACATACATCTTCAAAAACGTTGTGTTCCGGCAATTGCACTTGAGAGCCAGTTGTCTTCTCGGCATTGTAACAGGTCGGCAACACATTTATGTTCCTGCGCGTGAGTAAGGTCGCCAGAGCTCATCGGGGTGGGGGGAAGGGTCGGCAATGCGCGAGAGTTCCCCGGGGCGCGAATTAGTATATGCTCTCTGTGCCGGGTGTCACTAGCGTCCATAGGCTACGGTAACCGCTTACCATCAGGCGGGCCGTATGCTCGTTTGCCGACTTTGTTGTATAAAAAAAAAAACCACTTACCATCAGGTGGACCACCTGCCAGCTTATCGACCTTCTGACATCAAAAGCACATTTCAAGAATCTGGTCATCCATAGTAAAAGCTCTGCTTAGATTGGGATCAGATAACCATGTGTTAAATATGTCCTAGGAAATTAAGATTACCTGAGATAAAAGGTCTTTGCGCACCCATCTACCGGACACTGCCACCTCTTCTGCTTACCATGTTGGAAGTGTATATGGTCGAACAGTTCGGTTTCAGTGCCGAAAGTTGCATTTTCACAATCATAGCAAGAGTACTGACCATCAGACGATAGCATGTTTGATGACTCGTGGAATTGCCTGGGAGTGAAAGAGATAAATATATACATTTAAAGGGTAGATAAGTTGGCCCAGTAGTTCTGGAGATCAGGGGGGGGGGGTCATCTTTTTTTTTATATTTGAGACCCTCACAATGAGGTCTTTCATTTGATGTGTCACACAATATACTATGCAAAACTTTTTTTTTTTATTTTCTAATTTACCCACCAAGAGTGGCCCTCATGTTTGAAATTCATTTAATTACGTTACACGTCCATGTTTGGGTCACCGACATACATATTTGTACCAAATTTCAACTCAATCCAGACAATATTTATGGACAGACAGACACACGAGTGATCCTATAAGGGTTCCATTTTTTTCTTTAAAGTTCCGAATCCCTAAAAAAAATCAGCAAGATAAATGGATCACTTCAGAAGCAATGATGCCACAGACAGACACAGATGCCTACACACTACAAACTGGGGGGTTATTACCCCTATCTTTCGTCGGGGTTAAAAATAAGCTATCTCAACGCCCACAAAATGGTCTTCTTCGTAGCGCGTCATTGGATGAAACCAAAAGACACGCGATAGCCCGGCCGGTTCAGATGATTTGAGGATAGAAGTACTTACATGTGGAACTTGAGTCGAACTTTCGACGTGAAAGACTCATTACAGTTGTGACAAGTCACGATTTGTGGATCCGAACTTGCATCCTTGCACCTTTTCTTGCGAGCTCTCTGGAATAATCATGTCGACTGTATTGATCACTAGATTCCGCCCCGTGGTTTCACCCGCGTTCCCGAGGGATTATGTTTTCCCGGGATAAAAAGTATCCTATGTGTTAATCTAATAAACTATCTGTGTTCCAAATTTCATCCAAATCCGTTCTGTAGTTTTTGCGTGAAAGAGTATCATCCTGTATACAGAAGTTTAGTCAAACTTACCGGTACAAGTAAATCGTTATTTACATTAACAGTTCTTGGTCTGCCTTGAGCTCTCTAGAACGGAAAAATATAGATTAGTCCGTGGTGTCCTATTTTAGAATTAAATATATACTATTTTTATTGACAAGCCAGTTGGCGCAATTGGTTAAGACACCACCTATCACGCCGCTGGTCATGGGTTCGATTCCCATCCAGGACAAACATTTGTGTGCATGAACATGTCTGTTTGACCTGTGTCTGCGTGTAATTATCTATATAAGTATGTATTTACAAAAAAAGTAGTATATGTAAGTAGTATATCAGTTATCTGGTTTCCATAGTACAAGCTCTGCTTAGTTTGGGATCAGATAACCGTGTGTGAAGAATGTCCCAGGATATATATTATTATTATATTAACAAAAACAACGACGTCTGATAAGTGATGTGTTTATACACCACTAAACAAATTTTGAAGAATTTGGTATAAAAAAAAGCTTTCCGCCCCCGCAGTCTCCAATGGAGTTGAATTTTCAAAAACCCTTTCATATTGGATAGCTACACTTTACAAAAAACACACCTTCCAAATTATCAAAGTCAAATCAGAAATGGTTCAAAATTATTAATATTTACACTTTAAAGTCAATAAATTCATGAAGAGAATAGAAACATATACCTACTAAACAATACTACTATTTAAACCTTCGATCAACAATATCATAGATATCGGGACACGTACAAAATCCAAGCTAAATGCTGTCCGCGTGAATATATACTTTTATCTACTCTCATATCGTAATGTTCTTATTATGAAATCAAAATCAGTACTTTAATGACCCACTTTAGGCACACCCGTGTATAATGATTCATTATAGTACAGTTGTGTTCCCAAGATAATGCTATAAAATAACTTTTTTTCTACACTTTGGACCTATCAATAGTATAATCAATCAGTATCAATTCAATTTGACGATGACAATGTGACAAATTTTTGACTTGAACTTTACAGGTAAGAATATTTGGGAGTTGGCAACACGGATTTGATTAGGTATATGAATATTGTGTCTGTTTATTTTATTGTTTTTGCCTACATATATCATTTTGACCAAAAATTTCCCAAAAATAGCATTTTTTTTTTTAAAGTTGATAGAAAAATACTTAATACTTTCTATTTTTTTTAATTAGTACATTATTTATATGAGTTTAGATAAAGTACTGTATGATACTGCACATAATTCGTAAACTCACACTCGTATTTAATAACCCCTATTATGCGACAGTATCATAAACTACTATTACAGCTGCATTTGTTTACTAACAAACGGAGAGAAATGTTTTAAAACAGTTTTAAGTTCAACCTTATTACAACCATAGCACCTAGTAATAAAGTGACAAATCTTCAAAATATTATCTAATACTTACGATCATTCGAACGATTCGAAGTCACTTCTCTAGTGAGCTCTTATTTACCGAGACGGATTTTTTGCGCCGACCCGAAATCTATGATATTGTTGATCAAAGATTTAAACAGAATAGAACCATTAGCTACCTTATAGAAATCTTCCTGAGTAGGTACGCACAATAGATTGTCATCTTTCCCGGCAGTCTTTCGTTTTCTTCCGCGTCTCCTTAGACATTTGTGTGCTGAGCTGATTTCTGTTGGCTCTATGATTTGGCTGAAAATAACTTTTTATTCAAGTTCCGGATGATGCCGAAGCAAGTGGTGGCTGCCACACAAGTCAGACTTATGAGCGGTGCTGTTGTGCTTGAGGAGGCGTGTGTGCTATTTAATTTGTGGGGGCTAGTGTGCTATTTAATTAATTTTTATTTAAGTTCCGGATTTTGCCGAAGCAAGCCGTGGCTGCCACACAAGTCGGACTTATGGTCGGTAGGCTGCCACACAAGTCGAGGTTATGAGCGGTGCTCCTTTCTTTAAGGGGGCTAGTGTGCTATTTAAATTTAATATTTTATTATTTAAACGAAAAATGACATAGGGTACTATAAATCTAAGGAACGCACGTGAAACCGCGGGGAACAGCTATTGCAATATAAAATAACCAAGTGTATTGAGGATGTTCTTATTTTTTCACCGTAATCACTATGTCCATGTTTTACTCTATAAATGTTATCATTAACAAAGCACCATGTATAAAACAAGTAGGTAAAGTACCTGCAATTTAAACATTTATTCGTCTTCTTTGAGTCATCATTTTCTTTGACTTTGCCCTATAAAAATACTAATTGTTAATTAAATAGGACTATCACTACCATTTTTACCACCATCGGATTACATTGGTTGGTGCTTAGCAACAGATTATGAACTCGAGTGTGGTAGCCAGCTACACTATTTACATTTTAGCTTGGTGCGATTGACAGTAGCCAAAGAGATATGAAATGAACCATATGACATTGCAATAAGGTTCATTTGAATCATAGATTAACATTAACTTTGCAGACATAAGACTGATTTTCGTATCCCTCTGCTCTAACCTACAATGCAAATAGTGTAGGAGACTATAAAGTACCTGTGACGTTCTTCACGCCTTGATAAACTTAACTTAGTTTTCGAAAAGTAAATCTCAATGTATCCACCCAGTATATTCGTCTCTTTCACTCCCAGCCAATTCCACGAGTCATCAAACATGCAATCGACTGATGGACAGTCCTCTTGCTCTCCTTAACATAAGCTTAAATTTTTCAACCTTAGGTCCAGACTCTTACAACTCGAGCGAGGACACAGAAACAGGAGCGGGCTCCTGTCATCGTTTGTATGAAAATACATCTCGTCTCCGCCCATCTCCACTTCGGTGGAGTCCGGGCCTTAGTCAAGAATTGACGTCACTACCTGATAAAAATCTATTGTTCACACGCACACATACGAATCCCACATACACAAACATATAAAGTTACTTTTTTGACGACAAAAATAATTGTAGACGAACCTTAGCAGCGTCAAGTAATATCTGCAGCTGCCTGGACGCTTCATCATCAGCAGTCTGCACGATCCATATCTCATCATCGCTGGAATCCAAGCATTCTTGCTTCACCTCCGTTTTTATTATGCGTTCCGTCTGTATAAAGAAAAGATAGATTTAGCTTGTTTTTAGGTTCGGTACCTCAAAATGAAAAACGGAAACCTTATAATATCACTTGGTTTTCTGTATGACTGCCTGGACTTTTTCCCAGGATCGCGAGGCATTAAGATGAAATTAATATCACAGTCGGCGCGAAATGGCGGACGGCACGGCAGAGGATTTAAGATATATCAATTTAATAGTTTATTATTGAACATTATGACAATTAAATTTAATAATTATCGTCGTGGAACAAAAATAGTAAATACGTAAAAAAAAGTTGACAGGGCAATAGGACAGTTTGGGGGACAGAGTATAACTAACCATTTCAGCATTGGCATCTATTTTTTTATCATCTTCTTTCTTCTCGGGACTTTCTGTAATTTTATAAAGTTTTAGATAAAATGGCATACTCTTAAGTATTAAACGAACTAAGTATACCAGAGAACAAGGTTCTCTGACCAAGCAATCGTCGAGCGAAAAGTAAGTCAAAATTGACTTTCGACCACATATCAAGCTACACCTTTTTGTTGCAAAATAGCTCCTATTACAACCGCATAAGGTGCCGCAGTGTTTACCTTGACTTGTGGTCGCCCGTACTAACAAGTGGCGTTATAATAAAAGCTTGTTATAAAAATACAGCAAAATTACCATTTTTATCACTCTCAGATTTTTTGATAGAACTTCTGGTTCGTTTTGCTATTGGTGATGATTCCACTGCAGTGTTCTGTTCAATATCTGTAAACATTTATGACATACAGACCTTATAATGTGGACGGCAAAGGAGTGGAACGCAGAGGGCGGTGGCTGCCACACGCTGCATACATATGGACAGTGCTGCGTGTGGTGGCTCCTTCATTTTTAAAACGGAGTTCTTTATGGCACGTTATCGTTTGCGAGCAAATGTGAACAACCCTAAAGTTTACATTAAAGATTTTTGAAAATAAAAAATTTGTGAAACACGCGAAACTCACTAGAAAATTAGTGTTCATTTTGAAACGGCTGAACAGATTTTCATGAAACATGGCTAAGAACACTCGGGATAAAATTATCTATGACACTAAAAAACCTAAACGAAAATCGGTTCATCCGTTTGGGAGCTACGATACCACAGACAGACACTAAACTTATATAATATGATTTAAAACTAGCTGACCCGGCAGGCGTTGTCCTGCCCTGAGAACAAAAATAAAACTGGGATCTACCTACCTACCTCTACCTAACTACCTACCCCTAACCTAACTACCTACACCTACCTACCTTACCTACCTACCCTACCTACCCCTACCTACCCTACCTACCCCTACCTATCTACCTACCCCTACCTACCTACCCTACCTACCCCTACCTACCCTACCTACCCCTACCTATCTACCTACCCCTACCTATCTACCTACCCCTACCTATCTACCTACCCCTACCTATCTACCTACCCTACCTACCCCTACCTACCCTACCTACCCCTACCTATCTACCTACCCCTACCTATCTACCTACCCCTACCTATCTACCTACCCCTACCTATCTACCTACCCCTACCTATCTACCTACCCCTACCTAACTACCTACCCCTAACCTAACTATCTACCCCTACCTACCTTACCTACCTACCCTACCTACCCCTACCTATCTACCTACCCCTACCAGTTACCCCTAACCTAACTACCTACCCCTACCTACCTCTACCTACCCCTACCTACCTTACCTACCTACCCCTACCTACCTTACCTACCCTACCTGCCCCTACCTACTTATCCTATGTCCTTCTCCTGGTTCTAAGCTACCTCCCCACCAATTTTCAGCCAAATCAGTTCAGCCATTCTTGAGTTATAAATAGTGTAACTAACACGACTTTCTTTTATATATATAGATTTAAAATAAAATAAAAAAGCATCGACTGACTCTTCAACGCCCAGCTCTCAAATGAAAACCTAGAAAACTGTATTTTTTTATGTAATAAGACAGAATTAATAATTATAGCCCTAAGGGGATAAAATAGGGGATTACGATTGGCGGAAAGCTGGTCCATCATAAATATTACGTACCTATTTTAATGTCATCTTTAGATTTGTCTTTGTCGTCTTCATCATTCTTGTCAGGTTTGTCATGAGCCGCCTTCAGATGTCCCTTCAGCCACTTAAAGTTGGCATAACCTTGAAATTACGTAAAATTATCATTATACTAGCTTGCGCCCCACGGTTTCACCCGCGTTCCCGATGTATCTCATGTTGTTCCGGGATAAAAAGTAGTCTATATGTTATTCTAGGGTATGATCTAACTATGTGCCAAGTTTTATCCAAATCTGTTTTTTTACTATGTATAGGCCTGTGTTTGACCACAATCTCACCGTGGTCAGTGATGATGTGGCCGATGATGGTAAGCACACAAAGCCTAGAGTTTTAACGTGAAAGAGCAACAAACATACATACATACTCACAAACTTTCGCATTTATAATATTAGTAGGATGGTGGCAAGTGGCCGACCGAAGATTCGGCTTCTACCATCTTCGGCAAAACTTTCGGCTTCGGCCAAAATAGGCAATGAGATCAATTTAAATTGATCTGATGTGAAGATTTTTGTTACTTTTTCACGCAAAAACTACAGAATAGATTTTGATGTTTGGCACGTAGCGTAGGTAGATAGATCATACACTAGAACAGTGTTTTTTAACCTTTTTGATTTTCGCGACCCCTTTACAAGTTGAAAAATTTTTCTGTGTCATAGAAAGACAAAGAAATAATAAAATTTAATTAAAACACTACGTAAATTATTTTTTTGTATTTTGGTACATATAACTATAAAAATAAACAAGCTCATTCTTCTCACTAAAGTTGCGTTTTTATTGTAGTGTTAGAACAGCCTTTTTCTTTCAGTCGGCGACTCCCCGAGTAAGGCTTCGCGATCCGCTAGGAGTCGCGTACCACAAATAGAAAAACACTGCACTAGAATAACAGATAGGCTATTTTTAGGTACATGTTAAGTAAATGTAGAATAAGCCACTGACCATAATTACATAGAGGACAAGGATAGACCTCGCCATCCTCCAAGCTGTGCTTATGTGTTTCACCATGTTCTATCACTTCTGATAGAGCTGCAAATATTTGTTCACAAAACCTACGAAAAAGACCAATCATATTTTTTTTTACGTCAAGGTTGACAAGCAGACAGGGGGTCCACCTGATGGTAAGTGGTTACCGTCGCCTATGGCCATTTGCAATACCAAGAAGGCAACTGCCTCTCAAGCTTGAGTGTTTACCATCTACGGCGACTTCATCAATGAACGGACAAACACAAACGTGTGGTGAGAAAACGTGTGCAAAACCGAATATGTGTTTAAAATTTGATTATTCCTATTTATCTGATTACTCGAAGACGCCGGGACCGATTTGAAAAAAAAAAATTTTGTTTGAAAGGGTTTACTGCACAGGTGGTCCTATGGTCATCAGGTCAGGATCTGATGATGGGATCCTGGAGAAATCGGGGGAAATCTTCAAATATAAGCACTTACAATGTTTTTCATATACTTTCTAAAGCTATTCCCATATTTGCGTCTTAAAACGCAGCCAAAAACGAAAGGTACCTTACCTGCACTTTAATTCCTTCAAATCTTCAGTATCACACGAATACTTCCCCAAGAATCGCTTAACATCCTCGTCAGCTTCCTCCAAGTTGTCGACAATTTTATCAATCTCCGATTCAGGCTCAATAATCTCTACATCACTAGAACTGTCCCTCATTTCATCTTTTACAATTATAATGTCCTCAGACCTCGAGTCGTTGTCTATGGGTTTCGTTACAATTTCACCATCAGACCCTATCTCCACTTTGACCAATTCATCTTTATCTAAAACTTCTTTGTCTATGATTTTGGCTCCGCAATACTTGAAATTCTTCGTCTTTTGAAATATGTATTGCTGATTGTTGCGAATTACTAAATATTCGTCGGGATTTAGAAATTGATTCGCGCTTTTTAATCTACACGGCATAAAGTTTTCATTAAGACACCCTTCGCATATGATTTTCAGTTGAGTTGACATCTTCTTTTGCGGGGAACACCTATGTATCTTTTGGTCTTCGTTATCAAATAGGTATAGCTTATCAGCGTTTTTATTAACATGTTCCCCGCATATAAAACATATTTGGCACTCACTTCCACCAATCAGAACCCCACCGATATCAACGTAAGTTGGCTTCGCATTCCAGTTCTTATGTACAAGCCGTGAAGGATCAGTTTTCCTAACATGTCTTCTTTCATGATTTTCATACGGTAAAGAAGCAACGGGAGAATCCTTGAACATATTGAGAATATCTTCACGGGTGTAACTCAAATCGTCTCTCTGGTAGTTATCATCAAACTTTTTAAAGTTATCCTTAATCAAACTCCTAGGAGACTTATTCCTATTAGCAACAGGGTTTAAAGTAGCGTATGTTTTAGCTGTGTTTGCTTCGAGAAATTTCGTAAATTGAGCTTCGAAAGCTGAAGTATTGTTGCAAACTAGTTTGAAAGGAAGGCTGTTAACGAAACTGCATTTTGGACTAGAATTTTCGCTAGACCATCGTGACACAGGACTTTCAATAATATTATAGTTTTTAGTTTCTTCAATATTAAGATTTTCTAAATCTAAATCTTCAACACAATCCTCTGTATATTTGACGAAAGGTATCTTTTCAGCTGTCAGATCTACAGGAGGATCTTCATTATCGAAATGTATTTGTGAAGCCCGTATTTGTGTGCCATCATCCAAAATGTACACTAAATCATTAGAACCATCGTTTGGTTCCAACATTTGATCAAAGTCTTGTGCGGCCAATGCGCCATCAGCTGTGTTCTCAGCGGTTATGAGGAATTGGTAAATGTTATCGTTTAGAGAAACTGGTTGGTTTCTAGTTATGGAATTAATGTCTACGTCGAAGCCTAGAAGTGTTCTGGAACAATATTATGGGTTGATTCATCAGCATTTAGAAATGAATGTCCATATTAACTCATTATAATGTGTGAATTGATATTGAAATTGCATTTTTTTTAAATTATGACACAATTTTCATTTTCAGTGGCAAGTGACATCAAATGCCGTGGCGCAGGTAGCGGGTTCGAACTCTACATTGACCTTAAGCTTTTGGCGAAAGTAAACATTTTCTAACCATAGCATAGTGGTAGGGTGCTTTGAATGCTTTGAATTACCCACCTGGTTGGCTACCACCCTCAAGTTGAAAATATGTCGCCAAGCACCTATCGGCGTGTTCCAACAGCTGGACTTGAGAGCCAATTCCCTTCGAAGCTTTGTGTGCTTACCAATAACCATTGTGAGATTGTGGTCAAACACAGACCGTTATAGTCTGACCGTTGGACAGATGGTAGGTATGCGCGGGGAGGTGGGGAGTGGGAAGCAACTGCATACTACATTATAAAAAAAATACTTATCATGTCAGCCGAAAGACGTACATTGCTGGACAAAGGCCTCTCTCAAGGATCTCCACGATGGCCGGTCTTAATATACTTAATTAAAAATAAATACTTACTTTGCCTTATTTAGGAACGTCTGGAAATCATCGTGAGGTTCAATTGGCAGCGCTACCTCTTCTCCGGACATATTCTCCATGCACAATATGAGAGGAGGATGAGGCTCCTCCATTTTGGAAACTGTAATGCAAAATGCGGGATCATTATGAATAACTATACAAGTTTATTTTGAAAAGAGTAATAGGGTAGTTTCCTGACATATCAAATCAGCTACTTTTTAATAAATGTCAAAACGATCATATTTATGGTTTTTTTTATGAAATACTACACTATGACATCATAATTTCACAATATCAAATGATCTACTATTAGTGGTTCTACTGGTAATTAAAAATCATAAAAACCATTAAATGTACAACATATTTGATGTTTCCACATGTTTTTAGATGTTTTATGCATTGGTTAGTGTTTGGTCATTTAATTGGACACTGTCAACTACCCTATTAGTGAGTTTTTTGATGGATTGACCTCATGAGAGGTCCAGACAAGTGAAGCAAGGCAGTAACAACCTGGATGCCAAGACAAGGCAAGAGGAATAATTTATTGCCGGCTCATCTCAGCAAAAGCAACCTTCCAAACCAGCATGGGTTAGACTCTAATAATTCATAAGTGCCTGTGAAGGTCTATTAGAATAGTAATATTTCAATAATTCATTCTTTTAAGTATTAATCTATACTAATATTATAAAGTTTATGTAAGTTTGAATGTAGAAGGTAATCTTTGGAATTACTGAAAATTCTTTCACTAATAGGAAGCTACATTATGGCCCTATGATCAGCGTAAAAGTGTTTTAGTATGGACTGGACACTTTGCATAGTCAGTGAAAGAAATTAGGTATGGTATTTTTTTATAATTTTATGAATATTCAAATTAGTTGTTCAACTATACATAGTTCCTTCTATTTGACTATCCCTTGCAACGTGTCTATTGGAAGTTGATAGTTCTTTAGACCTAAGTAGTCTTTCTTTAAAAAAAGTGTTTATTAAAGTTTTAACTTCATTAACATAATTCATTCTAAATAAATACAATAGATTCGTTAGGCCTCGAAAAGCTCTAAATAAATAAGTAATTGCATGAACGTGAAGTTACGAAAATAGCAAAACTTTTCGCAAAGTACTCATTAGGTACAGATAAATTGTACGTAGCTAAACATTTTATTTATTTACTTATCGTACGATCTAAAAGCTTTTCTTTTCCAGCCAAGCTATATAAAAATTAAAGCAGGACATTATAGAAATTAGAAAATATATTGACACTGGCCACTAAGTAAAATAAAGTTATATGGCCAGTATCAACATTGCAAACCGGCAAACAATTTTAGGCCATTCTGACCTCAAATTCAACATATAGATTGGATTTTTTACGTTAAAAAGATAATATCTTACCTGTTATTGAGTTTTAAAGCTTAAAAATATCACTTCCTTGCAGAAACTGGCACATCAATTGCAAATAACAAATGAAACAATATTTTTCTAACCATTTGTCAATTCAAATTTGAAATCAAAACAAAACATAACATTGGAAACCATAGACGAAGCTGTTTTAGTTATCATGGAAACACTAGAGAGGAGACACTCTATATTAATTGAATCATCGATCAAATATCGATTTATTCAATTATTTTAGTTCAATTCACATATTTGTTATTTATTTTTACTTTGGTTAACTCTTTAAAATTGGAATAACTTTTTCATGAATAAATATCCAAAAACAAAGCAATCTGATCCCTGAACTTACACAAAAGAATAAAGTTGTATTATTAGTGCATTATGTTCTTAGCAAAAGATTTTTATGATATTTTACCATTGTATCAAAAAATATTCCATATGGGAAATGCATTTATAATTTAGGAATTAACAAGTTAATTGTATTCTGTCGCACGATTGCACAGCTCCAAAATATTTAATAATTTACATTTTCAATTATGAATGCAATAAATCGATTTGTTTCGAAGTCGAATAATGTTTGGTGCTGGCCATATTTTGTCTATGATATGAAAAATAATAGTAGAAGCAGGTCAATTTCACTGAGCTCACAAACTTTTGCATTTATATTAATATTAGTAACCTATACTATATTATTAGTTTTACATTTGTAATAAGTAAATATAATATAAATATTCCTGAAATAAGCCACAATTGAATATTATTTTCAAATCCCTGGAGTGTGAAAGAGACGGGCAACACATTTTGATTTGTTGATTGACATGTCAAGCGAGTGAGAGAACTGTCATTTTTCTCAATATGGCCGAAAGTTTATCTAAATACGGAGCTTAGATATTTGTGCGCGAATTTATAATTTACCATTAAAATGTTGGTTACTCGTATTTAATGATATACTAAGTGAAGTGTTTGCGGTATGTTTCCGCTAACTCCGCCTGTGGTAAAACGACTTTTAGGGTGGAAAAAGGGTCCTGAAGGATCATCCGTAGCTGAAGATAAATGGTCTGAAAAGGCAGTGAAGAGTTTAGTCAAGAAACTAAAGAAGAGTGGAGCCCTTGAAGAGTTAGAAAAGGCAATTTCTAGCCAAAACAGTCATACTAAATGCGTCACAATCCCCAGGTCAGTTCAATATTGATTTATTTTTTGATAACAATCAATTTAGCTAGAATGTGACGTTTCCGGTTGCAAACATATTTGATGAACCATGGTCAATCTTAACACTTGAACATTAGGTCTTAAATCGTTTGTTTACATACTAAAGGGAATTGGTGTAGCTAATCAAGGAATGTACATATTTCGGATACGAAAAGAGATTAGAAAAAAATATATCAAATTAGAATCTTGCAATTTTATCTAATTAGAATGTCATGGTTAAATTTTGATTTTATTAGGTTTTACTAGGACAATTTTATTTTTTCAAAAATCCGTTCGGAAATCTCATGCTGCTGTCTGAAGTTTGAATAACCCGACCAAATTCTAACGCGGCTAGAGCTCAATGACCCGCCAGCTCGATACGGCCATCGTATTTTGGTTACGCAACAGGCAGGCAGGACGCAAAATCGGAAAGGTCAAAACTCCGTCAAAACAAATCGAAGGCTTTTTATCAATATGGCGGATGTGTTATGAACATCTTGCGACTATTTTAACACTATTATTAGACGAATAACAAAGGAAAAGTGTTGACTTAAAAGTTTTTGGATCTATTTACATAATTAATACTATAATTCGGGATCCTCACGTCCTTGAAGGTAATTGCTAACATCATTATAAATTAAGCTTAAAAATGTAGGTATTTTAAATTCATAAATAATTTATGCGATAATTACGGTATATTCAAAGTCAAACCAATTTATTTAGCTTACACTCTAGGTAGGAGGGCACTTAAGGTCGATGCTACCGAACTGCTTTAGAAGTCGGGCACTTGAGAACAGACAAGGTTAGAATTCTAAAATATTTATTTACTTAGGAATTTTATTCAAACCAGAAACATGACTGTTTTTCAACACAACTCTTGTTGGGTGTAGAAACTTGGAATTTTATTCTGATTTACACTTATATGAAATGAAATGAAATGAATGAAATGAAATGAAATATTATTTATTCAAATAGACCTTCACAGGCACTTATGAATAGTCAGACTCTAATGCACGGTTCGGAAGGTAGCTTTTGCTGAGAAGAGCCGGCAATAAATTCAGCAATTACTCTTTTCAAAAAACTTTTAAACTTCATAATTTAGGTACATAAAATATATCCTGCAAAAGCGAGCGCTACACCCAAGCCTTTTTGTCATTTAAATATTCGTTAATATTATAATAAGCCTTTTTTACTAAAACGGTCTTAATATGTTCCTTAAATTTATGTGAAGGCAAATTTAAAAGTGAAAGAGGTATCATATTATAAAAGCGTGTACACAGACCTAAAAACGAACCATGCACTTTTTGGAGTCTATAAGCAGAATTTACAAGTTTATGCTTATTTCTAGTATTGATACAATGCACGTCGCTTTTTTTTACAAAAAGACCAATATTTTTATGAACAAATAATATGTTTGCATAAACATACTGTGACGCTACAGTGAGGATACCGATTTGTTTAAATTTATCCCTCAGGGAAGCCCGAGAATTCAAATTGTAAATAGCTCGCACTGCTCTTTTCTGTAAAATAAAAATAGTTTCTATGTCAGCTGCCTTACCCCACAGTAAAATACCATAAGACATAATACTATGAAAATAGCTAAAATAAACTAATCGAGCTGTATCTACATCTGTTAGCTGCCTAATTTTTCTAACTGCATAAGCAGCTGAACTGAGCTTCCCCGCAAGACATGATATATGGGTGCCCCATTGAAGTTTTGAGTCTAAAGTAATCCCTAAGAATATTGTTGACTCAACAAGACCTAGAGACTCATTATTTATCATTAAGTTACAGTCAACATTTTTTACATTGGGTAGTGCAAATTTAATACATTTAGTTTTCTTAGCATTTAAAACTAGATTATTTACAGTAAACCAGTTTAACACCTGGGCTAATGCACCATTTACATCGTCAAAATTAGATTTCTGTCTATCAACACTAAAAATCAGTGAGGTATCATCAGCAAACAGTACAATTCCACAGGTATTTTTAACATAAAAAAGAAGGTCATTTATATAAATTAAAAATAGGAAAGGACCTAAAATAGATCCTTGCGGCACACCCATATGCACAGGAGAACCAGATGATTTGACTCTATTAACATCAACACTTTGAGTTCTATTCCCAAGATAGGATATCATCAGATCAAGTGCTGCACCCTTAACTCCATAATAATCCAGTTTACGTATGAGCGTCCGGTGATCAACGCAATCAAAAGCTTTAGATAAATCACAGAAGACTCCAATAACATTCTGTGACTTTTCCCAAGCACTAAAAATATTTCTCAAAAGTGCTACCCCGGCATCAATGGTTGAACGACCTTTTGTAAACCCATACTGCTCATTATGTAAAAGTTTATTCAAATTAAAGTGAGCAAGTAATTGCGTTAAGATGATCTTTTCAAATACTTTGCTCAGAGCTGGCAAAATGGAAACTGGCCTATAATTAGTAGGATCACTAGGGTCACCTGCTTTGAATAAAGGAATGACTTTGCTATGTTTCATTAAATCTGGAAATTGTCCACTATCTACACATTTATTAAAAATTAAAGCTAAATGGGGAGCAATCTTGTCTATGATACCTTGCAAAACAGTTACGGATATATCCCATAAATCACCTGTGCGTTTAACTTTCAAGCTTTTAAATGTTTTGACTATGTCGTAAGGTGTAATATGTCTAAAATTGAATAGTTCACAGCACTCTGAGACATTGGTTTTCAATATTAATTCAGCATCTATCGGTGAGGAATTTAAGGAGCTGGTTGTATGCACCGGTATGTTAGAAAAGAATAAATTAAACGCTTGTGCAATATTATTATCTTCAGAAATAATACTATCATTAATATTTAACTCAATACGTTTACTATTGTTACGAAATTTTCCCCTTTCAGCGTTGATAATATTCCAAGTAGTTTTAATTTTATTATTTGACTGACTAATTTTATTTCTCAAGTATATGGACTTAGCAGAAGCACAAGCTTTCTTAAAAGTTTTAGAATATTTTTTAACATATTCAAGAAAATCGATATTTTGGTTATACTTTTTCATGCCATACAGCTCATACAACTTAGCTCTACTTTTATAAATACCCACAGTTGCCCAGTCATTAAACTTAATATTATTATTTTCATTAAAAGTTCTAAGTTTGAAAACTTTATCAAATTCTTTCTTTATAAACTTAAAGAGATTGCTGTAAAGATTATCTAGTTCGTCCTGTGGCATGTTTAGAGAGACAATATTACGATTTACATTATCATTGAAGCGAGCCATACGATTTGATGTTATAGGCCTACAAGTTATTTTCTGCGGAATAACATTAGTTTCATTTAAAAGACTGACTTTCTGACCACAATGATCCGAAGTCAGCTCAGTTATAATAGATTTTTCAAGTACCTCACATCTGCAGAACACATTATCTAGACAAGTGGCAGAAGTTTCTGTGATTCTAGTTGGCTCACAGAATAAATTATTGAGATTAAATGATTTGAACAAATTAAGTAATCTTAGCTTTGTAGGTGAATCTACTAACAAATTAACATTAAAGTCACCACATACTATAACATTTTTATTACTGGTTTGAGCTTTCTTTAAAACATCTTCTACAACTAATTCAAACATATTATAGTCACCTAAAGGAGGACGGTACACGCAAATTATAACATAGCGCTCAAGCTCTACGCAGGATATCTCAACAGTGCGCTCGATAGACAAGTCTACAATATCTTTGCGATCCTTACATTTAATATCACTTGAGACTAAAATTAAGCTACCACCGTGTATAGCTGATTGTCTAACAAACGCACTTGACAATTTATATTTAGGATTATTGAGCAATAGCTCGTGACTCTTTAACCAGTGTTCAGTTACACAAAATATATTAATATTATGGTAATCAAGACATAAATCAATTTCCAATTCTTTGCCAGCTAGACCCTGAATATTCTGATGAACAATATTTAAATTATGGGCCTGAGCTTTTGTCTTTATACCTAAAAACCCTCTCCAGACGCCTTGCTATTGCCAATAACACCCATGTCAATAGTCTCAGCTAAGCTACTAGTAGCTTGATTGTAAATATGTATATTTCTGGCTAACAATGTAGCGATGTGTCTCTTACATTTTAATGGGAGATACATGGTATCTTTTGTCAACTTAAAATTAAATATAAATTTATTAATGTCAAAATAATACATGGCGTCACTATGACGATGGCTCAAATTATACAATGTCATATTCATGTCGTATATATGTTTATTCTGCTCCTGAGAAAACATATCAGAATATGGAAATGCACATAAAACAAATTTGCATTTATAATGGCTGTGTAAGTCAAGCAACTTGTTAAAATTACTAATTATATCTTTTTTACGTAAGGGCAAACCGTCTCCACAAAGTATAATTACCGTTGCATCCTGATGTAGTGGTTGTGAATGAAGATTATCTATTAAATAACCATAAGGAGCACCGGGATAACATATATTAATAACCCTTTCTTTTAATTCATTGCTTAGTATAGGCCCGAAATTTTTACCGATTTTGTCACACATGACAATGGTTTCTTTAATTGTGTATGTGTGTATATAATAAAGATGTCAAGTTTATTTGGATGTAACTGTTCAGAACTGCTGTTCTGTTTCTTATATTCTTTCCAAAATAGAAAGCTATATTTTTGGAGTGTTATAGACCTTTTATACCAGGAATGCGGGTGCAGTGAATAACTAGAAAATGATATAATCTAAATTATGTATTTTATAACCAGAGTGCAATCAAATTATACATCTTATGGTGCCTTGCATAAATCTTAGATTACCATGGCAGAGACCCCAAGGTGTGTTATCTGAGCTAAGCTTTACATAAATATTTTCTATCCTCTTTCAATAAAGTTTGTAAGAAAGTGATGTGGTGTAATTGAAGTTAGTATTGCAGTCAGCACTAATACCAGGAAAGAAATAAAAACTAATAAAGTGTGATATTCTCCGTCGTAAATATAGGTATTAGTATAGTATAGAATTAGTATCTAGGCATCTAAACTCGTAGATCATTCTTCATCTATGTATATCTATACTAATAATAAAGCTAAACAGTTTGTTTTGTTCGAAGGTGCAAATCTCTGGTGTTATTGGTCCAATTTGTAAAATTCTTTCACTAATAGGAAGCTACATTATCCCCGAAGGTTATAGGATACTTTCTATCCCTGGAACATGAGTGAAGCAGTGGGGAACAGCTAGTAGACAATATTTTTTATGCCAAACTATATGAACCGATTTTGATTCTGTTTTTTTTCATTTGAATGGTGTCTTAAATGAAAATGTTCTTAGCATGTTTTAAGAAAATCATCGTGGCTTTTGTAGTGTACTTCGGGGATTACTTATATTTTTTTTTAATTTTCAGAGTGAAACCAAACGATAACGTGATAAACGGGCAATACCGCAAAGGGTTGCCACATGTTGTTTACTGCAGGCTGTGGCGCTGGCCGCAGCTACAGGTGAGCTATTGTTTAATATTTTACACCAAAAAACCTACTAATCTAATATGTGACAAAGTTTGTGAGGATGGATATGTGGATGTTTTTTACTCTTTCACGTAAAAACTACAGAACGGATTTGGATGAAACTTGGCACATAGATAGTTCATACCCTGGAATAACATATAGACTAATTTTATCCTGGAAAAGCATAAGATTCCTTGGGAATTGGGAAAAATGATGTAAATAAATCCATACAATTTTACTAATATACATTTTTTTTATTATGTATAGGCCTATGGCCCACAATCTCACCATGGTCAGTGATGGTGGTAAGCAAACAATCTAGAATGAAACTGGCTCTCAAGTGCAGCTGGCGGAAAACACCGGGAGGTGCTTGGCGACAGATTTTTCAACTAACTTAGCCAGCCAGATGGTAGGAATGACATATCTATATCTATATTAATAATAAAGCTGAAGAGTTTGTTTTTTTGTTTGAACGCGCTAATCTCCGGAGTTACTGGTTTGATTCGAAAAATTCTTTCACTAATAGGAAGCTACATATCCCCGAAGGTTATACGACATGGGGTCCTTCACGAAAATGTTCTTCAAGGTCGGCAACACACTCTGGTATTGCAAATGTCCATAGGCGGCGGTGACCACACAGGTGGACCGTCAACCTGCTTGTCATCCTATTTAATTAAAAAAAGAATTTGCTAAGGTACATATTTCCATTTCAGAGCCAGCATGAACTAAAGCCAGTAGACCACTGTGAGTACTCGTACCAGCTGAAGAAGGACGAGGTGTGCATTAATCCATACCACTACAATAAAATTGACTCGCCTGGTATGTTTACAAACGATATTCTATTAATATTATCGGAGTCTTCTCAGTTGGCAACATAGGCGACGGTAACCACTTACCATCAGGTGGACCGACTGCATGCCTGTCAACCTTCTGACATCAAAAAAAAAAGTTACAATAAACTTACAATTTTAAGTTAATGTTAATTACGGATTTACTTATTATTAATGGGTCCTACAATGAGCTTGAGGTTTCGGTGAAGAAAAACATCGTGATGAAAGGGCAACATATCTTCGCCATTTGAAAATCTAAATTTATAAAAGAAAGCAGGGCTGATTGACTAATCTATCAACGCAAAACTCAAAGCACAGATAAGGATGCCTAAGAGAGAGGATTTTTGAAAATTCAACCCCTAGTGGTAAAATAAGGGACCGCGGGTGAAACCGCGGGGTATAGTTTGCATATAATTATCGAACATGCTCACGAAATTTCACGAGAATCCGTTGAAAATTCGATCTGTAGAGGAGAATAGGAAAGCATTTTTGACGAAGCCGAGGGCCTACTCCGAAAGGAAAATTACTTCATAAAATGTACGTCTCATCAGTTTGCTGAAATTCTATTGGTTAGTAATTTGACAACGATGATCGAACTATCGTGTATCGTTTTTCTGAGTAGGCCCTCTGAAAGGGAGAAAGGCTTCGCGCTCACTCGATCAAAAAATTATTGTTACAGCGCTCCCACCAATCCTAGTGCCTCGGTGTGGGGAGGGCGAAGTCCGAGCGCCTCCGCCCTACACCGACTACCATCAGCCCCATCACGAGCACACTGACACGTAAGTTCACACACACATTCTATTAACACTTTTTAGGGTTCCGTTTTACCTTTTGAGAAATGGAACCCTAAAAATAGGAATGATAGGATCACTTAGTTGTCCGTCTGTTTGTCTTTCTGTCAAGACTGCTTTCTCAAGTTGAAAATCTGCTGCCAAGCGTGTTTCGACAGCTGCACTTGAGAGCCAGTTTTTTCTAGGCTTTGTGCTTACCACCATCAACCACAAGAAAAGATACATCATGTGCGAGAAGTCACTAGTTCCCGGACAACACTTCTCACTAGTTCAGGAGCCTATATTACTTAGTATTTTGTTTACAATGATTGGTTTCCCCAACAGTGTGATGCAGAGCGGCGGTGTGGTGGGAGTGGGGATGGGAGTGGGCGTGGGCGTGGGGGGAGGTCACAGCGCGATGTATCTGGAGGCCACGCTCACCCAGCAAGTACCTGGCAACACTACCGTGCATGTGTTAGTACCTTCATAAACACAATTAATTTTAAAAAATGTTTCCGATGAATTGAGAACCTCCTCCTTTTTGAAGTCGTTCAAAAAGTGTCCATTTGTAATGTCAATATAACAGCTTTTCAGGTGCCCGCGAAACCCTATTACTGAGCCTCCGCTGTCCGTCCGTTCGTCTGTCAGCTAGCTGTTTCTTATGAACTATATTACGTAGACAGTTGATGTGTTACTGTTGTCGCTATAAGAACAAATAATAAAAATAAAATAAAGTTATAAATTAATCTTGTTCCCCATAAACAAATAAATATTCTGGGACATTCTTCATACACGGTTATCTGATCCCAAAATAAGCAGAGCTTGTACTATGGAGAACCAGATAACTGATATACTACATATACTATTTTTTTTGTAAATACATACTTATATAGATAATTACACCCAGACACAGGACAAACAGACATGTTCATGCACACAAATGTTTGTCCTGGATGTGAATCGAACCCATGACCAGCGGCGTGATAGGTGGTGTCTTAACCAACTGCGCCAACTGGCTTGTCAAAATGTTTCAATGTTTTTTGCCCAACCTTAACAACTTTGAAATTTCCATAGAATGTGTACTTCTGTTGTCGTTATAACCAGTCTGGCGGCGCTGACAAATAAAAAAAAAAAGGAAATTCTAGGAAAGTCGTGAAAAGCAACTCTTTTGCAGGCGAATCTTGTCCTTATTGACTTTAAAAACGTTATTATTATAATTCTTATATTTTCCTGTCAAGGTTGAAATTTAAATAACATTTAAAAATAATAAAACCGTAACGGAAACTACTTGTTATAAACAAAAGCCATATGCCAACAAAATTGCTGGGCCAAATACGGACAGCGACGCCAGACTGGATAACAACAAATAATGAAAATAAAATACCGTACGATGGTACAGATTAAAATTAGACCACTCTGGAACTACTGAACCCAACGCAAAGAATTATTACAATCTATTCATACAAACATAAAAAAATATAACCTCCTCCTTTTTTTGAAGTCGGTTAAAAACTTGTTTGAATAGGAGCTCATCGGCGGTGGAGACCCCGCCGCCGGGGTATATCAGCGAGGACGGAGACCCCATGGATCACAACGACAACATGAGTGAGTTTGTTGACAATTTTATTCCTTATCTATACTAATAATAAAGTTGAAGAGTTTGTTTGTATGCGATAATCTCCAGAGTTACTGGTCCGATCCGAAAAATTCTTTCACTAATAAGAAACTACGTTATTCCCAAGTATGGGCTACACATTTACGGGAACGCGATTGAAATCACGGGGAAAACCTAGTATTTAATATACTTATTTTTCAGCTACTTTTCATTAAATGTTTTGTTTATTACTTTACATTAACTAACTTTTATCTTACTGGTTATTAAAAAAAAACATAAATATCTTAAAATTTACAACATAATTATTGTTTCCATATTTAGATATTTTTTGGTTAGTGTTGATTATTTATTTTGGACTCAGACCACTGGCTACTATTACGTATGACAGACTTATATTCATGACATCTCATGCAAAATTACAAGCTTTATTTTTTTTTTAAAGATCATTTTGTGAGCCCTCATTGGACGGTTTTCAATAATGGTATTCCTTACGATTGCCACCCTTACATAGATACGCGTGTTTGCTACCTAAGATAGATAAAAAAAAATACCACAGCTAGATAGATCGCCTTATTCCAGACTTGACCCGGCTGACCCCGTCCCCGCCGGGGCTGACGACAGAAGCAGCTCCCGTACTGTACCACGAGCCCGCGTTCTGGTGCAGCATCAGCTACTACGAGCTGAACACCCGCGTGGGAGAGACCTTCCACGCCTCGCAGCCCTCCATCACTGTCGACGGGTTCACCGACCCCAGCAACAGTGAGAGGTGTGTATCATAATGTACTTTACTGTACCGTACCTACTACTGTGGTACTACACTTTACTGTAGCGTACTACACTTTACTGTATAGCGTACTTCACTTTACTGTAGCGTACTACACGTTACTGTATAGCGTACTTCACTTTACTGTAGCATACTTCACTTTACTGTATAGCTTACTTCACTTTACTCTAGCGTACTACACTTTACTGTATAGCGTACTTCACTTTACTGTAGCATACTTCACTTTACTGTATAGCGTACTTCACTTTACTGTAGCGTACTACACTTTACTGTATAGCGTACTACACTTTACTGTAGCGTACTTCACTTTACTGTAGCATACTTCACTTTACTGTATAGCGTACTTCACTTTACTGTAGCGTACTACACTTTACTATATAGCGTACTTCACTTTACTGTAGCATACTTCACTTTACCGTAGCGTACTACACTTTACTGTATAGCGTACTTCACTTTACTGTATAGCGTACTTCACTTTACTGTAGCGTACTACACTTTACTGTATAGCGTACTTCACTTTACTGTATAGCGTACTTCACTTTACTGTAGCGTACTACACTTTACTGTATAGCGTACTTCACTTTACTGTATAGCGTACTACACTTTACTGTATAGCGTACTTCACTTTACTGTAGCGTACTACACTTTACTGTATAGCGTACTTCACTTTACTGTAGCGTACTCTGTACCGTACTACACGTAACTATACCATACAACAATTTCCTGTACCTTACTACAATTTACTGTACCGTACTACAATGTACTGTACCGTACTATAATTTACTGTAGCGTACTACAATTTACTGTAGCGTACTACTCTTTACTGTAGTGTACTCTCTACCGTACTAAACTTTACTGTTCCGTAACAGTACCGTACTTTACTGTACTGTACCTTAACTTACTGCACTGTCTGTATTCTACAGTAGTTTACGGTACTGTCTACAACAAAAGTAACCGACATAGCCCGAAGAATTGCCAAACTGAAATGGTAGTGGGCGGAGCACATTCGCTCGTAGAACCGACGGCTGCTGGGGCAGAGTCTGCTGGTTCTCGAGTGGCGACCACCAACCAGAATACAGGGAGCCAGACCGACCGGGGGAGGCCTTTGTCCAGCTGTGCACATCTTTCGGCTGACATGATGATAATCAAAATCAAAACTCATTTATTCAGTTTAGGCCCTAATAAGGCACTTATGAATGTCAACAGTTACAATTTTTAGACTCTACTACCGGTTCGGAATACACTTGAACTGAGAAGACTCCGGCAAGAAACTCAGCAAGGCTTCTTTTTTTGGTGGATCTTTTTTTTTAATTTATGTAATTACAGTTTTAAACTTCATACAATTATCACTTGTGGAGGGGGCTGCAAGTGCAGAGAGAAGCTACTACAACCATGTATTCTTGTCTTCTATGTAATGAGCCACCTTATAATAGGCCTTGTCGATCAACTTATGTTTAACATACTCTTTGAATTTATTATAAGACATCTTAGTTACTTCATATGGGATTTTATTATAAAAGCGAATGCAAATGATGAATGTTATTGTTCCAGGTTCTGCCTGGGCCTCCTGTCCAATGTGAACAGGAACGAGGTGGTGGAACAGACACGTCGACATATTGGCAAGGGTGTGCGCCTTTATTACATTGGTGGTGAGTGAAGCTACACGTATGCAATACTAGCTCTCCGACCCGCCGTTTCACCCGCGACCCCCAATTTTACCCCCTCAGGAGTTGAATTTACAATAATCCTTTGAAATGAAATATTATTTATTCAAATAGACCTTCACAGGCACTTATGAATAGTCAGACTCTAATGCACGGTTCGGAAGGTAGCTTTTGCTGAGAAGAGCCGGCAATAAACTCAGCAATTACTATTTTCAAAATGAACTTCATAATTTAGGTACATAAAATATATCCTGCAAGAGCGAGCGCTACACCCAAGCCTTTTTGTCATTTAAATATTCGTTGATATTGTAATAAAAAATTCTTATTAGTTACTCCCTTTAAGGGGATGATAGCTCATTGGTAGTGACGTGGAATGCCGAGACGAAGGTCGAGGGTTCGAATCCTACAATGAATTATAAACTTCCTTACATCGAAACTGATGTGGGAAGCTAATCCTACTCTCCTACTAATATTATAAATGCGAATGTTTGTGAGAATGTATGGATGTTTGTTACTCTTTCACGAAAAAACTACTGAACGGATTTGGATGGAACTTGGCACGTAGATAGATCATAGGGGCCGTTAAAATATTACGTAAGCAGATTTATTACAATTATTTACCCCCCCATCCCCCTTGTCAGCAAGAGTAAGCAAAGCTCTTACCCCCTCCCCCCTATGCTTACGTAAACATTTTTCAATTAAAAATACGTATGCGTTTATATTTGCGGGAATCCCCGAAAATGCGTTTCGTTTTTAAGCATAGACAGTAAATAACTACCGATGCCGTAATCATCATCTAGACTCCCCCCCCCCCATGTCATCCATAGTGCTTACGTAATACTTGAACGGCCCCATAGCCTGGAATAACACGTAGGTTAATTTTTATCCCGGGAATACATAAGATCCCTCGGGAACGCGGGGTGGAAGGAATCTTGTAGTTAGTTATAAAATAAAATGGCGTATTCAGAAGACATCGCGCAAAATGTCATTATTGTTAGTTTGTTTAGTTTTTGTACTCTTTAATGTTGTGTGTTTTCATGAATAAACGTTTTTCTTTAAATAAATATCCTGGGACATTCTTCACACACGGTTATCTGATCCCAAACTAAGCAGAGCTCGTACAATGGAAACCAGATAACTGATATACTACATATACTACTTTTTTATGTTGTAAATACATACTTAAATAGATAATTACACCCAGACACAGGACAAACAGACATGTTCATGCACACAAATGTTTGTCCTGGATGGGAATCGAACCCACGGCCTGTCTTTATTTCTTATCTTTAATGTTGTATTGTAGGTGAGGTGTTTGCGGAATGCCTGAGCGACTCGTCTATATTTGTACAGAGCCCCAACTGCAACCAGCGGTACGGATGGCACCCTGCCACCGTCTGTAAGATACCGCCAGGTATGACCATTATTATTATTAAAAAAATCATCATCATCATCATCATCACGTCAGCAGAAAGACGTCCACTGCTGGACAAATGCCTCCCCCAAGTATCTCCACGATGGCCGGTCTTGCGCTACCCGCATCCAGCTGTTCCGTGACCCTTGCAAGATTGTTGGTCCCTCGCCCAAGCTGCGACTTTCGGTTGGTGGTCGTCACTCGAGAACCCTTCCGCCCCAGCGGCCGTTGTTGCCGACCTGTTATAATACCAAGAAGGCAACTGGCTCTCAAGTGCAATTGCCGGAACACACCGGTAGCTGCTTAGCGACAGATTTTCAACTTGAGCGTGGTAGCCAGCCAGACGGCTACTACAAACCACCGTGCTATGGTTTCCTCACGATGTTTTCCTTCACCGAAAGCTCAAGCTCATTGTAAGATTCGAACCCACGACCTTCGCCACGGCATCCGACGTCACTATCACTGAGCTATCATCGCCTTAAATTTCCGTATTGCAGGGTGCAACCTGAAAATCTTCAACAACCAAGAGTTCGCGGCGCTCCTGTCGCAGTCGGTGTCCCAGGGCTTCGAGGCGGTGTTCCAGCTGACTCGCATGTGCACTATACGCATGAGCTTCGTCAAGGGATGGGGGGCGGAGTACAGGTATCTATATGTCACCCTATCTTCCTACTAAAAAATGCAAAAGTTTTTGAGTATGGATGTATGTTTGTTACTTTTTCACGCAAAATCTACTGAACGGATTTGGATGAAATTTGGAACACAGATAGTTTATAACCTGGATTAACACATAGGATACTTTTTATCCCGGAAAAACATAAGATTCCTCGGGAACGCGGGTGAAACCGCGGTGAAGAATCTAGTTTATACTAATACTAAATATAGCTGCTATACTAATATTATTAAAGCTGAAGAGTCTGTTTGTTTGTTTGAACGCGCTAATCTCTGGAGTGATGGTCCGATTGGAAAAATTATTTCACTAATAGGAAGCTACATTATGTATTTGTTTGGTGTTCAACAAATATAACAAAATTGTCATTTTCTTACGCGTTGTATCCGTGGATGAAGCATTGCGATTTTATTTTAAATGTTATACAAAGTCTTACACCACTTAAAACTAATTTATAACTAAACGAATGTCAATTAAGAACTTACTTTTTTATCAAACATATTAGCAGAGTGGAGTTAAAATTAAATTTTGAATTTATGCTGGTATGTCTGTGTGTCAATGAAATGTTTATTTTTCTTATTCAAATAGACTTTCTCAGACACTTATGAATAGGCTAGTTGACAGTGTCAAAAATAAATGACCAAACACTAACCGATGCATAAAACATCTAAAAACACGTGGAAATATCAAATATGTTGTACATTTAATGCTTTTTATGATTTTTAATTACCAGTGGAACCACTAAGAGTAGATCATTTGATGCTGTGAAACTATGACGTCATAGTATAGAATTTCATACAAAATTCCATATAATCTATCGTTTTGACATTTATTAAAAAGTAGCTGATTTAATATTTCAGGAAACTACCCTATTGACAGACCCTAAAGCTCGTTTCGTAATGTTGTTTGGTGAAGCATTTTGTGAACGTATGTTTTGACAGACGGCAGACGGTGACGTCGACGCCATGTTGGATTGAACTGCACCTAAACGGTCCCCTGCAGTGGCTGGACCGCGTCCTCACGCAGATGGGCTCCCCTCACCTACCGTGCTCCTCCATGTCCTAGACTCCTGGATCCAGGTACGCGGACCTCGTCGTAAGTGCACTCAATATCATAATAATCAGTTAGCTTTGCAGTTTCATCCGTGTTCCGCGAAAATTCCTTACATCTGAATTTTATACGTAATTTTTTAGGGTTCTGTACCTCAAAAAGAAAAACGGAACGGATCTTTGACATTATTACACAACTGTCCGAACAGAGTGAAATGTTTTCAGTGATAATGTATATCTATCTATTATGTATCTATCATATAATTTTTTTGTGACAGCAAATATTTTGAATGTTTTTTTTAAGGCTCTATTCCATTAGTAATTTTAAAAAATACAGTAGCTATGTTCTGATTAAGTCCTTGCTTCAAATTATTATTTTTTTCACAGAAATGGAGTGTCGAGAAATAAAGGATTATACTCACACAAAATTAAAAAGAAAACATATATCCGCGATGTGTAGCTCAAGGATAAAAATAAAATACCTCCCCATGAGTCTTTAGTAATTATTATTATAATAATTATTTTATATATATTATATTATATAACGTGTATAATGTTTTTTGATTATAAAATATTTAGATTTTATGTCTGCGTGAGATTGTGTTAATGGAATCAGTTATATAAGTTTAAATCTATAATTATTATGTATAACATATATATATATAACCCACTCAGATCCTATATTTTGTTTATATAAAACGTTGGGTTATATTTAAACAAAAAATATATAATCTGGATCTTAATTGGAAGGTGAAATCATATTTTCAAAACTATTATTGGTTTCGTTATGCTAAAACCCTTTACTACGGGACCTTAAACTGAAAATTAAATTCAAAGTAATATAACCAGTCTGCCGGCGCTGTCAAATAAAATGAAAATCTAGGAAAATCGTGAAAAGCAACTCTTTTGCAGGCGAATCTTGTCCTTATTGACTTTAAAAACGTTATTATTATAATTCTTATATTTTCCTGTCAAGGTTGAAATTTAAATAACATTTAAAAATAATAAAAGCGTAACGGAAACTACTTGTTATAAACAAAAGCCATATGCCAACAAAATTGTTGGGCCAAATACGGACAGCGACGCCAGACTGGTTAATGGGTCTTGTATACATAGTAATGAGGTATAAAAATTTTGCGTTTTTGAAAAAGAAAAACAATACAAGGCCAAATGAAAAAAAAATGGCTGTCAGCCACTCAATTGCACTAAATTAGTTTTAACCTACATCTTTTTCTTACAGAACATTATTGACAAAGAATAAAAAATATTTATAGCTGTCAAATTTAGTCTGAAATGGTTGTGACCAATAAACACGACAAAATTCACGTTGAAACCAGTGATTCGACCGCCCTCAACTAGGAGTACTTAGAAAACGATCCGATAAATAATAATCGGGCGTTTACGATGACTTTTACCGACGAAAATTGATGGTAAACATCTTTAATTAATTTTTCGGACCGTTTTCTTGTGTATCGACCTTATTATTAGTTTTTACTAAGTCCTCCCTCTTCCCGAGCAACGCCCTGAGCCGTTCGTTCGTAGGTACCCTATTCGTCGGTGCTCTCAGCTATAATCCTACCCTACACCTATAATATAGGCATTTTGAGAGCCCTCTGCGCTGATTTATCCGGTAACTTTGATCAGTCTACCAATTTTTGTTCATTGCAAAGAAAAAAAAAACACTTTGAAATTAACAATTTGACAGGTCTAAATTTCTTATATCCTTGTCCTATGTTCTTTGTTAGAAAGAGATATAATGAGAATAAATTGGTTTAGTTTGCAAATAACAGAATTTGATACCTATTTCAATGAACGGACAAACTGACTAGTCCATATATTGACCATTTTTCATTATTAGTAATCGAATTAAGCACTCTATTGGAGTCATTACACGGTTTATTTTATTAATAACATTGTACAGATTTGTAATACCTTGTAAAATAAAAATATATTTTGTCAATATTGTACACTAATGATAATTTCGAGATTATTTTCATATTATGTTATACTTAGTTGACACGCCATATTTTGGTCCGTTGTAAAGGTGGCCATAATTTAGACCATCTAAAACCAGCGTGGTTTATGGATTTATGAAAATTAAACGTGACATCAGATAAAAGTTGCATTAATTCTATGTATTAAAAATATGAAAGGAAAACGTGACTGACAGATCTATCAACGCACAGTTCAAACCACTGGACGGATCGGGCTGAAATTTGAGAAAAGAACGAATAAAGAAGCTATCTCTATGCCAAATTTAAGCCTGATCTGTCCAGTGATATGAGCTGTGCGTTGATGAATCAGTCAGTTAGTCATTTTGATAAACTAAAACTGCGTACTGTTTTTGTTAATTATAAGTGAAGCACCATATAGGGATAATTACTAAAAGAATCTAATTAGTCCGACAGTTAGATTACCAAAAAATTATGGACACATATTTTTTCTTTAGTTCTGAAAACAAAAAATAACGAAGATACAGTGCGTTGAAATGACGTGACGTCACGTCTCTGTAAAAAGTAGTACACTTTTTAGAAGTGACATTACAAGTCCCCACTCCTGAACTATGATGCGCCATAATTCTAATCTTGGTAATTTTTTATTGATTTGTTACAATAAAAAAATACGTGTCCAATATTTTTTGATAACCTAACTGACGGACTAAACAGAACTAATTATATTTTACCCAGTCATCATCCCTATTCCCCTTTTCCTCTACTAAGATTTTTGAATGTTTTTTAAATATCTTAAAACTTTACATTTTGACATAAAAAAAAGAAGTCTACGATTGGGTGAAAATGTAGGTACCAAATTATATTATTTTCATATACTTAGTAGTTTCTGGAATAATATGCTGGGACAGACATACTCGAGATGATTCTATAATAGTTCCTAGTTTAGCTTCGTAATCCTAAAAACGGAAATTTATGTAACTTTTACCTAGTGTCACATGAAAGAAACAGTTGTTACATACAGTAAATAGTTTTTTTATAATATTACTCAGTTGAAAAATAATTGTTTTTTTTTTATAATCATTATTATTATTATATGTTTTTAAACACGCATTTACCAATCAATTTCATCATATTTTTAATATTTGTCGTTGTTTTTTTTCTTTATCGAGAGTGTGTGTAATGTTAATAAAAGGTACATCGAGTATTGTAAGTACCTTGCATGTTTTGTGTGAATATTCAACAGAATATTTATCTGAAAGATACACCTATAATCGCCACCTTAAATTAGGATGGAATAAATTAAAAAAAATATCTTATTTAAATATTTTGACATGACTAATCTTAGTTTTGTAGTACCCGTCTGGCTTTCTTGCTACCACTCTCAAGTTGAAAATCTGTCGCCAAGCACCTACTGGTGTGTTCCGGCAATTGCACTTGAGAGCCAGTTGCCGTCTTAGCATTGTAACAGGTCGGCAATACATTGGCAATTACCTATGGTATTGCAAATGGCGATAGGCGACGGTAACCACTTACCACATATGGCCTGCCTGCTTGTCACCCTTGTGAGACAAAAAACAGAAAATGATTAATAGGTCCTATAGTTAAAGTTGGTTAAAATGTCACATGACACAAGATGTTTTATTATATAAATAAAAATTCTGTTAGATTCACACAAAAGTTGCAAATATAAAAGTGTAAATATCGTTTTAATCATTTATAATTGATAAAAAGTCTCTATGTAACGATATTTTTGCATCAAATTGATTTTTTATCGATTCCTCGTTGTCACTATAATTAATACATATTATTAATTATTATATTTGGCACTAAAACTTATATACATTATTGATTTTAAAAAACAAGATGGCGTAGAGACGAGAGAGGTTATTTTGGAAATGTTTTAAGAGAGGTAAAAAGAGAAATATAAAATTATATTGGAAGATTATGATGGACAATCGATGGCGCTTTTTTTTTAATATACTGATTATGTTATTAAGTTTTAATCATAGATTAAATATTATTGGACTTTATAAAATTGCCAATGTAAAATACCTAGTAATTTTCAGGTAGAGATTAAACTATGATAACATGGCGCGCCCCTCCAAAATTCAAAACGTTTGAAATGTATTTGTGAAAGTATTTACAGACTCACAACGCATGTGTGCGTACTGATACGGCCGACAAACGAAAATAAATCCAAAGATTTGTTGCTCGACTAGCGGTGTCATGAATCGCTCATTATTATTAGTATGTCGCTGCACTGACGTACTGTATGACAATGACACGTCCGTTGTGTTGCGGTCGGCTAGTTATGATTAGTTGACCAACAAATCTGGTAATAAGTGAGATACTGGTGCCGATTCTGTTGTTTACGAACTAAATAAATTTAATCTCACTATATCTCTTTCTAATAGTAAATATAAGAAAGGGATGCAAGATATTTTAGTCCTGTCAGTTTATTCCGATCACACATTTCAACGTGAATTTAAGCGCGATCTTTATTGGTCACGATTTACACGTACATTACGACGGCATGGACTAAACTGACAGCATCAAAAATGTTCTATCTTTTTTCAATAAGGTTAAAATGAAAGAGAGGTGACATGTCTAATATTAGTTAAGTTCGTAAACAACAGAATCGGCACCAATGAAGACGAATACTTCAACTACATACGAACTCTTTCGTAAGGATGTGACTACACACATTGAAACAGTAATTTGGAGGGGCGCGCCATGTTAGCGTAGTTTATTTCTACAAGTCTCAGTTTTGCATGTGTTTAATGACGTCATAACATTAACATTTTTAATAATGACGTTAAAAAACGCCATCGATTCGTAGTAATGTGATTTTTCGAGAATTTATCGTATTTTAATTTATTTTACAATAAAATCAAGTAATAACTTGAGAAACAGATGAGAGGAGAGGATCAAAATCTCACATATCCACTTATAGCAATTTGTAAAAAATTCATGAATTATAAATTATATCTATATCTATGCTAATAATAAAGCTGAAGAGTTTGTTTGTTTGAACGCGCTAATCTCCGGTGTTACTGGTCCGATTTGAAAAAATATAATTAATAGGAAGCTACATTATCCCCGAAGGCTACTTTTTAACAAATGTGAACAGCTATTTAATATAATTTTACAGTAGGATTTGTGGTGGATTTGAATGAAACTCTTGATTTAGTTTGCTTATCACTGAGGGAGACATGCTGTTTTCATCAAAAATGTTTAGCAAAATGGTGAATTTTATGATATGTAGTCGAATAACAACAAAAAAAAGAAATGTCGATATTCGAGGTTTTGATCCTCTCCTCTGCATATGATAAAAAATATAACTAGGTACAGTATGACACAACTTAGATGTAGCATCGGCAAATCGTATATCTCCACTTACAACGCGCCATACAACGTTCAACAAGATCATTTTCGCTTTCATTATAATAAATGGGTAATGTTGTAGGCACTCTTTTCGAGAATGATCGATTTTACGAATTTTGCCGATGCTTCATCTAAGTTGTGTCATACTGTACCTACTATTAGAAATATGATAAATTCTCATAAACACGGTGAATTGTGTAATATCAAGGAATGGTGCTATTATGTCAAAGATGGATTCGTTTGGTATAGAAATTGAAATGATTTTGTGAGATCGTCTATTTGTTTCATACGTTTACATTATTAATTCGTTTTAGATATGTACGTTCATATGCGTATCCACGTATCGACATGGAATTGTGTTGCGGTTATTAAAATGTTCTGGGGGGCTAAAACGGCCGCTCGAGCAATATTGCTAATGCAATTCATTTCTGGAATTTACAGCAGATTATGGTGTAATTTAATTCTAAATTGGAAAGTATTAGATTAAAATGATTTACATTTTCACCAAAAAATATTTTAAAATCATTTGGCTCTACTGTAAATTCGAGATATGAATTGGCCTTTTGAATGCCGCTGTTTTTAAAAGGCTGTATTGGTAAATAAATAAAAAATAATTGCTTAATGTATGTATGTATTGTCGTGTTTGTTATTGTCAGGACAAGTAACAGAAAAAAAAAAAACAAACTGGTAGAGTCGGAAATTTTGATGGTATATTTCAATGAAATACTCATAAAAAATCACCTGGGTGACGTCGGGAGTTAGTGATGAAGAAATAAAATGTATGCTTATTACTCGAATTGACTGCCGACTGCGCAGTTATGTCAACTGTCCTCTTGGAACTTGTCGAAGATCGTGAGTTCGATTCATACAATAAGGAAACCATAGTACGGTTAACCAATTCCCTTCTAGTCTTTATCATTTTTCCATGTTGGTCAAAAAAGCCTATGCATGATTTAAAAATCGTTAGAATAGTCAAATATAATTCGAAGATGTTAAGATCTGATGATACTTACTTTTTAAGAGAGGTATAGTGTAGCGATTTTTCACTTGAAGAGCAGCTCGACTGGAGAATTACCTCGACCTTACAGAATACCGCAGCCAAATAACTTTGTTGTATTCCTGTGCGTGAGTAAGGTCGCCAGAGCTCATCCGGCTCAGTCCGGTAAGGTTGATGAAGCCACCAGAGGCTACCAACTTTTGTCCTTTCACAAAAAAAATATCATCGGGGCGGGGGAAGGGTCGGTAATGCGCGAGTGGTACCCGGGGCGCGGATTAGTATATGGTCCCCGTCGCGGGTGTCGATAGCGTCCATAGGCTACGTTAACCGCTTACCATCAGGCGGGCCGTATGCTTGTTTGCCGACTCTGTTGAAATGTCTGTACTAGAAGTGTGAAATTCATACGGTTGAATTTACTGTAAAAGATAAAAATATATATATTATTTAATTTAAAGCTGTCAGCGCAAAAGCGGCATAACAATAATGCAAAAGTAACTTATCTCAAGCTTAGGCCAGTTTTGCGCTGACGGCTTATTTTGTGGATCCCACCCAATCCAAAATACTGGTGAGTAACGCGCCAAGGGATGAATGATATGGGGGTGGTGAAAAATGCCATGTCGCTAGCGTCAACCTCAGGGTAACAGGCGCACCCTGTTGTATGTAGCCTTACCCCCTTACTGGGCCTCTGGGGGGGTCGACTCATTTGCCCATAACTCGTGGGAACAAAATGCAAACAAGAAAACGGACCGATATAACGACAACTATCGCTAGATTCATGGTACCCGAAATAAAAAGACGAAAGGAAACGTCGACGCAGCGAAAACGTAGGCTTAAGAAAGCGAAAAATAAGCGCGAAGAGAAAAAAGCTCTTAAAAAACTCGAGGAACAATGGAGGCTTGATGCTTTACGATTTCAAAATGATCTTGATCCTTTGGGAGTGATGGAGATCAAAGGGCAGGTGTTGCAAGAGCAAATAACTATAAAATTAGAGGAGGAATCGATGCTGGATTCCAAGATTGTGAAACAAGAGTCGCATCTCTCAGGTAATAAGTTAGAAAGATCAGAATTCCCAGAGAATCATGATTCTGATGAGATACAAACCCAAGCGGAGGAAAAGCAAGGAGTCTTGGGAGATGACATGGTCTTCGGCACCCCAATGGTGCAAATCAAACAGGAATATGACCAAGACGAATCAAATGGGATAACAGAACCTCAAAAATGTGATTACAACCAGGTTTTCTTGCCAGAGGTGAAATTGGAGCCGCAATTTGATGGAATGTGAGGCATTAATACTTAATAATAATTAATGCCCTCGCGGTTTCGCTTGCGTTCCTATTTAAATAAGTAGCCTATGTCACCCGGGAACTATTGAAAATTCAAAAAAATTGGCTTTGTGTGCGTTTCACCTTTGGCCACATCATCACTGACCACAGATATTTTTTATTAAACGTAACGAACTTGGGCAATTTAAATATTAAAAATTTATAAAAACATTGGAAAATAAAAATCTAACTGACCCCAAACTAAGCAGAGCTAATGTCCGAATTAAATCTGGTGACATTAAAAAAAATATTTTTGATTAGAGTTTCTTTAGTTCCAAGAATATTTTAAAAGGTAATCAAAATACTATTAAAATTTTGGTTTTTTCTATCGGTACGTGGATACGCAAATGATGTCACATTTTCTTTGTCAGCCAACGAACGGCAATCTAAAGTTATTAAGTTACATGATTTTTATATTATCATAGTTATAAGTTTTAACATATTTATACGAATGTTTTTCATAATGTATAACAAGTACATATTACTGGATGGCTTCCAATTAATCATTATTTGCAGTTTGTTTTGTTGACGGTCTCATTCTGTCAAAGTGAGATGTGTAGAAATTATATTACAAAAAAAAAATGAAATAAAAACTACAATAAAAATGTGTGGTTTGTAATTAATTTGCGTTTTATTTGTATTTTCACTGATTAAATATTTGTTTTTGTTGATGTTGTAAATATCTGAATTTGTGTCGACCCCCGAGGGCTTACTCCGAAAAACGATGGTTCGATCATCGTTGTCAAATTATGAACCAATAGAATAGGTTAGTTGACTGACTTATCAAATCAGCTACTTTTTAATAAATGTCAAAACGTTAGTTTATATGGAATTTTGTAAAAAATATTACACTATGACGTCATAGTTTCACAGCATCAAATGATCTACTCTTTGTGGTTCCACTGGTAATTAAAAATCAAAAAATGCATTAAATGTACAACATATTTGATGTTTCCGTGTTTTTAGATGTTTCATGCATTGGTTAGTGTTTGGTCATTTATTTTTGACACTGTCAACTAGCCTATTGCACAAAATTTACGTCTCGTCAGTTTGCTGCAATTCTATTGGTTAATAATTTCACAACGATGATCGTACTATCGTGTATCGTTATTCGGAGTACCCAGAAAATGTGATTACAACTCTCTGCCTCTGGTCCAAAAGGGATTTTATGTGATCCACAGGAAATTGGTAACATATCTATCTTATCCCCTGGGTTTTACACTAAACACATCCACTCCATTTTTTTTTTAGAACCTTGACAGCAGGCAGGCTGTCACCTGATGGTAAGTGGTTACCGTCGCCTATCGCCATTTGCAATACCAGAGGTATTGCCAATGTGTTGCCGACCTGTTACAATGCCGAGAAGGCAATTACTAGCTCTCAAGTGCAATTGCCGGAACACCGGTAGGTGCTTGGCGACAGATTACCATCATATAGACAAGCTGTCTTATTGCGTGTGATGATCTAAAGCGTTACGTTAAAAGGAGAAATAAATAACCACAGGACTTCAACTAAATTTATGAAACAAAACAAAATGCCACTTCACATACACCAAGTACAAAACAAGCACATTACACACGGATAATTTTAGTTCCTGGCTCCCACTTATAGCTTATCCCACTTTTCACTTTCTGAACTAAGCTATTAATAACTGAAGGCCTCTTAACTGATTCAATTGACGTATAATACACTATATTCGTAGATGGATCGCAACTTAAGCTCTCCTCCGATTTCCTTCTAGAAACTTCACTGTATGTGTCTTGAGTAAGTGTCGAGCACGTATTTCTTCCAAGTCCTGATATGGTTTGGTCTGTGCTCTCGATGTTTATTCGGCCGTTTTCGGTAATGGTTCGAGCTTGCACTCCCGAGTTAAGGATTCCAGCGCAGCTATGGAATTTTGAGAATTTGTCGTAGACCCTATGCTCCAAGTCCACGTGCATACTTAGTTGGCGCCTGAAATGGGAATTAAGTTTTAAATCTAATAATTTCATTGGCCTTTATTCATACTATCTGATCCTAAATATCCATTCGTGCAATCTATTGCTTGGGTCCTCGCGAATCCTTACGAACTCGGTTTAAGGAATTTGACATTTTAACCTTACCGTCGCTATACGTTTTTGAAAATATTATGTTTGTCCGTAAAAATTTAAATCTATTTGACACAAACAGTAGCCGCCATAACCTAAATACAAGAAATAAAGATAAAATTGTTACACCTAGATTCAGGCTAGCGAAAGTCAATAAGTCTTTTCTCGGGAACTGCATTCGCTTTTATAATAAAATCCCATATGAAGTAACTAAGATGTCTTATAATAGATTCAAAGAGTATGTTAAACATAAGTTGATTGACAAGGCCTACTATAAGGTGGCTCATTACATAGAAGACAAGAATATATGGTTGTAGTAGCTTCCCTCTGCACTTGCAGCCCCCTGGCCAAGTGATAATTGTATGAAGTTTATGTATATTTAAAACAACAACTGTAATTACATAAATTCAAAAAAAAAAGATCCACAAAAAAAGAAGCCTTGCTGAGTTTCTTGCCGGAGTCTTCTCAGTTCAAGTGTATTCCGAACCGGTAGTAGAGTCTAAAAATTGTAACTGTTGACATTCATAAGTGCCTTATTAGGGCCTAAACTGAATAAATGAGATTTTGATTTGATTTGATTTGAAAAGGTAAAGATGCAATTTTTTGCTATAGCATAAACTTTGGGCACGTCCTCATTAGGCCCAGTTCTCGTCCCTATAAACTTTAAATGGAGTGTCCATACCGCGCATAATGTAAGCAGTTTCACTTGTTTTTGGCCGGGCTATCTTTGCTGCTTTTAAAAGTAGGTAATTTATTGTGTTTAGACGTACCTACCTAACTCAATGTTGAATGATTTTATGGCATTGTTAAGTTCGATATAAAGGCTTTTCATTAATTACAATGGTATGTTACATATTAGGTATCTGATTGGATTGTTAAATTCATTAGGAAAAGTCTCCAAACCTTGCTACTTACCTGTAATTGAACTTCTCTCCACACAAATGACAAGTAACAGGCGTCGAGAACGTATACTTGGTTTCCTCCGAATCGGTGGAAGACAAATTCTCATCCATCTTCCGATGTAAGTTCATGCAACTGACCATTCTCTTCTCAGAATCAGTGCTGTTACTGTCTGATTGTCTAGTAGAATCAGTCACCGTTATAGACTGCAAAGTAGTTTGCAAATTCGATTCAGAGTATCTATTCTTCATGCCTGACAACATCTGGTCAGGATCGGAAATTTTATCGAAGAACGATACAATTTTCTTTAACTTCTCTTCTGGGACGTCGTTTTGTGGGTCCGTTTGGGTGATACTCGCCTTCTTTGTGGACGGACGAGTGTTAGATATGTTTGCATTGAGCTTGTTGATGCCTATATGCTCGTTCTCATGGACGAATCTCTCGTAGTCGTTCTCGAAGCCTTCGTGACAGTAATGACAGATGAATTTGCGGTCGGGGAAATGGCAGAGGTTCAGGTGGTCATTGTAGTTAATTATACCTGGGAAGAGAAAATTGGGATGGAGAGAATGATCTGATAGCAGATAGGATGGAAGAACTAGAAGAACGCTTCTACTGTACTGATGCTGCGTGAGACGCGGAAGAGAGAAGGCAAATAATTATTAAAAGTAGGTACAATAAATGTCAGAGTAACAAAGGAGTGAAGGCCTATATGACGAATAGAAGGGCCGAATGGAAGAACAGTACATACACATTGCGCCGACCACAAATGATGATAGGAATTAATGTCTGACGCTATATTGTTAAAATCGATGCAGTAATTTCCAATTTATTACCTGAATTGTACCTAATAGTCCAATGCTTCCTAATCTTGCGTAATCTGAATCTTTGACAAGATCTTCTCAGACCCTATCTATCGGTTTGGTAAACCCGCCCAAATGATTGAACTACAGGAACTACATATGTAGTCTATCCTGCGCTTTGTAAAGCTGAAACTGCTGGAGTGAATAAAAATGTATCTTACCATACGACACCATTCTGCAACCGACGATAGGACATTGCCGTTGGGTGGTGTCCATCAAACAATTCCTTTGCACCGACTGTACGTACGTCAGAATTACTGGACTTTTAAAATCCCTAACCATGCATTCCGACTGAATCTTCTTAGGTCTTCTCAACCTTCTAAACCTGAGCCCCCTTCTTCTCCTCTTCTCATGTAAATTATAGAAAATATTATTGTCACTAGCAGCGTAAACGTGACCGTTAGGTTGTGCTACGCTTTTGTACGCCCTTTCGCCTCTTATGCCGAAAATTCTTTGGACAAAACATTGGAATCGCGTAAGTTTGGGCTTCTCATTAAACACTAGATATGGTATAGGGTGCTCGGTTTCCATAGTTTGAGTGCAACCGCATTCTTTATCGGTCATAATATTCTCTCGACAATCAGAGTTTAGGGCGTTTTTCGATTTAGAATTAGTAGAAATATCCATCTGAGTGGAGGTGCTGCATTGGACAGTTTTTAAATCTCGAATAACTGATGTGGTTAATGATTTATCGGAATCGGTACGTAGAGTAACGTCACAGCTCGATATTTCAGTTGTGCCAGCGCAAGCATCGGTTTTGGTCATGTGCGAGCGTTTCCTGCGTCTCTTTTTACTTCTCACCTCCTCGGTCAGCACATCGTCGGTTGCGTACGTTTCTGGTAAGATCCCGATCACGCTCGCGTCGTATATTTGAAACAACTTCTTTAAACATTTGTATTTTGCTTTCAACACCTCGTGTTTTTTTTTCGGTACCCATTTGGTCCTCATGTCTTCGTCATTTTCGTTTCTCTCCGGTATGCTTGTGAGTGTCAGTTCACGTTTGCTGGTCATTGATAAACGGTATAATGTTACTATGCGACAAAAAATTTTGATTGTGAAAAAGAAAAGGACACTAACGTAAATTTCGCAATTTTGATACGGTATCATAACTGAACCGCGATAGCACTGATTTTTTTATTAAAATATTTAAACTTACACCAGTTGAGTGCATAGTGTAGTGACATTTTTGAAAACTGACAAATTTTAAATTGAAGTCACGCGATTCTTCTATGTAGATTTTTATTTTTCGACCAGGGTTTTAAAACAGAACAAAAGAGATTGTCGTCTGTTTTTCTTTTTTATCTATCTAAATTGATAAAAAAGAAAAACAGACGACAATCTCCTTTGTTCTGTTTTAAAACCCTGGTCGAAAAATAAAGAAAAATTTCCATAAATGGCTGCATACAGTATCGCCATTCAAAATTATAGAAGTGTCTCAAATATAGGGACGCCGCAGCGCCTTTAGGTATCTTTCATACATATTTTTTAATTACTATATCCCGGAGACGCGAGAACAGCTAGTACCTTACCTAGTATGATGAAGACGCTATTTCCGTTTGTTTGTAAACTTACTATGATGTAGTAGTATGGTAACAAACATACATATACACTTTCACATTTATAATGAGTATGTAGCGACCCCTGTCAGCTACATAGGTCAGACACCGAATGGATAGATGGCGCTGCAATAGATTAACACTACAAATAGAACTATCTACATCGAAACCTACATCGCGCTAGTGGAGTTTGTTCGCAGATTCGCATATATACCAGATTCCAACATCAACAGTTGGACCGCGGTCCCCAGGCACGATGACCTAGCCTGGCGGAAGAATTCCCCTTTTCAATGGAGGAATCATCCACCTTGTTCCTCCAAAAGTAGATCCATCGCTTTTTAAATTAAAAAAAACTCCAGCTATTCACACAATTATTTTATGATGTTAACAATTATAAACATTTATTTACAATAAATATTACAAATTACATGGTAGGTATGTCAAAAATACTTAAGTAATCAATAAATAGGTATAAATTATTCTTGTGTTATCCGAAGAAAGCGTCATCAGGCATCAGAAGAGCTGAAACGAATAAAATATCTTATTATGTCTATATAAATAAATAAAAATCAATTACCGTCACTTCACAACGGCTGTACATATTTGGATTAGTCAGCCAGTACAAGGTTTGTATGAAAGAAAATTTCCGTCCGACCGTCGAGCCATAAGGTCGAGCGCCGTTAGCGCGGTCGCTCAGTCGGATTTTGCCGCGGAGGCCGCACTTTAAGGTGGAGGCTTCGGTTGGGGCGTTAAATTCAAATTTTATCACGTTTATTGCTAATTGCAGCTCAGTTATAGGTCGTAAGTTATCAACATGTTATTTGCGACAAGAATGGTAGTATATTTACTGATTAATAACAAAAGAAATCATCAACATATTCCTCAAGGTATATTACTGACATATACGACTATTTCATGAAAATGTTACTATATAGCAAAAAACGTGATAAAATTTTAATTTAACGCTCCAACCGAAGCCTCAACCTTAACATTGAATATCTCAGTCACTTTTGAAGATAGGAAAAAAATAAAAAACAGATTCCTTTCTCCCTAGTTACCTATTTTTTAGATATGCTTATAACAAAAAATATTGGATTAGGCACTTACCTGCTATACATGCTGTCATGAAACAAATACCGCATCCAGCGAAGAATGCCCTGAATGTTACCTGAAATCAAGTATAATAGAACTAACCTAAGTCAGATTTCTAATTTTATATGTATTTCTTAATTTCACACATTTTATTTTCTTTTTTTGCATCTCACGGTTTGTATTATGCCAGTGTCAAGTTATATCTAAAGTTCAAGTCATGATGAATCACTTTCAAGTTTATTGTCAGTCAGTTTATGTCAAGTTTTAGTATAATGGTGGCCGGGGCCGTACTACTAAAACTTTCAACTTTCAAGGACAACTTCGAAAGTCACACACGTAAGTATCATTGGCGCACTTGTAATGATCTTTATGGGACAAAATACCACCGTTAATCCTACTTATATTATAAACTAGCTGTCCCCCGCGGTTCCACCCGCGTTTCCAAATAAAAAGTAGCCTATGCAACCTGATCTAGATAAGGCAACATAATAATTGTCCATGGGAAAAACAGTTTTCTCTTAAATATATTCCAACATGCTTAAAAGTTTGTCCTTGTGCTTTATTTATATTGACTTCAGACGATAGGTAGGTAATTTCACAGGAAATTGTACCTATTCGTTTAAATCTATATGGTAAATCTGTGGGTATCATCAGAATGCGAGGTTCAGTACTGTTTGCCCAACAGCTGGCTCAGTCAAAACCAATCGCTACTATGACAGAAATCTAGAAATTTTACTTGAAGTCTGGTTTTACCATTACATAAATTAGGTGGTCTAATATCTATTTAACATGCATTGTCCTGAATGACTGTCTGACGGATAAACGCATAGCCTTAACCGCTGATCCTAGAGACCTGAAATTTAGAGGGTGTGTTCTTCGTATGAAGTAGGCATCCAATAAGAAAGGATCTTCCGAAATCCTTAGGGGTTGAAAAACTGGGACAAAGTTTGTATGGAACAACGTGATTCCTTGGTCCAATCTACTTCAAATTTTGCATAAACATTCTTTAAGATAATTGATGGAAGACGTGTTTTGTATTTTATTGAAACTCATCGCCTATCGGGGTTAAAAAAGGGTAGAAAGTTATTATGGGTTTGATTTGCATCGAAGTTGATATCAATACTGCTTTTGAACTCACATAAAAGCTTGGTGCAATGTAATGCATATGACGAACAATTGGGATGAATTTGCTGTTATGTCTCATGACCGTCTTGGCAACAATCATGGGACAAAAGAAAAGTATAAATTAGATGTTACAACACTCTACATTTCTACGTTAGTTGCAGCCGGTCAAATATACCCATTTGTATTTGAAGTATATCGAAATGGAAACCAGTATGGCAAATTTGGTACAGAAGACCAACCCATCAAAAGGTTACGTTTTTCCCAAGATCTTTCTTATGGTCACTTTGATGCCTACGCTGATGCCGATGGTGATAATAACACTGATCAGCGTCCAATAGCCAATCTAAATATATAAAACTTTTAACAAAAATTAGAACCGATATCATGGTACCGCAGATTTATTTCGCTTAATTCAAAACTATCATATTAGAGTTCCTAAATAGTTATTTTCTGCTTTTTAGTGCCTTTGAAGGCGGTTTTATTTTTTGTTAAAAGTTTTTTATTTTTCAATTTTGAATTTCTTATGTGTAATCAATGACTCTCAAGGTCACTGACCTAGGATAAGCATATTAGCGTTGTAGTTTCCATCATCGTTCCTATAACATTTAAAGAATTATCCCCTAACTCCTAATAATTAAGGAGTTGTACCTTCCATCATCAGCTCAGCAACATAAGATGATGACTACCAGACGCAAATATCTGAACAGTTTTAGAAAGTATGATGAAAAACATTGTAAGTGCCTATAAAATTTAAAGAGTTCCCTCGATTTGTCCAGGATCCTAACATCAGATCCTGACTTGGTGACCATGGGACTACTTGTGAAGTATACCCTTTTAAACAAAAAATATTTTTTTATAAATCGGTCCAGGCGTTCGAGTATTCGGGGAACATACAAAAAAAATGATTCCGACGAATTCATAACCTCCGCTTGAAGTTGGTTAATTGACTGACTGACTGACTGACTGATCGCGGGTGATATCGCGTGTGATATCGCGGGTGGAAAGCTATTTAGCATTCTATATTAAAGCTGAAAAGTTTATGAAAAACATTGTAAGTGCCTATAAAATTTGAAGAGTTCCCTCGATTTGTCTAGGATCCTATCATCAGATCCTGACTTGGTGATCATGGGACTACTTGTGAAGTATATCCTTTCAAACAAAAAATAATTTTCCTAATCGGTCCAGGCGTTCGAGTATTCGGGGAACATACAAAAAAAAAGATTTCAACGAATTGATAACCTCCGCTTGAAGTTGGTTAATTGACTGAATGATCGCGGGTGGCATCGCGGGTGGAAAGCTATTTAGCATTAAATAATAAAGCTGAAAAGTTTGTTTGTTTGTTTGAACGCGCGAATCTCCGGAGTTACTGGTCCGATTCTAAAACTACGCTGTCGGCTGGTAGTTTAGCCATTATTTTGTCGTTGATGGCGTCCACGCTTATATTACTGGCAGCTAATTAAATTAAATTGCCCTCTCACACATCCATTAATGTTTTTTTTGGTCGATATTACAGACTTTCATAATGAGGAAGATTTTAAGCAAGATTTAATAATATCTGCTCTAGTTTCCCTAACAGGCAACGTTATCTGAAATCACCAGAAAACATCAAAGTTATTCCACCCATGGCTATTTGTGCATTTTATAATTCTGAGAGTTCTATCTAAAGCCTCTAGATGAGCTCTATGAGTCATGTGCACTCATCCCATATTATTAGGTTTGCATCTTGTAAAACCTTGCCCAATGGTCCATTTTTACGTATAGAGCGTACGCTGTCTTTTTCAAGAAATACCGTAAGGGTCTGTTTAGAAGTGAAATGAGCCGTCCTTCTACCTGTCAATAGTGTAGCAGCAATAAATATATGATGATGCAACAGCAATGGCTAATTTCGTTGACTTCAAAACTATCAGATTAGAGTTCTTACATAGTTATTTTATACTTATTAGTGCCTTTGTGGTTTTTTTTGTTAAAAGTATTTTATTTTTCATTTTTTAGTTTCTTATGTGTAATCAATGACTCTCAAGGTCACTGACCTAGGATAAGCATATTAGCGTTGTACTTTCCATCATCGTTCCTATAATATTTAAAGATTTATCCCCTAACTCCTACCCGTTAAGGAGTTGTACCTTCCATCATCAGCTCAGCAACATGTGACGACTACCAGACCCAAATATCTGAATAGTTTTAGAAAATATATGAAAAACATTGTTAGTGCCTATAAAATTTGAAGAGTTCCCTCGATTTCTTCAAGATCCCATCATCAGACCCTGACTTGGTGACCATGTGAACACCTGTATGTATAGTTTCCAAATCGGGTCAGGCATTATTCGAGTAATCGAGGAACATACATAAAAAAAGATTCCGACGAATTGATAACCTCGTCTTGATGACAGTTAAAAATAACAAAAACTGTTACCTAGGCGACCGCTGTCATCCATTGACAACCGCGTCGCATCGCTCACCCATGCTATACATGCTCCCGCTTAACGTTCTTTTTATCATTGCTCAGCTCCTGAGGGTCGTAGCGTGATGTTCTATAGCCTATAACCTTCCTTAATAAATGGGCTTTCAATTGCAAAAAGGTTTTTCCATATCCCACTGGCAGATCCAGAGATTAGCGCGTTCAAACAAACAAACAAACAAACAAACAAACAAACAAACAAACTCTTCAGCTTTATTATTAGTATAGATATGAATGTTTGTGAGTATGGATGTATGTTTGTTACCTACTCTTTCGAGCAAAAACTACCGAACGGATTTGGATGAAATTTGGAACACATATAGTTTATAACCTAGATTAACAGTGTTAACACATAGGATACTTTTTATCCCGGGAAAACATAAGATCCCTCGGGGACGCGGGTGAAACCGCGGGGCGGAAGCTAGTATTCAATATATTGTTATTCAATTCGCAAATTCCCACGAAAAGATTTCTTCACATTTTAAAACGTTAGTTCTTTATAAAAAGTCAGTGTTTGTCAAACTTACGCTAGACAGAGTCTCCCTCTGGTTGGGCGCCATTGCGGATATAGCGCCAATCATAATGCCCGCGGAGCTAGGATTTGTGAACCCGCAGAGGGAATACGTTGCTATTAACTCTGCTCTGGGCTAAAAAATACAATAATAAATAAATATCCTGGCGTAGCTTAAGGTAAGGTTTCCTCCAAAAGCGGTGCCATCATGTAGCGACCGATAGTACCTATATATTAAATATTTATATTGTTTTTATAATATATCAGTACAAACACAAAACATCACACACATTTTTAATTATGTTTCTTATAGGTATAAAATTGTTTTTAAAATTAACTTTTCTAAGTATGTATAATTTAGACACTTAATTTTATTTAACTAGGAATATTGTAATTGGCTAAATTTAAAGAATCAAAATAAAATAAATAAATAATAAAATCAGCAATCTTACCGATAGTAATCCAGCCTTTTTCATCTCTCCCATTCTTTGGTAAGCTACAAACTCATTGATAATTGTCTTCATGCCGATTAGTGAACCCACTAGCTCGCACTCCTCCCATGGTACTCCTGAGAACAAAATAAGCATCAGTAATTGTTGGTATATTTCAATTTGCCTAGTGGTTTTGCTCGCGTTGGCATGGTGTTATAACATTTCTCAGTAAACGGTCTGTCTAGCTCAAAAATATTTTTTCAAATCCTGATAATAGTGCGTCAAACATACTGTTCAACATTATAATATTATTAGATATTGATTTCGGCCTATTAGCGTTCTGTTTACCAGGCCATAATTTCTCCATTTACCACTTTTTTATTTTACTATGTTTGACTCAAGTTTCAAGGTCACCCAATGAGCAATGGAGAGGGCTATGCTCGGAGTTTCCCTGCGAGATCAGATCAGAAATGATGAGATCCCCAGGCGAACCAAAGTAACCGATATAGCCCGAAGAATTGCCAAACTTAAGTGGCAGTGGGCGGGGCACATCGCTCGTAGAACCAACGGCCGCTGGGGTAGAAAGGTTATCGAGAGGTGACCACGAACCGGAAGACACAGGCCTCCCCCAAGGATCTCCATGATGGCGGATAAAAGCACCCGACCACCAACCAAACCTTTGTATCAAACAAACGATACGTTAGCTAGTAGTTACTCGAAAACGCTAACTCACCCATCAGCCAGCACAGCGGTATGAACACCTTCCCCAAGAGCCACTCCATGTTGAACTCCGGGTACCCCAGCATCCCCCCGCAGTACCCAAACACGCCATCGATGAAGGCGACTACTGACACAAAGGCGATCAGGTTCGCGATTATGTTCAGGATGAGGGATATGCCGTTAGTCGCGCCGCGGGTCGCCGCTGAGAGGGCCGATTGGTCTTCACTGTGGAGTAAATTAATTACGTTATAAAAAATAAAAGAGTAAAAAAAAATTAAAAACCCGACTGCGGTAGGTACGAAAAAAGTTTGGCATTGGTGCCGATTCTGGTGTTTACGAACTTAACTAATATTAGACAAGTCACCTCTCTTTCATTTCAACCTTATTGAAAAAAGATAGAACATTTTTAATGCTGTCAGTTTAATCCATACCGTCGTAATGTACGGGTGACTAATAAAGAACGCGCTTAAATTCACGTTGAAATGTGTGATCGGATTAAACTGACAGGACTAAAATATCTTGAATACCTTTCTTATATTTACTATTAGAAAGAGATGTAGTGAGATTAAATTTATTTAGTTCGTAAACAACAGAATCGACACCATTGTTGTTTTTATCATTTTTATAATCATCATCTCCATTCGATAGAAATTACTTCCCAAAATTTTTACTAAATAACGCTACTCTAAAATGCCAAAATGTTATACTTTACAAAAGTCATATATACAGCTCATTTCTATTTATATTTCTGATTTTTCATTCTATTTGTTACTCACTAGTTATATATCTCCTTTACTTCAACAAAAACACTGTGTCTACATTTCTTTTATTTTTTTTCAATTCACACGGTTTCTAGAAGAAAGATCTATAATAATAAGCAGTCCCTTCCCTTTGTATCTGTTAGGCATTTCATTTTTACTTGTGTGTGTGCGACTCAAACCTACATCTTGAATACGATGATGAAAAAGAACTTAACCTTTGGACAGGCTGCAAGTTTTCGACAGTGGTCAGGGATCGTTTGGTCTCCGGCATGATGAGCTTGGAGTAGCAGATGGCGGCCGGGGCTGACATCACACTCGCCGTCACCAGGTGAGCTGGCTCCGCTCCGAACCCTATATATGTTGCTAGGATTGTACCTGTAGGGACAATTTAGACCTTAGTGAAAGCACATTCTTTTTATACCATGTATAGATAAGCTTGGCCTGTGTTTGACCACAATCTCACCATGGTCAGTGATGATATGGCTGATTGGGGTAAGCACACAAAGCCTAGAATGTATCTGGCTCTCAAGTGTAGCTGTCGGAACGGTGCTTTGCGACAGATTTTTCAATTTGAGGGTTGTAGCTAAGCCACCGTGCTATAATTTTTATGTTTTCCTTCATAAGCTCAACCTCATTGCAGGATTTGGAACCGCGACCTTCGTCTTGACATTCAACTTCTCTACCACTGAGCTATCATCGCCCGACCCGAACAACCTATACAGAGTGATTTTAGGAGGGTATAGTAGGCTGAAATGAAATTGAAGTAGGTATCTTATAGAGGTCATAAAAAAGTTATTTTAGTGTGGAAAACAACACTAAAATATTATCATACAAATTGTAAAAAAAAATCTAAAAATAGTCAACCTAAGTCTGAATACCTATTAGATGACTGGAGTATTAAAAACAGAGAAATTGTTGTGAAATGTAAACTTATCGTAAAAACAAAAGGTTGCGAAAACATACTCATATGTTGGCTTACAACATTTGAGTATGTTTTCGCAACTACGTTATCATAATGTGGGTTATGAATATTTATTTATGATAAATATACGCCGTACGGTGTTATTACTTCAAAATCAATAGTGCACAATCTTAATAACCATGTAAATTATATATACTAGCATACTTATATGAAGATTTGGCACCAATGTCTACGTTAGGACCGTAGGAAATTTCAGGTTTCATTTTCCTGCATTGATATGTCAGGCAGATGCCACTTCGATATACCTAAATAGGTATATATATCAAGCGTTTGGTATATAGTAGGTGCATAAACTGTGTTTTTTACCTACTAATATCTTGAAAGACATGCGTGGTGACTATTTGTAACCAATGAGAACGAACGAAGAACGATAAGAAAATAATATTATGTTCTATCTAGGTAATAATTTAGATTTTTAGTATCGATAACCGGTTTAACAGACACCACCATTTAATTATATTTTACAAAAGTATGTTTTATAGCACGTATATAATATTAAAACAGCTGTATTTGCGAATCAATAAGATAGTTTATTGATCAAATAAAAAACAAGTTATTTAGTGCCGAGAATTAAAATAATTTGTCTGATTAGATAGAAGTAAAACTTGTAAAGCTATTTCAATTTAATGTGACAATGGAATTCAAATACGGAGTACCAAGCTATTATATAATAATACCACTTAATTACCAGAAACTGTTGCGAAGCCTGATGCCATGACGACGTGGATTTCCGAAGGTGTAAGCAAATTTATGTAAGGTTTGACTAGAAGCACTGATTCAGTCTGAAAAAATAAAAATTGTGATTTAAATTATCCGTCAGTATTTTCTTGCTCTATAATAATTATCATTTATACAGAATAAAAGTTTGAGTAACAATAGGTATCAGAAACAAAACATAAATTACCAAAAAAGGAGCTTGGAAAAAAGTTTGAATAACGCTGGTCTCTAAACGTAACTGTCAACTATTTACAAAAACCCATAAATAAGGATAGTGTAGGTATGAGCTAAAATATAGATTGATAACAAAGGATAAAGCGAGTTAAGATCGTTCTCAACGATATATTATCACTGAGTAACTGGTATATTAGATAACCTACCATTCCCAAAAACACGTTTCCTACAGCGATGACGCTCTCACACACAGTAGTTCCAGTGGCCGCCTTCAGCAGCTGACCCAGCTTTAAGCAGAACCACTGGAGCGCGCCCCAGAAGAACAGGACCTCCACCAGCATACTGAAGAAGAAGATGATGGGGAGGTTCTGGAAATTGAAATTATATTCTGTATATCTTAACGAAGGTTAGGGAGAACGGTGGGCCGACAGGCGCGGATCCAGGATTTGGTAAAATTGATATATAAATAAATAACTTTAAAAAAACGGCAAGACAAAAAAATAAAAATAAATAAATAAAGAAAGAAATAACATTTATTCTAGACAACACACAACATTACATTATGACATACAGTATAATACATTGAACGATACTAAATAAAAAAAAAGTAAAAACAGAGTAACATACAATAATGTAATGTTGCGTGATGCCCGCAATAGGCCCCGACTAACGACTACTAGGAAATAAGTAGGTAACGTTTAACAAAAAGAAAACCGCCTTCAAAAACACTAAAAAGTATAAAATAATAACTAAGTACAAACTTCAAAACTGTCAAATTGGACGAAATATTATTTGATAACATATTGTTGAAAATAAATGTAGGTAAGTACCTATCATATATATGGTAATATAAATGACTAGAGATCTTCTATGATAACTAGATGGATTACGCTTTAAAGATAGTTTATCTAATTAATTCGTCTCGTCACTTTTACCAGATCAAACTGGTAATTGCGATTATCGATAACTTTGAACATTTTTCTCTGAAAGAGATAATCGACAAAACCGATTAATACTATTTAATTAACCGGTTATTTTTAAATCACTTTTAGAGGTAAAATGAAGTAAAAATTTACTTACTCTGAATGCAAAAACTCGTTCAGTCTGTACAAGTAGGGATCCAAAGACGAATTCCGCGCCTTCTACTCCATACGACAAAAATGTCGCCACCTGCAAGAATATGGTGAAATATTATTTATTATTATTATTTATTCGGAAAACCAACAGCTGATGACATAGGAATATACACATTATACATGATGTGTGAGCCATTTAAAGGTCTTCACCAATAGAAAAGGAAAACAATAAAAAAATCAAGAAACAATGTTGTAAGCCTATTCGAGAGTTAATAGTTGTAGGTTCGTCATAAAACGTTAGCTAAACTAATATGAAAAGAAGTGCCCACTAAACCGCTGCCTCAGCGCTGGTGTGCTGGTATTAAATAGATCAATATCCATCAAGTTCGAGATAGTGTTATTGTATGCGTCGCTAGTCCGCCACAGGAATGAATTTTGCCTATAGTTGGTAGACACTGAAGGTAGAAAGAAAAGAGGGTTATGCCTAAGACGTTTGGATGGAACATTAAGTCGTATCTTTGAGAGCAAATCGGGGCAATCTACGGATCCGTTGACGATTTTAGAAAAAAATATAATATCGGCAATTTCACGTCGCGAAGTCAATGGTAAAAGGTGATGCTTCCTGCATAAACCTAGGTAATCAGAAGTATCTACATTCAAACGTAGTCGGTAACATAAGTATTTTAAGAATGTTTTCTGTATGTTCTCGATACGTGATATATAGGTATTGTACCTGGGATTCCATACTTGGGACGCGTACTCCAGGTTGCTTCTAACATAAGTGCAATAGAGTATTTTTAATGTTTTGGCCTTGTTGAAGTTCCTGGAGTTACGCATCACAAAACCAAGAGCTCTTAAGGCCTTTGTAATAATGTGGTTAATGTGGTCATCGAATATTAGTTTGGAATCGTGAATGACACCCAAATCGCGCACGTTTTGCTGTTTTACTAATTGTTGACCCTTCAGAGAGTAACTGGAATTTATTATGGTTTTTTTACGCGTGAATGACATGACCGTACATTTCTCAGGATTAAGGTCTAATTTATTAAGGGTACAATAATCAGATAAACGATTAAGATCAGCTTGGAGCTTCTCGATATCATATTGTGATGAAACAACTGAGTATATCTTCATATCGTCAGCAAAGCATAGGAGACGGGAGAATTGAAAACAGTGCTCGATGTCGTTCACAAAGATTATGAAAAGCAATGGTCCCAGCAGGGAACCTTGTGGTACTCCGCTGGGGACCGGAATCCATGCAGAAACATAATTGTTTATGACCACTGCTTGTGACCTATTCTCGAGATAAGATGAAAACCATCTCAAAAGATCCCCTCTTATTCCGATGCCGTACAACTTCGTAATCAGCAGGCTGTGGTCAATCCGATCAAAGGCCTTACTGTAATCACTATACACTACATCAACCTGATGGCCCCTGTCCATTGCGTCATTTCATTATGACGAAATTAATATCTAAAACAGCAAAGTTCGAACGCTGAGTTTATGACTGTGTTACATTATATACTAACGACCCGTCCTGGCTTCGCACGGGTACAATTTAGATTTAATAATTTGCCTATGAAAGTTATTTTTTTGGCGACTTGGTTCCAAAACTTTAATTAGGAAGTAAGTAGGTCATACAAACTTTCCGAAAAATAATAATTACATGATGGTGTAAACCGTTTTAAAATCCGTTGCGCGGCTTAGAAGGAGTTAGCGGATAAACAGACAGACACGGAATGCAACATCCTTTTATGCTATTACAATAAAATCTCTATATAATTGTAATTGAGACTAAAATCACTTGAGATATTGTAGCGTTCCACCGACTTGTGTATGGCAGATTCCATAGCGTGAACATGACGTGAATTCCAAAATGTTGCCATTAAAAAAACTACCTTATCAGAGAAACACTGCAACGCCATCCGGCCCTCCTTCCACCTGATGACGACTAAGCCCAGGATGAACTGCAGCAGCAGTCCCATGATCACGCTGCGCCAGTTCACGCGGCCAGGGTGCGAGGAGAATACGAATCCTGCATTCATTGTATTTTTTTTCGATATAAATTCAGTTCAGTGATGACGTGGCGATGGTGGTAAGCACACAAAGCCTAGAAGGGAACTGACTCTCAAGTGCAGCTGTCGGTCATGTATAACAAATTAGAGCATTCAGAAGAATAACTTATAAATCTTCATATATTTTTTTTCATTTCATTTTAGAAAGCTAAGAATTTGAAGATCTCGGTTTTTTACCACATTAAAATAAAGCTCAAAGTATGTGTAAGTTATTGGTATTTTTTTTGTATAATTTCACTAAAAAGTTAAATAAACACAGTTACTTGATAACAGTAGAATAGCCAAGCCCAGCAAGGAGATGAGTCTCTCAAGTGAGTCTCACAAGTAGCCATCGATAATAGCCACCACCAGTAGAATCTACTGTTAATGACTTACCTAATAACAGTAGAACAGCGAAACCCAGCAAGGATATGAATTTTTCAAGTCAGTACCTAGTATTCCAGTACAAATAAGCAATAATAGCCACACCAGTAGAATCTACTGTTAATGACTTACCTAATAACAGTAAAACAGCCAAGCCCAGCAAGGATATGAGTCTCTCAGGCGAGTCCTTAGTGTCCCAGTACAAGTAGCCAGCGATAATAGCCACCACCACCAGCGAGAAACACCAGCGGAACCAACTGTTGAAAGTTAATACGTAAACATTACGAAAATTCACTGTCTGAAGTATCGCCAACACCAACATATACAGAATGATTTTATAAAAACAACAAATTAGCAAGCATTAAAATACGCTTCAATAAGTAGAGCTATTAATTTTTCATCACTGCGTTTCAGAGTCCAAGTAAAGGCGATAGGCGATAGTTTTGCTCTTATGCTAAACTTCAAATTGTCCTAACATCGTAATGTTAAAGCTGGGGCTCCTCAGATTTTGTAGGATTATTGATAATTATGTTTAATATTATGTACGTAGTATATTAATTATTCTATGATATTGGTGCCGATTCAGAGTCGATAGTCGATAGTCCGATCATCGTTGTCAAATTCGTGTATCGATTTTCGGAGTAGGCCCTCTGTTGTTTACGAACTTAACTAATATTAGACAAGTCACCTCTCTTTCATGTTAACCTTATTGAAAAAAGATAGAACATTTTTAATGCTGTCAGTTTAATCCATCCGTCGTAATGTACGGGTCCGAGTCGTGACCAATAAAGATCGCGCTTAAATTCACGTTGAAATATGTGATCGGACTAAACTGACAGGACTAAAATATCTTGCATCCCTTTCTTATATATACTTTTAGAAAGAGATATAGTGAGATTAAATTTATTTAGTTCGTAAACAACAGAATCAGCACCATTATCGTTTTTTTTTTGCCCTAATATAACCACCTACAAGCATACACCGATCGACTCTCATAGTCGTTTGAAAATAGAACCAAAATTTTGACGTTACTACCAGCAGTCATCGAGTTGCATTTATGATGATAGACTTACCAAAATGTCCATAAATGGTCAGTCACAGTAGTCACTTTATTCCATACAGTCCTTTCGAACCACTTCCCGAAGTATTTCTTCACAACTAAGAAGTAAATCAGGAAGAAATAGACGATAGTCATCAGGGCTATAAGGCTGCCGAATCCGAAGCATAGCTCTAGGGGCTCTGTAGCTAAAAAAAAATATTATCGTTACAAAAAAGACAGTAAGAAAAACTTAAAAGGCGATAAAATACAGCCAAATTTTCAGGGAATATTGTACTGATAATTATGAAAAATTTACAATAATCCTGAAAAGGCTACTTATTGAAAAGTAACCTGTATAAGTCAGTAATTTTAGGCGGCATTTAGAGACGAAGTTCGTAGGTTCGAATCCTACAATGAGCTTGAGCAAAACATCGTGATAACACCATAGCATGGTGGTAGGGCACTTTGTAGTAGGTAACCGCCTGGCTGTCTACCACCATGAAGTTGAAAATCTATCCCCTTATGCTTCCGATGTGTTCCGATAACTGAACTTGAGAGCCAGTTGCCTTCTAGGCTTTGTGTGCTTACCACCTTCGCCCAGATACAAGTACATAGTAAAAAAAATGGTATCGCTTACTGTATTTCAAATAATAATATAAACACCCAAAGAAGTATCCAATAACTAGTCCGTTAATTATGAACAACATGATAGTCTTCACTGAAGAGCCATTCTTCTGGAAGAAGTCCTCGGTCGAGTGGCCGACGCCATGAAGAGTTGTCTCCAGCCAGCCAGACGGTTGGTAGTCGAGGCTCTCGAAGATTATCTAGAAAAAAGTGATAGGCTCTGAAGATGAAAGATATGGTATAATAGTAAAAAGTTTTCTGAAAGTTATACTTTCAATTAAGGTGACGTTATACGAGAAATGATGATTCTAGATTAAGTTTTCTCTATTTTTTCGTTGCAAATGATTTGTCCTTAAGTATCTTATTATTTGATCTATCCAAATAACATGAAACTATTAACATAGATTTTGAGATCTAATAGAAAGGGTTTTTTTTTATTTTTTTAAAGTGCAAAAGTTGGTAGCCTTTGATGGCTGCAGCAACCTTACCGGACAAATCGGCGAGCGCAGAGGGCTCTCAGCCCGGCAAAAACATTTAGGTAACAACGCCTGAGGGCACCCCCGAATGGGGTACGAACCTCGGCTAGAAAGGGAATAGTTTTCTTACTTTATTAAAAAAATGCTTAGTTTTTTTTTAAATACATAATTTTCGCTTCGCCTGTCTCCCTTGTCCCCGATAGTTTAGTAAGGGATGAAGTCATTCGCGGAGAGCATTCTCTTAATAATAAAATAAATCAATCAACATATTTCTTTATATTTGAAGGAAAAAGTCACGTAATAATCGTATTAGTCGTATTAATATCGATTAACGTTCCTTTATAGGCTTTATGTGCTTATCACCTTCGGCTGACAGACCAGTACAAAAAAAAATGTGTTCGCGCCCAACGAAGGTATTACGTGCTCATTGTGTTGCAAATTTATTGTAAATACCCTACTCTTAATTCTTCCTGTTCAAATTAATTTCGTTGCGCGACTACAAGCTTTTCTTTTATACTGGACTAAGTACCTACTATCGGTTACGGTCATTCGCGTGTGCTCTGTTCTATCAATCAAACTTTCCACGCCACCGCTTTTCTGGAGGCAGCTTAGTGCATCATCAGCACGGCTTCGTCCACTCTTACATACGAAGGAAGAACGCGCCAGGACGTCTCCAAATCAGAGGTGAGTGGTTGTGTAGCTTTTCCTAGATTATTGTTAAATGTGTCTCCCCGCTATTTTTTTTTATTAAGTCGGTAGGTAGGTAAATTTCCTATGGTGACACGTTTAGTTTCACCAATGTAGGTAAGGTCAAAAAAAATTATTTGAGATGTGAAATACCTACATTATACTTTTATGAAAAGTACTTGAAATACTACATACCTACGTATTTTCTAATAGATTTCTGTACCTTACTAATTTTAAAAAGAGGTAGGTAAATAAAGTTTGTATGTTCGGATGTAGGAGGTAATTTCTGGAGTTACGGGTCCGATTCGAAAAAAAATAATATTTTCTATAATATCCATCATCCCTGGCTTTCAGAAAAATCTATTTCGCTCGGCAAAATGGGATAAAGTGATAGGATAAATTATCGTTAGCATTAACATCGCAATTTCCTTGTCAAAAAATTTTATTCATTAAATGTTGACTCGGTCAAGGGCGAGTCAGTCTCGCGTGCCGTTAATCCGTGCTTGACTTGACTAAATATTGTCTATTATCAGACTTTTTTTTAAGATAATTTAATTTAAATTATTAATTTACAATAGATACCTAATTACATAAAATAAAACTAAACTACATAACCATAAATGTAAATAAAAATAACTTAACTTCTTAGGATTATATTTTTAGGGTTCCGTGTTCGATGTATTGTCACCTGCAACGTAACATGCACACGTGTGTATAATCACAACGTACCTAGTAGGTAGATAATTAAATTAGTTCACTTGCACTACCTACAATAGAGAAGTACTATATTTTTTGTTTATATTTTTTATTCATTTTCGGGATAAAACCTTTGTGAAAAATATACCTAAAAAAACCGTGACCTTGTTCCGTTTCTTGTTGACTTCCAAACCGGTCGCGGTTGTAGCTTAAATTATTTTGATATTCATAAGTGCCCTTGAACGGTCTGAATTAGTCAAAATATTATACCTTAGCCGTTCCCCGCAGCTTCACTCGCGTTACCGGGATAAAAAAGTAGCCTATAACCTTCAGCGATAATGTAGCTTCCTATTAGTGAAATAATTTTTCGATTCGGACCAATAACTCCGGAGACGAGCGCGTTATATACATAGGTACTACAATTTTTACACCCAGTCTTAAGATAAATAGACATGTTTGTACCGGATGGGAATGGAACTCACGACCTGCAACATGGTACTTGTCCCCTCCATAGTCTACACGTCAAAATTCATCACAGTGTAGTAATGAAAAGGTCTCAGAATTACTTTCACGCAAGGGCGAATTAGCAAATTTTTTTGAAACTGTGGAATGGGAATTCCAGGGGGGCAGCTGACCCTTCCCTGCCCCCAGCCCCCCCCCCCCCCCCGCCCCTCGGTACGCCCATGCTTTCACGTTATTATTAACGTGATGGACACTAACCTCTCCAGCTTGTCCATTTTTTTCATGAAAGGGTTCCATCTCCAGACCACTGTCATTGTTTTGCTGTAAAATAATAAAATATAAATGATAAAAAATTTAACCGGACAAGTGCGTGTCTGACGCGGGTTTAAATCAGGGTTCGCCGATATAATAATGTTTATATATCAGCGGATATATATCAATTGATTTTTGGGTACGGAACCCTAAAAGAAAAACTAAAGTAGGTATTCAATCCCTAAGGGGTTAGAGTAGGATATCGCTAAGAATCTAGTATAAAATAAATAGATAAATCAATAACTGAATAATCAATTATAATTCATAATAATCTACCTTTTCTAAATCAACACTTTATAAATCCTCAATTCGCTGAAAATAGGCTTGGAAATATCGACACGAGTGGAAACAGCGATAAAAAATAACAACCAACTAAGTTTATCTAAATGTAAAAAAAATAAACTTGATTAGTGCTGCGACAGGCTTCGAGATTCGCGCGTTCGTAACTACATTTCGCAATATATATTGTGAGGTGAATGTTATATTGAAATAAGGTTGTAATTTGTATGTGCAGCAATGATGGCAGGTACAGACACTATAAATTACCGAGAACCAGTTCCATACAAAAGTAGGTTCCCATATCAGTGAATAAAATGTATCAAGCAGTAGGCTAGCTTATTTTATTTCTTACCCTAAATACCTACTTATAGTGCTAGAAGTTAACTACCCCTAACTAACTAACTGGGATCACTCAGCATGTCATGATGCAGCGCGCTTGTCAAACAGTAGCAGTAAATCTGGACTGTTTTTTTTTGCGATTGCAGCGCAACACCATCTAGATGGACATTTTACTTACAAACGAAAAAAGAACAAGAAAGTCAATAAAAAAAAATTATTGAGACTACTGTAAAAAAAAAATGTTTAATAATGGTGCCGATTCTGTTGTTTACGAACTTAACTAATATTAGACAAGTCACCTCTCTTTCATTTTAACCTTATTGAAAAAAGATAGAACATTTTTAATGCTGTCAGTTTAATCCACACCGTCGTAATGTACGGGTAAATAGTCGTGACCAATAAAGATCGCGCTTAAATTCACGTTGAAATGTGTGATCGGATTAAACTGACATGACTAAAATATCTTGCATCCCTTTCTTATATTTACTATTAGAAAGAGATATAGTGAGATTAAATTTATTTTAGTTCGTAAACAACAGAATCGGCACCACTGTAGGTATAATGTTTATCTATCTATCTATCTATCTGCTAGTTGAAAACAGAGTTCAAAATATTAAATAACGATGTAGTAAATAGTTACAGTAACAACACTATGATGAAGATTAAGTACCTAACTGGAAATCAAAGCAATAAAAAAATATCACTGAATTCAAGGAGTTTGTTATGAATCGCCAATACACTTCGTTGCATGCAACACAATGCATTTCTTATTTAATATTTTAAAAATGCGGTTTATATATCTGTATTTTTTTATTGTGTTGACTTAAAAGCTTTTATTAATAACAGACTATACAATATTTACAATGAGGAATAACAACAAAAAAATCTAAAATAGTCCGTCAGTTAGATTATCAAAAAATATTGGATGGGTACGTATTTTTTATTTTCCGAAAACAAAAAATAACGAAGATACAGTGCGTTAAAATTTTCCGGTCTGCAAAAAGTGTACTAAAAAGTAGTTGTACAATGACGTCACAAGCCCCAATCCTGCACTTTGATGGGACTTATCTTTGTAATTTCTTATTGATTTGATAAAATAAAAAATATGTATCCAATATTTTTTGATAATCTAACTGACGGACTAATTAGATTTTTTTGTTGTTATTCCTCATTATTTACAACAAATATACAAACTACAGAAGAAGAGTTAGAAGCTTGATTTTTATGTCTCCAAAGGACCACTGAAATATTTGATAATAATTTTAATTTAACCTACGCGTTCTTGAGAAATGATGTCTTGATAGACAGACTTCGACGTGACCATTTAAGTGTTTCTTATATAATTATAAATTATTTTTAAAACTAAAAAATATTTTTTCTCTGATTTGGTTCATCCAAATTACTTGAAAATATGATCATACATTCTGAAATATAATGGAAAGGGAATAGTATTCTTACATTTTTTAAAATAGGCTTGGTTTTTTTTTTAACATAAAACCGCCTTTTTTACTAAAAGCGAGCCTCGCCTATCTCGCTTGTCTCCATCAGTTCAGTAGGTTAGGTAGTAGTTAGAGACGTAGTCATTCGCGGAGAGCATCCTCTTAAGGGTAACCCTTCGGTTGGAGCGTTAAATTCAAATTTTATCACGTTTTTTGCTAATTGCAGCTCAGTTATTTAACGCCCCAACCGAAGCCTCCACCTTAAGGATTTGTGTAAATTGGCTGGAATATACCTAACTATACCTAATTGTTGGAGATATCTGAAAATGTCATGCCGGGATTCGGCAAGCAAACGGTCCCACACGCAAAGATGGGGTGGTCTCTAGTAAATCCTTACATAATATTATAAACGCAAAAGTAAGTCTGTCTGTCTGTCTGCCGCGCTTTCACGCCAAAACTAATGAACCAATTTAAATGAAATTTGGTACATAGTAGTCTATAGCCTGACAAAAGACAGTTTTAGGAAATAGGGGATGAAAGTTTGTATGGAAATATATAAGGTTTATGTGAATGTATAAAAATGCTACCCAAAGACACTGTTCCAAGTTCCATAGCTAGTAAATATGATAATACGTACAATATTTCCTTTTGGCACGGGCGAATCTCCACGGTACTGCATGACCATCTTGAATTATTATAATGTCCACGTTTGAATCTCAAACTGTTCGATGATTGCAGTTTATATAAACTATCTTATGCCACGACAGGTAGTTTGTGTTTGATTACACTGATCGATGCGCCGAATCTTAACATCTGTAAAGAGTAAAAAGATCCGTAAAAAGATTAGTAAGTATCTAACATGAATAACTGAAATTAAAAAAAATATGAGACCCCTGAAACTCACAAGAAAATTAGTCATAATTTCCAAAAGGCTGAGCGGATTATCTTGAAACATAGCTAGGAACACTCTCGATTAAGACACCTATCAAACAAAAAAAACAAATCATAATCGGTCCATCCGTTCAGGAGCTATAATGCCACAGATAAACAGAAACGTCAAACTTATAACACCCAGTCGTTTTGGGTACGAAACCCTAATAAAGTCACCTATTCCCTTTATATACACTCGAGAGCAATGAATTCGGGTCACTTTAACTCCATTCGTGAGCTCAAAATTGCTCTCACAGAGGAATGGGAGAATATTCCCCAAAATCGTATAAGGAACTTGGTAGCCAAACCGCGTAAACGCAGTAATGGAAGCACGAGGAGGCAATACAAAGTATTAAAATGAAAGAAAATCGTAATGTTGTTCAAATATGTCATGTTTCCTATTCTTAGTTTCCGAGATTTATAGGTTTCTTTAGTGATTTATTGCTCTCGAGTGTATTTAGATATTTTTACACCTTAGGTTACAAATGGACTTTTCGTAGGGATTAATTTATTTTTAAATAAATTAAGCCTAATTAATTATAACTTAGTGTTGATAATTATAGCATTCTAAAGTTGAAAGATATCGCATTCCTTAATTATATCATAATGAGTAGGTAAAATAAATCAACGTTATCAAATCGTGTTTAGGATTATCCGTAGTTCCCCGTATTATCTGCATTATGATAAGAATCATCAAATTATGTTACACTCATTTAAATTTATTCAAGGCCTAAGAATTGTACTGCAAAAATTAACATTATCTACAGATAAAATACATATTTGATAAAGTACCTAGTATTATTAAATATTTTTAGTGATCTAAAAATATTGTCTAAATCTTAGATAATTATGTCGTTTTTAGGGTTCCGTATTTCAAAAGCAAAACAGAACCATTTTATGATCACTTGGTTGCCCGTATGTCTGCCTGTCCGTGTGTCAAGACCCTTTTTCTCAGGTATGCGTGGAGGTATCAAGTTGAAATTAATATAAAAAAACAAAGGTCAACGTAACAAATATACGCACATTTTTGTCACATTTATGATAAGCAATTTAAAAAAACCGGACAAGTGCGAGTCTGACTCACGCACCGAGGATTCCTTACGAACTTAACTTTGTACTAGAGTGTAACTAAAAATGTATGCTTTTCGCAATTTTTCCTTTATCTGTGCTATAAGACGTGGCTTCGTACCCTTGCGAGTGTCAACAATTTGCAGCTTAAACGGCTGTATCTTTTGACTTAGAAGTTCGATTTTTTCACAACTCGAAGGGACAGTAGACTTAAGTATTTGATATGAATTTCAGCTTGATAATTCCACGCCTTCCTGAGAAAAAGGGTCTTGACAGACAGACAGACGGACAACAAAGTGATCCGTTCCGTTTTTTCCTTTTGAGATACGGAACACTATTATTTGAACTGTTTATTTCAAAGCACAAAAATTACACTTTTACATAGAGGTTTCAAATCGTACTTAATTAAATATTAATAGCACAGAGAAAGATAATAAATATACTACGTACAATAATGAATACCTAATAGGTAATGCTTTAACAGATTATTGGAGTCTGACACCGCATACTTCCCCTCCACAAAGTATTGTTAATTTGCTTTTAATTTGTCTCTGATTTAGCCCAGACATGGATTCGACTATACTATATTTATTAGATACTTTGCGTTGCGAGTAAACAAAAACCTACACGGTACTTCAAGGAACTTATAGAATCATGAAATTTACCATGAACCCAAGTCACACGGCACAAGTACCTAATGAATGCGATGATGTTTTCTTTCGCCGAATCCTTATGATCATTGTAGGATTCGAACCCGCGACCTTCGTCTCGGCATTCTACGTCATTACCACTGAGCTATCAGCCTTAAAACCAAGTTCGGTTTTCGCAAGACTCAGGACAAACACACATGTTCATGCACACAAGTGTTTCGGCGTGATATATGGGTATAATAACCAACCACGAAAACTGGTTGTCGTTTTCACATAAGGATCAAACCTCTATTAAAATAATTTGTGATTAAATCCATAATATGTGGCGCTAATAGTACTTAGCGAGAAACTATGAAGTCCTATTACCTACCATTACACGCTGTCATACCTACCTAGGTACTTACATATATTTATTTAAAAAAATAAGATTAAATAGGCATTATAATGATTAGATATACCTACATATAAAGACAAATCGTCCTCGCATACTAAGAGATAACTAGAATAATAAAAAAAAACAAGTAATTATGAACTCACCTTTAATTAAAATGAAAAAAACAATACTTATTTTCTAGAGACACAAACACTATTAAAATGATATCATGCACTGTTAATAAATGAAAAAAATAAAACGAAGTAACACGATTATAAAAATATTTTAAAACAAATAAATTATATAAAACGACGGCTGCGTCCGCGCGTTCAGAAATCGCGCGGCAGACTGATGAAAATTTGAGTGAGACTACCACCATCGTATTGCCGGAAAAGCGAATTATGTTTATCGATAACTTGTAAACAACACTGCCTATATGTATGTAGTTCGAATTATTTTCAAAACAGTTGTTACATTGACCTATTGTCTATACATGTTTTGTTTGGTTATGTACCTACAAACTGCAATCCCTCATATCTTTGACTGCAATACTTACCAGTGCACATTAATATCTGCATTGCTCTGGTGGCAAAAATATTACATAATTTCAGGAGTTTGAGCATTACCATTACAAAGATATGACAGTTAGGGTCGGTTGCTCGTACATTTTAGTTAAAGTTATAGTCAAAGTTAACTTAGGTAACTATTACCATGCTTTGACCGTAGAGTCACTTTGACGATGACCGATATCCCTCGGTCAGTTATGTTTATGGTTAAAATTTTATTTAAAGTGACACGAGCAACCCAGTTTGCTTTCGGCGATTAAAGTTAACTATAACCGTAACCTAACTTATAACCTTGGTACTATGACCGCGCTTTATGCAACCGACCCTTAGAAGTTTATCGTGAATCTCTGGTAGAAGCCTTATGGTCGTAGCACATATCAACGCGGAAAGGGATCGTCACCGTATCGATTCGCTGTCAACCAGGCGTCAATCTAACGTAAGCACGTATCAAAAGCGGATCGGCAGCTCCGGGAGTCGACTCGGCTACTCGGGACTACGAGCCGTAACTTGGCGACGCCTAGCCGTAAGCCATTCATGGGTGCTATTCTGTAAGGCAATATCAGCTCGACGACAAATTCGACTCTGTCTCTACCGTTTACTAAGCTATCACGTGAGAAGTCCGTTGTACGCGGCATCGTTGCTCGACGACGAATAAAAACGTAGAGAATAGCATAGCTTGTCGCGAGGCGAGGCGATTACGTTACGTTTCCGATTAGTGTGCGTTTCAGTAGGGAGTTTCATACAAAGAATACAAAACGGCTCGAGTTGATACGGTGACGATCCCTTTCCGAGTTGGTATGTGTGCTACGACCATCACACCCACTTAAGTTTACTCGTTACGACAGATCTTCAAATAAGGCAAAAAAAAGCTTCCACACATCGGTTATTCCCCTATTGCAAATGTCCATAGGCAGCGGTGATCACTAAGGTAAACTATGATTAAAAATTTAAAATTAGCCTAAGATACTCCTTATAATGTAAGCTATCTGCAGTGTAAGTCCCATCAAAATCAGTCTGTTTGTTTCATGTAATCTCCGGAACTGCTGGTTTCGGAGATTTTTTACTACCTATAGACCTGTTTGACCACAATCTCAAAGTGGCCAGTGATGATGTGTCCGATGGTGGTAATCACACAAAGCCTAAAACGGAACTGGCTCTTAAGCAGCTGTCGGAACACACCGGAAGGTGCTTGGCGACAGAAAGTCATCCACTAAATATGTTTTGTCGAAAATAGGGTATATCTGGTAAAACTGCGCGGCGGAAATAAAGTTAAATCTAATAATAAAAATTAATATCATTATTTCATCGATATATTGGCATCACTAGCCGCACAGTATGTTTACTGAACGTGTAATATTTAGTTTGTTACTTATCTTATAGCTATTTATTTATATATTTTTCAATATTACAAAACAACATTGTCTCCTCACAGCTGTGGAATAATAACAAAGAGTTGTTATAATTTGCATAACATGTATATTATTTTTTGTTTTTTTTCAAGAAAATAGATATTTTATTCTATAAATATACAATATTTACAATTATTTACAACAAATATACAAACTATATATAAAAAAAATCCTCGAGGCGGCCGCTGCTGCCAATCAACGGCAAGGTTCCCAGAAGGCTGGCAGCGTATATTATTAAATTATTCCTAGTCGCTCTACAGTCGCTGTCTGCTTTTGTTTGTTTCCCGGGCCCCGGTTACTTCATCTAAATGTGTTATTTACGGATTGGACATGAATCTCAGGTGAGATTGGGGTTAGATAGGATACCATTCGACTTGACCGTCCTCCCCTAAACGCCTCACATTTTTTTTATTTACTATGTATAGGCCTGTGTTTAACCACAATCTCACCGTGGAAAGTGATGATGTGGCCGATGATGGTAAGCACACAAAGCCTAACGGAACTGGCTCTCTAGTGAAGCTGTTGGAACACACCGAAAGGTGCTTGGCGACAGATTGTCAACATGAGGGTAGTAGCCAGCCAGACGGGCACTACAGTGTTAGGGTACCACCGTGCTATGGTTTCCTCACATTGTATTCCTTCATCGTAAGCTCAAGATAATTATAGGATTCGAACACACGACCTTCGAAATGAACCCCAGATAAGGTAAATGGCCCATTACTCGTCAGTTTTAGAACTTTGCTGTGTTTACAGCTCTGCTACGTCATAGTTAATTAACTTAGAAAAATATTTTTTTTATTGATGAGTAGATAATTTATTCCTCCTTATAATAGATATAATATTATAATGATAAAATAATAATAAGGTAATAAAATATTGGTTTTAAAAAAAAGAAGCCATTTGTACCAGTATCCGACAGGTTTGCTGTAGATATCGTCAAAACGTCCTAGAACTCGTCAATTTTTAACACTAATTTGAACTCTATTTGCTTTACACTTAAGTTCATATTATATTTCATAATATTTGAAATTTATTTATTATTTACTAATTTAAGTATGGTTTTTGTTTCTCTTTTTTTAAACGACTTCAAAAAGGATGAGGTTCTCAATTCGTGTGCCCCGATTACTCGAAGACGCCTGGAACGATTTGGAAAAATCTTTTTTTGTTTGAAAGGGTATACTTTACAGGTGGTCCCATGGTCATCAGGTCAAGATCTGACGGTGGAATCCTGGAGATATCGAGGAAACTTCAAATTTTATAAGCACTTACAATGTCTCTCATATACTTTTTAAAGCTATTCAGATATTTGCGTCTGGTAGTCATCATTTACGTTGCTGAGCTGATGATGGAAGGTACAACTCCTTAACGGTTACGAGTTAGGGGATAAGTCTTAAATATTAGAGGACTTTTTAGACCGTTAGTTATATCATTTGATGTAATGATGGAAGGTACAACGATAGCTTATACTAGGCCAGTGATAAAATATAAGATAATAAGAATTGAAAAATAAAAAACTTTTAACAAAAAATAGAACCGACGTCAAAACAATAAAAAGTGTAGTTCATGTTCCATGGAAAATATCATGGTACCGCTGACTTCAAAACAGTGTCAGGTTGATTAGAGTTCCTACATGGTTATTTTATGCATTTTAGTGATTTGAAGTCGGTTCTATTTTTTGTTTAAAGTTTTTTATTTGTAAATTTGTCAGTTTAATAGGTTAGTTAGATAGTTTTAATTTATTATAATAAGAACCTGTATATTGCTGTGTGGTGACGGCGACGAATATCACCACCCCATCTGATCCCGTAGGGGGCGTACAAGTCGTCCGAGGGCAGGTATACCAGAGTACGGGCAGCAGCGTATCTCTGAGAACTATAACACCATAATGCGATCGCCAACCGAGCAGGTTACACTGGGATATCATAGAATTGAAATCTGAAGTTCGAAGAGAGACGGACACGATAATCTTGAAATCAAGAAACCTGCTCTAATTCTGTCAAAACCAGGAGCGATCACATACTGATTAGAGGCTCATTGAACCTCAATGCCAAACTCCAGAGATCCCGACTGATGAAGTCCCGATCGCTTTCGAGGAAGTGGACTCATATAACGAGACAAGGTGGAAACCATACGGCTGGGACTGAGTTCTTTAAGGCCTGCCATACAAAGTGAACCAAAAAGAGGATGAGGATGACGATATCAGAATCGTCACGTCAAAATCTGAGCTGCTGGGAGAGATGCAAAAGTTCGACAACGCAATCAATAGTCAGTCGATATCCATGCTTCAAATCTCAGAGCAAAGCTAACCTGACACTACACTGAAGATATCCCGGATGTCAGCCTGTACGAGATTAGAATGGCTCTCAAATAGTTCAAGAACAACAAGGCGCCTGGTGACGATGGAGTTACGGCTGAACTTCTGAAGGCGGGTGGCTCACCGATCCTTAGGGCCCTTCAGAAGTTATTTAATTCCGTCATACTTAAAGGCCAGACGCCGCAGGCATGGCACAGAGGTGTGGTGGTGCTCTTCTTCAAAAAGGGAGATAAAACCCTATTGAAGAATTACAGACCCATCACACTGCTGAGCCATGTTTACAAGTTGTTCTCGAGAGTCATCACGAACCGTCTCGCACGCAGGTTTGACGACTTCCAGCCTCCCGAACAAGCCGGGTTCCGAAAAGGCTTTAGCACCATAGACCACATACACACGCTGCGGCAAGTTATACAGAAGACCGAGGAGTATAACCAGCCATTATGCTTAGCGTTTGTGGACTATGAGAAAGCCTTCGATTCGATAGAAACCTGGGCCGTGCTGAGGTCTCTTCAAAGGTGCCAAATCGACTATCGGTATATCGAGGTGTTAAAGTGCTTGTACGAGAACGCCACCATGTCGGTCCGACTCCAGGACCAGAACTCGAAACCTATCCAACTGCAGCGAGGCGTGAAACAGGGAGACGTGATATCTCCGAAACTGTTCACCGCTGCATTGGAAGATGTCTTCAAGCTTCTGGACTGGAACGGATTTGGCATCAATGTCAATGGCGAGTACATCACGCACCTTCGATTTGCCGATGATATAATAGTCATAGCTGAAACCTTAGAAGACCTCGGTACAATGCTCGATGACCTCGGTAGAGTCTCTCAACAAGTGGGTTTAAAAATGAATATGGATAAGACGAAAATGATGTCGAACGTCCACGTGATCATGTTGCACCCACTCAAGTAAAGGTTGGAGACTCTGCACTCGAAGTTGTAGACGACTATATTTACCTAGGACAGATCATCCAACTAGGTAGGTCAAATTCGAGAACGAGGTCAGTCATCGAATTCATCTCGGCTGGGCATCGTTCGAGAAGCTCCGTAATATCTTCTCGTCCCAAATACCGACTTCGACCAGTGAGTGTTGCCAGTGATGACTTACGGAGCTGAGACGTGGTCGGTTACGATGGCCCTCATAAGAAGGCTCAAGGTCACCCAAAAAGCAATGGAGAGGGCTATGCTCAGTGTTTCCCTACGAGATTGATTCAGAAATTATGAGATCCGAACCAAAGTAACCGACATACCCGAAGAATTGCCAAACTCAAGTAGCAGTGGGCGGGGCATATTGCTCGTAGAACAGACGCCAGCCGCTGGAGCTATCTGGTTATCGAGTGGCGACCACGAACTGCAAGACGCAGCTTGAGCAGGCCCCCCACCGCTGGATGCGGGCAGCACAATACCGGCCATCGTGGAGATCCTTGGAGGAGGCCTTTGTTCAGCTGATATGATGATTACCTTACTTATAACTTGTGTAATTTTGGTTTCTTTTAATTCGAAATGTTCTTGACGAATTTAAGGTCGTTCTTTTGTACGTAGAATACACTCAAGATACTAGAACTCGTCAATTTTGTAAGTGACACATTGTTAACGTTGAAGTTCTTAACAAAAAATAATTATTCATTTTTTTTATTTTTAAAGTTATATATAGGAATATTTTTAGATAGAAATTCAATTAAAATTCCGTTTGGTTTTTAAAGTAATACACAATGTCGACATTAAGTGAATGTTTTCAACTGTGTCCCAGTTTTCGTCAAAATTGTATTAATTTTGACGAGTTCTAGGACCAACAGGGATTACCAGGTACCAGTAAATGTCATCAGCGATTAAAACAACGTAATAATAAAAATAACACAATATTATATGTTAAATGGTTAGATAATTTACTTGACTATTTCATAAAATAACAACACTTATCAATAGTCTGACCAATCCAGCAAGACATGAGATTTCATGTGGCATGCCGGAGTTCACATTCAGTAGCTGAACTCACAAAAAAATACAAAATTTCGAAGTGCTTACCTTTGATAGCTCCGTGTTCCGATACCATTACAGTTTTGAGTAAATTTTGCCATTCTAATCATGGAATATATTACGTAAAATATATTGCCATTAAATACTTTTAGGAAAATATTGGTAAAATTAAATAGTTGGCCTTTTTTTACAACCTGACGAGTATTGGGACACTGTCGACATTACCAGCGTTTACCCGTGTGTGAAGAATGTCCTAGGATATTATTAAAATGTAATTGTTGATTGGCGTGTATTATCCTTACTAATATTATAAAGGTGAAAGAAAGAAAGAAAAATCATTTATTCATGACAACACACAACATTAAAAAATTTAAAAATAAAAAGAGTACAAAAAAAAAACTAACAATAATGTAATGTTGCGCGATGTCAAGAATAGGTCCTGACTCAGCATAATGCTCAGATCGATAACTAAATATCAACCCTCGCTCTGGTTTTCAGTCAGGGCCTATATCTATGACATCACGAACATGCAGTGACACCGAGAAGCGCTCTAATATAAAAATTACATAAACAAAGAAAACATAATTAAAATAATAATAGTGAAAGTGTGTTTGTTTGTTTGTCCTTCTCAATAAAGCAACGAATCGATGTAATTTCTGGCATAGAGACAAGTTATGAGCCAGCAAAACCGCGGGGCCAAACCTAGTTGAGAATAAATAATATAATATCCTGGGACATTCTTCACACACGGTTATCTGATCCCAAACTAAGCAGAGCTTGTACTATAGACAACCAGTTAACTGATATACTACGTTTTTGTTGTAAATACATACTTACATAGATAATCACATCCAGACTCAGGACAAACAGACATCAATCATTCATGCACACAATTGTTTGTCCTGGATGGTTATCGAACCCACGACCGTGGCGTGATAGGTGGTGTTAACCAACTGCGCCAACTGGGTTGTTGAAATGTTTTTCTTTTACCGTATGTTGGCAACACATAAAGATTTGAATATTAATATTATTAATTCTTTTGTTCTTTTTCATTCTGTCTTCTCTCATTTGTCTCTCGTCTTGAATGTATATCCATCTAAATTTATAATATATTTTTCATTGCATAAAATTGTATTCTTTCATCAAATATATACAGTCCACTTATCGAAGAACTAATTAAGCCCTGTGTTCGACCCTGCGTCCTACACCGTACGTACCTACTCTATTTAGTTATAGAATAGTACATTTAATCCGGTTTGATCCACTATTTATTGCACCTCCTAAATTCCAGTAAAGCATTAGACCATATTTAGATAAGCAATAATAAGACTATCATAAATAAACGTTATTGGTTTTTTATCAATAATACCTATTGAATTTGCTTACGTAATGTGATCTGGATCATTTTGATAAAACCTTGATATCATTGAGATTGTGACGTTATAATGATTTAATTAGTAACTATGCAATGTCTCGTGTCCAATCAACTACTCTAATATTTCATACCCCAAATCTAGTAAAATTTAAGTTTTTAACCAGTCTGCCGGCGCTGTAAAATAAAATGAAAATCTAGGAAAGTCGTGAAAAGCAACTCTTTTGCAGGCGAATCTTGTCCTTATTGACTTTAAAAACGTTATTATTATAATTCTTATATTTTCCTATCAAGGTTTAAATTTAAATAACATTTAAAAATAATAAAAGCGTAACGGAAACTACTTGTTATAAACAAAAGCCATATGACAACAAAATTGTTGGGCCAAATACGGACAGCGACGCCAGTCTGGTTAATATATTTTGTCACTTTCTAATCACGTATGACAGAAAGAGCCGGAGCCATCTTTAGACATTTAGACCGTCTCATGTGCATGTTGACGTTATATACGACAGATTGCTCTACCACCGATTCTGAACTCCTATTTACACTTTTTATGGTTCTGTACCCAAAAGGTAAAACGGAACCCTATTACCACAGAGTAAGATATTATAGGTACTACGTATTACTTCGCTGTCTGTCTGTCACCAGGCTGTATCTCATGATCCGTGATAGTTAAACTACAAATACTAAGAAACAGAATAAAATAAATATATAAGGGGGCTCCCATACCTACTGCATGCTTTTTTGCCGTTTTTATAGATAATGTTACGGAACCCTACATGCGCGAGTCCGAATCGCACTTTGCCGCTTTTTACTAAGACTTGTATAAGGTACTTCAACGTCCTTGCGAAGTACTTTATCCAACCAAGGTAAATAACTATGTGGCTCAGCCACTCATAACAAGTCTCAAAAATCAAGTTCGTTAATGAGGACGAACCTGTTTTCGGCAGCAAATTTGCAGCACTAAAATTTGTGCAACAAAATGTTTTTTACACAAACTTCCTTAACGATTTAACTAAATAATTATGTCGAATTAAGATAATGTTGCTGTAGAGAGAGATAAGAGATGTTGCTGTGCCCGACAGGGTCCACAATGTATGTATTACATAATTACCACCTAAGGTGTACACATAGTGGAACGCAATTAAATAAATAAATAAATAACAGGTAGGTTAAATGCCTTCAGCATTTTTGGAGCAATGACCCGTCGTGGCAGGGCCACCTAAAATCCTTATTGACTTCGGAACCAGAGAACGACAAAATGTAACATTTGGTGAGAAAATTTAACAAATATTGGTGGTGGCCCTGCCAGGAAAACCCGTCCTGATAGGGCCACCCAAAAAACCCCTATAACTTCTGAACCAGGGAGCGATTAAATCTGATTTTCAGTAACAAAATATTCAAAATAGCAACAGACTCATATTTAGAATTCGTGTTGGTGGTAATACCGAGATACGCCACACACAAATCGCTAGCGAGTGAATTACCAGAGCACATGGTAAACATATTTCATGGATATTCTCTGGATCTACCAGTCGGATTCGGAAATTCTTTAACTTCTTTCACTAATAGGAAGCAAATAAACGTTTGAAGGTTATAGACTACTTTTTATCCCGGGAACGCGAGTGAAGCCGAGTGGAACAGCTAGTAAATAATACAAGGCAATAAATCTTCAAGTTAGATTATAAATGTATTTAAGATTCAAAATTCACTGACATTTACGATTCGATAAGTCAAATTGGTTCGCTAGGACAACAGTTACTGAGGGTGCCTCTTCGTAGGCACAATTTTTTTAATTATAATTTATTTTAGCATAACTGTTTTGGCATAAAGGTTTTAAGCATAAATTTATAAATATAAATTCATAGCAAAGTGTTCTTAAGGCATACTGTTTTTATAGGCATAACTTTAATTTAGTCCAATGTCCTTTATCATAATTTAAATAATCAGAAAAGAAAGGGCATAACTGTTGTATGACTAAAGATTTTCAAGTATAAAAAACTAAATGTATAAAAGACTTAAATCTCCCCATACATAGTACCTGCTGAACCAAGCCGCTATTTCAGCTGTAAAAACAAAGAAAGACAAATAAAAATCTTGTGACAGAGCGCTACAGATAGCTTCAGGTTGCGGCGGGGTGGCCCTTGGGCCACCCCGCCACCCTACATACACATTGTGATTGATTTTTAAAATACCACGTATTAACTATTAGCAAAGATTCCTTACTACAAAATTACGATGATCTTTCGAAAGTATCATATTGGTTTAATTTTTGCCTAGTACATTTTATGCTTACAAAGCAAACATTAATGTCTTAAGTTTCAATGCCAAAAAAAATATATGATTAGATGCCATTATAGTAAATTTATTAATGCAAATATTTACTATTCTAATATATTGTTATGATAAAATTCATAGTATTTAAATAAGTTATGCCAATAAATTTATTCGTAATTATCTTTATGCGAAATGAAGGTAATGCCAAAAAAATTATGCAACATTAATATGTGCAATTTAATTTTATGCATTCGAATATGGACCCGTTACTGATCGGTGTGTGAATAACTTTAAAAAACACAGTCTTGCTAACATTATTTATTTTCTGAACTTAACAACGAATTAAGTACATTATGCTATGGTAAATATATAATAAATTATGTCTAAACGGAACGTAATATCTCACAGCACACAAACATAATTTCCCATTAAATTGTATATTTATTTTAAATATTATAAACAAAAATGTCACATAATATTTGACATAAAATATTTATCTACTTTTATATAAGAATTCACGGCTTATATAATATCCAAAGGGATAAAATAATTTAAATATTATAAATATATAATAATAATAGATATGTTATATATTGCTTTAAATTTAAAATCAAGAAATGCTGGAGATCTCAAAATAAGAAACTGGGTGGATTTTTCAATAGTCATCTTTTGAAATTCTTACAATTTAATTACGTGTGACGGTTTAATGCAAGTCTAGTAAAACCTTGTCAAAACACATCCGTCACTTTCTTACGACATTTAACAGAAAGAGACGGGACTAAAAAACCTGAGTTTTACAAACCATCTCACGTTAAGATACAAGTGTTTGTTCACTAAGAACATACATTTTTAAAAGATGAATGATGAAAAATTCACCCAAGTCAAATAAATTAAACCGAGTGACTTTTTTAATCATTTTTGTAGTCTCATTTACACAATTTAGCTAAGATTTTACGCTAAGCTATGATTATAAGTGATTTATTAACATAATGATCCGATCCGAAATTGATCTTTACTGAAACTATCTTAAATGATCCAGTTATGATTAGGTTACATCTGGATCAAATTTATAATTCATAATCGATTTTAAACCACTAATGTCATGTGCAATTAAGAACGTTTGATTTTCAAACCAGAATCATTTTGTTTATTTAAAATATCTCTTATATTCTTTGTCAATTTGTTAAAAAAAAAATCCTTTAAACAAATAAATATTGCATAGCTGCAGTAGCTGCGCATACTGTGTTTAAATAGTTCTGCAATTACATTGCATGATTAGTTAGCAGCATTACAGCAAATTGACCAATTACTCATAGTACTCTATATAACGATATATAAATGTAATAACATACATATATAGGTACATTTATATGCATAACTATACACTGAAACATTTACATGTACAGCAAGAACTGTTTACATTAAACAGTATTGAAATGCCGGACCTTGATCCATACTTTATCACTTTGATCCATCTTACTTTTACTATTATATAATGTCAAGATGTTTGTTACTCATTCACGGAAAAACTATAGAACAGATTTTGATCAAACTTGACACATAGATTAATTATACCCTGGTACAACATAAAGGTTACTTTTTATCCCGGGAACGCGGGTTCGGAGACAGATAGTTAATTATATTTGTGAATAGATCTAATGTTAGAAATACTTGTCATGTTCTTTTATATACCATAAGCAATATGTCCGTGCCACATTTAATCCAGATCAGTTTGTTTAGTCGTGAAAAGGTAAGTATTAATATTATTAGTATGGATAATTAAATAATTTCGCATGACGAATTCGAATTTATAGGCAAAGACAAACTTCTAATCAAACATTAGATGTAAAAGTTAAGCTACGATCAAAATCCAAAATTATAGATCAAAATTACTATAATAGGCGTGTATTTTGAAAAGGCATATTTTCGAAAACTGTGTTACGGGACCCACACTGAAATCTAGAAAACTTATTTTCCAAAGAGCAAGCTTATTCGTTTAGAAATTAAATATTATATTATAAACATTACTGAAAAAGGATATAACATTTCTAAAGCAGTTAACCCATCGTCATGACAGCTTTAGAAATGATTGTGATGGGTAAGGTTAAATTCAAGTTGAAACAAACAATTTGACAGGAATAAATTTATATTATGCCTTTTGTTCGAATGAGATATTTTATTACGATTTGAGAATTGATCGATAAACCCAAAATCGGTTTCGAAAATATGCAACCCCAAAATATCCCAGTACAATAGGAATATATTTTTTTAAACTTGGAATTTTTAACAGGAGCACCTAAAAAAACTAGAATTTTACAGATATACACTAAAACAACGACTATAAGAAACATTTTTAAATATATTTAGTACCTTCCAAGATAGAATATCTATATATTTATTTATATATCATCTCACTAAATACATACCCTTTCTTATGTTTTACATTTATAAATAATTTGATATTTTACAAAAAAAATTAAGTACATCGAATACAATACTGATAATATTTAAAAACAAAAAAGATTCTTATTATTGTATATTTCAAGAATAAATATAATAATTTAAGTGTCGCTGTGTATAAATAAGCACCTATTATTATAAATAATGGTAACACTGTTTATTATACATTTATATTTATTGAGTCTTTAAATATTGTTTGAAATAAACTGCAGCTTAATAACCATTTTTTTCAATCAGTCACGACTGCCCAAATGAGTTTTCTGGGTTCATATATGTATGTGAGTTTCTTTAATCCACAATAACTTTTAAATGTCCCCATATCCTTAGAATTCTTACATCATCCCGAGTGACACTGGCAATAATAAATTTTGATGAAATAATAACTACATATTATCCATAGGTACACATAATTACATGAAAATTTGACACAATGAAGCTGACATGTCTATAAAGACATTAGTAATAATATATCCAGTTGATCTGATCATATAACAAAAATTTACTTCAAACTCGCGAGCGTGGTTTTTGCGCACTTTATTTAATTATCTCAGCAACAATTAGACGTTTCGTTTTTTTTTTGTACACGGTATGAGAAAAATCTTTCATTATAGAGGGAATTACTCTTACCTAGCTTCCGCAAGATGCTTTGATTTCATAGTTTTTTTATGGATCAAAGCCATTAGTTGTCTGTTCAGATGAGTAAAACAGGGGATAAGTTATGTTGCCTACATAATGTTGCACTGGGAAAAATTACTGCATGTCTTTCAAACATTATTTTTGATTTAATAACTTAAATATAATTATAAAATATGTATAGAATGATACCATATTTTTTTTGCTAATATTGTTTTTTTAACAGGAGAAGCACAACACGCCCTGGTTTTAATTTATGAATTGATATCTTAGCTATCATATGAACTAAGAAGTAATTTGACAGCATATAATTAAACTTCCGTCTAAGCTCAATTTAAAGATGAATCTCATTATATGTATTTTTATCGTATTATTTATCATTACACTACAGCTAATGAAAAAAACATGTTTTATCTAATTTGAACTAAGTAACACTATAAATAGTAACAAAAATTGAACTAAAATAAAAATTTACTTAACAAAGATAAAATTAAGTTCGTTGATTGATTTTTAAGTTAAGAGTAGCTGAGATAGACATATGGATCAAAGCTATCTAATGTGGATCAAAATATTTTTACACAAGAAATGCAAGCTTTTTTTAAATAGGTACTGGCCACAATCACACCGTAAAATAAATGCTGATGTTGACCAAAGGAAGTAAGCACACAAATTCTGTAGATAATGTAGCAAAGGTAAAAATCGAAAAAAAAACATGGTTCTCTCTTTTGATCCATAAAAGGAGTGAAAAAAATATATAACAAAAAATTAAATTCAACTCGATTTCAAAAAACGTATAGTCGACGTGTTTTATAAAAAAAAATATTAATCATATCTCAGCATAAAACTTACAACATATTTTGAACTATAAAAAAATTGTATCTTAAATCTATTATGCACTTAAAAAACTGTGTTTATAATATGTCAAGCTACATTGAATTCTATTTATAACAATGATTGGTCTATATTTCTATAAGCATAAGGCCCTTGATCACTCCAAATCTAACGTGTAGTGATTTATGCTTTAAATTATTATTACTGTTTTGAAATATGAAACAAAAATGATAATTACAGTATGACAACACCACGAGGTTACATCGTATTCGTCAAACTGCGTACTTAGCGCTTAAATATAAATAGATTTTTGTCTGTAAAAGCCATTTGAAGCTGATACTTACTTAGTTCATTGCGAAAATATATTTGGTTAATTTTCCATTACATTACACTAAGTATCTCCATACAGAACTAAACCTAAAAAAAAATTGCAACCGTTATTTAAATGTCACAATAATACGAAACCTGAAGATTCAGTTTTAACAACGATTAAAAACGATTTCATTAATTACCCACGATAGATTAGTGTAATAGATGTGTTTCTCTAGCCATTTATACCGGGGATTTTTAGCAATAAATACTATGATTTAATATTGACGTTTAACAATAATTGATAGACAAAGGTTTCTGATGTCACTTCTAAGTGCCGTCGTACTGTACTAAACTGTATAAATAATATGCTATTTCACACATTTATTTAAATAATGGGTATAACAAAAAAAAAACACAGAATCAACAACAAGTATTTAAGCTACCTGTTTTATGTAATACATATATATTTATTTAAATAATTTATTTATTGTATGGGTTTATATACTCGTTTTATTTATGGCATATTACATGCTTTTGATTGTAAATCAATTTTTTTAACTGTGTAGAGACTTGACGAAAATTTCATCCTGGTAGGTGATGATATAGCCGAAAGTGGTACACTGCGGCACCTTAAGCGGTTGTAATAGGCGCTATTTTGCAACAAAAATGTGTAGCTTGATCTGTGGCTGTGTGTACACAAGTGTATAAGAAAACTGAGCAATATAGCATTTAATTAAGCCAAGTATATTTTGCTAATTTTTTTCTTTTATTTATGCCACATGTAAATATATGATTACATTCTCATATTTTTTTTCTATTTCGAAAAATATACAAACTGTATATTTTACATACTAAAGCCTACATTAGACTTTCATTCATTTAATTCATATCATTTAAACATTGAAATGTTTTTAAGTATAAACATTTTTATTACAATAAAAAATAAATATATTTAGATTCTGATTTAATATAAACAATAAAGTCTTTTTTGAACATAAAAAAATGGCACCTGATTAAGGAAACGATAAAAATAAATAATATGGCATATAAGAATGGAATGTGTTTTAGGAACATAAGTTATAATGATAAAAATAGTAAATAAAATGCATTTAAAGGCAAGTTGTAATAAAATAACAGTATTTCTTCAGGAATCCATCACACTTAATAACTAAAATTAAGTGTCAAATAATTAACGTGCTATTTAAAATATTATTTTCATTCAATAGCTTTAGAGTACCTTTTGCAGTTATCATTTGATAGTATATATATATATGTATATTTTTTTATTGTATAGTATAGTATGATCATGCAATCATTTTTTTTATGCTAATAATTCATAAATCTTTCAACCACATGATCTACCACATTGAGATTGTCATGGTGATGTGGTCGAAGGTGGTAGAAATATGCAAGAATCATAGCAATTTAAGCTACAGCGGATTAATGTATACCATAATTCAGAAATTATTTTTCTCAGTAGAATAGATTCCTATGAGTTTTCAAAACTATATATTTTAATATGTGGACTGATATATATAGATATCCCTTTACGGTAAATGTTGATCAGACGCGACTTCACGCGAGCACTTTGTTGATCCAAAAACGCATGTTGATCCGGCGCCTTTTGTTGATCCAATATGCATCTCTGGTAACTAATGTGGCTCCAACCGGATCAACATCTACACTCACGGGACTGTTTACTAGCGTTTGCCGAAGTTGATCCGATATACAAATCCACCTTGCGATAGTTACGGAAAATGTTGATCCGATTTAAATGAGCCAATCAGAGCACATCAAATAATCGGATTGGCTGAAAGCAGCCGCGACGTTGCCGCTGCTCCTCGCGCTGCCGGCAATAATTACCTAAATATTGCCGCGGCATGATTGAGAGAAGTATGTGTTTACATACTGCCGTCTGCCCTACCACTCACTTCGCTTTCAACTTTCGGCAATGGCATACGTCTAAATAATTATTATAATAATAATTACAGCGTCAGCGCTTTGTCTTTTTAACCGACTTTAAAAAGGAGGAGGTTCTCTCTTTTTTTTAATGTTTGTTCCCCGATTACTCGAAGGCGCCTGGACAGATTTGGAAGATTATTTTTTTGTTTTACTTCACAGATGATCCCATAGTCACCAGGTCAGGATTTGATCATGGGATCCTGGAGAAATCAAGATAACTCTTCCAATTTTATAGGCACTTACAATGATTTTCATATAATTTCTAAAGCTATTCAGATGTTTTGCGTCTGGTAATTTACGTTGCTGAGCTGATGATGGAAAAATACAACTCCTTAACGGTTAGGAGTTAGGGGATAATTCTTTAGTTATATAATTTGATGTGATGATGGAAGTTACAAAGATAGCTTATACTAGGTCAGTGATAAAACATAATAAACTAAAAATTTAAAAATAAAATATCCTGGGACATTTTTCACAACAGGACAAACAGACATGTTCATGCACACAAATGTTTGTCCTGGTTGGGAATCGAACCTATGACATGACCTGCGGCGTGATAGGTGGTGTCATCTATACTAATATTATAAAGAGGAAAGATTTGATTGTTTGTTTGTTTGCATTGAATAGGCTCCGAAACTACTGAACCGATCTGAAAAAATATTTCACTAATAGGAAGCTACATTATTCCCAAAGGTTATAGGCTACTTTTTATCCCGGAAACGCGAGTGAAACCGCGCGGAACAGATAGTAACCAATAATGTTATGACCCCAGATAATGTGGCACCAAAACTGAAATCGCGAAACAAAAAATTAGCTGGTCCATACAGTTTTTATTTAATATGTTTGTATGTATAAACAGCTGTTTTTTTATTCGCGACTAGCTGACCCGACAGACTTTGTCCTGCCCTGAGAACAAAAAAAACTACCTACCTACCTACCCTCTACCTATCTACCTATCCCTACCTACCTCTACCTACCACTACCAACCACTACCTACCTCTACCTACTTCTACATATATATATATGTGTAGATATCCCTTTACGGTAAATGTTGATCAGACGCGACTTCCCGCGAGCACTTTGTTGATCCAAAAACGCATGTTGATCCGGCGCCTTTTGTTGATCCAATATGCATCTCTGGTAACTAATGTGGCTCCAACCGGATCAACATCTACACTCAAGGGACTGCTTATTGCTTTGCATTTTGAGAAACACTGTATTTAATATTGTTCTAATTGTATCGAATAGTCTATATTCAAAATATGTTTCACCCTTTCTAACTTTATGCCGCATGAAAAGTTTGAGAAACTTAGTAGTACATTTCGAAACAAATACTGTGGAACGCTCATATCCCAAAAATCAAGCTTCTGCTATGAATATTAGCTCAGATAAACAGGTTGCTAAAAGTAAATTTTTAACATTTTTACTTTGTTTATGGGCAAAACTTTGACAAACACCGAGTTGAAATTTATAGTATTTGTATAGGGTAACTCGTTTACGAAATTTTATTTTCTTAGCTTTAGCCGTTGCAGACATAAAGGAGTTTAAAAAACGCATTATTTCCATCGGTAATAACTTCTTCGAAGAACAAAAGTTTGAGAAACGCCGAGACTACATTTTAGCAATCTTATTAAACTACGTAGACTATAAATTTTGAGTTAGTATCATTTAAAATCACAAAGTTATGAAGGTTTATCGAAACAAAGCAAAACCCTTGTTTTTTTAAATATTTCGTCCCATAGACAAAAGTTTGAGAAACGCTTGCACCGGTTTCTAATAATTTTTACTGAAAAGGCTACATTAAAAATTTCAGACTTCTAGGCCTTATGGTTCCAGAGATATTATGATTCTTAAAATTGTACAAAAGGCCCTTTTCCACCGCTGCGGAAACGAATTAAAAAAATCCCTTCATATATGGTGTCAAAATCTATTCACATGTCAAATTTCACATTCATCAGTTCAGCGATGTGGGCGATGATGACTCAAACGGCTACTCTTTAACTTCCGCCCCACATTCCCGAGGGATCTTAAGTTTTCCCAAATGATGGAATGCTAAGTTTAATCCAAATCCGTTCAGTAGTTTTTACGTGAAAGAGTAAAAAACATACATAATGGAATCCCGCGGCGTTTCCCTCGTGGTGTTCGATAATTATCCCACGGGAAAACTATCGGGATTATTCGGGATAAATAGTAACCTATATGTTATTTTAGAGTATGATCTACTTATGTGCCAAGTTTCATCCAATTCCGTCTAGCAGTTTTTGCGTGAAAGAGTAACAAACATACATAATGGAAGCCCGGGGCGTCGCCCTCGTGGTGTTCGATAATTGTCCCACGGGAAAATACTATCGGGATTATTCGGGATAAAAAAGTAGCCTATATGTTATTCCAGGGTATGATCTACCTATGTGCCAAGTTTCATCCAAATCCGTTCAGTAGTTGTTGCGTGAAAGAGTTTCAAACATACATACATTCACACATCCATCCATCCATACATCTATACTCACAAACTTTCGCATTTATAATATTAAGTAGGATTTCATCTTTAGTCCTATAATAAAAGTTGCTTGTTTTCACGAGTAGAATAATCCCTAAAATTATCCGATATGGTAAAAAAATAATAATAACCCAGTATATGTAGGTATCTACTATGCATTCCATATAACAATCGGACGGTGTCCGTGGTTAAAAACTGACCTCAAACTCAAACGCAGCAGCTAACGCATCTTTCTTACCTTATTACTCTAACGAATTAACATACGGGGTTCTCTGTCACACGCAGAACGCGACGTTGCCGCTTTGTGTTTCAGTACCTATTCGTCAATTTTGGCTCCGGATCAACTTAGTCGAAGTAAATGTCGTATATAAGTTAAATATATTCTGGATCTAAGAAATCACATTCAGTATGATTTTTTCGACCGTTGATGGATCAACAAATAATGGTCAAATCGTTGAGGAGTATGTTGAAAACCGATACGTGCAGATCCACCTACGTCACACGCGCTTCAAAGACGGATCAAAGTATATCAGTTTGCGAGTCGCGGAGCTGAGTATACACGTGAAATAGGTGGATCAACAATTGTTCTAACTTCTCACTGGAGCAACATTTACCGTGAAAGGTTGATTATATATATATATCAGCCGCGGTTTCACTCGCATTCCCGGGATCAAAAAAGATTCGAAAAATTCTCTCACTAATAGGAAGCTACATCATCCCCAAAGGTTATATAGGCTACTTTTTATTTTACTTACCCCGGGAACGCGAGTGCAACCGCGCGCAACAACCATTATTCATAACTGTGGTGAAAACTGCATGAAAATCCGTAGTTTATGAGATTAGTTCATACAATCACGAAACTCAGCGCGGAGATTATGCTGAAGTTAGTTATAGCATAGTAATATTTAAAACTGTGTTTATTTACCGATCGAATTAAAATTCTGAATTAGAAGCCGATCGCACCCGGGTATCATGCGGGCAGCTCTTATAATATCGGTAGCTTTAACTACTTATCGAATTAAAATTGCTAAATAGCATAGGAAAGCGAACCCTAATTCGGGTATGACCGGGATCAAGAAGCCGTGTGTGTGTGAATTTATGTTGAAACTTGTAGGCGAAAGACAAGGCTAGCAATATTAGTGGCCTCCGTCTTAGTAATTTAGGCGCGACGCACAACGGATTCTGTTTTACTGTCACCCGGCATCCGACGAACCAGTGGTACTAAAGCAGCTCTAATAAACTGTAGTTATTTGTCGATAGATTTTAAAAACAGCACCCGAATTTGGGTCACACCCAAGCTGAATAACATTTTCATAGTCGTTATGGTATTAAAAAGAAACGTATTTATATTTTAGTGAGCAATCCGTCCAGTTCAAGCACTTCGGGCAGCTCGATGGCTTCCAGACGAATCGGGGACGGATTGAACGGGAACTGCACGGAGAATATCATCTTTGAATCCATAAGGAGGTTTTGCTGTGAACAAAAAAATAGGTACATTTAAAAAATTATGTTTGATCAAAAAAATCTGGCTCAAAAGTGGGTTTTCACTCAAAAGAATATTTGTTTTTAAACCCCGACGAAAAAGAAGTGGGAGTTATAAGTTTATAGTGTGAATCTGTGTGTCTGTCTGTGGCATCATAGCTCAGCGGGCTTACTCCCGACAGCTTCGAGTTCATATCATAATCAATTGAGTTTGATTCGAATCAAACGCATAACCGTACTCTTGAATTCGATACGAGCGCGAGCGGTGACTCTAATTGGAACTATTTTCGATCGCAGCTGAACGGATGAACAAGTTTTATTTGATTATGTTTTTATGGGAGAATATTTCCTCAATTACAAAGTCAAATTTGTACGGAACTCTCGGTGCGCGAGTCAGACTCGCATTTGTACGGTTTTTTATCTTCGTCCTCTATTTAAACAGCTTTTAATTTGTTTACGCAAGAACTCTAAAGATAACTTTAATTAATTTAAAATCGAATAAATTACTTTTTACAAAAAAGAGAACCATCTTCAAATCCACTAAAAAGTATAAAATAACTAGTCAAATCTGACACTGTTTTTAACCCCCGACGCAAAAACGTCTCGTCGTTTTAAGTTTGACGTGTCTGTCTGTAGCTTCTGAACGGATGGACCGATTTTGATGTAGTTTTTTTTGTTTGAAAGGTGACTTAATCGAGAGTGTTCTTAGCTATGTTTCATGAAAATCCGCTCAGCCGTTTGAAATTTATCACCAATTTTCTAGTTAGTACCGGGAGTTTCTTTAAATTTTTAATTTTAGTTATTAAATTAGCAAAAGTGTAGCTCGTTATTGTCACACGAACGCGAGTGAAACCACAGCGAGGGAAGCAGTTAGTGTAAAATATCTCACCGGTTCCTTATCAGGGTTGGTGCCAGCTTTCTCCTGCATCTTCTTCTGTATCTCGTGGATGAACTCTCTGGTCACTTTCACCTCGTATTCTTCAGCTGGAGTGTACATGTTCAGGATCTGAAATTACAAATTAAAATACAACATGTAATTGAATTAACCTGAAACTAGTTTGTTCAGAATCGATAGTGGAATCGATTGCACTACTAGGATCACTCGTGCGTCTGTCTGTCCGAAAATATTGGACTGGATTGAGTTGAAACTTGGTACACATATGTAAGTCGGTGACCTAAACATGGACGTGTTACGTAAATAAATGAATTTCAAACATGGCGCCTACTTCTAGGGGGTAAATTAGAAAATTACAAAAAAAAATGTTTGCAAACTATAAAGAGCTCGTTGTGAGGATCTCAAATATTTTTTTCTTTATAATTTTAAGATAAATCGTTTTGAAGTTATTTAAGAAAATAGGCAAAAATTGACCCATTCCCCCCCTTATCTCTGAAAGTACTAGGCCAAGCTCGCGTTGGAGGGAAAAAGCTCCCCACCCGCCGGTCCCCTGTGACCTCAATTAGTTTAGAAGATTATTATACTGACCTTACAAACTTGCATGGCAGTCAAATTAGCGCACATGTCGACGGTGCTCTGTACGTCCTCCATAGACTTGCGCGCTTGCAGCAAGTGTACAGCTTGCGTTATGGGTTTCAGTACACTTAGGATTTCCTCCACCTGGAAACATAAATAATAGTACCTGGATGACCGAGCTTTATTCGGTTTTTTTTTGTAAATCGTGTTTTCTAAAAATGAAACCTGGCTAGATCGATTTATCGCCATAGATGACCCCTGCATACTAAATTTCATGAAAATCGTTGGAGCTGTTTCCGAGATTAAGATTATATATACAAGAATTGCTCGGTATTAGATAACTAGCTTGCGGTTTTGCCCGTCATATTATAATATAACGTTCCATAAAAAGAATTTCCCGACACTCAACCTTGCTCGATCGAAATGTATGAATTTTTTGGGTTCAGAGTGGTCTGGTCCCTTAGGAAATGTTGTTGATCATTATGAATCCATAATACCTTCCGTATTCCGTATGATTGTGAACGCCGTTAGTTTATATAGCTATCTCACGAGAAATCCCGTGACAAGAAAGCTGGCACACACTTCGCTCAAAGAATTGCCATTGCTATTCAGCGTGGCAATATTGCCAGTCTTCTATTTGTAGTTGGTTTTTTCGATAATTTATAATCTATCCATATCAAACCGTCAAATTGTGAACTAGCTATACTTGAATGCGACAGGACGCACCTTGCGCGCTGATTAGTTGAAGTATTTATTGATAGACGACCGGGTACTTCAAAGTACCCCACTACGGAGCGTTCCACCTTATCCTCCCTACTTACATTCTTCTGTCCATATTCGGCGAGGTGTTCCTTGATCCAGGTCTCCAGGTGGGAGATATTGTATCTGATCTGCAGCCCCTTCGCCCAGCAGCACAGGTCTTTGCGGAGCAGCAACTGGTTCAGGCTGTACGCGCAGATGTAGTAGAATAGCTGAAAATTGTACCATTACTTTAATTAGCCCTTATTTTCTTTGGGTGTGGAGGTGTGTATGGGGGTGTGTGGGGCGGTTTGTGGGGGTGTGTGTGGGGCGGTTTGTGGGGTTGTGTGTGGGGGTGTGTGGGGCGGCTTGTGGGGGGGGTGTGGGGGTGTGTGTGTGGCGGTTTGTGGGGGTGTGTGGGGCGGTTTGTGGGGGTGTGTGTGTGTGGGGATATGTGTGGGGGTGTGCGTGTGTGTCTGTTTGTGGCCTCATAGCTCTTGAATGGATGGACCGATATCGTGTTTCGTTGTGTTCCTTGTGAATCCTCTATTACAGAGTTTTTTTTGGAAATCCTATCCTAAGGGTAAATAAGGTTCGTCAGTGAAACAACGAGAAAAGCTAGAGTGAAATACTTAGGTAGGCGTTGGAACATACCTGTTTAAATATGATGACCCTAAGCGGCTGGTCGACGGCGTAGGTGTGCAAGTGTTCGTGCGTGTGCGTGAGCTCCTGCTTGAGCCGCGCGGGGCCCGCCGCGGGGGCGGGGGGGGCCGCCGCCGCGGGGGCCCGGCTGCCGGGGGCCGACAGCCCGCTGATCTCCTCGTACTCCAGGATTGCAGGCACTATCAGCCGCTCCAGCTGCTGCTCCAGCAGGTGGATTAAACCTGGAATTATACATGAATCATGTTCCATTCCTTTCTAGGGTTCCGTGCCACGAAAGAAAAAAACCCGAGTGCGAGTCTGACTCGCGCACCGAGGGTTCCGTACGAACTTAACTTTGCTGTAACTAAATGTTTATGTATTTCGCAATGTTTCCTTTATCTGTGCTATAAGACGTTGCGTCGCGGCGTCGTACCAAATTTCAAGATTCAGAGTTCACGGGAAGTACCCTGTAGGTTTTGATTCCCTTGCGAGTCTCGAAAATTTTCAGCATAAACGGCTGTATCTTTTGATTGCGTTGGCTTAGAAGTTTGATTATTTCACAATATTCGCTATCCAAGGGACCGTATACTATTTGATATGAATTTCAGCTTAATACCTCCACGCATTCCTGAGAAAAAGGGTCTTGACAGACAGACAGACAACAAAGTGTTTCTATAAGCGTTCCGTTTTTCCTTTTTTTTGACGCTCCCCTAGCCTATAACTACATACCCTGATATATCCAAACAGCGATGTCGCTGAGCACCTGGCGGTACTCTGAGAGGTCGAATATTCGCAGACACTGCTGGTTCTGGCGCGGGGTGTTCGCTGACTGGTATATCGTGTCGCCGCTGTACTGGCGCAGGTTGTTTAACAATCTGAAATATATACAATGGTGTCCATTCTGCTGTTTACGAACTCAACTAATATTAGTCACTTTCATGTAAACCTTATTGAAAAATGATAGAACAATTTTAATGCTGTTAGATTAGTCCATGCCGTCGTAATACGGGCTTAAATTCACGTTAAAAAGTGTTCGGACTAATCTGACAGGCCTAAAATATCTTTCATCATCATCATCATGTCAGCCGAAAGTCGACTGCTGGACAAAGGTTTCCCCCGCAGATCTCCACGCTGGGCGCGGTAGTGTTGCGCTACCCGCATCCAGCGTGTTCCCGCGACCCTCACAAGACCGTCGGTCCACCTTGTGGGGGGCCTACTACCCGCATCCAGCGTGTTCCCGCGACCCTCACAAGACCGTCGGTCCACCTTGTGGGGGGCCTACTACCCGCATCCAGCGTGTTCCCGCGACCCTCACAAGACCGTCGGTCCACCTTGTGGGGGGCCTACTACCCGCATCCAGCGTGTTCCCGCGACCCTCACAAGACCGTCGGTCCACCTTGTGGGGGGCCTACTACCCGCATCCAGCGTGTTCCCGCGACCCTCACAAGACCGTCGGTCCACCTTGTGGGGGGCCTACTACCCGCATCCAGCGTGTTCCCGCGACCCTCACAAGACCGTCGGTCCACCTTGTGGGGGGCCTACTACCCGCATCCAGCGTGTTCCCGCGACCCTCACAAGACCGTCGGTCCACCTTGTGGGGGGCCTACTACCCGCATCCAGCGTGTTCCCGCAACCCTCACAAGACCGTCGGTCCGCCTTGTGGGTGGCCTACTACCCGCATCCAGCGTGTTCCCGCGACCCTCACAAGACCGTCGGTCCACCTTGTGGGGGGCCTACCCACGCTGCGTGTTCCGGTTGGTGGTCGCCACTCGAGAAACTATCTGTCCCAGCTCTCTTCTCTTTTGAAAAAGCTTTACCTTTTTCAATAAGGAGTATTTATATATTATTTAGTATATTTCACGTTCCCGAAGCAGTTTTTTCAGATCATCCACTTTGAATGGCTGTAGGATGACATTATACCAAATAGTCATCACAATAGTGTTGAAATACCATGCGTTAAAACACGCCATGGCGGTTTGTTTACTGTATCTGTTAGTTAGTGGTGCCATCTGCGCACAGCTATGCGTAATATTCCCTAAATTCATCATATCAGCCGAAAGACGTCCACTGCTAGACAAAGGCCTCCCCCAAGGATCTCCACGATGGCCGGTCTTGCGCTACCCGCATCCAGCGGTTTCCCGCGACCCTAACAAGATCGTCGGTCCACCTTGTGGGGGGCCTGCCCACACTACGTCTTCCGGTTCGTGGTCGCCACTCGAGAACCTTTCTGCCCCAGCGGCCGTCGGTTCTACGAGCGATGTGCCCCGCCCACTGCCACTTAAGTTTGGCATTTCTTCGGGCTTTGTCGGTAACTTTGGTTCGCCTGCAGATCTCATCATTTCTGATCCGATCTCGCAGGGAAACTCCGAGCATAGCCCTCTCCATTGGTCTTTGTTCCCTAAATTAGTTAATTTTAAAAATAATTTTCATTGAAATTTAACTAGTCATTTAGGTTCTATGAATGTACCTACTTTTAAAAATACATTTTATAATCAATAATGACATCTGTCAAATACCCAATTTAGCAAGAGTAGGCAACATAAGTAGTTGAGTACCTGAGCATATTAGCAAGCCACAGAGCATTGTACTCTACGCTGTCGGCGCGGCGCTTGAGGCACTTCTTGACGCCGGTGCGCACCGCCTTCATCAGCTGGTGCATCTTGGGCTCGTCGTCCACGTGGTCCATGTGCCGCAGCATCATGAACAGGATGTACGCCGGCAGCCCCGGGAGCAACGTTACCGCCGTTTTGGGCTTTAAGTCTGTGGGTATATGGTACATTATTGAAAACATTTCATATTTCAAATTAAAAATTTTAAGAGACCACCGAAACTCACTAGAACATTGGTCATATCTTCTAAACAGCTGAGCGGATTTTCTTGAAACATAAGTAAGAACACTCTCGATAAAAAACTACATCGAAATCGGGCCATCCATTCAGGAGCTATGAGGCGACAGAGAGACACGTCAAACTTATAACACCCCGTCGTTGTTGTTTTTCTATCGCGTTTTTACGAGGCCTGTGTTTGACCACGATCTCACCGTTGTCAGTGATGATGTGGCCGACGGTGGTAAGCACACAAAGCCTAGAAGGAAACTGGATCTGGATAAGTGCGAGTCTGACTCGTGCATCGAGGGTTCCGTAATTTCCTGTTACTTTAATTACCATAGACTTCTTATAGTTTTCGTTTTCCTGTAATCTATAAGTAAAGAATTATTTTCTATATTTTTTCCAAAATGTTTGGCCCAGTAGTTTCGAAGATAAGGATGGTAAATTTTCGCTTAGTTTCTTAATTAACTTTAAAACTACTTATAAATTAAATACTCGTATGATTAAAAAAATATATTTCAAGAAAACTTTCAATAGCAAAAAGCAACGCTATTAATTAACTCACCTGTAATAAGTTTCTTAATAATGGTAGATTCGTCCTGGATCTTGTATTCGAACATGCCAAGGTATTCCCTCTCTTTCTTACGCGTCACGGGCGCAATTTCAACAGTGAGAGACGCGTTCGGTTGAGGTACGGGATCTGGTACATGAATAAAATTATTAAAATATTAGATGTTTTTATTTTCTCTAATAGGAATCGTGTTTTTAGTGAATTTCTATCAATTTCAAATAATATTACTTTAGTCATGTAAAATCATATTCACAAAGCTGTTCTATTAAAAATTTTCATCGTCATTACCCAACTCTAATTCCGATTTATGCATCGGATATAATTACACTACCGTATCGTATTATTAAGGATCACGATATTATCATTTCAAAAAAAGGTTAATCTCATATAACTCTCACATTATGGCGTACTAAAATGTCCAAAAGTTCGTAATGTAATCACTGATAGTTAGTAATGGAATCACCGAAAGATATTATGGATATTCCATAATGTAACTGTATTGTATAATTATGGAAATTGTTTCTGTCACCGATTACACAATATTATCATTTCAAAGAAAACTCATAGAACTTATCACTAAAATTGCGTAACTGAAATACTGAAAGTTCGTAATGAAATCACCAGAAGTTCGTAATAGAATCACCAGAAGTTCGTAATGGAACCACCGAAAGTTCGTAATGGAACCACCGAAAGTTCGTAATAGAATCACCAGAAGTTCGTAATGGAACCACCGAAAGTTCGTAATAGAATCACCAGAAGTTCGTAATGGAACCACCGAAAGTTCGTAATGGAATCACCGAAAGTTCGTAATGGAACCACCGAAAGTAATAGAGTCAACAAAAATTCATAACAATAGGGTGCAACAATTCCCTGGAAATACATATTATATTAATTGAATGTACTTACCATTATTTTCTAGTATATCATTGACGTCATCGATGCCAACTTCTTTGAGCTTGTTGACCAGGAGACGGATCTGATTCTTGTAGCGGCGACAACTTTCCGATAGTTTATCCACGCGTTCCTGTAATGTAACAGCCGGGATTTAAGTCTCAGAACTTGGTTACCCGATGACAAAATTTACTTTCTCGAAAAACTCATTTTTAAAATTTAATGTCTCTCGTTGTTCCGGCTAATCTCCAAAACGGTTGAGGCCAATTTCAAAGGGATTTTCATAGGCCTTTAAATGCCGCTAGCACAACATTGCTACATACAATTAATTTCTTGAATACAGCTAATTATATGCACTTGTCAAATTCGGAAATGCTAATTAAAATAAGTTCATTTTACTCAAAAATATTGGAACTACAATAGGTTTAGCTGTAAATTCGAAAAATTATTGCTAGTGAAAGTCCCGTTGAACCATGTCGTAGATTAGCCAAAAAAGACACAAAAAAACTTGAGGTGTCAAGGGACACCCGGATGGAACGAAGTATAATCAATACTTTGACGTATCTTGAGAGATAGAGAGAGAGACAGACAGAGAAACACGCGCACGACCCACGGCTTACAACTATAGCAAAAAGTGTTGTTACAATTTTTGGTCTTAATTTTTTCCGTCTAGCCCCCTTTCACAAAGCGCGATAAGGAACTTTATTCCAAAAAAAATAGTTTTGTGGTAAAAATATCAAAATCCAGTATTTTGACATTACTAACAAATACTTAAATTTTATTTATTTGTATAGATTTTGAACCCTATTTCATACCTGTAAAGCAAGACTCTCCGAGGCCAATCTGATGATTTCATTCTGCGCAAACTCCTGACCTTTGTTCTTGGGCTCTTGGCTTAAATCTGTGCTCAGCAATCTATAAATAAAAATACAATGATAACATTTCTATAAAGATTTATTTCAAAGTGCCATTACGTCGTCTGTGATTTGGACCTTCCGAAAAGATATATCTTTGAAAATTTTGCACACACAGCCATCTGACTAAACTAAGCAGAATTTGTACTATGAAAGCTCCTGTGATATTTTAGTACTTATTCGACGTTCAAGTTTTCTCAACTTCAGATTTGTTTCCTTAAAAGTAAAAGTTGTTCAACATTATATTTTTTTATAGATGGCGAATGTGTTTAAATACCCACTTAATATTGATACTAGGCGTATAAGCGTAAGATTACTCTGTGATTATACTTTGTTTTAATAAGAGCCTGAGAATACTGTGTATATAATTTGGCTCTGAAAAGAGCCCAACATCACTCTATGATTACAAATTGGCTTTGAAAAGATCCTTTCAATACTTTATGATTACAAATTGGCTCTGAAAAGAACCTTACATTACTCTGTGATTCCAATTTGGCTCTGAAAAGAACTTCACATTACGCTGTGATTACGATTATGGCTCTGAAAAGAGCCTGACATTGCTCCATGATTACAAGTAGGCTCTGAAATGAGCCTGAAATTACTCTGTGATTACAAATTGGCTCGGTAAAGTACCTCACATTACTCTGTGATTATAGTTTGGCTCTGAAAAGAGCCTGATAATTATCTGTGCTTGTAATATGGCTCTGAAAAGAACCTGAGATTACACTATGATTACAATTTGGCTCTGAAAACAAGATTATATTACTCTGTGATTCTAAAATGAGCCTGACATTACTCTGTGATTACGATTAAGCTCTGAAAAGAGCCTAACATTTTTCCGTGTTATATAATGTGGCTCTGAAAAGAACCTAAAAATACTCTTGTGATTACAAATTGGCTCTGAAAAGAACCTGAGATTACTCTGCGATTACAATTTGGCCCTGAAAAGAGCCTGAATATACTCTACGATTGCAATTTGGCTTTGAAAAGAGCCTGAGTATACTCTGTGATTACAATTCAGCTCTGAAGATTTTTCTGTGTTATAATGTGGCTCTAAAAAGAGCCTGATATAAATAACTCTGTGATTACCATTTGGCTCTGAAAAGAGCCTGAGTATACTCTGTGATTACAATTCAGCTCTGAAGATCATCTGATTTTTCTGTATTATAATGTGTCTTAAAAGAGCCTGACACTCTGTGATTACCATTAAGCTCTGAAAAGAGCCTGAGGGTACTCAGTGATGATAATGTGACTCTAAAAGAACATGATTACTCCGTCATTACAATTTAGCTTTAAAAAGAACCTGAGATTACACTGTGATTACAATTTGGCTCTCAAAGGAGCATGACATTACTCCGTCATTATGTAGCTCTGTTAAGAGCTTTTTATTACTCTGTTATTATAGTTGTGCTCTGAAAAGATCCTTCTATCAGACCTAACAGATACTTTTGTAATAGAAGGATTACTTCGAAAAAAGTTAATATTTTTTTTCGATAACTTCCATAATTCTTGATATATATATCACAACATATTTTGATTCACTATCAAATGTTTTACAGTCATAATCATAATGACTAGCTTGGCTTGGTGCTGGAGGCTTACCATCAACTTTTACATAGCCATTCAGTTCCGATGCAATCCAGTCTAGGTACCTAAACAGGTCTGCTAAAATTCGTACCATGAAGCTAATAAAAAAGAATCGCGTTTGGTCGGAATGAATGAACGAAATTGTCTGTGATCCGGGTTTTGCTAGAAAGTGAAGATGCTATACGGTAATTACATAAGTCTGTCTCTTTTACTCTGAGTCAATGCGATACGTTTAAAAACCTAAATGTCTGATTTTGCGGTAAGTTACGGTTATTTTTAAATGCTATTTACGAAAAAATAAAAATAAATAACGTCTCAAAGTATCAAATAATATTCTTTTAAATAATTCTAGCAATCAATGAATTACTGTGCATAACATTAAATAACAAATAAGAATGTTGACTTATCTTAAAAAATATTACTACCACGATATTTTAGAACGGAAAACTTGCGATCGGATACATGCACTTGTCGTATAAAAAGTATACACGTTTTGACTTTTGTGTCATAATTTTCTTAAAGTATTATGGATTATTGAGTGATTATAATTTAGAGAAAAATATTCTCAATAGTACCTATGTATATATTAAATACCTAACGGTATCATACTTGGAACTATGTAAGTATTTCTATAGACTCGTATATACATTTTAGATCTTAAATTGCAGCAATGTATCCAAATAGTTAACAGTGACACACACATACAAATGGCAAAGCGGTAAGGAAGTTTCAAATTAAAGTAAGATGTAACTTATCGTAGAATGATAGGTACTTTGATTTGGCAAGTACCTACCTATAATATACAATATTTACAACAAATATACAAACTATATATAAAAAATTTCCTCGAGGCGGCCGCTGCTGCCAATCAACGGCAAGGTTCCCAGATGGCTGGCAGCGTTCCCTCTTTGTATGGCCAAGCTAACGCGTTGGTGGAAAAAGCTCCCCGCCCGCCGGTCCCCTGTGACCTCAATTAATTTTGAAGATAATGTTCGAGAAAATCGGCGAGCCTCGAACCCCTAAGGACCCATGGTCTCGACCGCAAAAGGCAAAAAAAAAATATTTGGGCCAATAGAAGCGTATTTTTTGGATTTGGAATTTTCCGCACCAGCCGCAGCCGCTCCTGCAACTCTACATGTCGCTGGCAAGTGAGATGGCGCAAGTGTATCAACAAATGTGGCATCCCACACCAACGACTTACCGACAACTTATCTAATTTCGCGTTATTCTTTATTATATACTAGCGACCCGCCCCGGCTCACACGGTTTTTCTCGGCTTTTCTGTACTATATTATGCATGTATTATACATATAAACGTTCCTCTTGAATCACTATCTATTAAAAAAAACCGCATCAAAATCCGTTGCGTAGTTTAAAAAATCTAAGCATACATAGGGATAGACAGACAGGAAGCGACTTTGTTTTATTACTATGTAGTGATAGTGAATCAAAAGTAATATTTGTTTGCTCTTGACATCATTGGAAGAATCAACAACGGTCAAATGAAAGAGCATTTATTTAGAAATTGGAAATTTAAATTAAATTCAAACAATGGTGTTAGTAATTTTGTTAAGTTTGTTTAATAACATAATATTTTCACGTAACAAACTATGTACGTAGCTGCAAAATTGTATTACCTATGTCTCTAAGTATATTTTACCTTTTCCACGTATACAAAAAAAATTACTCTATAACAGGCAGGGAGGCAGGCAGCTTGTCCAGGCACAAATATTTATAATCTTGAGTTGTTCTCAGAGAGCGTAGGACAAGCCTCTTTGCAAAATTTATTCACATTATTCTACGGAGTCTGATCGCGCACACTTGCTAGCTGTCTCCTATATGGCTGTCTCTGAACGGTATCGGGCAAGGACTCAGGTCCACTGGTTGCAAGTCATTCTATCCACAAATATCGGGCGGGACTATGTTAGATGTTTTTCACTTTCTCGCTTCGAGCCGCGCGACCGTTTAGGTATTCGTCTTCGTCTTGGTTCTAGGATCAATTTATCCTCATCGCTGGTGATCACTTCGGCGAGCTTGGGCACCGTGGCCTTTGGTACTCTCTAACGTCGGCCGATTCTAAGGCTTGAGGCTTGCTGATTTGCTCGAACACTTAAAAACTTATTGAGGTTTCGGGGGACCGGCGGGCGGGGAGCTTTTTCCGCCAACGTGTGAGCTTGGTTATTCAAAGAGGAAACGCTGCCAGACTTCTGTTGATCGGCAGCAGCGGCCGTCTCGAGGATTTTTTTATATGTAGTTTGTATATTTGTTGTAGGTAAATGTAAATAACTTATTTTTAACATTATGGCACATGATTTAATAAATCAAAATACCTGAAACTATGTATTATTATTAGTTTTTACAATTTAAATTAGAAAGCAATTCAGTTCTGACAAGAAAATAGTAACTTTTTTTGGTTCGCTTACATTGACACTTGAACGGTCCAAAGTAGGTTGACATCTCACCTCATGGTACGAAAAATGAATGAACGAAAAGAGTTTACGTATCAATTGCGAACCATTTACGATCATAATATTACTGGATCGCTATAATGATGTCATGGTATGAAATAGCGAAGCAACTCATTTTAGGTTTGCATTTGGATCGCAATAAGAGTTGATGGTAAGCCCCCTGGACCCTTCTGCGCTAATATTTCATAATTTTTAAATCATTTTTAATCGTCTTTCTTATATTACTTTTATTTAAATATGTAACCAATAATATATTCAACAATTTACAATATAAAATATTACACTTAAATCTAAAAAACATACAAAATAGAAAAAGTTAAATGTATAAACAAATTACTGGATGTTAGAAAACTCTTAATGAAATCTGCATTCCAATATCTTCTCAATATTTCTTGTAAGAAAGTCCTATTTATTTCGACGTTAAAACTGAAAGAGATGGAATATAATATCTCGTTCTTAAACTAATTAATACCTAAGTACAATAAAAAGTGTAAAATATGTTTTCATATGTAACTAAATATAAATAAATAAATATCCTGGGACATTGTTCACACACGGTTATCTGATCCCAAACTAAGCAGAGCTTGTACTGTGGAAACCAGATAACTGATATACTAACATAAACTACTTTTTTTTTGTAAATACATACTTATATAGATAAATACAACCAGACTCAGGACAAACAGACATGTTCATGCACACAAATGTTTGTCCTGGATGGGAATCGAACCCACGACCAGCGGCGTCATAGATGGCGTCTTAACCAACTGCGCCAACTGAGGGCCTACTCCGAAAAACGATACACGATAGTTCGATCATCGTTGTCATATTTCTAACCAATAGCTTTGCAAAAAATCTACTTCTCGTCAGTTTGCTGCAATTTTATTGGTTAATAATTTGACAACGATGATCGAACTATCGTGTATCGATTTTCGGAGTAGGCCCTCTGGTCTGTCAAAATGAATTAATACCTAAGTACAATAATAAATAAAAAATATGTTTTCAAATGTAACTGATAGTACTAGAGATTAGAGCGTTGAAACACATCTCTTTAGGTTTATATAGGACTCAATCTCATTACGAGCACAAAGCCTAAAACAATTTGAGTAAAAAACTATATGAACACGATTATTAATAAATAATTAGTCACTTAGGGTCAGTTGTATATAACGAGGTCATAGTAAGGTTATAGTTAACTTTAATCGCCGAAAGAAAGCAACTGGGTTGCTCGTGTCCCTTTAACTAAAAATACCGTAACCATAACCGACCGAAAGAGATCGGTCATCGTCAAAGTGGCGACGAACAGCTTGTATAAAAGTCAACTTACTTCTGATACTTCTCGTTATCTTCTCGTAGCTTATCTATCTCAGCTTTGGCTTTCGATATGTGGTCCGAATAGAATTTCTTCTCAGCCGTAAGCTCTTCTTGTAATTGTCTATGGAAAAAAAAACTCTTTATAATGATTTGATTACAAATTATTTAAAACTGAGCTGTAGACCTCTATCTTTTGGGCTATATTATTTTGTACTACTATGGAGTTTAAGGCAATTTAGATAATATAATATAGATCTGGGGTTCCCAACTTTTTTTGTACTGCAACTCCCTTTACATATTGTAATTTCTTTCCGAAATTTTGTAAAAGATACCCGCGTGTAGCTTTAGAACATGACGTATACCTGTTCGTGACGCCCCTGGGACAGCCCCTTGACGCCCCTAAGTGTCGCGATGTGACAGTTTTGGAACCCCTGATTTAAATACTATATTGAGATAGTAGCTCGTTAGCCGCGAACATGTTTATTTTGCATAGTTAGTATGTGTTTATATTATGCTTGTTTATTGTTATGCTAACTTAACTAAACACGATTGTGCCTAAACATTATTATTATGCGTAATTATTATTATGCTTGCAGGATAAGTAAAATTATGCCAAACTAAATTATGACATTATATTTTATGCGTATCGATAGAGTACCTCTGTATCATACCTGTTAATACCCTTCTGAGCCTCGTAAGCCGTCGCCAACTCTCCATCTTCATTGATGATATCCACGTCGGATCCATAGTTTGAAGTGGCCAGCGACTTTAGATTCACAGTCTGTTGACATAAAGTTTAATTTGTGTAAGCCGGAAAGAAAATCGATTTGTAATTATATAAAGGCAGCAGTTTAAAAAAAAAAAATTAAATAAATACCATGCAATGGCGGCAACAGAATGCGTGAAAAAAAAGAAATTATATAAAAATTGCTAAAAGAACAAACGTCGACAAGACATTTAATTTAGGAGTAAAATTATCAAAAACCAAAAGTATTGTCCATTATATCTGAAGAAGTAGTAGAGATCTAAGTAATTACATTAGTCTGACAACTAATAAGTGTCAGTGAAGGTCTATTTGAATAAAAATATTTAATTTAGTATCACTACATAGTATAAAACAAAGTCGCTTCCCGTCTGTCTGTCCTTATGTATGCTTATATCTTTTAAACTAAGCAAAGGATTTTGATGCGGTTTTTTTAATACATAGAGTGATTCAAGAGGAAGGTTTATATTTATAATACATACATAATATAGTAGAGAACAGCTGAGAAAAGCCGGGCGAAGCCGGGGCGGGTCGCTAGTATAATATATATTATGTAGGATTGTCGTGAAACCGACATAGCCCCAAGAATTGGCAAACTGAAGTGATAGTGGGCGGGGCACATCGATCATAGAACCGACGGCCGCTGGGGCAGAAAGGTTCTCGAGTGGCGACCACCAACTGGAAGACGTAGCGTTCCACAAGGTGGACCGACAACCATGTGAGGGTCGCAGGAAACCGCTGGACTGGCCATCGTGGCGATCCTTGGGGGAGGGCTTCGTCCAGCAGTGGACGTCCGAGGATATTCGGATCATAAGAGCTGTACCGCGCTTTAGGTGCGTGATATGACGTGGGGAGAGACAACCCTACAGCATTTTCCGTCAGACTACTAACTACGTCATAATTTCAACATAGATAATCCATAAATCAGTTCATTATTTTCGATAAAAACTAAAAAAATACAATTAAAATAATACAATAAAGCGTTTCCATGCGTGTTAGTTTCAAGTCTATTTCACCACATTTTTATTATTGTAATCTTTTTTTCTTATAGTATTGTATGTATAGTCTAGACCACAATCTCACAGTGATAAGAGATAATATGGCCGTAAAATATGACAATGCACACCGGTCGACATATATCAATTTGAGAGTGGTAGCCAGCCAGGCGGGTACTACAAAGTACCCTGCCACTGCAAATAATGGTGAAACAAACTATTTGATATACGCATGATAAGCCGGTGGTTTCTATGATGTTTACTTACAACGTTCTTCAGTGCTTGGAACCATGGTTTCTGAACCAAAAAAAGGATATATATAAAGATAGGAGAATATTTTATAAGACAATGATTATTTCAATTTATAATTAGTTTGTTTTTAGAATTAATATGAATTGTATTTGTGACATAATTATATAATAAATATTAGACAATTAAAGAATTAAATTACGATAATGTGTTAAATAATACTTTAATATCATAAATTAAATTTTGCATGCCCCCGCAAGGGCAGAATATAAGGAGACTCAAAATTGAATTCTACCTACATGACCTACCTATACTCTGTGGAAGTAAATGATTTGATGCCGAGAGGGTACATATGGACGAACACTTTGCTATGTAAACATATTTATATTTACAAGACCTTATTGTACTCAAGTTCACAAATAAATTGATTGAATCATGAAACGTGGGTAAAACCGCGGTCGATAGTTAGTAAACAAAAACCCAAACCTTTTGACAGTAATAAAAATTACTCCTATATATCGGCGAATCCATGAACAATGTCTTAGATATCCGTATTCCTGATATATCAGTCATATTGTCCACTTAACTCCACATTTCAAAACATATTCCGATGCAATAACTATCATTTGCATAGAGTTCTATCATTTCATTCAAAACTTTATTTTCATATAGACATGTACTTTCGCTCCTAAGCACTGCAGTAGAATTGAACCTGTGTTCCTACCAATAGTCGAAATACTTTAGAAATGTCCAAAAAGGTAAACAATTTGTTTGTCTTTTTAATATATGATCCACTAAACTGGGGGGCTAAAACCGCAGTTTATACAATAGCAGATTTCTAAGACTATTTTATTACTTAACATTTTTAACCAAGTTTACACTCGTGTAACTAGTAATTATGCAAACAGATATTACATTAAGGGTATACCTTCGGTTGGAGCGCGAAATTCAAATTTTATCACGTTTTTTGCTAATTGCAGCTCAGTACCTCCAAGGTATATTAGTAACATTTTTATGAAATAGTCGTATATGTCAGTAATATACCTTGGAGGAATATGTTGATGATTTCTTTTGTTATTATTCAGTAAATATACTACAATTCTTCTCGCAAATAACATGTTGATAACTTACGACCTATAACTGAGCTGCAATTTGCAAAAAACGTGATAAAATTTGAATTTCGCGCTCCAACCGACGCCTCCACCTTAATGCCTCTTTTTAACAAAATCGTTTACCTTTTATGACAATTCTAAAGTAACGACTACACATACGCGAACTTTAACTAAACTATTTCAACACAATACGTCCGTGCACACGTTTTTAAAATCATAAAACAAATAGTATGTTATGTAAACAAAGAGATAATATAGACAAGTGTGTGAACTATATATATAACGCGACTCTTCTTACATTTTACTGACTTAATGAAACTTGATATACTGACATTGTTAGATTGGATTTCTTGGGAATGTCACTTGATAAGAAAATATGCTATCCTAAGGAGTTAAGGAGTAACTTGCCACACTAAACTACTTTAATCTTATACAGGCGTATTTTTTTCCAATATCAACGCGTTCGATTCCTGGCGAGGTAAATTTATTTCCAAATACATATACAGTTTTTATCGAAAACTGCTTCAAAACTTCTATCAGCATTTTTCGCTATTCCCAGATTGGGTCAAATAAGCCGACAAAATTCACCTTTCAAAAATAAAATCTAACAAAAAACATGGATTGAAATCAATTAAGTCCCGTCAAATTAGTGCTTATTTCAACGAAAATCTTTATTAATCATGAATATATATATACCTAATACCCGACGGGGATTCCCCGTAAATTTGATTGTTTGTTTGTTTGCATTGAATAGGATCCGAAACTACTAATAGGAAACTACATCATCCCCAAAGGTTATAGGCTACTTTTTATCCCGGGAACGCTAGCGAAACCGCGTGGAACTTTTCCAATAATGTATGTAAGGAGATAAATGACGTGATTAAAATTAGTTTATTTTTATATTACTATATATAGCGAACAAACATACGGCCAACCTGATGGTAAGTGGTTACCGTTTGCAAATACCAGATTCGGAACTATTATCACACTTTCACACGTTTTAAAGTATTTTTCATTAAGCAAAAACAGATACACAGACCGATAGACCTACTTTCACACTAAAGGCAACATTATGATATAAGTAAACAACATTTTTATCATATCAAATGTTTATCAAACATTATCGCATTTTTTCTCAGATTAATCTGTCTGTCACAGACATTACATAGACATTATTTATTTTTAAAACTGTTACGTTTTATAAATAGAGTTATGGAGTTTCATTATGGGTCGGTTACTCGTACATTTTAGTTAAAGTTATCATATATACTTTTTATCCCGGGAAAACATAAGATACCTCGGGAACGCGGTGAAACCGCAGGGCAGATACCGCTAGTATGTGGATATTTTTAAACACGTCCAAAAATTGAACAACCAATGGACCCAGGACTATACTACTACTGTTTTAGAAAATGTAAATCAAGAAAAGTTTACCTACGATGATTTTTAATCGATTTTTATTTGTTAAGGCACTTATGAACGTCGATTTTGTTAGTTATAATTATTACAATGGACTCTACCATCGGTTCCACATACACTTAAACTGAGAAGACTATTAGTATAAATGAATTATGATATTCTTACCTGGTTGCTCAGTACACTTCTTAGTTGCACGCACTCGTCGCGTCTCCTATCCAATTCCTTCTGCATCACAGCCAGTTGTTCTGTGACGATTATTATAAAAATATCAGCAAAAAATATTTTACACAGGATTACTTTTCAATGAGTGCTATAATTTTCAGGGATTAAGAGAAGGCTATCTGTGTATGTCTCCGTCCCTTACTAAACTGGCGGTGACAAGCGAGACAGGAGAAACGTAATTTTGGTAAAAAAAATATGGTTTTATGTTATTTAAAAAGAAACTAAGCCTTTTTTGAAAAAAGTAAGAAAACTATTCCCTATAAAAACTAAAGTAAGAAAAAGTAAGAATATGGATTTCAGAATGCATGTTAATATTTTTCAAGTTATTTGGATGGCCCAAATAAGAGAAGAATGTATTCTTAGTTTTAAAAAAGGGTATATATACGATTTTTTTCTGACGTTACTAATGAAAAATCCCAATTTTTAAAAAACTATTCCCCGTCATATAGTCTCTAGTTTAACATATATTTTTTTCAAATCTCTTGGAACAATGAATACAGAGAAAAACGCATTTTAGAATCATCATTTCATCACCTTAACTTTTATTTTGTTGATGATACATACCTATAACCTCGTTGGATATGATGGCGGTATCGCCGGCCGCTCGCAGTCTGTCCAAGTGCTCTCTTAACTTCTTATTTTCAATCTCCAACTCTTCCAACTTGAATCTCTCGATGTTTGGGTTCGTTGGAGGCGATGATAGCCGATCTGGTGGAGTATGACACAAAAATAACCGTATTATGTTTTTTTTTATACTAATAAGGTAGCAAGCAAGCATACAGCCCACCTGATGGTAAGTGGTTACCGTTGCCTATTGCCAGAGGTATTGCCAATGTGATGCCCTACATAGTTATTTTATACTTTTTAATGTTTCTGAAGGTGGTTCTCTTTTTGTAAAATTTTTAGTTTTATGCCTTTTTTGGCCATTTCCATCAATAGATTCTGAGAATTGGTGCCAATGGGACCACCTCAGGAAAATGCTCTTTCGAATAAAAATATAATGTTTATTTTTTATACTACTAAGGTAGCAAGCAAGCATACGGTAACCACCTGATGGTAAGTGGTTACCGTCGCCTATCGAGACCTTGCTTCCTTACAATTTTTATAATTCTAGATCTACGGAAAACTAAAATCAAGACCTATAGGCCGTATTTTTTAGTTGCGTAGACTGTGTTTGAACACAATCTCACCGTAGTCAGTGATAATGTGGCAGAAGATGGTAAGCACACAAAGGCTAGAAGGGAACTGGCTTTCAAGTGCAGCTGTCGGAACACACAGGTAGGTTCTTGTCGACAATTTTTCAACTTGAGGGTGGTAGCCAGCCAGGATCATATCATAAGGATACTTACTCATAAGACGTTCTTCCAAGTCGTTAGCTCGCTTAGAGGTCCTTGACAACTCACTCTGCAATGCAGATATTCTGTTCTGCATTCGTAACACCAGCCCAGCATCGGCGATCTGACCATTTAATAAAAAAAGGAAAATTAAAAAGCTCATCGAGGAGGGAGGGTTCGGTAAAGCGCGAGTTGTACCCGGGACACAGATTACTAAATGGTTTGTGCCTTGGGTGTCGCTAGCGTCCATAGGCTACGGTAACCGCTTACCATCAGTCGGGCCGAATGCTGGTTCGCCAACTTTCATGATTAGCGCGAGAATGTATAAAAAAAATAAACCCCCGACACACGACAGAAAACAGGTGATGATTTTCAAGCGGCTGAGTGGATTTTCTTGAAACATACCTAAGAACACGCTCGATTAAGACACCTTTCAAACAACAGAATCAAAATCGGTTCATCCGTTTAGCTAATAATGCCAGAAAGTAGCCTATAACCTTTAGAGATAATGTAGCTTCCTATCAGTGAAAGAATGTAACTTTGCAAATCTTCCACAGTAGAACTGCTCTTTGAGAAAATTAAAATATGAATAGTAATTAATTACCGGCATTGGTCCATTATGAGTCCCAGCGGACCAGTTGACAGCCTCCAGGGCGGGCCGGGACGTCTCCACAGACCGCACTGATCCGTACCCGTAGTCCTGAACATAACATATATATATATATATATATATCCTGACAATAGGGATGATGAGTGGGTAAAAAATAATTAATTCTGTTTAGTCCATCAGTTAGGTTATCAAAAAATATTGGATACGTATTTTTTATTTTATCAAATCAACAAAAAATTACAAAGAGTCCTGGAGTCCCCCACTCCTGATGATGACTTGTGACGTCATCTCTCTGTAAAAAGTGTCCTAAGACGTGACGTCACGCGAAATTTTAACCATGTATTCGCTAATCTTAAAATGAAAGAGGAAAACCCACTCAAAGAAAACATCGTGAGGAAACCATAGCACGGTGGTAGTACCAGCCTGGCTGGCTACCACACTCAAGTTGAAAATCCGCGAAGCACCTTCTGGTGTGTTCCGACAGCTGAACTTGAGAGCCAGTTCCCTTCTAGGCTTTGTGTGCTTACCACCATCGGCTACATCATCTAGACCACACGGTAAGATTGTGGTCTACAATAAATAAGTTGTAGTATCATATAAAAAAGCTTACATCTTCAACAGTGGTTTCCTGTTGTGAATTATTACTGGCGTCAGACAGTGATCTTCTGTGTTCTTTGGGCGCTGGTGCTCTGTAACATTATCGCATTTTTTTTAAATATACAAATAATAAAATAAAATCGGTATTTTCATATTTTGTTAAGAAATGCAATAAAAAAGAAACCGGACAAGTGCGAGTCTGACTCGCGCACCGAGGGTATCGTAATTTCCTATGTTAATCTAAATACCACAGATTTCTTAAAGATTTTCCTGTAATCTATAGGTAAAGAACTATTTTCTGTATTTTTTTCAAAAATGTTGGTCGTTTTAGTTTGGACTTCCTATGGCCACCTTCCACCTCCATCATCAGACCCTGGTTACCATTGAAAGATAAACTACTCGTCCATACGATTCAAACGAGTCCAAACACGACGGTTTTGTGTCATTTTATTGCAGAGTTCCTATGGCCACCTTCCAGCTCCATCTTCAGATCAGCTCCACGTCATCATAATATTGAATTGTCACGCAATTTGCATATTTGTGCAAAATTTCAGCTAAATTGGAAACCGGAAAGTAGGTCAAATTTAACTTGCAAAATAAGCTTGTAAGAAACAAACCTTTGCAGAGAATCGACTCGTTCTTGTAGTTCATATTGTGAAGCTAGTAGTTTCTGTCGGCTCTGTCGCTCGGCTTCCAGCTCGGCGTTGAGTGTTTTCTTTTCTTTCTCGTGTTGTCTGTCTCGCTCTGTCATACAATCACATGCGTACAGTTAAAGCATGTGTCAATTCTACTAAAATACCGACGGCCACAGCTTTTTAGAAAGACAAAGTAATGATTTATAAACGTGTATTTTATTCAACTGATTACTTAAGACTAAAATTAAAAATGACTAGTAAATTGGTGATAATTCCCAAACGGCTGAGCGGATTTTCTTGAAACATAGCTAAGAACACTTTCGATTAAGACACCTTTTGAACATAAAATACTAAATCGAAATCGGTCCATCCGTTCAGGAGCTATGAGGCCACAGACAGATACACACACACGGACAGCACGTCAAACTTATAACACCTCGTCGTTTGAGCATTGGGGGTTAAATAGCGTGGGTCTAGACCACCCGGCTAAAACAACTAAAATTAAAAAAAAATAAGAAACTCTAGAAAAGTGGTGACGATCTTCAAACGAAAAAAAACTAATCAAAATCGGTTCAGGAGTTATGATGCCACAGACAGACACAAATACACACAACAAACTTATAAACACAGCTCTTTTGTCGGAGGTTAAAAATGAAACAAACCTTTCCAATACTGAGCTTTACTTTCGAATTGCTTCGACCACTTTAAGTTGATATCCTTTTGCGCTACTTCTATTATTTCTGTTTCCGCTCCCATTTTTTATATCAACTAGCTATTATATTACTAGCTTTTCCCCGCGGTTTCACTCGCGTTCCCGGGATAGAAAATAGCCTATAACCTTCATGGATAATGTAGCTTCCTATTAGTGAAAGAATTATTCGAATCGGACCAGTAACTCCGGAGATTAGCGCGTACACACCAACTCTTCAGCTTTATTAAAAATGAGACAAACCTTTCCAAAACTGAGCTTTAGTTTCGAACTGCCTCGACCACTCTAAGTTGATGTCCTTTTGCGCATCTTCTATTATTTCCGTTTCCGCTCCCATTTTTTACGTCAACTACCTATTATATTACTAGCTGTTCCCCGCGGTTTCACTCGCGTTCCCAGGATAAAAAAGTTGCCTATAACCTTCGGGGATAATGTAGCATCTTATTAGTGAAAGATTTTTTCGAATCGGACCAGTAACTCTGGAGATTAGCGCGTACAAACAAACTCTTCAGATTTATTATTAGTATAGATTGTAACTATTTACCCTCTTAGAGTCTGAATTTTGGAAAATTCACTCCCTATAAAAATAAACTACCCTCTAATTTTCATGGTTATTTGACCAGTTTTAATAGCTAATATTTTAAACTAGCTGTTCCCCACGGCTTCAACCGCGTCCCCGAGGGATAAAAAGTAGCCTATGTGTTAATCCAGGGTGTCAGATACCTCCATACCAAATTTCATCAAAATTGGTCCAGACGTTTGAACGTGAAGAAGTAACAAACATACTTTCGCATTTAAAATATTAGTAGGAAATGGGATTGAGCCACTTGAAATAATTAAACCACTATATTCCAAACACATCACACAATAAGGTCTATATTTGTACACATCTTATACACTTTCACGATTTTAAACTCTATATACTCCCAATTATAACACATATTTGAGACTAGATTCTTCTAGAGGTTATAATTTTGTGTATGTGGCTTGAATCGATACGACGCGATAGTTGCTAATTAATTTCGTAGTGTTATCATATCTGTTCAATCTTATCGCGTGTGACGTAGTTAAGTGTTGGACACGGATATTTCTGTAAAGTCTAGATCACGTCAAAACTTAAGGGTATACTTTCGGTTGGAGCGCGAAATTAAAATTGTATCACGTTTTTTGCTATCAACATGTTGTTTGCGACAAGAATGGTAGTATATCAACATATTCCTCCAAGGTATATTAGTAACATTTTCATGAAATAGTCGTATATGTCAGTAATATACCTTTCGTGCTCAAACCGAAGCCTCAACCTTCATGATTATTTTTTAACCTGCGACGCAAAAACGACGGGGTGTTATAAGTTTGACGTGTCTGTCGGTGGCCTCATAACTCCTGAACGGATGGACCGATTTTGATTAGTTATTTTTGTTTGAAGGTGACTTAATCGAGTGTTTTTAGCTATGTTTCAAGAATCCGCCAAGTGAGTTGGGGGGTTTCTTTAAATTTTTAATTTTAGTTACATACAGGGTGGAAAATTGAGACGCGTCAGTAACCTAAGGGCAGCTACCTTAAGGGTTGAAGCCACGCGAATATGGTCTTAGGAGACCATCCCTTATTTTTGAGTTATTGCTATCGGCATTTACAGATTTTGAAAAAAAATTAGAAAGCGAGAAATTGGCGATTTTTCAAAATATTTTTTATTATCTTAATCAATCCTGTCTCCGACAAGGATCAAAAGGTTCTATGGGACCAAGTTAGGTTAGGGTATCAGAAATGTCACAAATCGAAAAAAACTATTCCCATACATTTTGTTAGGAAAATGAATTGTACAGTAAAGGAATGTTCCTTATTTCGAGAAAATACTGGCTGCCAAGAATGAGGTCGACAACAAAAAAAAGTTTCTTTTTACTATGTATAGGCCTGTGTTTGACCACAATTTCACTGTAGTCAGTGATGATGTGGTCGATAGTGGTAAGCACACAAAGCCTAGAAGGGGATTTATTAAAATGAGTAATATTTTTACCAAATAAAACCGTACAAGTGCGAGTCTGACTCGCGCTGATGATCTTATTTAGTAAAGTGGAGATAATTTCCTAAACTGTGAAACACACAAACGATATGATGTCGAAAGATGTCATGGTGTTTTAGGTCCCGACTGAAAATCAGCGCGAGGGTTAATTAATGTTAGCACAATGCTGAGTCGGGACCTATTCCGGGCATCACGCACCATTACATTATTGTTTTGTTGTATACGTTTTTCTAGTTCGTAACTATTGTCTTAATTAATGTAATGTTGTGTGCAGTCCTGATTAAACTGTTTTTCTTTCTTTCTTTCTTTCTATATAGACATTTTCCAAAATACCCGTTCAACTAAACGCCCACTACATTAATAATCCAATATACAATCATGATTCATGGATAATCTATATCTGGTAGATAGCAGTCAGTAAATATTTGTATACAATGTGTACTGTACATGCTATTTATTAAATTTGAATATTTTTGCACTAACAAACAAAAGAGAAACTTCTGACACAAAAAATACCTCTAAAAATATATTTAGTGATTAATAACAAAAGAAATCATCAACATGTCACGGAGTTACATTTGTTGTAAAAAGTAACGTTTTCATGAAATAGTCGTATATGTCAGTAATATACCTTGGAGGTATATGTTGATGATTTCTCAGTAAATATACTACCATTCTTGTCGCAAAACACGTGATGACAAACTTACGACCTATAACTGAGCTGCAATTAGCAAAAAACGTAATAAAATTTGAATTTCGTGGGCTACCTTGAAACATCCCCCTTAACGAAAATGTTTTATCCGTTTAGGAGATATGATGCCAGAGACATACACTCATACAACAAATATATTTTCGTAGGGGATTAAAAAACGTACCTTCAATAGCCAATTCATAATGTTCCTTCGTACTCCTTAACTCGTTGGCCAACTTTTCGCTCTCCTCTCCCCAAGCCTCTCTATCCTGCTTGTATTTATTGTCTATCTCTTTCTTCTCCTCAATGAGGCGCTTGTTACTGTCTCGCTCGCTCGCCAGTTCAGCTTGTAGTGTAGCTATTAGGTTGTCCTTTTCAACGCGGTCCAGTTTGAGGGATTTTGTTTCGATTTCTAATTGTTTTAGACCTTCTAATTTTGACCTGTGGGAAGAATCATATTTTTGAAAGATTCAACAATAGCCACAAATTTTCGCATTTATAGTATTAGTAGATACTATAAATGCGAAAATTTGTGATATAAAACCGTATAATTGCGAACACTGCTATTTTACAATTCATCTCGCTAGATTGACCGTCGATATTGCGAACTGTACCATACTGCTCACAATACAACGTATCAATTTTCGATAGTTCATAATATATCCATATCAAACCGTTAAATTGTGAACGGATCTGCACGTACCGAGTGTTACGATTTTATAACTAATCAAGTTGTGAACCGTCCCTGATTGGTCGGTCTCTGAGTCAAATAAAGTATCTGCACATTTAAGATTAAGTAAGTCAATCAATATAATTTTTATCTACTCTCATATCGTAAAGTTCTAATAATGAAATCAAAAACAGTACTTTAATGACCCACTTTATGCACACCCCGTCTATAATGAAATTAAAAATAGTAGTTTATGATACTGTTGCATAATAGGGGTTATTAAATACGAGTGTGAGTTTAAGTACCGAGCCGTAGGCGAGGTTCTTAATAGTATCACACGAGTTTTTAATACCTAATTATGTGCAGTATCATACAGTTCTTTATCTAAACTCATATAAATAATGTAATTTAAAAAAATAGAAAAATCGATAGTATTTTTCTACCAACTTTTCAAAAAAAAACCTATTTTTGTGACATTTTTGGTCAAAATGATATATGTCGGCAAAAACAATAAAATAAACAGACACAATAATCATATACCTAATCAAATCCATGTTGACAACTCCCAAAAATTCTTACCTCTAAAGTTCAAGTCAAAAATTTGTCACATTGTCATCGTCAAATTGAATTGATACTGATTGATTATACTATTGATAGGTCCAAAGTGTACTTGAATAGAAAAAAAGTTATTTTATAGCATTATCTTGGGAACACAACTGTACTATAATGATTCATTATACACGGGTGTGCCTAAAGTGGGTCATTAAAGTACTGATTTTGATTTCATAATAAGAACATTACGATATGAGAGTAGATAAATTATATTATAGTACAGTTTTCTTCCCAAGATAATGCTATAAAATAACTTTTTTTCATTAAAGTACAAGTATTTGGATATGTCTGGACACTCATAATGTTTTTTGGGTTTTAATACTTCAATTACTGTCAGTCAACTTGTCAAACGAAATAATAAAGAAAAAAAACACTATAAGTGGCCAGACATCAGGACAGTGGTCGCGTATGCGGTAGAGATCTCAACTTAGGAGTTTTTCCCCACACGGATTTGGGTGCCATGATGATTAATGTTTGTTTATTTTATTGATTTTTTTGCATACATATTTTATTTTGGCCAAAAGTGCCCCCCACAATGTGGACCGACGATCTTGTGAGGGTCGCGGGAAACCGCTGGATGCGGGTAGCACAAGACTACCGCGGCCAGCGTGGAGATCTGCGGGGGAGGCCTTTGTCCAGCAGTGGACGTCTTTCGGCTGATATGATGATGATCCAGCAAATTTAAGGACCTAACAAAAACCTTTCCAACTTCTTAAAGATTCCTTACTTCAAGTCCAGAATGTGTGCTTGCAACGGGTCTATAGCTTTGGCCCTCTCCATGGCATCACCCAGCCGCTGCTGCAGACTGATGATCTTGTTCTCCAGACCCTTGTTCAGTTTCTTCACGTGGTCCAAGCTTCGAGCTTCGATGCGCAACCGCTTGTACTGACGCCGTGCTAGGAACCGACGGATCTGTTGGATTGAAGGATTATTTTAGAGAATAAGGAATGAGGATTTTTTTATTAAATGAAAATACCGTAAATTACTTTAATATGGGTGCTATACTGAACCCAAAGTAAAATTTTTAAAATCAGTTCTTAACCAGTCAGGCGGCGCTGACAAATAAAAAAAAAAGGAAAATCTAAGAAAGTCGTGAAAAGCAACTCTTTTGCAGGCGAATCTTTTGTTTATTGACTTCAAAAACGTTATTATTATGATTCTTATATTTTCCTGTCAAGGTTGAAATTTAAATAACATTTAAAAATAATAAAAGCGTAACGGAAACTACTTGTTATAAACAAAGGCCATATGCCAACAAAATTGTTGGGCCAAATACGGACAGCGACGCCAGAAATAGACGGATAAACAAAAAAGTTATAAGTGAACAAACATTGAAAAAAAAACATGCAACCAAATTGAGAACCTCCTCTATTTTTGAACTCGGTAAAATAGATGACAAAAGGTGAAATAAAAATTGGCCAAGAAATACGAAAGATATAAGCATTTTAAACTACTAATTAGACAGCCATTACACAGAGATCCGACATGCCCTGTGACGTCATATCGCACTACGGCCATATAAAATTCCATTTTGCTAGAAAAACATAGATATAAATCTTTGGCCTCTCCCAGGCTACGCCACAACACTATGTCCTCCGCTTTCCGCATCCAGTCTGTCCTAGCCGCTCCAGGTCTTCTTCAGGTCGTCGGTCCATCTTGCTGGGGGGCGACCCACACTATGCTTATATATCTGGATGGAAGGCTTATAATATCTTGGCATATTCCCTATTATGGGATCGATCATTAGTTATCCAGTCAGGCGTCGGCGTCTGACAGCGGAGGTCACTGATAGCTGGCTAGCTAACTAGTTAACTTTGTTTTTCCACATGAAATTTTCAAAATATGTTCCCAGAAACATAAGCGTTTAAATGCCGTCACACGGTTGTCCACTAAAAAGGGAAATCTATTAAGCTGTATTATATGGTCGCGACGCCTGGCTGGTTATTACAGAAAACTAGTTAATTGATATACTTACAGCTGCTTGGGCGATGATGATGTGTCTCCTCATCTTGTTGGCTCGTCGACGCGCCAGGCAGCCGCGGGCGAAACGCTGGACTGTGATCACCTGGTATATATAAACACTTATATAAGAAACCAAGAAACAAAAAATATTTATTTGCAACACAAACCTTAATATTATTAAACTAGCTGTTCCCCGCGGTTTCACTCGCGTTCCCGGGATAAAAAGTAGCCTATAACCTTCGGGGATAATGTAGCTTCCTATTAGTGAAAGAATTTTTCAAATCGGTTCAGTAGTTTCGGAGCCTATTCAATGCAAACAAACAAACAAACAATAAAATCTTTCCTCTTTATAATATTAGTATAGTATAAACGAGACATGTGCAAGTCTGACTCGCGCACCGAGGGTTCCGTAATTTCCTATGTTACTCTAAGACTGAGATCTATAGAGCGTACTTAGACTTTGCTCAGACTTTACCGTACAAAGTCGGTATTTAAAATGCGATCTTCGAAACTCTCTGACTGTGTGCTAAGCAAAGCCTAAGTGCACCTAATCGACGACTTACCAAAAACTTGGGTACAAATTAAAACGCACAAATATTTACTTTATTACGTAGGTTTATACCCTAAGTAAAGTCCGAGCAAAGTCTAAGCACGCTCTATAGATCTCAGCCTAAATATCATAGACTTCTTATCGGTTTTCCTGTAGAACTATTTTCTGTTTTTTTTTTTGGCGCAGTAGTTTTGGAGATAAAGTTGGGAATACTAAATTTTCGCCTATATTCTTAAATAACTTCAAAAACGATTAATCTTACAAATAACTTGCATTACCTCCCGCGGTATTACCCGCGTTTCCGAGGGATAAAAAGTATTCAGGGTGTCAGCTACCTACATACCAAATTCCATCAAAATTGGTCCAGCCGTTTGAACATGACGAAGTAACAAACAAACTCACAAACTTTCGCATTCATATAAGTAGGATTTATATTACCGCCAGTACTCTCATGCGGTCCTTATAAAGTCTCCTGGCGAGGAATCCCCTGGCCCTGGCCTGCAGGCCCACGGCAAGTTTCCTCAGCCTCTGATACTTGAGCCTGGCGAGCCAGCCGCGGATGTTCCGCTGGATTTTAATAGCCGCTCGGTTGCGGCGGACTTCTTGAGCTTTGCTGTTGAACATTACATAAGAGTCTTTGAATAGGTATGTTTCCGAGTGTGATAATTTAATGTCAGAAGGTTGACAAGCGGTCCACCTGATGGTAAGTGGTTACCGTCGCCTATCATATGTAATACCATAGGTTTTGCCAATGTGTTGCCAACCTGTTACAATACCGAGAAGGCAACTGGCTCTCAAGTGCAATTGCCGGAACGCACCGGTAGGTGCTTGGTGACAGATTTTCAACTTCAGGGTGGTAGCCAGCCAGACGGATGACGGCCACTTTTTAGATGTTTTATACATAATTGTTGTTACAATCAGATATAGCAGTTTCCTGATAAAACTTTTTCGTTTTGGTTAATCCATATTCAAATAGGACTTCATTGATCATGGACACATTTACGACATTGTAAATTTACGGATCGTTTAGGGGTTGAATTTTCGAAAAATCATAAATACAAACTATGCTAGTATAATATGAGGAGCTGGCGAACAAAACGGTATAATTACGCATCAGGTCAAAATACTTTTTTTTACAGTCCGGAGGTTTTGGCCCCGCTGAATTTGAATCTCAACTCATTTACAATAAAAACCGGCTAAAACAGTGTTAAAATTGCATCCAAAGTTCATGGTTTCGATTATAACGGAAAGTAGGTATGTATGTATTCAGTTTTTTACTGCTCCTGTAAAATTTAGTTTTATGTAGGGTTGCCATCTGTCCGGGTTTACCCGGATTTGTCCTAGTCCTAGTTTAGAGGGCGTCCGGGGAGCGTCCGGGCGGAGTTTCATTTGTAGTCCGGGTTTTAAAGTTTACCAGTCGTAAAAATAATTACTAAAGTATAACAATTATTTATTCCATTGAGCAACTTTGAACAAATAAATGACATGTCCGGGTATGAAGCTCCGAAATTCGGGGTTTTCACACTTGTTGTCCTGGTTAGCGGATTTTACAGATGGCAACCCTAGTTTTATGTAATTATACCGTTTTGTTAGGCAGCTCCTCATGTAGTAAATACTCACAGTCTAGCGAGGTACCCCCTGCAGTGCGCCTGGAGTCCCCTGAGGGCGGTGGCGAGCCGCAAGTAGCGGCGCCGCGCGACGAACCTGTTTGTTAGGCAGCTCCTCATGTAGTAAATACTCACAGTCTAGCGAGGTACCCCCTGCAGTGCGCCTGGAGTCCCCTGAGGGCGGTGGCGAGCCGCAAGTAGCGGCGCCGCGCGACGAACCTGTTTGTTAGGCAGCTCCTCATGTAGTAAATACTCACAGTCTAGCGAGGTACCCCCTGCAGTGCGCCTGGAGTCCCCTGAGGGCGGTGGCGAGCCGCAAGTAGCGGCGCCGCGCGACGAACCTGTTTGTTAGGCAGCTCCTCATGTAGTAAATACTCACAGTCTAGCGAGGTACCCCCTGCAGTGCGCCTGGAGTCCCCTGAGGGCGGTGGCGAGCCGCAAGTAGCGGCGCCGCGCGACGAACCTGTTTGTTAGGCAGCTCCTCATGTAGTAAATACTCACAGTCTAGCGAGGTACCCCCTGCAGTGCGCCTGGAGTCCCCTGAGGGCGGTGGCGAGCCGCAAGTAGCGGCGCCGCGCGACGAACCTGTTTGTTAGGCAGCTCCTCATGTAGTAAATACTCACAGTCTAGCGAGGTACCCCCTGCAGTGCGCCTGGAGTCCCCTGAGGGCGGTGGCGAGCCGCAAGTAGCGGCGCCGCGCGACGAACCTGTTTGTTAGGCAGCTCCTCATGTAGTAAATACTCACAGTCTAGCGAGGTACCCCCTGCAGTGCGCCTGGAGTCCCCTGAGGGCGGTGGCGAGCCGCAAGTAGCGGCGCCGCGCGACGAACCTGTTTGTTAGGCAGCTCCTCATGTAGTAAATACTCACAGTCTAGCGAGGTACCCCCTGCAGTGCGCCTGGAGTCCCCTGAGGGCGGTGGCGAGCCGCAAGTAGCGGCGCCGCGCGACGAACCTGTTTGTTAGGCAGCTCCTCATGTAGTAAATACTCACAGTCTAGCGAGGTACCCCCTGCAGTGCGCCTGGAGTCCCCTGAGGGCGGTGGCGAGCCGCAAGTAGCGGCGCCGCGCGACGAATCTGCGCACGCAACTCTGGACGCGCACGCAGTACTCGCGCTGAATATCTGCGCGAATTTTCTCTAAGTACGCCACCTGGTGGAACAATCACTCACATTATTCAAGGTGTTAGGGTACTTTGTAGTACCCGTCTGGCTGGCTACCACCCTCAAATTGAAAATATGTCACCAAGCACCTACAGGTGTGTTCCGGCAGCTCCACTTGTACTAGCAACCCACCCCGGCTTCGCACGCCTTTTTTTACAATAATATGCATGTATTATACATATAAAACTTTCTCTTAAATCACTCTATCTATTGCTGAAAACTGCATTCAAATCCGCTAGGTAGTTAAAAAGATCTAAACGAACAGACAGCGGAAGCGACGTTTTTTTATACTATGAAAATGGGCTAAGAATAAAGTAAATAAGTTAGGATATTACCTGTCCAGCTCTGAAGAATATTTTGGTGGCTCCGAACTGGTACTTGTCCGGTTCGCGCAAATGTTTGGCGAGTACTCGACCGCATGTAGCCTTGATGTTTGTACGGTCTATATCCTTATGCACGCATAGAAGACGATACCTTAACAACATATCATGTTTTCAGTTTCATAACACCTTAGTCTAGTTTTTAGGGTTCCGAAAAAAAAAAAACGGAACCCTTATAGGATCACTCGTGCGTCTGTCCGTCTGTCTGTCTGTCCGAAAATATTGGACTGGATTGAGTTGAAAGTTGGTACACATATGTAAGTCGATGACCCAAACATGGACGTGTTACGTAAATAAATTAATTTCAAACATAGGAAAATTAAAAAAAACAAACAGACAATATTGTGTAACATATCAAATGAAAGGGCTTTTTATCAGGATGTCAAATATTTTTTTTTAGAATTTTAATATAAATAGTTTTGAAGTTATTTAAGAAAATAGGCGAAAAATTGGCGAAAATTGACCATTCCCCCCCCCTTATTTCCGAAACTCCTGGGCCAAATATTTTGAAAAAAAAAAACAGATTTTACATAAAGATTACAGGAAAATCTATGAGAAGTCTATCTAATACCTTTAAACCTGCAATTCATGGATATATATATATAATCTGAATCTCGGAAACGGCTCCAACGATTTTCATGAAATTTGGTATGCAGGGGGTTTCGAGGGCGATAAATCGATGTAGCTAGGTTTCATTTTTAGAAAAGACGATTTCCAAAAAAAAAAAAACTTTTTATAGTTACCATCAACAAATTTGGGTCAGGTTTAAAAATATTTATGGAACTTAGTTAAACATGTACGGAACCCTCTCCACGCGAGTTTAACTCGCATTTGTCCGATTTATTTTAGTCATCATCCCTATTTCAAGCATCTAACATACAACAAAACAAGTGAAATGTAAAATTAAACCTTATTTCAATTAACTAAAGCTCTATTTTAATTGCAATCAAAATTTGCTCTCTTCTCCGAGCTGATAATAAACTGGCCAAAGTACATATATAGACCATGTATACGATAGGGTTCTGTAGTTCTTTTAATTCGGAAATTGCAAATTGATTGACAAGGTTACAAAGTATGCTAAAACGAGTCCAAAATTCGTGATCGACTATAGCTCGTAGACTAGAAGACTATCAGTCGATATAGGTAGCTTAGCTATGGGGGGGGGGATTGGTATACGGTAACTCCTGTAAAATAGCAATTTTGAATTTTTTTACTTCGTATCTCGTAAAATGTAATAAAACCACGCAATGGCTTTTTAATATATATTTTTTTTAATATTGAGTGTTTCCACTTACCTATAGAAGAAGTCCTGGTACAACCACCGTGATGGGAAACCGGCAGCCGATATCCTTATGGTCTCTAAAACACCGCAAGCTCTGAAAACACACCAACCAACCTGAATACCAGCTTTCAAAATTCATCAAAATCGGCATGAAAACGACTTTACCCCAGAATTATGGTATTTTTTTTATGAAGGTACACAAAGTTTCGATATAATCAGTCAGTTCAATATTTTTGCTGCCAGACTTCTGGGAACCTTGCTGTTGATCGGCAGCAGCACACGCCTCGAGGTAAATTTTTAATAAGTAGATTTAGTTTATGTTGTAAAGAATTTTAAAAAAATAATTGGCATTACTAAAATATATATATATTTTATTTATGGAGAACAAGAAGTGTTTCTATATGACCATAATGACTGTAATAAAAAAAAATACCTGAGTTGATTAACAGCGCGCGCAGGATCAAACTTAAACGGTTCCTTAGTATCATTGGGTTTGATACACCGCACGTAATGTGGCGTGGTAGCCGACAGTGTTGCCATCAACGCGGATAGCGACGCTCTAAACTGTGCGCCTACTGTCTGCTTTTGCCCTGAAGCACGACGGGGTGGTTGCTGAAGAAAAAATAGGTGAAATTTATACTTGGTCTTCTTGGTCTTTTTGGTCTACTGGTCTTTTTGGTGTTTAATGGAGGCAGATAGTAGGAATTTATTATCTATGTTGAATAAGATGTTGGTCTTTTGCGGTCTACTCGGTCTTTTCAATACATCATGATCTGATGCTGTAATCTCTTGTGCTGAAGACGTTAGAGATTTACACCCAGTTTGTAGAAACCTGGTCTATTATCGTTGCTAAAAGTATGTATCGCTTCCAATAATGTATAAATAACAAAGATAGCACTTAGATTGAGCTCTTAGATAAGCCATCGACAGAGTTATGTTTAATTTTTATTGGAGATTCAATAAATGAATCCGGTCTTCTTGATATTTCGCACTTGGAAAGTTCTCAAAATTGTCTTTTTGCAGCCTATTTTTTAAATTAAAGCCTAAAGTAAACTTCTAGCAAGAAAACACACCGGTCTACTGAGAAGACCGTACTCACCGTAAGACTACCGATAGGCACAGACGGCGTAGTCCTCCGTCTACTCGGCGGCGGCAGAGTAGAATGCTGGTCTACTGGTTTTTCTCCAGCAAATATTGTGTGAATTAATCGACAATTTGTAGCAGATTTGATGCACTCTAATTGTTCTTCTGACACTGTGTCGCGGTTCTTTTCTAGGAAGCCTCCTGATTGGTACTCTACGTTGTCGGCGAAATGTTTTATTATGAAGGCTGCAATAGAAAACACAAGTGTGGAACAGGACGGGACTAATCCTTAGTATAGTTTCGAATGGGGTTTTCGTACCGCTAATAGCTAAAAGACGGACCAAGTATGGGCCTGTGTTTGACCACAACCTCACTGTGGTCAGTGATGATGCGGCCGGTAGTGGTAAGCACATAAAGCCTGAAGAGAACTGGCTCTAAACTGAAGCTATCGGAACACACCGAAAGGTGCTTGGCGACAGATCTTTAACTTGAGGGTGGTAGCCATCCAGGGGAGTACTACAAAGTATTACCACCGTGCTATGGTTTCCTCACGATGTTTTCCTTCACCAAAAGCTCAAGCTCATTGTACGATTCGAACTCGCGACCTTGGTCTCGGCATTCGACCTAAGTGAGCTATCATCGCCTTTAAAAACGGCCCAAAAACAACATTTCAAGGTCACCATACATCCCATAGACAAATAAGCTGCGCGTGAGTAAAGCCACCAGATCTCATCGGGAAAGCAAGGTGGATAACACTCAAGTGATACCCCTCGTGTTGCAAGCGTCCATAGACTACTGGCTTGCCAGAAATTTGCGTATTTACACTTCCTGGTACAAAAAATGATAAGCTCACCAGCCCTCCCAAACCTGGGGTTCATGAAGTGCGGGTAGTGGGTACACTTCCCGCGCAGCTTGGTGACGAAGCCCTGGTCGGAGCCCTGCGGCACGCGGCACTCCTCGTCCAGCAGCGCCAGGATCCCCAGCCGGTCCTCGATCAGGTCTATACAAGGCTGGTTGTCGTAGAAGTCTATCATTTTCCATGATATCTCTTCCTATCAAAAAAACCAGTTTTTTTAACGTATCAAACGTATGTAGGAGCAAAGGGGCTCTTCCATTGATGAGTTGATTAAAAACTTAAAGAAACCCCCGAAACTCACAAGAAAATTAGTCATCATTTACAAACGGCTGAGCGGATTTTCTTGAAATATAGCTAAGGACACTCTTGATTAAGACACCTTTCGAACATAAAAACTAATCGGCCCATCTACTCAGGAGTTATGAGGCCACAGACAGATACACACAACACACGTATAACACCCCTCTTTTCCGTCGGGTATCTTCGGCCAGGCTAGGTCATCGTGCCTGGGGAACGCACTCCAACTGTACATGTTGGGATCTGGTATACAGGTGAATTTGTAGAGTGGGCGTGGTAGACCAAATCCTAAAGTATAGGGAATAGCGAAAAATGCTGAAAAGAGTCTCGAGGCCGATTTTTATAAAAACTAAAACTTGGATTACTTGACTCAAAAAAATTATTTGCCTTGCTGAGAATCGAAGAGAAAATGCTCAGCCTGTATTTATTGAACGGTCTCGTAGTGTCGCTTATAATGATCAATTTCTGGGATGTAATAGTCGATGATTTTGGCCGATTTTAAGTTAGTTTACGGGAGACTATGGTGGCCTAGAAAGAAACAAAACATACCTTAATATACTCGTCCTGCTCCAGCTTGAAGACGTGCGAGTTGAACTGCTGTTGTAGCTTTTCGTTTGCATAATTGATGCAGAATTGCTCAAAAGAGTTTATCTCGAACGTTTCGAAGCCGTATATGTCGAGGACACCTGCAAAGGACATTCCAAACTGGTGATAGAGCCAAAAGATTATTTTCCAAGATCCTTTTCAATAATTTTCGAAGAAAAGAGGATTATCTTCAAACGGCTGGGCGGATTTTCTTGAAATATAGTTAAGAACGCTCGATTAAGACCTTTCAAACAAAAGTAAACCGCGCACAGAGGGTTCCAAATGCCATAGACTTCTTATAGGTTTTCCTGTAATCTATAGGTAAAGAACTATTTTCTGTATTTTTTTCAACATATTTCAGAGATAAGGGGGTAAAATGGGTAAATTTTCGCCTATTTTCTTAAATAACTTCAAAACTATTTAAGATTATAAAAAAAAACAGATTTTCATTTGATATGTCACACGGTTCGCTAAACATTTTTTTTAAACTTTCTAATTTACCCCCCAAAAGTCAATCCAGTCCAGTATTTTCGGACCGACAGATAGACACACGAGTGATCCTATAAGGATTCCGTTTTTTTCTTTTGACTTTCGGAGCACTAAAAACAGAATCAAAACCGCCAGATGCCACAGATACACACTATACCCCTCTTTTTCATCAGGAGTCAATAAAAAAACACTCACCAATAAAATGCTTCTTCGTATGCCCAGTATCCAGGGCCCTGTTGACAGCCCTGACCAGCCAGCTGAAGACTTCTCCGTACATTCTCTTAGCGAGGGCGTCCCTCGCGAACACAGCCCTCGTCAGCTCCATACGGGAGACGATGACCTCGTGAGCTGACGCGATGCGACGGTGAGTCAACCAGCGGGATAACTCCGCTTTCGATATACCCAGCAGTGAACACACTGTTGTTAAGTGCTTGTCGTTTGACTGTGGAATTATTATTATAATTATAATTGAAATATGAGTAGGGAAAGGTTCTCGAGTGGCGACCACGAACTGGAAGACGCAGCCTCCCACAAGCCCCCAATTAGTCGTAACGCCCTGTCTCGGTAACGCCCTGAGCCGAGGTTCGTACCCCATTCGGGGGTGCCCTTAGGCGTGGTTACCTAAATGTTACCCGGTTGAGAGCCATCTGCGCTCGCCGATTTGTCCGGTAAGGTTGATGAAGCCATCAGAGGCTACCAACTTTAGTCCTTTAAAAAAAAAACAGTTTGGCCAATAAAGCTCTTCTATGGCCTAAACAGAAAAAAATACTTTAATTTTAATTTAATGAATGAGCTATCCCAACTTATTTATGACCCAATTAGCAAGCCAAAGTACGTTCAGGTTGGGATCTGAGGAAATATTGTCCTTTCAAAAAAAAATATACTTACAGCGACATAGGCGCCCTCTTGCGTGTCATGTAGGTCATCAGCAGGCGTGTCCGGGTCGCAGGTGGTTAGTTCCACGTTACCCAGGTGCAAAATAGTCGCTAGTATCGTAAACATGTTGTGTTGTTCCGTTTCCGTTACTCCTGTTAAATAATACACATTGGTGACGATTCTGTTGTTTACGAACTAAAATAAATTTAATCTCACTATATCTCTTTCTAATAGTAAATATAAGAAAGGCATGCAAGATATTTTAGTCCTGTCAGTTTAATCCGATCACATATTTCAACGTGAATTTAAGCGCGATCTTTATGGGTCACGACTATTTACCCGTACATTACGACGGCATGGATTAAACTGACGACAGCAACATTACATTATTGTATGTTACTCTGTTTTTACTTTTTTTTTTATTGTTCAATGTATTATACTGTATGTCATAATGTAATGTTCTGTGTTGTCTAGAATAAATGTTATTTCTTTCTTTCATTAAAAATGTTCTATCTTTTTTCAATAAGGTTAACATGAAAGAGAGGTGACTTGTCTAAGATCGTAAACAACAGAATCGGCACCAATACGTTATTTATTGTAGCAATATTAATAGAAAATGTATTATAATGTTATGAAAATCATAATAATTACTAAGTAGATTGTAAGTGTTTGTTTAATCTAGCATTAATATCTAGGTAACTAAAGAAATATACGGACGGACGGACATGACGAAACTATAAGGGTTCCAGACGTGAACTAAAAAACCCTAAAAATCTATAGGAAGCCCAACTATCCCAGAGTGCTAGAGGCTACATTTTATCCCAACGCGGGTGAAACCGCAGAAAACAGCTAGTCCTCCTAATATTATAAATGCGAAAACTATATAGATGTTTGTAACCCTTTTACCTTTTACTTTTTAAAAAATACTGATCGGATTTGGATGAAACTTGACACATAGATAGATCATACCCTGGAATAACACAGGCTACTTTTTATCCCGGGAAAACATATAATCCCTCGGGAACGCGGGTGAAACCGCGGGCCGGAAGCTAGTCAAATAGAAAAGGGTACTTCACACTAATCTGACAATCAAATAGGGTTGACTGTTACCTAAAGTAGTAAGAGCATTCCTTGTCTCGTTAAAAGCTTTCAAGTCATCGACGCCGTCTATGTTAGGACTCCCGCCTTGGTTTAAATAGTGGAAGAAATCTTGGTGTTCTGAAACAAAATGTCAGTGGCGTTTCAGTATTAGATCCATATAGTCACTCAAAAACAATTTTTAACTCAAATCAGAATTTAATTTTCAGCTCGACTCGTTATTTTCTCATTCAATTAGCACATATAACTAATCACGGCTCACTCACTCATTTCACTAGTACGACACATTTGATCGTCACTCGGCTCACTCACACGCCTCACTCACTTACCCCACTCACACCCACTCGCCTCACTCACTCACATACCTCACTCACTCACACACCTCACTCACTGACCTCACTCACTCACATAACTCACTCACTCACCTCATTCACTCACCTCACTCACACTTACTTGCCTCACTCACTCACCTCACTCAAACTCACTCGCCTCACTCACTTGGCTCCTGACTCACCAAGACACAAGTCAGGCATATGTCCAGCGGCGACAGCGGCACAGAGCTGATAGAACACATGGTAGTTCCTCTCTCCAGAACTCTGGTACACCACCCTGGACTTCTCCAGGAGGTAGGTCCTCATGCTGGCACCGGATATCCGGTATTGCGAGTCGAAGTGGATCTCGATGAATTTGCCGAAACGGGAGGAGTTGTCGTTGCGTGTTGTTTTTGCATTGCCGATTGCCTGTCGATGAAAAAAGTGAGAGAATATAAAGGAATTCCAGAATCTATGGATACACTAGCTTACGCCCCGCGGTTTCATCCGGGTTCCCAAGGGATCTTATATTTACCCAGTTATTCCAGGGTATAATCTATCTATGTACCAAGTTTCCTCCAAATCCGTTCAGTAGTTTTTACGTGAAAGAGTAACAAACATCCATACATCCTCACAAACTTTCACATCCTATATAATCTATACCTACGAATAATAAAGCTGAATAGATTGTTTGTTTCTTTGTTTGAACGCGCTAATCTCCGGAGTTACTGGTCCAATTCGAAAAATGTTTTCACCAATAGGAAGCTACATTATCCCCGAAGGTTATAGGCTACTTTTTATCCAGGGAACCGCGGAGAACTAGTATTTTATAATATTCATTTGTGAGCTTCGGGCCAATCATCACTGACCACACAACATCTACCTTCTTCGGTCAAAGTTTATTTTTTTTATCATGATTTCATGGTTGGTCCTATAATAAAAGTTGTTCATAATGATACAATAATCCGTGTAATAAATAAAATAAATATCTGATCCCAAACTAAGCACAGCTTGTACTATGGAAACCAGATAACTGATTATACTACATATACTACATTTTTTTTGTAAATACATACTTATATAGATAATTACACCCAGACTCAGGACAAACAGACATGTTCATGCACACAAATGTTTGTCCTGAATCGAACGCATGACCAGCGGTGTGATAGGTGGTGTCTTAACCAACTGCGCCAACTGGCTTGTCAAATTAATATTAAGTAAGAAAGAAAGAAAGTAGGTAGGTAGTAGAGTCTATTGTAAAACTGTAACTTTTGACATTCATAAGTGCCTTATTAGGGCCTAAACTGAATAAATGAGTTTTGATTTTGATTTTTTGAAAAGAAAGAAAGAAAACAAATTTATTAAAACACACCATAATAAATACAAATTTGGTGGAAGAAAAACAATCAAACATTTACATTTGGATGTGTTGTAACTAGGTATCGCTCAGCATGATGTTACGACGACTAGCGCCGCAACGCTGGTTTTCAGCGATACCTACCCACGGTCGACATATTACAGTTAATACAAGTAAAAAAAAACGCACCTCCATGATGGGACTAGAAGCCAACACCTTCCTCTCGACTTGCGTTTCGCTTGCATTACCTCCGACCGCTGCGAAGTATCTCATCGCGTACTTGGCCGATACCGTTTTACCCGCACCAGACTCGCCACTTACTGGAAACAAATAGATAATGAAAAAAAAAATAGAACCATGATATTTTCCATGGAACATGAACTACACTTTCGCTGACTTCAAAACTGTCAGATTAGAGTTATTTTATGCTTTTTAGTGCCTTTGAAGGTGGGTCTATATTTTGTTAAAAGTTTTTAAATTTTTAGTTTCTTATGTTTATCACAGACCTAGTATTTTTAAGAGAGGTAGAGCATAGCGATTTTTCGCTTGAAGAGCAGCTCGCCAAGGGAAGTACCTCCACCTTACAGAATACCGCAGCCAAATAGCCTGGTTGTGTTCCTGCGCGTGGGTAAGGTCGCCAGAGCTCATCGGGGTGGGGGGAAGGGTCGGCAATGCGCGAGTGGTACCGGGGGCGCGGATTAGTATATGGTCTCTGTCCTGAGTGTCGTTAGGCTACGGTAACCGCTTACCATCAGGAGGGCCGTATGTTTGTTTGCCGACTTTGTTGTTTAAAAAAAAAATAAGCACATTAGCGTAGTTCCTTCTGTTGCATAATTTATTGTTATCTAGTTTTAAGGTCATAAAAATTAACATAAATTAAGCGACAGAAAGTACAGGCCATTTGGAAAATGACTAATGTCACGCCTAGTGCCAAGGCATACAAATTCAGATATAGCCCATAATTATATTCAAATTTAGGGCATGTCAAAGTCAGTAATTTTATTTCCAGCTTGTTAGATATCTGTCAATTAGTGTAGAAATAATATTCACTATTAAAAACCGGTCAAGGGCGAGTCTGACTCGCACACCGAGGGTTCAATTTTTTGAGATAAGGTGGGGGGCAGAATGGGTATATTTTCGCATATTTTCTTAAATAACTTCAAAAAGATTTAACTTAAAATTATAAAAAAAAAATTGAGATCCTCATAACCAGCCCTTTCATTTGATGTACAATATAGTTTGCAAAACTTTTTAATTTACCCCCCAAAAGTAGCCCGCATGTTTGAAATTCATTTATTTACGTCCATGATTGGGTCACCGACTTACATATGTGTACAGTATGACACAACTTAGATGAAGCATCGGCAAAATTCGATCATTCCCGAAAAGAGTGCGCCTACAAAATTACCCATGTTTATTAGTACTTTAGGCGAAAATTATCTTTCTGCCAACGCAATAACTTGTAAATTTAAATAATCAAATACATTCGTAAAATTGATGCGTAGATGTTTATACACTTATTTGCAAAATAAGTGATCAAGTTTATAAAGTATGTATTATTTGTTTATATTTTTTTTTGATACATTCGATATGGAGGATACACGGCTAGAACGATGAATGTCACAAATCAAAATTAACGCCTTCGACATCCATACTTATATCCCCAGTCTCAACAGCGTCTCTTGTCGTCAAACGATTTGTCGCTGTCTGATGATGATGAGTAAAGAAGTTGCTTTCGCAGTTCGTTCTTGAAGGTTTTGAAAGTGATCTTTCCCAAAAACTATATTATTACACTTGACTCATAAATTGATAAACATTCAAAATAATTTCGCGACTTTGACTATTATACGGCTTACCACGTTTTAACGAAGTCATAGTGAAAATAAAATAAATAGCTGTACCATTAAATTGTCCTGAAGTGTAGGGAATAAATTACTCACGTGCATTCCCAATGCTGACATGAGTCGAACTAACGCGGGAATATATTGTGCCAATAGCGTTGAATGGCGCGATAATGAATGATTTTTATTAGCTGAGTAAATCGGAAGTGATCGGAAATACGAGTTTTACCGATGCGACATCTCAGTTGTGTTATACTGTACCAAGTTTCAACTTAGTATTTTAGGACAGACCAGACGCACGAGATAAGGGTTCCGTTATTGAGTTCCGGAACCCTAATAAACAAACTAAGGTAAATAATAATAACAGCGTTAGCTCGTGGTGTCTCACGGGATTGATTGATGCCATAGAGCAATTGATGGAAAAATCATAAACATTTATGTTTTCAACAATGTTGGTTGTTTGTTTTTTTTCTCTACTAATCCATGGTTTTAATTGCAATAATATACTAAAAGACGAAATTGATGGTACAATAACGAAAACATGTGTCCAAAATATTGTGGTGAATAATTTCCTTAGAGGCAGTGAAATTACTTTCGTCGATTTCAATTCTACTGACGACGATTTATTTAAATTTATCAATTCGTTACATTTCTTTACGCTAACCTATCGAACGCCGCAAGTCAAAATGAAGAATCAAAATCATGGATACTTCATATCGGCAGACAGAAATGGATTTCATAAAAAAACTTTGTTTATCTCGTAAGCGAGTCAAAGTGGAATCCGTACGGGATTTTTTTAATCATCATACAATTAATTGGAGACCTAAAGCATGTGTTTATGTCGCCAAGTTCACCTGAACGCGAATTAAATATGGTGCCGGGTAGAAACTATGTACTTACTGCTTCGCATAATGAAGGAAGAAATTCCTTCTCTGTCTGAATATTTCTTTACAATAAATATTAATCGAATATAAGTTTTAATACTTACAATCTTTTACTTTACTTATTATTTACAACTTGTTATCTCTTAGTATCATCACTGTATAGTGATGATAGATTATTTATAGGACCTCTATTTGTCCCAAAGGATGGCCTCCAAACCTCCCCTTCTCTAGCCATTCCCAGTCCACCAGCTTTACTATCAGCAATCATGGTTGTAACTCACCCAAGATTTTCTATTGGGTATAATTCACTCTTTTTACCACTTTCAAAAACTCCATCTCTTTTCACTCTTTTCCCCCCCAACTCAATCAGTCTTACCAACTTCATCAACTTACATATTCATCATTTATTTTTTAATTTCATTTACTCATAAATCGAGCAAGCGTTACTTGCTTTTTCGCGACAGTTTAATATGTTGTTAAAATATCACGTCAATGATGTAGTAGTCATTAACGGAACGGATGACGCTGATTTATATACTTACAATCCATTTGAAAACTATAGATGTGGCATAAATTACGACAGAATTATAAGCTATGGGAAATGTTCAAATCATACATTTAATCTTTATCCAAATAAACTGATTACCGGTCTACGCAACTGTACTTTTCATTTGTTAGCTACCAACAAGCTACCTTACTCCAAAGACTTGAGTAACGCCGAAGATAGTACTCTGATGGGCGTCGAGCAATATGTGTTACAAATAGTGAGTGAATTGGAACATTTCAAACTAAACGTAACGTACATACATAACGAAGAAGAATATTCTATTGTATTCAGCAATATGAAAGCAGATGGAGCTTTATCTTTGTTACAGAATAACCAAGCTGATATTTACCTGGGTGGTATTTTATTAGACCAGTCATATATAACAGCATTTTCATATTTATTCAGTCATCTTCCTTATAGTGATGAATTAAGGGTAATAGTTAAAAAGGCATAGCTTTTGCCTGCATGGCATAATTTTTACAGAGTATTCGACACAACAGTCTGGGTGTTACTATTGATTTCATTTTTTATCTACACTTTCTTGATTATGCAGCTACTTCGTTATAAAGATCGAAGCTATGTGATGCTGATGCTTTTGGCGAGATTGCTTATGCAAGGATTTAAAATAAACTGTAGGTTCTCTGTGAAATGTGTGTTTATTGTGTGGATTTGGTTTGCTTACATAATTAATTCATTCTATCAATCGAACTTAATCTGGCTTACGTCAAACCCGACTAAGGAATATCAAATAGCTAACAGAGACGATTTAAGGAGATTTAAAGTGGAGCATTGCCTAAACCTACCAATGAGAACATTTATATTTCTACAAACAAAAAGGAAATTTCGTTGCAACTTGAAACATCAGGGTTGTGTTAACTTAACAGAGAATATTCGGAGTGTGAGCCATTTCAAAGATGTATTATACGATCGTCTCGACTTCTACATATTTATATCAACAAGAATTGTTTCGTGATGAATTTGGAGAGCCCAGTTTATTTGTTTAAGCGACCGTTCCGTAGGCTCATTATGGCTATTTATATGTACAAAGGATTTCCAATCGACGAATTACATGAACGAATAATACATCTCCGAGAGAATGGTTTGATAACAAAAAGATTGAATGATCACTATTTTGCCAGAAAAATAAAATTTTACTTCCGTGTCGATGAACACAAATTACGTTTTGCTATACCATGGTTTATTTTGGTATTAGGTTATTCTGTAGCGACATTTATATTTGTATTGGAACTATTTATCTAAATATAGTTAATTAAAAAAAAAAAGTTGTTGGACGCATGGTTATTTTATTCGATTAATTAATCTATTCTATCACAAGGTAAAGGTCGCGGGAAACCACTGGATGCGGGTAGCGCAAGACCGGCCATCGTGAAGATCCTTGGGGGAGGCCTTTGTCCAGTAGTGGACGTCTTTCGGCTGACATTATGAATTAATCTATATCTATCTATCTATACTAATAATAAAGCTGAAGAGTTTGTTTGAACGCGCTAATCTCCGGAGTTAGTGGTCCGATTTGAAAAAATCTTTCACTAATAGGAAGCTACATTATCCCTGAAGGTTATAGGCTACTTTTTATAGCGGGAACGCAAGTGAAACTGCGGAGAACAGCTAGTTTAACATAACATTGGAAAGTATTACGAGATTAAATGAAATAAATTTAAAAAAAATAAACAAAACTACCTAATCGCTGCTCCGCGGAAGTGTGCCAAGAAGACTGGCAGCATTGCCACGCTGGATGGCAATGGCAATTTTTTGAGCAAAGTATGTGCCAGCCTTCTTGTCACGAGAGGCCTCAGCAAGACGAACGGAGGCCTCTTTAGTTGTTTAAATACTTTTCGTTGAAATTGTATTCTTTTCTAAATCCTATGAATGAAAAAGAAAAATATTTTTTCTGAAAAAAAATACAATAAAAAAAATGAACGTTATTTACGACGCAATTTTCTCGAATTCAGTTTTAATCCTTATCCAAATAAGTGCAAAAATAAGTTTACAAACACAGCTTTTTTGACGAATCCTTTCGCCTATTTGTCTTTGGCCTATGAAAAATATTATGTTATATGTTTAGTTCATCATGTTTCAATTCTATTGATTAAAATTGAAGTAAACATCCCTGAATTTGGAAAAAAACATATCCTATCACATGATTATACTAACAAAGCCCCTTTACAGCTGAAATGATCTAATATTGTGCTCTCATTATTATGTTATTCAATAAATTAATTAATTTATTTTATTTATTATTTATATTTCTTATACTAATTAATAATATTATTTTAATTTGGACTCCTTTGCTGTAAATTGTCTCTATTATTAAACTAATTTGTAAACTGACCTATCAAAACTGGCACATTATAGTTTATAGTTTTCACTGTATGCTGTATTTGATACAATTTTTTAATAAACTATATTCTATTCTATTCTATTCATGTAATTTTATCCTAAATGGGAAATTATTAACAAAACGTATATAATAGTATGTCTACCTCACTCACCAATAATACTTTGATCTCTTCTTTCCCTCTCTAACTTAGTGTAAGCTTCTTCTGAGACGGCGAATATGTGGGGATCCAAATCACCCATGGATTGTCCGCGATACGCCATTATTGTTTCATCACCTGATGATGAAGAAAACCACATTATTTTAGTATTTCTGGGCCTCTCCTATCATCTTTTAAACATTTGTTCACCCTATTTTTAACTCCCGACGAAAGAGTGTAATAAGTTTGTAGTGTGTATCTGTCATTGGCATCATAGCTCCTGAACGGATGAACCAATTTAGATTAAGATTTTTTCGTTTGAAAGGTGTCTTAATTGAGAGTATTCTTAGCTATGTTTCAAGAAAATCCGCTCAACCGCTTGAAGATCACCTGTTTTGTAGTGTGTCGGGTTTATTTAATTTTAATTTAAGTTATGGTATCACTACAATTTGTTTAAGTAGAAGGTAAGGAATATTTTTAAGGTTACTCAGATGGAATAACTTCTTACTTCTCGTTGACCAAGAATCATGAAATCCTTATACAAATTTCATGATTCAGGATAACATAACTAGCGACCCGCCCCGGCTTAGCACGGTTTTTCTCGGCTTTTCTGTACTATTACTAGCATGTATTATACACATAAACCTTCCTCTTGAATCACTCTATCTATTACTGAAAACTGCATTAAAGTCCGTTGAGTGGTTTAAAAGATCTAAGCGAACAGACAGCGGAAGCGACTTCATTTTATACTATGTAAAGATAGGGATATAAACATCTGAAAGTTTTATCGCTTACCGTATATCGGCAAATCGTAGTAAGGGTTGATAGCGACGAGGACGATCCCGCAGTACGTGTAGATGGCGTTTCGATCGCAGAATCTAAAAGGAATAGTCATACCAAGTTAGACAAGTTTAGGTGAAACAACCGGAGGACATCATGGTTTATGAGTTGCTGAGTTTCTTGCCGGAGTCATCTCAGTTCAAGTGTATTCCGAACCGGAGTCTAAAAATTGTAACTGTTGACGTTCATAAGTGCCTTATTAGGGCCTAAACTAAATAAATGAGATTTTGATTTTGATATGGATAGTTACATCATCATCATATCAGCCGAAAGACGTCCACTGCTGGACAAAGGCCTCCCCCAAGGATCCCCATGATGGGCGGTCTTGCACTACCCGCATCCAGCGGTTGCGCGCGACCCTCACAAGTTCGACGGTCTACCTTGTGGAGAGAACGCTGCGACTTCCAGTTCGTGGTCGCCACTCGATTACCTGTCTGACCCAGCGGCCGTCGGTTCTACGAGCGATGTGCCCCACCCACTGCCACTTCAGTAGTGAGTAGTTAAGGAACCATGCCAAGAAGGCATTGTAACAGGTCGGCAACACATTGATAATACCTCTGGTATTGGCAAATGGTGATAGGCGACGGTAACCACTTACGATCAGGTGGACCGCCTGCAAGCTTATCAACCTTCTGACATAAAAAAAAGTCTGGGCCAGTTAGCGTGGTTTCCCACCCAAAAATTCCCACCGAAAACAAACATTTGTGTGCATGAACAATTATCTACATAGCTATGTATTTTACATATGTATTTACATAAAAATAGTATATCAGCTATCTGGTTTACATAGTACACGCTCTGTTTAATTTAGGATCCTGATTTCCATTCCTGAAAAAAAATATGATAACAACTTTCTGTCAAAAATTTCATTTTTGGTACAAGCTTTTATTGCCGACTGTACTTTTTTTGTAAAGTCTTCAACTACTCGCTAAGACGGTTCCAATGAGCCCAAACTCGATGAGGTTGTGTCATTTTATTGCGGAGTTCCTATGGCCACCTTCCAGCTCCAGCAACAGATCAGCTGCATGTCATCATAATATTGCATTGTCACGCGATATACGTATGCAAAATTTCAGCTCAAACGGAAACCGGTAAGTGGGTCAAATTGAACTTGCAAGATTCCATTACAGACAACGGGACAGGCAAAAGTAAATAAAAGCTTGTAAAAACGAAATGAATTTAAAATTAATTCCCTTGCTTATCACTTTCGGTCACCTCATCACACATTACATTTACTTTACAAAATAACTATGTTGTGAGAAAACATTTGTTTACACAAGTGTCACGTATTGGGACCACCATGCGCAGGAGTCGATACTAGTCAACAACACTAATTACACACTTTTAATCAGTAGGTCATCGCCGCAGTCGGGTAAAAAAGGAGGGTTATGTATGTGTTTGACCTGTATGTATGTATCGTCCCTATATTTCCTCGAAACTACAAAACGGCTGAACCGATTTTGATGAATTTTATGTCGTTAGATTCGTCTTTATTGCTGAGTGTCTTATTATACAAAAATTAAAAAAAAAAACAAAATGGCAATCCGCCATCTAAGCTTTGTTTTACCATCATCGGCCACATCATCACCACGGTGAGATTGTGGTCAAATATCGGCTTATACATAGTTTAAAAAAAAATTATTTACGCCCCTATACTTGAAGAGATAATCATACAACTGAAAATATTCAACGTAAATATAAATAGACAAGCTGTTCCCCGCGGTTTCACTCGCGTTCCCGGCATAAAAAGTAGCCTATAACCTTCGGGTTAAATGTAGCTTCCAATTAGTGAAAGAATTTTTCAAATCGGACCAGTAACTCTGGAGATTAGCGCGTTCAAACAAACACTCTTCAGCTTTATTATTAGTATAGATAGATAGATATAATATATGTGTGTGTGTGTGTGTGTGTGTGTGTGTGTGTGTGTGTGTGTGTGTGTGTGTGTGTGTGTAACAATGATTATTTCCTCGCGTCGCGTAATACAAACACTAAATCATTTGGTATTTTCGCAGATAACTGAATTATGTGGATAGTGACTCAGTAATTATGTATTTTATATTTATCAATAAATAATGGATAAGTACATCCAGCGAGTAACGGACGGAAGGCGAATTAATGTATGATTGCTTTATATATTAAAATTATTTTGCTTCCTGTGTGTTCCACTTTGTGTGCATACCACTATCGGCCACATCGTCACTGACCACGGTGAGGTTGTGGTCAAACATAGGCCTATACATAGTAAAATAATAAAACATCAAAAACACAAAAATGCATTAAATAATAACTATGTACGAAAAAAAATCTGCAGTAGATACCAAGAGTACATATTGCGCCGACCACAAATTATTGGCAAAATAGACTTTACGCACCTGACTTTAAGGTTATGTAGAACAGCAGGCTCGTGTAGGTAAGAGAGGGACGTGAGATCATTCTGACCAATCAGCAGAGATGGATTCCGCAAAGGTGGCATAGAGTTATCATTTGAAATCTGTAAAATAAAAATATAATTTTCACCTATGAGAAAACCTTTGGCTGTTATTTTTAAATGATTTCAGATAAAGAATAAACAATAACGTCATGTTTACTTTGTTATTTTTTTTTTATGTCAACTGGTTGACAGCATGCTGACGGTCCACCTGATGGTAAATGGTCACCGCCGCCTATGGACCTTTAGCAATACCAGATGTATTGCCAATGTGTTGCCGACCTGTTACAATGCTAAGAAGGCAACTGGCTCGTAAGGGTATACCTTCGGTTGGAGCGCGAAATTCAAATTTTATCAAGTTTTTTGCTAATTGCAGCTCAGTTATTGGTCGTAAGTTATCAACATGTTATTTGCGAGAAGAATGTTATTATATTTACTGATTAATAACATAATAAATCATCAACATATTCCTCCAAAGTATATTACTGACATATACGACTATTTCATGAAAATGTTACTAATATACTTAAGTGCAAATGCCGGAACACAACGGTAGGTGCTTGGCGACAGATTTTCAACTCGAGTGTGGTAGCCAGCCTAACGGGTACTACAAAGTACCTAGCTATGTAGAGCCAGCTCAGATCCGTCCAGAAGCGCAGGCCATCCGCAAATACGGCTTTAATACTTAACTAGTACCCTGTAACACTCATGACCTTCCTGTCTCGCTATTGATTCAGGTAAAGGCATGAGCTGTCAAAATAGTGGCAAAATACTAGTTTGGCTCTTGATTAGGTCATCTACCTATGTGTAAAAGGTGTTGTTTGATTATAGCTTAACACCTTCAGAATAACATCATTTGGATTTTTAAAAACATGGTATATTACCTTAATCTGCCGTATTTCTCCTGACTGGTCCAATTTCACAATGAGGACCCCGGAACGGTAATCTGATGTTACGGTGGCACTCTCCCATACTTTTTCTGGATGCTCCACCCATATTCGGGCACCCTGCGAAGAATTTCTTATTGAATGCTTCTTATTTCTTTCTTTATTATTATTTCTAGCTATTCAAGTGTGATATTAAATATATACGATGACTAATGTACTAGTATCAAGAAAACATAGTTGTAAAAATCTAAGATCATAAAAATATTCATATTCCAAATTGTAAAGATACTCAAAAAACATCTGACCTGACCCCATATTATTAAATGCCATATTTTGGCAAATGACAGCTATCAATTTTTTTTATGCAACAAAACCAAGCTCTTTTGATCCTATTATTTTTCTCATAGTTCGAATAACATAGTGATGTGAATATTTTTTTTTATAAATATTTCAAACAGGTCAACAACAACTTATATCAAAAATGTTTATTTTTATCAGAAATTGCATCTATGATGCAAGCATGACATCATTTTATAACAAGGTATCCAATTATCATTTATCTACTTTATGTATAGGTAATCTAAAATTAATGTAAAGGAATTGTTTAGTAACAAAATAGATTCCTGATTTAAAGTACCAAAGAAATAACAGACAAAAGAAATAAATTATCTACTTGTAAGCCTCTGCTTCTGATTGTCATTAAAAAGAAAAAAAACTTTTTAATACTTATTCTTTTTTATCAAGAATATATTACAGAATAGGAAATTTTCATTTTGTATATACATATTTAGTATTTTTTTAGTTTATTTATTTTTTGTTGTAAATACTTATAATTTATATAGTAAATACCTACTTGTTAATTTACCAGTAGGTAAGTAATAAATTAAGTTTGACAGGTGTATTCTCTAATTAAATTAATTCATTAAAATTGCAAGATAAAATTAGAATATTTTCAAATAAAGAATTTCCTGAAACAGTGTAGGTATATCATCTTTGTGTTATACAATATTATATTCTCTTTGATTAACTGATTAATAACCTAGATATTTCACATTTAATTTATTCTAAAAAATAATTGCATGCTATGATAAGTTGTTGAATTTACGCATTGGTTCCAATTATGCTCATGAACCTAGCCAGAAAATAATAATAAATGCTGATAACATTTTGTATTGTTTAAAAAATATTTAAAGGTTTCTATGAAATAATAAAAAAACATAGTATGATAAACCATAATGTAAACTGGACATAAATCAAGTCATTTTAAATGCAATGAGCATTTAAAAACCGTGAAATTACATCTTCATTAATAATTCATATGAGTACCTACCTAGTGTGAAAAAAATTACATACTCACTGACATAGATAGTAAAAGTACTACATAATGTAATCTTGATTTATTGCCGGGTTTATATTATGCATGCCTTTAACCAATAAGAACAAATTAAAAAGGTAAAATGTATACATTCCTAATTTGAAATACTACTTAGCGAATAAAGTTAAAAAATAGAAATAAGCATAAATCTTCGACAAAAGTTTACCTTCGTATAAAGCTCCTTCGTTGTCATTTTGGCTTCTTTTAAATGTACAGTTTGGAATAATTACAACTTAATTCTATTTCATTATTGCACCACGAGGTTCACGAGTTCAGAACTTTGAAAATCCATTTTTTATTAGAAGGTAGATTCGAAATTGCTAATTTTCCCAATACGCGAAACGTCACTGCATTGTTATTGACATTTATGCCCAGTGTTATCACTTTTTATCAATAATAAGCGACAAATTATTAAACTCATGTAGGTAGTGATTTCCTATCATTATGATGAGAGTTTCTTTATTTCCGTGAGTAAACTTTGATTCTTATAAGAATCGTATTAGATCACAAAAAACGTATTGACAAGACAACAATACGAATCGAAAGTTGCGCTTATCTATAATATTCCCACGGTGTTGCCATGATAAAGTACTCAGATGTAGGTCAAAAATACGATTCATTTCAAGCAGAAATATAATAAAATTCAATGGAAAAACTTCATAAATGTCACAAAAGCATTTTATTTCAAGTAAGAAAATACCAAAGATACAAATAACAAACTAAGTACAAATTACTATTACAAATTATTTATGACATTCTATGCTTTACAATATTTTTAAAGCAATTGATAATGTTGCAATGTCTATTCAAATAATTCCCTTAGATAAAAATCATTATATCCATGTCCGAAGTTTTCCACCGATAATTCTACGAAGTGATTCACTTGTTTTCTTGAGTTGGGAACCACGCCTGGCATGCTTCAGTAGCAATCTCGCACAGGGCTGTGAACGTCTTGCCTCGAGTCTCGTATTCTGCAGGAAAAAGATTTGTTGTTGACAGCCATGTTAAAATATAATTTACTATATCTATCTAAACTATGTAAATATGAACTTCATAATTGTTAAGAATTAAAAAAAGACTTCGTTATGACAATTTTTAATAACATGGAGCAGGCTAAGCTAGGCCTCAATGTTTGTTATTTCAAACTAAACCCATTTAATGAACAGAAAAAGGAACAAACTATAAAAAATAATTATTACCAGTAGGTCCTCTCTTTCCAAACATGATACCATTCATGGGTGCATTTTTGTAGTTGGCTTCAGTGTACTGAGCGAGTGAAAGGAGGACGCCGATAACGACGACGAAGCCGATGGTGAATCTCATGAGGTCGCTGGACATCTGGAATGATTTAATGGATTAAGATTAAATAATTATTTTAGTTAAATAGCGCGAGCCGCTATGTTTTTTTTTATAGATGATGATTATGATTTAAACAAAAGACTCAATAATAATGCAAAAAAAGACTGCACGACGACTACTGTAAAATTACTGTGGACCTATAGAATTTATAAATATTTACTACCTACCTAAATATATAAGGAAGTAAATAATGAATTAATAAAAATATGTGTTAATTCCAATATGGCTCTAGATTTCTAGAAACCATATTGCGATTTGAATATTTTTTATTTAAAAGTAATTTAGTGAACGAAGTAAGGCTTTTTATATTAAGATAATAGTTTCTAAATTATATATACATTTGGAGCATTTAAATATATAAATGTTACTAAAAATTGTTAATGAAGAAATCATATTTTTTTTATTAGTTGTAAATACATAGTTATAAAATTATCTTTACCTTTAAATGAGGGATGAAGTTATTCTACTGGTATCACAGACGTTGGCGAATGTCAACTGATGCTGTTGAGATATTTTCCCGCCAATTTATACCATGCAAACGGGAACATGGCGGCCAATGTCCACTCAATTATTGGATTATTGGATACTGACCGCATATTGACAGTATTAGCAGCCACTCTCAGGGGATTATAACTTTGTTTGTGCATAAGATTGATGGAACATTCTGGATTATGTTTCAGTTATAACCAAGCAAGATAATAAAGAGTTCGTTGACGACGAAGCTCAGACTGTTGCCCTACCTTTATCGATAAATAAAGAGGGAACTTTTGCAATTTACCTGGCTGCCTACCACCTTCAGTACCAACAACACTAAGAGCCCTATTAGTTTTAGCAGAGCCTGTATCTTCGGCCATAATTTACCATCACTGTTGAGATTGCATTCACACTATCCACTGGTAAAAAAAACTGCACTCATTTTCAGGTGTACAACTATATTTGACAGGTCAGTTGGCGCAGTGGGTTAAGCCACCACCTATTGTGCCGCAGGTCGTGGGTTCGACTCCCACCCAGGACTAACATTTGTGTTCATGAACATGTCTGTTTGTCCTGAGTCTGGCCCGTCTGGGTATAAATATAAGTATGTATTTACATAAAAAAAGTAGTAAGTAAATGTAGTATATCAGTTATCTGGTTTCCATAGTACAAGCTCTGCTTCGTTTGGGATCAGATATCCGAGTGTGAAAAATGTCCTAGGAAAATAGGTACCGCAGCCATGATTCTCATGACTTAGTGGTAGTGAAGCTGAATGCTAGGGGCAGTAGCGTCAGTCACGAATTCAAATACTAAATAACATAAATTAAAAAAAAACTCAAAAAAAAAAAAACATTGCGAAAAAATTCTGAATCAAAATCGGTTCATACGTTCGGCTAGACCCGTGGGCCAGACATACAGGCAGATACAACTACTACACCCCTCTTTTTCATTGGGGGCATTACCTAACTGAACTTTTATGATTACGTTACTGTATAGCAAACTCATGGTAGGGGTCTAGGGGTTCTATTACATCTATACTAGTACGATTTTCAGCTCTCTAAACTTGAGACTAAGTTCTAGTTTTCCTTAATTATCATCTTCGTGGCTATGGGATATTGGAATTTATATACGACTAGCTTTCGCCCAGCGGTTTCACCCGCATTAGAGTTCATGAACACCCCGTACTCAATTTAACCAACCAAATAATATGTACGTCAATTTGTCCGTTAGTATTCTCATACCTCGAGAACCACAGTACAGATTATGAAGCGCTTTTCAAAGATAGGTATCCTCTTAGATTCAGGTTCCTAGATGAAGGTTTTAGGCTATTTAATATCCAGGGAAAGGTATAGTTCTGTGACGATTGAATGCTAATAAATAATATTATGCATGTGGAGTTCAGTTTTCACGTCTAAATACGTGTCAAAAATTACAATCCATTATTAGTCATACATAAGTTTTTGTTACGTTAAAAAAAAACAGTCAAAGGTTCATACAGCCTTCTTATTATTTTTTATTTTTGTAGGTATATAGGGTAGTTGACTGACTTATCAAATCAGCAACTTTTTAATAAATGTCAAAACGATAGTTTATATGGAATTTTGTATGAAATATTACACTATGACGTCATAGTTTCACAGCATCAAATCATCTACTCTTAATGGTTCCAGTGGTAATTAAAAATCATAAAAAGCATTAAATGTACAACATATTTGTTGTTTCCACGTGTTTTTAGATGTTTTATGCATTGGTTAGTGTTTGGTCATTTATTTTTGACACTGTCAACTACCCTATTGAATTTTTATGTTTGATATTTTTTTTTATAAGTTTCGAATGGCATGCAATGCAGGAGATAAAAGTTTTTCTTTCTTCTTTCTTTCTAAACGTTCAAACAGTGTGTAATGAAAATTGGCAGAGAGGTAGACCCGTGAGATAAGAAGGTAGGTATTTTTATCCCAGAACTTGTGAGAAACTAAGGACAGCTTCTTTTAAATGATTGTATCAATGATACAATACAGATTGATGCAAAATTGTCAAGAACTGCCAACATAAACCTATCTATAATTTATCTATACTAATAATAATATATATATATATATCTATCTAAACTATAATGAAACTGACGAGTTTTTGTTTGTTTGTATGAACGCGCTAATCTCTGGATCTACCAGTCGGATTTGGAAAAATCTTTTTGCAATTGAAAACCTGAAAAAAAATATGTGAAGAATGTCCCAGGATATTTATTTATTTTTGTATAGCACGGGCGATGCGACGCGGCGCCCGATGTAACCCGAGCAATACCGAAAAGAACCGAACTATGCACGACTTTACCGACATAAAGTCCTATACGTAATTTGTTTGATGATAATTGCTATTTTTAAGTTGAATTGTTGTAGATATTATATACGGATTTCATAGAAACAAATACTACTTAAGAAGGTCCTAATTATTTCAAAATTGGTTTGGAGTTTATTTTTACTAATTTTGTTTTTGTTTTATTTCTTGGGTGAAAACTTAATCTATCTATAGGTAGTAATAATAAAGCTGAAGAGTTTGTTTGAACGCGCTAATCTCCGGAGTTATTGGTCCGATTCGAAAAATTGTTTCACTAATGGGAAGCTACATTATCCCCGAAGGTTATAAGCTACTTATAAACCCGCGAACGAAACCGCGGGGAACAGCTAGTTATTTTATATAAACTAAATGCTAAGTATTATAATTTTAGATCACTTGTTTGAGATATTGAAGAAAATTTAAAGCTTTGTTACTTTATTTTGGCATGAAAGTTGAACAATACTGTGAGTGGAAGGGTTCTTAGTTTGCTATAAACAATGCATGCTATATGATAGCTTAAATTAATAAAATATGGTACTTATATGAATAGAGTAGCTTTATACAGTCTGATAAACTTTTTTAAAAAATCATATAAATATATATGACTAAAATTTAGAATAATTTTGATTTCTATGTTGTTACATTTGTGTTAATTAGTCTATATTCAAAATTTTGGATCTTTTGCTCAAGTAATTGCAAAAATATTAAAGGGCAAAAATGAAATATTTCACCCTCTATAACATTGCATTGCTAAATAGTATTACAAAATGCTCTAGGATTCTTATAGTTCTCGCTATGGGTAGCTTATAACCAGAAATTCTTGGTTCTGAAATCAATAGGAAAAGCGTTATACAGGTTGATGAAAAAAAATTAAAAAGGTCATAAAATTGTCTATGATTAAAAAGTTTAAAATTATTAATGTGCATATTGTTACAATTATGTTACATGGTCTACACCCAAAATTTTTGATCCCTAGCTCATGTAATTGCAAAAATATTAAGGGGCCAAAATACAAATTTCCGCCCTCTATAACATTTCATTGCTAAATAGTATTGCAAAATGCTTTAGGATTCTTATAGTGCTTGCTATGGGTAGCTTATTTCCAAAAAATCATGCTCCTTAGTTAAATAGCTCTTGCGTTATACAGGTTGATAAAAAAAAATTAAAAAGGTCATAAAAATGTCTATGATCATTTGTTTTTTAATTATTGACTTGCATGTTGTTACACTTATGTTACATGGTCTACATTTAAAATTTTGGAACCCTAGTTTAAGTAATTGCAAAAATATTAAAAGTCAAAAATAAAAATTTCCACCCTCTATAACATTTCACTGCTAAATAGTATTGCAAAATGCTTTAGGATTCTTATAGTGCTTGCTAAGGGTAGCTCATTTCCAAAAAATCATGCTTCTCAGTTGTATAGTACTTCCGTTATACAGGTTGATAGAAAATAATTTAAGGTGTCATAAAATTGACAACTATGAAAAATTTGAGAAACACTGGTTTGAATATTATTCCAATTGTATTGAATAGTTTATATTCCAAATGTAAGGTCCCTAGCTTGAGCCATTACAAAAATATTAAAGTGCAAAAATTGGATATTTCACCCTTTATAACTTTATGCCGCATGAAAAGTTTGAGAAACTTGATAGTACGTTTCGAAACAAATACTGTAGAAAGCTTATATTCCAAAAATCAAGCTTCTGCTATAAATATTAACTGAGAAAAACAGGATGCTAAAAGTAAATTTTCGACATTTTTACTTTGTCTATGGGCAAAACTTTGACAAACACCAAGTTGAAATTTCTAGTATTTGTATAGCATAACGCGTATACGAAATTTCATTTGCCTATCTTCAGCCGTTGCAGAGATATAAAAGTTTGAAAAATGCATAATTTCCATCTGTAATATCTTCCTCGAAGAAAAAAAGTTTGAGAAACGCCGAAAATATATTTTAGCAGTATTATTAAACTACCTACAATATAAATTTTGAGTTTGTAACATTCAAACTCACAAAGTTATCAAGGTTTAACGGAAACAAAGCAAATCCCTTATTTTTTTAAATTTTCCTCCCATAGACAAAAGTTTGAGAAACGCTCGCACCCATATCTAATATTTTTTACTGAAAAAGCTACATTAAAAATTTCAGACTCCTAGACTTTATGGTTCCAGAGATATTAAGATTCTTAAAATCGCACAAAGGGCCCGTTTCCACCACTGCGGAAAGGAATTTCGAAAAATCACTTCTTAAATGGGGTCTACGTGACAAAATCTATGCACATGCCAAATTTCACATTAATCGGTTCAGCGGTGTAGGCGGGGGGATGTTTACCCAAAAAACCGCTACTCTTTTATATAATAGATAATTTATGACCAATCTTCAAGAAAAGTTTTAACCATTTCATAATGATTAATACTGTTTGTAAACAGATAACGATTGTCCCTATGACGATTGAAACAATTTTATATTGCATAAAATAAAATGCTTTAGTCCGTTTGCCTTATTTTTGGCTACACAAACAATAAGGGTGAATGACATTCCCTAGAAAAGTAGGTACAGCAAAAAATCCCTTGGGTCTTGAGATCGAGGATGCATTAACTTCATTATAAATCGTTCACATATCCAATCTATCCACGTAATTTTATTATCACGAGATATTGCACCGTTTTCTTTAAGGATTTTATTAGGTATAGACGAGGTTATTTTGTATAAAAGACCAAGAAACATGGAAACTGTATCAGTGCAGCTTGAGCTTTGAAGTAAGCAAGTATTCAAGTTTTAAAACTCCATAAATGTAAGTTTTAGGTGTCTAGTTTTACTATTTTGTCTTCTACGTGAATACATCTATCAGGTATATGTCTTGTAAAATTGTTGAAAGCGTTTTACTGCCCATAAGAGATTGGGATATACTCGGACATCTTTTTTTTTTGTTATGAGTCCCGTACCCTTTGGTGATTGCGAATATCTAATAAAATCTCTAAATGTAACACGCCTTCTAGATCCAAATATATAAATCACTTCTCTAATAGGTATACTAAAAGTTCATGTTGTCTTTTTGAAGTACCTAGCAAAGTGCTTCGATTCTTAGAAAGATGGCATAGACCGGCTGAATTTCTCCAAAGACTGATTATGGTATATATTGTAAGTTGTTTCAGAAATCGTCCAAAATGCGTTTCACCCTTGCCATCTGCCTGATTGCCGTGGTGTTCTGCGTGCTGCAAGCTGAAGCTAACTATAGGAAGCCACCTTTCAACGGCTCCATCTTCGGAAAGAGAGGCAATATTGGTAAGACATAAGTAAAAAGTTAATACTTACGTGTTAGCTTCGCCATCCAAAGAGGAAACGCTGCCAGCCTTATGGGAACCTTGCCGTTGATTGGCACTTGGCAGTAGCGGCCGCCTCAAGGTTTTTTTTTGTTGTAAATATTGTAAATAATGTTTTTTTTTTTAAGTAATAAGTTATAGTGATACTTATTCTCCATTAATCTGTTTATACGAATCAACTCATCACACTGTTTTATTGCTTCGTTTCAGAATATGATTCTACTGGAAAAGCCTTGTCTGCTCTTTGCGAGATCGCTTCAGAAACCTGCCAAGCCTGGTTCCAGACTTTGGAAAATAAGTAAAATCATCAAAAAAAAACTTCTGCAATAACTGTACCTACTAAATATACTGCATACGTATTATGGTAAATGCTTTGTTAATAAAAAAATAAGTATGGTGAAATGTACTTTTTCATTATGTAAGACTGTCTGTCTTTTTGTGTAAAAATAAAAACGAATAAAAATATTTCATTATTAAAATACATCCCTGTTTTTACTTCTCTCATCAATTAATATTATAAATGTGAAAGCATTATTAGCTCAACGGATTTTATCATGGAATAATGTAAAAAAAATATAAAATATATAAATTATTATACTACTACTTAATTACGATTATGAAAATTTATAATTTTTTGGCGGGTAAACATTAGATTCTAAATAATAAATACCCTCAGCCAATAAAGATTTACCCATAAAATATGTACATATTGAGGAGTCTAAGTTAATGCATCTGGCTACATTAATAAATTGCTTCAGGGAGCTAGAGATTTCAAAGATCATATTGGTATGGTTTACTCACGCTAATGGACTTTACTAAGTACTTAAACTAAGTTCAAAAACTTGTGGTTATCGGATACATTGGACGTGATATAATATCGTCGGTTGGTGTGGGTAATTTAAAATGTATCCGGCTGGAAGAACCTAAATGCAATGATTCTATTTGGAATAAACTTTAAATAAAAGAATAAATGATTTTCGAGTTTACGTTATTTAACTTAATTACAAGACAAGTATACTCACTTCCCAGTAATTGATTATTATAATACCACGGTATAATACACTATGAGATGGAGCAATAATAGGGTAGTTGACTGACATATCAAATCAGCTACTTTTTAATAAATGTCAAAACGATCGTTTTTAAGGAATTTTGTATGAAATATTAAATTATGACGTCATAATTTCACAGCATCAAATCATCTACTCTTAGTGGTTCCACTGGTAATTAAAAATCATAAAAAGCATTAAATGTACAACATATTTGATATTTCCACGTGTTTTTAGATATTTTATGCATTGGTTAGTGTTTGGTCATTTATTTTTGACAGTGTCAACTACCCTATACAGGCTGTGTTTTTTTTCAAAATCAATGAGTTCGATTCCCGGCAAGGCAAACAAATTTTTTGAAAAGCTTTAGTTTTTATCATTTTTTTTAAATCAAATCGCCCCGAGATTCCTTTCAGCATTTTTCATGAGACAAGCTCGCTGACGAAATCACAGCAGCAGCAGCGATGAGAATCATCGATATTTGTGGATGGAATGGCTTGGAACCTGAAAAAAGATGATTTTCACATTCTCGCAATATTTTTTAACGACCTAATATACCTATACGACGACACCCCACCCATGAAACTTTACACGGGAAAAATAAAATGTCAATGATATAATGAGTGAAACGAAACGTGATATTCTGACTGATCAGTCAAAGTTCAACTTGTTATCATATCTGTGCCCGTAAATGTCAGAACTGAATATCTAGCTTTTCAATTGGTCAATCCACTAAAAATACATAATTTTCCACAGTTTTTCACCAATCACGACCGTCAGTTTGGAAACACGTTTTGTAAACGAGAAAAGTCTATCTATAATCTGTCTAATGGCTGCTATTTTTTTGCGATTTACGTGTGTGGCAAATTGATTTATATTTTATATTTACTGAGTAAAATTATATTCGCGTTGATTCAAAAGCGTAACAAATGTGATATTCAACGACCGAAATAAAGAAAGGTTGCGCCAACATCGAAATAATCTGTTGGAAATTGGACTCAGCGTCTCAGGTAACTTTTTAAATATTTCTTCAATATTACACTTAATTTATCGTTGAAATAAATCAAGTGTATAAATTCACATTTTCGTGTAATCTCGGTTAATTATTCACGCGTGTTCGGTTAAAATTTTCCACATATTCGGTACATTTTATTTTGTTGTATCTACAAGTACCCTTTTTGGGTATAATTATCGTTTCTGTGTCAATAGCGGTGATAATAGGTAGTTTAGCTGTGAAATTAAACTGTCCTGAACTTAACTTGTCACTTCCAAATGGATTCCTATTAGGAAATTATTCTAAATAGTACCTTTCATAGTTGAAGTCCTTGATAGGATGTGTTTACAGTTGAGATATGGTTATATTATGAGATATAGTTAATATGGCCTGATAGAGTCCACAATGTCCTCCCGTTGACTGCATTATCTTGAAATAAAATTATAAACAAACAGGTTATGTGCTTATTTTTACTCTTTATCAAATATTATTTAATATGTTTATCATATTATTTTTAATGAAAAATGAGCATACACTAATGAATGTTATTTTAAATTTGATAATTAGTTGATATAATGTTAAATTCACTTTTAAAAATATAGAGCAATGTTTAACTTTTTGAGTGTCGCTGTCAGAATATATGGAAAATAGAAAGAATGAAAATTGTGGAAAATCGTGAAAAGTAGTAGGCCATTCTCATCTTTATTGACTGAAAAATAAATGTAACAAAACCTACTTGCTGTAAAAGGCTTTTACTTTCTGGAAAAAAATACACGGCGGCCGATCGGTCCGCCGGATAGTGAAAAGGTTAAATTTCAAATCATAACATTAAAACTGTATAATTGCAAACAAAACTATAGAAGTATACTATGTACTTTTAGATTACACATCCCTACAACTACTTAGCCTGATGTTCACCAATTAGAAAATGGTCTGATAAATAATAATCAAGCGTTTACCATGAATTTTCATAATAAAATGTCATTGTCAACACCTGGACACTGACCTTAGTCTTGCATGTTTGTTTGGTTTCTTCTTACCACTGTGTAGAAAAAAATGTGAACTTGTAAATGTAGCAAAGTGATTAGTAGTTTAATATCTGTTTCTTTAACCCGCTGAAGTATGTGTGTCCTTAAACTACTCATTAACAATTCTGACATTGTGATTTGTGGGCACTTGAATAGTAAAAATAAAGTCATATCTATGTATATGTGACTTGAATTTATTTAAAAAAAAATAGTATTTAGTTCATAGGTTTAAAAGTTTTCTGTTATTGACAAAAATAAGTAATAAGTGAGGGGAATGGTCAACTTTCGCCTATTTTCTTAATTAACTATTTATCTTAAAATTATAACAAAATATATTTGAGATCCTCACAATGAGCCCTTACATTTGACACACAATATAGTTTGCAAAATTTTTTATTAATTTGATTTTTTTTATGTTAAATGAGTGATCCTATAAGGGGTCAGTTTTTTTTCTTTTGAATTTCGGAACTCTAAAAAGTGATTGTTTTGAATTTGAAGTGATAATATAGTGTTTGTTATGAAAAAGTGGTGTCTGCTCTTTATTTTCAGTACAAACTGAAGACTTCAAAATTGGATTCTCAAGTTATTACATACATAATCATCAAAGCATTTAAATATGACAGAAGTAGAACCACCATTGAAAAAACTCAAGACAGAGAACCAGGTGCCAATAGACAATTTCATAAATGAAATTATAAAATCTAAGAATAATCTACAGGCAGTTTTAAGTGATGAATTTTACACACCATTGCCTTTAGTCAAAGTTTACGTCGGCCATATTAAAAATACAAAAGAAATCTCTAAAGCCCTGCTAATTTTGAACGAGAGAATACCTCTAAAAGAATTGAATCATCTGAAGAGAGTACGCAATAAAGAAGTATTGTTATGCCCTACAGGACATTTAGTAATGCATGAATCAATTCAAGAATACATGGAACGTAATATTACCGAATTGAAAGATTCTTTCGAGTATTTTAAATGTATTGATGTACCATTACTGCCTCCGAAAATTAAGAAGCAATATTTAGAATCCAGCAGAAGTTGGTCCTGTAATTTCCATCCGAATAAATACTTGGAGAGGCTAGTAAGCGATAGTTTCTTCAAAGAACATGAGTTGCTGACCCATAGAACATATATAGGACTTACATTTGAAATAATAAGTTGGTATTCACGTGAAAAATTTGATATTGAAGATATTTGGTCAAAAGATATTAATGCGGCAATAGTTGTCAATCCATCTCAACAGGTAGTTGTGGCCGTTGCATATGACAATAGACACAATCATCCTATACAACATTCTGCAATGTTAGCTATAGACAATGTGGCGAAGACTCAAAATGGCGGAGCATGGAATACAGAAGCCGATTCGAGTGGAATAGAAATAGAATTATTGAAACATTTGAAGAAGAAGTATCCACATATACATTTTGGTGGGAAAATTAGTATGGATAATGCGGAATCTTATTTATGTACGGGTTTTGATGTTTATTTGTTAAGAGAACCGTGTGTCATGTGTGCAATGGCCTTAGTTCATGCCAGAGCGAAGAGAGTATTTTTCTGTTTAAACAATATGTACCGTGGTGCACTCAAATCTGTGACGAAATTGCAATGTGTACCATCTTTGAACCACCACTTTGAGGTGTTCACAGGATTTTTATAGCTTTTATTCATATATACAATTTTTATTGTAGTTTTATGCGAGATCAATATACTTATTTGTGTATTTGTAGTTGAGTTTTATTTTGGTAAATACTCCCACTCTTTATTTTTTTTATTTACTTATAGTAGTGAGCATACAGCTCAACAGTGCGATCTACAATAATTTCTATTCAATTCAATTTCGTAGCGTGTGTACCACGCATTAGGTACCAGCCAGTGCGAAAATCGATTATTCGAATTTCATTACTTCGTACTTTTCATCGATATTTCGATACTGCTACACGCGCTACGTTAAGAGGATGCTCTCCGCGAATGTCTCCGTCCCTTACTAAACTCCGGAGACAAGCGAGTCAGGAGAGGCGCAATTTTAGTAAAAAATACGGTTTTATGTTATCTAAATAAAACTAAGACTTTTTAAAGAAAATAAGAAAGCTATTCCCTTTCTATTGGATTTTCGAATGTATGTTAATATTTTCAAGTTATTTAGATGGCCCAAATAAGAGAAAAGGACACACAAGAAGTGGTGTCAGAGAGGTAGTGTTAAAAGTTAAAATGTCATTCAACTGCCAAAAGATTTTTTTTTTTTACTATCTAATAGATTGTGTTTGACCACAATCTTACCGTGGTCAGTTTTGAGGTGGCCCGTGAAGAGCTTATAGGACTTATTTTCATGAGAGACTTTTACATAGATTCCGATGCCATAGACCTACATACCTAAATTTTCTGTCTCAATTGACGAGTACAGTACAAACCTCTGTCAGCTACGTAGTTCACACACCGATGGATAGATGGCACCACAATAACCTACATACAACCTACATCGCGCTGACAGAGTTTATTCGGATATTAACATATATACCAGGGGCTCTATCGCGTATTTTTGGTGGTAAACGTAATGAACACATAATGGCCGGCGCAAACCGGCGGACGGCACGGCAGAGGATATAAAATCTATCATATCTGGTGATCGGCCTCGGAGCATCGCGGCGCAGTTTTCTCTAGCTAGAGCATCGCTGGTTGAAATATATACCTTACTAGCTGTTTCACTCGCGTTCTCGGAATAAAAAGCAGCCTATAACCTTCAGGGACAATGTAGCTTCCTATTAGTGAAAGAATTTTTCGAATCGGAACAGTAACACCAGAGATTAGCGCGTTCAAACAAACTCTTCAGCTTTATTATTAATATAGATTTAAGCACCTAATTTGTGATTAGCGAATCAGGGTTAATTGTCGTGAAAATAATCGTATATATCGTTCATAGTACACATTTAATTTCCGTTAGCTATTTAACAGAATGGTTGGCAATTGTCGTCAGTGCGACCTTGATATGGCAATCTTAACAAAAAACCCTGTAGCCTATTGTTGATGACTTGCTGGGTGGAGCCTATGATATGATGATTACGAGACCTGGGGTGTAGGATATGGAATTGATATGGCATCATTATTCGGCCTTAATCAGAAAATTACGATTATATGAATAGCATGGTAAGTCGTGGGTTCGATTCCCATACAGGACAAACATTTGTGTGCATGAACATGTCTCTTTGTCTTGAGTCTGGGTGTAATATAACTACCTATGTATTTACAAAAAAAAGAAGTATATGCAGTATATCAGATATCTGGTTGTCCATAGTACAAACTCTGCTTAGTTTGGGATCAGATAACCGTGAGTGAAGAATCTCCCAGGATATTTATTTGTGTGTAACATGTCTGTTTGATGGTAGTCCATAACATAAGTTACAAATTGGACTTACCTTACTTAACTCAGCACGGATTTTTTAACTACCTAACTATAACCTTAACATTGTAAATGTTTGTCCTGGTACTAATAATGTGAAAGTTTGTATGGATGTGAGTATGTGAAGATGTTTATTACTCTTTCACGCAAAAACTACTGAACGCATTTGCTTGAAACCTGTCACATAGATAGACCATACTCTGGAATAGCATATGGGATACTTTTTATCCATGAAAACATAAGATCCCACAGGAACGCGGATGAAACCGCGGAACGGAAGATAGTGTTATAATTCAAATTACATTGGGCAGTTTGTCCCACTCCCACCCACTCCAATGATTCACACATCTCCATGTTGAATGAAATTACTCGACGACATGTGACGACATTTGGGCTGGGACCATTCAACTACTGCATGATTTAAATTGTACTTCAGTATTGGTCGTTGAAAAAGGTTTGCGTCAAATGATCCAGTTCAAAGGAGATACGAGAAGAGATGATGCGAGTAAGAAAAGAGTACGAAAAGACGGATATTATAAGTAAATGAATTACATATAGCGTCAATCTCAAATTATTAGGAAAAAGAGAGTTGAAGGACATGTGAATGAAATAATGTATTACATATTGCGTCAATCTCAAATTACTAGAAGAAAGAGTAAGAGTTGACGGACCTAGTATAGGTGAATGAAAGGATGTATTACATATTGCGTCAATCTCAAATAATTAGGAACTAGTGGGGAGATTCTGTATGGTAAATGTCACATGAATCTGTCACTATGCTTTGTCTCAGTAAGAGTTGACGGACCTATTATAGGTGAATGAAAGAATGTATTACATATTGCGTCAATCTCAAATAATTAGGAACTAGTGGGGAGATTCTGTATGGTAAATGTTACATGAATCTGTCACTATGCTTTGTCTCTTTCGTTAGTTTTGCAATCACGCGAGAAGCGCAGGGTTGTTGACGAGTTTTGTTTTATAATAACGGATTTTAAATAAATGCCATCTTTGTTCGTTGTAGATGGACGTGTGGCAACGTTTTTCGGTACCTATACACAAATTCTACAATGATGCCACATACCTGCGTCGTGCTATGAAATTCCTTCTATAGCCCTCTTCCACAATCGTATACTTATTTAATGTCACTGTATCTCATTCTAACAAAAAACATAAGAACGGGATAAAAGTTTAGTCCTGTCAAATTAGTACGTTTTGGCTTGTTTCAACGTGAATTTAATCGTCACCTTTATTGGTCACGAATATTTGCCCGTAACATTTGACAGTATTAAAATTGTCATTTAATTATTAAATTAGTATTAAAATCTTTTTTCAATAATGTGACGTGTGAGGTGACGTGACTAATATTAGTTTAGTTACGTTATAAACAACAGAATCGGCACCAGTATCTTATTTGTATCATTCTTTCTCTTCTTGAGACAGCTAGCGATCAAGTCGAGTAAACGATAAGTAGTATAAGTATTAGTTGAGCGGAGAAAAATAATGTTTTTGATTTGAAATGACCATTCCGATTGCCCACATCATTTGTTCCAAATCGCTTCGCATCAAAGGAATCGTGTCCTTATAACGATAGTATATAGCTTAAAATTTCTATGAATTAGATCTGGTGTCCCACAGGGCTATATCATAGTTCCTTTTCAATTTAGCTTATATGAAAGAGATATGAGATATTTTGCATCTTTGAATTTAGATAGACTAAAAATTACTAATAGATGCGAAAGTTTGTGTCTGAAAATATTGCTGACCATTATGGACTGAATTCTGAGTATGTCGCATTTTTGTCACCAAATATCAGATCTGTCCCTGGTTTTGAAATTTTTAGGTGGCCCTGCTAGGGTGCTCTTCCTGGTAGGTAAGGCACCTGTAAAAAAATAGAACACCTAATGAAGGTCTGTTTGCTCTCATTTTTTTTTATCAAATATCAGATTATGACCCACCCAAAAACATCTGTATCTCAAAAACCAGAGCAACAAGTGGAAATCTGTTTAATCGGTCCTTGTTTAGGATGAAATGACACATTTATTTTAAGTAGCTTATTTTGCATAAAAGTCGAGTCCTTTTTTCTGTTTTTTCGATTTTAGTGGCATATCGACTCTAGTAAAAGTTGAATAGTCGAATATTTAATCAAGCATTCAAATATTGTCGCCACAGCACTACTTAGCGGTCATTCAATCCATTCCCAATTGTACTCTCCCCCTCATTGTAACAATTTATACGTAACACTGCAATCCAGACTCCGGCCGGATTTGAACGCAGCGCGAGCGCAGCCATTTACAGCCATCTTGGAAATTTTATATTTCGAATTTGCGATTAGTATTTTCGAAATAGTTGTTTCGGTTAGGGATGGCGGGCTTTCGTGTTGATACATGCGCGTATGACGCTTTTTGGTGAGTTTATTTTTATTTGGAAATATGTATTTGCTTAAGTTATTTCTCTTAGCATTTTGAATTTGAATAATTTTGGTAACCATAAATGACCATTTGGTTTTTTAAAAATTTATTTAACTAATTAAATTTAAATCAAAACATCTGCTTTATTAAACATAGAACCAAATACTCGTTAAAATCGCATAATACCAGTTCTCAACCCGACTGCTTATTAACACAAGTGTTTAAAACAATACAATGTTTGTCGCAGTTAAATAAACTAAATTTATTTTCTTTAAAAACTTGTCATCTAGCGACATTTCTTCAGGACTATAGGGAACCGATTGAAACCGGTTCATGCTGCATCCCACCACAATAAATCTCACTTGAAACAGAATATAGCTGGAGATGTTCGCACAAGACACCACAATCGGCCCTCGTAGCTTTTATGACGGTGTATTAGAGCATATTTTGCGGAGTCACGTCAGCTAAATTGCCTGGTCGGTTAATTGTAAAACAAGAGTCTTCCCCTCACGTGGTACTAGATTTTCGCATAAGATAACAGCGTCAGTAAATAGGCATGGTTCAAAGGTTATTTACATACCTTAGGCATGTAAGAATAATATTGTACGCAACATACTTTTTTGTGTCTAGGACTTATTTTCTGATATCAGTGCTCTATGTTCTGTTTATAGTAATAATCGGATCTGTTCGCGCATTGAAAATTATCAAAATATAATTTTGACTAACCTCGACGTCTCTATGTTCTGCTTTCGGATATAAAAATAATCAACTTTAAAAAAAAGGAAAACCTTCAAAGATAATAAAGGGACCTTGGAGCTATAAGAACCCAACGCAAAAAGAATTATTAAAATCGGTTTATAAGCAAAAAAGTTATGCCTGAACAAACATACAGGGAATTGAGAACCTCCTTCTTTTCTTTTGAAGGAGGTTACAAATAGTTGCGTCTACGCAGCTAATAAGTGTGTTACAGATTGTCTCTCTGAATTAAGGCTATGCTCATTTTTCAATTACATTTGTATCACAAAATGCGTAGGCAACTTCAAAAAGCTAACTTACGTTTTGACCATAGTTTTTTGCTGATGAGGATCTAAATGGCTATATTGTATCTAGAAAATCGAAGTAAATCCTTAGGATGTGCCGCAAAGTTGCATACTGTAATACGTCAGTAAATGCTGAATCTCGAAGTAATACCCGGCTGAGAGCCCCCTGCGCTCGCCGATTTGTCCGGTAAGGTTGTTGCAGCCAATTGAGGCTACCAACTTTAGTCCTTTAAAAAAAAAAAAAATCTCGAAGTAAACCTTATGAAATTCCGCAACGTCGCAGAGCGTAATACGTCAGTAAATGCTAGCCAACATTATGATTTATGTGACGCTCTTTAAACACGGCGTCGTTAGCTTATTGCTTGTACTAAGTGGCTAAATATGGGTATTTTGCAAAGAAACACGTCATCAGATCACTATAAATCTAAAACAATATAAATTCTTGCTAGTGATGTAATAATATCCACATTCTTCACATACGGCTATCGGATCCCAAACCAAGAGCTTGTATGGAGACTAGATAACTGACATACTACATATACCTAGGCTATGGCTGGCTACATCCCTATCTTGATAATCTGACACAAAACATACCACATTCTGACAGCTGCATTTAAAAGTAATAAGAATACTAACATAAAGACACTCCGGCATTCGTTTAACCTTATTAGGAGTTATAACAGAGCTGCCTCTACGCAGATCAATTAGTTAGTCAGTGATGTTAAGCAATATTGTTACATTCAAATTCCTGAAAGCAAAAACAGTTATAGTCCCGATTCTACCTCTAGAACATGTTTGGGCCTAAGAATAGCTCCCTGGGAGAAACTAAATCTTTTATTTTCATAATTATCAGCAAAATAAATATATGTTACCTCTGCAGGAGCATGAGTGTTTCTAATAGCGTAGAGGATATTGAGGCCACATTCTACCATGGGGGCCTGGAATAAATGGATAGAATTCAGATTCTCTCACGATATTGCCAGTGACATTTACTTATCATAAAAACTTGTATCCGTTGTAACAATTAGCTAATAACAATTTCTCAAATAATTTCTTCCAGATCAAGAAGACCTTGATCCCTGTAGCCACATTCAATCAAGAGCCACATTCAAGTCGTAATAGAAAAGAGATAGAGCGATACGTGCCGATTGCGACAGATCGAGACAGACACACTTCCATCGGCGTCGTCGTCAATTAGAATATTAATGGAAAGAATTGAGAGCATTATTATTGAGTTGGTAATGAATACGTTGTTTGCCAAGTTGAAGATAGACTGAGAAATTTTAATGCTGCACGGCTATTTGCTGTTAATGGTAAGTTGAATTGATGACTTTCTCTCGTTTTTCCTTTCACGAAGCATCACTTATCGAAAAGAGACTAAGGAATTTAGATTTTGTACCATCTGTAACTGCTTGCCGGCTTCACTCGCGTTCCTCGGATGAACAGAAAAAGTTCACCGGGTTCAAAGATGAATGAAATCTTATTTAGAATTATAAAAATATTATTAGTACTTTCGATTAGCTAAATGAAAATATTTTTAACGCACTGGTCTGAATGTTACTTTTGCTCATAAGAGCCAGCAATAAACTCGACAATTACTCCTCGAGAAGAATTTGTAATATCTAAAGGAGGACCTACTTATTTAGGTTTGTATATATTTGAAGAATATCTTGATGACCTCATGATATTCTGAAAAACGATGAATGGACGCCGCGTGCTTCACAAACGTGATCTTGATTGTCATTTGATGGCGGTTGTAAAGTTTTGTCATTTGTCATGATTGGTCACTACGCACGCCTTAAGATTGCGAATAGTGCTGTAACCATGCCATGGATTCCATTTTAACTTTTACTCGTAGTTTAGGTGTCTATATCGCAGTGTCCAGTCCACATTGCTATATCCACCAGAAACAACACGTCACATCCCTAAAGAATCCTACTTTTTCATTTGCAATATATTACAGTATATTTTTTAAGCTGTCTAATCTTGTTCTACTCTGTTTGAGAACATAAAAGATTAAAATGACAGGAGAATAGATCATCAAAGAGCCTGTGTTCTTGTACATAAAATTGCTAACTCACTTGATTGGAATTTGTTTGCCCTGGATGTCGTTTTAGTGCATTTAAGAAAATAACAATTGTTACGGCTTCGGTTTTTTGGCACCCTAAGGCAATTTTGGATACAAAGCTTAACGCCCACAAGACGGTAGCATTGCCATCAGGATCACCTACCTTTTTCAGTGTACTGAGGTACTGAGCCTTTGGCGCCCTCAATTGGTCTTGCCCATAAAATATCTCGAAAATGCATTCTAGAAAAAGTGTCACTGTTTTATGTCAGAAGGCTGACAGCCAGGTAGGCTGTCCACCTGATGGTAAGTAGCTACCGTCACCTATATCAGGAAGATTGCCAATGTGTTGCTGTAATAACGATTAGAAGGCACCTGGACTGCCGGAACACCGATAGGTGCTTGAACTGATTTTTAATTTGAAGGTGGCAGCCAGCTAGGTACAAAGTACCCAACTATCGTGCTCTGGTATCCTCACGATGTTATCCTTCACCAAAAGCTCATTGTAATGACCCCATTACTTTTAGTAACTATTCTTTTCGGTATCACTAGCACTGAGCTATCATCGCTCTGCCAAGCAATTTGCTTAATTAGCACGCTTTTATTTGCATGTAACTGTGTAAACAAATGTTGGAAGGGATGTTAATTTTAACCTTCTTCCAATTTGAAAAGTTGCAAGTATATCTATAAGTACTATTTTACGACTTTGTTCGCAGTTTATTTATTAAACTTGAAAAACTGCGAAGGCGTAATTTTTTTGAAAAAAATACCCAATATTTTATACTTAGGAATCCTATATGGTATATATGATCCATGGTTTCAGTTGTAATTACGATGTCACGATATCCAAGTCGTATTTGCCGTTGTTGGAATTGTGGTAAGATGTACTGTGGGCACAAATCGTTTTCTAATAATGGAGTTTGCAAAAGCGTATTTTTTAGATTTTCATAATTTAATTTTAGTATGGCCTTAGTCCAGCAGTGGACGTCTTTTGGCTGACATGATGATGATGACCTGCTTAATTTTCATAAATTCTCTGACTTTGACGCATTCCCACCAATTTTTGCGGCACACATGGTAATATTTTGCACGCACTACGCGAATCATTCTTTATTGCCTCCAATAAATATCAATTAAGACTTACGTTGGCATGGTACACGCTCCTTCATTACTTGTGATTGTCTTTAATTGCCATGGGGAACTCATGGGATTGTCTAATGGAATATATTTTCAGCTTTTGTAGTTGACTTAAAATTTTGGCTGATAAAGATGTTGCTACATCTATATCTATACTGATAATAAAGCTGAAGAGTTTGTTTGTTTCTCTGGAGTTACTGACCCGAATTGAAAAAAACTTTCACTAATAGAAGCTTGAAGCTACATTATCCCCGAAGGTTATAGGCTACCTTTTATCCCGGGAAAGTGAGTGAAAACGCGGGGAACAGCTAGTGGATGACATGGTTGTTTCATGAGTACCGATAATTTTTGTAGGAAAGTTTTTGATCAAAGGAGATTTCATTTTCATATTAAGCCATAGCTCAGTTGTGAATCCAAGTAAGGGTCCACGTCCAGTAGCAACAAATCACTAGCCTATGTAAAGTAAAAAGTAAATGGCGGCTGGTCCTATGCTATCTTTCTCTTACTGTATTACTCACAAGTTATTGCTGGTTAATAAATCAGCGTAAATTTGCTTTCGCTCTGTTTTTTTTAAGCATCAGTTGTACCTTTTACGCTTGTACACGACGTACACCATCTTGCTCATCAAAATTCGCATTTCCTCTGACCTCGGTCCACTTAATTCAATTGTCCTACGTTGGTAACGCTGGAAGGTACAAGAATTACCCGGGGTATCCGGTACTAGATACAAGATACCTCAGGTAATGGTGGTGATACCTACGAAAACACTTGAGAATATTCTGGAAGATCTAATAGACAATGTTGTTTAGGGATTGTTGACGATAGGTGCTAATAATGCAAAAGTAGCCTATCTGTTACTGCCCTTTTTTTAATGTGGTGAAATCCTCATTGGATACCCTGCGGCCCCGGGGGGAGCGGCAGGGTTATGTCAGACTCCTACTGACTAAAACCCCACAGTGTTCCTACTTGTCGGTGCCGTATACGGGGGCGATCTGCTACTGCGTATCTCAAGCTTAGGCCACTTTTGCGCTGACGGCCTCAATTGGTCCAGGTGATTTTAACATCACCGCTTTTAACAATGTAAATGTCCACGTGTCAGATATTGAAATAAAAATTGGTCAATTTGTATCAACAAGTCGAGAAATCCAATTGATGCATTGTTAGGTACTGTCGCTAAGCAATCAATTTCTATGAAATACGTGTAAAAACAAGAAGCCGTGGTCATATGCCACGGTGGTTTAGAAGAAGGAGCAGCGGCCGTAAAAAGGCCGCACGAGCAATATTGCTATGCAATTCATATCTCGAATTTACAACAGAGCCAAATATTTTTTAAATATTTTTTGGTAAAAGTGTAAATCATTTTAGTCAATTAATTTCCAATTTAGACAAATTACACCACAATCTGCTGTAAATTCCGGAAATAAATTACATTAGCAATATTCCTCGAGCGGCCGTTTTTGCCACCCAGATGAACATACATACCGGTAAAAATCATAACCCTCCATTTTGCTTCGCCGTAGTGGGGTAATAACAGCTTCGATATGAACAATAATGCCCTTTTTAGAAAGTCACCTAATCGCTATTTGCTTGTAGCTGTATAAAGATTTATATTTATAATTAAAAAATCTTTGTCAAGATGGCTCCATTTTGATCAGAAACTTGTTATTTTATAATTTACTAGCTTCAGCCCCGCGGTTTCACCCACGTTCCCTAGAGATCTTAGGTTTTCCCGGGATAGAAAGTATCCTACGTGTTAATCCAGGTTATAAACTATCTGCGTTCCAAATTTCATCCAAATCCGTTCAGTAGTTTTTGAGTGAAAGAGTAACAAACATACATCCATACTCACAAACTTTCGCATTTATAATATTAGTAGGATTGCTAAACGAGAATCTAGCTTTCCGTAGATTTAGATAGCATTTCATAGACTTTTACTGGGTGATATCCAAAATAAGAGCATAGGTATAGGTGCTTCGTTTTGTATGGAACTGGCTCGCAGTAAATTCCTCTCAATCATCCAAACAAAAGAAACGTACAGAACCTCAGCCAAGATACGGCTGTACCCAAGAGCGTGTTGACCCGACGATTGTCTGACCCTGCGCCAACCAAGTGGTCCCAATTCCCGACATCCACACGAGTACAGTCCACGTACGCCATTGGCCAGTGAATTAATGACAATATTGCGTATTTATTCATTTGACCGTCTCTCCGCCATCAATTTAGCAATAGACGCTGGTTGAATACATCTTGAATACGTCCGAACGCGACGGCGAGTGGCGAATTATTCAAATATTGAATTTTAAAAATTTTCAAAAAAGGAAGTCGACGGTTTGTTTAATTCGCGCTCTGATTGACAAAACGGTTGCGTTCAATTTAATACAAAATGGTGAATTGATCGACGATGTATTTGAAAGACGGCGTCGGGTGGATCATGGCTATTCTTATGTGGTTATTCGCCAATATGGCTACAAAGCTATGATTTGTGTTATTCTTGGACTTTCGTTTCGTTCGTGACTGTTTGGTTTTTACTAAGGACTCGTTTGTAAGGTGAGAAATTTTGTGTGAAGTTTTTTGGATGCGTTCTGTGAAATATACTTGGTAAAAGTATTTTTTACATTACTATTTTTAATTATACTATTACTCAATTATCACAAGGCATTGGTATTTGATCATCATAAAACTTACTGACTACGGACGGGGCTGTTTATGTAGGTATCAACATTTTTTTTTGGCATCACACTTTGAGTATTTTGCCAGTGTCAAGTTGAGCACTATATTTATTCTTCATTGTATGTTTATTTCTCGTCAAGTGGAAGTCATGTTAGACATCATTTTCAAGTCATAGTCAGTCACGTAGTCAGTCGGTGTATGTTAGTTTTTAGGATTTTAGTACAATGGTGGCCGTTCTACTAAAACTTTTCACGGACTTTTTGAGACATCTTGAAAAGCCATTATACACGTAATCCTTCCATTTCACTGGTGCACTTGTATCTTTTATATTTTCTTTTACGTACTTCTATCTTGATCTTTATTGGACAAAATACTGGAAAAAAGAACGCAACGTCACTTCGTAAGTTCCCGCCATAAAGTCAGGTATCTACTTTTTAGCTAAAAAAAAATCTATTACCTAAATGTATGTAAGCGCATCACTTCAGAAGGGCTGCACCTATTTGGTTAATTCTTTTTTTTGTATTTCTCAGGACAAGAGGGAGAGTCAGAAAGGATGGCATTTTTGTATGAAAATCTCAGTAAAAATCACCCGGGTGACGCCGGGCACGAATAGCCAGTAATCTAATAGAAATTTCTTTTAGCAACCCTTCCCGTGACTGAAAGCTATCATATTTGACCATAAAATTTGGAAAACTCATGGACAGACTGACTTTGAACATTCTAACGATGCTACCCATTTTAGGCGATTTAGGCGAACATTTTAAGGCGATGATAGCTCAGTGGTAGTGATGTTGGATGCCGAGATGAAGGTCCCGGGTTCGAATCCTACAATGAGCTTGAGCTTTCGGTGAAGGAAAACATCGTGAGGAAACCATAGCACGGTGGTAGTACTTTGTAGTACCCGCCTGGCTGGCTACCACCCTCAAGTTGAAAATCTGTCGCCAAGCACCTTTCGTTGTGTTCCGACAGCTGCACTTGAGAGCCAGTTCTTTTCTAGGCTTTCTGTGCTTACCATCATCGGCCACATAATCACTGACCACGGTGAGATTGTGGTCAAACACAGGCCTATAAATAGTAAAAAACAAAATACCCAATGATGGCAGTTTTCTTACAAATCTGAATCCTCACGGACACACATTTTTTTTGACATTCGCGTAGTATTTTGTTCCATATGGTACTCAGGGCACACATACGTACGACATTCGATTCATCGTCTCCCTGCCCTGTTCCCAATAATTTATGGTCGGCGCAATATGTACTCCTCTTCCATTCAGCCCTTCTATCCATCATATCGGCATTCACTCCTCTCTAACTCATATCATCTTTCACACAATCCATCCATCTCTTTTTCGGTCTTCCCCTTCCCGTATATGCATCAACTTTCATATTCATGACTCTTTTAGTCACATGGGTTTCATCCCTCATAATATGTCCGAACCAGGATAAACGGTTCCCTCTCAACTTATCATTCACTGGTGCTATTTTCAAACTTCCTAATACCTATATATACTCATTCCTAATTTTTACAGCCTTTTATTTACTTTCACCTGTCCCGTTGTCTGTAATGGAATTTTGCAAGTTAAATTTGACCCACTTTCCGATTGAACTGAATTTTTGCACGAATATGCAAATCGCGTGACAATGCAGTATTATGATGACGTGGAGCTGATCTGCTGATGGAGCTGGAAGGTGGCCATAGGAACTCCGCAATAAAACCACATAATCCCATCAAGTTTGCGCTCATTGGAACCGTCTTAAGAGTTGTTAAAGACTGTGCAAAAAAAAAGTACAGTCGGCAATAAAAGCTTGTACTAAAAATGAAATTTTTTACAGAAACTTGTTGTTACTCCACACATCCATCTTAAGGGGGAACGTTCGGTTGGAGCGCGAAATTCAAATTTTATCACGCACATATACGACTATTTCATGAAAATGTTACTAATATACCTTGGAGGAATATGTTGATGATTTCTTTTGTTATTAATCAGTAAATATACTACCATTCTTCTCGCAAATAACATGTTGACAACGTACGACCTTTAACTGAGCTACAATTTGCAAAAAACGTGATAAAATTTGAATTTCGCGCTCCAACCGAAGGTATACCCTTAACATTCTCATCTCAGCTGCGTGCATTCTTCTTTCATGCATTTAAAAAACCACTATTAAAAAATCATAAACTGACCTCAAATAAGTAAGAACATAATTAAGGTTAACTTATATTTGTCTATATTTACATTAGCTGATATCTGTATAATTAAATCTGAGTCACAATTAAAATAAATACTGAATGAGTAAGCAATATTTCAAAGAATAATCTAATTGTAGATGCGACAGTTATTATTTTTTTCTTCCTAGGTATCTATCTATCTATCTTGAAATCAGTAAATTTTGTATGTAATTTTATATTCAACTGAAAGTTATGGTTCAATTTTCGCCTATTTTCTTCAATAACTTCAAACCGATTTATCTTAAAATTATAAAAAAAATATATTTCAGATCCTCACAACGAGCCCTTTCATTTGATATGACACAATATAGTTTGCAAAACTTTTTTTTTTCATTTTTTTATTTACCCCCCCAAAAGCAGCCAGCCCCAATGTTTGAAATTCATTTATTTACGTAACACGTCCATGTTTGGGTCATCGACTTACATATGTGTACCAAGTTTCAACTCAATCCAGTCCATTATTTTCGGACAGACAGACAGACAGACAGACGGACAGACGCACGAGTGATCCTATAATGGTTCCGTTTTTTTTGTTTTGAATTTCGGAACCCCAAAAATAAGAATGTAGGTAAATAAAAGTGTCCACTCTGCAAATTAAACATCAATAGTCTACAGTTCACACAGTATCGTGTAGCTAACGAGTATCGTATTTCTGTGCAATAAAGCGTCCTAAAAGAGATTGGATTCTATTGTTACAATTCAGATTATCAGTGCAGTTGGTCAGCAACACTTATCTACGTTACCGAGTCACATAAAGCTCAAAATCCTTTGTTTCGTTGTGAAAAAGTTTGTGCTTCTCTATGTTACGCGTGCTTGGTTTGTAATTTGATTTTTTTTTTACAAGTTTTGTATCATGTTATGATGGGACCAATACTGAAATAACGGAAATATTTTGAACATTATGATCAAACAAGATTGATGTTTTGTATCAAAAGTTTTTCTTTTAAAACGCAGTACAAATGGTTATAAAAGATCATGTTAAGTACTTTCGATGACCACAAATTACGGGGAATAAAACAGATCAAGAAACAGCGAGAGTGATCCTTGTCCTTAATTCTGAGTACACAATCAGAAGAGCACAATGTCACTGGCAATCAGAACCTTAATTGAGCCAAAACATAACTCATAAATTCAATGAAATCTTCGCGAAACGAGTGACGGGCGTCCTGAATTTAATGCGTCATGTTTATTTTGTACAAATTGATTCGTGGATTGACCCAAAATAAATTATGAATTTCGTGGATTAATAAAAGAGAGCTCTTTCCTGAATTAATACTAATAATAAAGCTGATGAGCTTGTTTTTTTTTTACTACGTATAGGCCTGTGTTTGACCACAAACTCACCATGGTCAGTGATGTTGTGGCCGATGGTGGTAAGCACACAAAGCCTAGAAAGAAACTGACTCAAGTGCAGCTGTTGGAACATACCAGGGGGCCAATTCCGCAAAATTACAACGGTTGTCATCCAATTTCGATTCAGTTAAAGTACGTTTCCAATCCAATTCTAATTTTACTAAAAACGGTATTCCACTAAATAAACGAAATCAAACTATCATTGGATTACGATTAGATTATAATCGTAGTTGCCCTTGGTAACCGAAACATTTCTTATCCAATCAAATGTGTCAAATGCTTAGTGGAATACCACTTGATCGAACGACAACTTGAACTCAACCATGATTGGATCTCGATCGTTGTCTGATTATTAGTGGAATATGAAAACGTGTAAAAGTCGTCATTCAGCTGCAATTCAATTGTAATCGAATCAAAATTAATTAGTGGCATTGGCCCCCAGAAGATGCTTGGCGACAGATTTTCAACTTGAGGATGGTGGACAGCCAGGACCCTACCACCGTGCTATGGTTTCCTCACGATGTTTCCCTTCACCGAAAGCTCAAGCTCACTCAGATTCGAAGCCGCGACCTTGGTCTCGGCATTTGAGCAGTACCACTGAGATATCATTGCCATTGCTTGTTTGAACGCACTAATCTCTGGAGTCGGATTCGAAAAAATATTTCACTAATAGAAATCTACATTATTGCCGAAGATTATACTTTTTATCTCGGGAATGCGAGTGAAACCGCAGGGAACAGCTAGTAAAACATAAATGCCTTTTTACTTCACACAGAAACCATAGTTGTGATTTGTTTGTGTTGGAACTTGTGATTTGTCCTATTCAGTAAAAAGCTGTTATTTTGACATTACATTACAAACAGCTTTATTTATTTGTATAGATGGTACAAACAATGAACCATAATCCCGTTTATTTCCAGGAGCCGTAGTTGACCACTAACCTTGCCACCCCGGCGTCTAGCCACTGTACCCAAGAATCGGTACCGGTTCACCATTCAGCAAGAGTACCACATGGAGGCCATTCTTAACTGTCAACGGACATATTTGATCGGGAACCGCTTCACCAACATAACACTACCTGGGTTGGCCCCTCACATACAGTATCATCTCTGCCGCTATAATAACAACATGCTAATGAAAATCGAGAACGAACTTCTGCAAAGCCACCGCCAGAGAGAGACAACAGGCATTAAGAAGTTGTACAACTCATTCTTTGTCCTCTTCTAACCTATTCGTCTTGCATTCTCATCATTCATTCTCATCATCATTCAGTGACTTTTGTGGAGTCGATATGGCTCGCGTGTAATGGAAGTGTTCATAGAAGATAGAGACTTTATTATGAATGACGGGAGAAAGGAGGATCCGTTCACTTGGGAGTCGACAGTGAGGTTGGCGCTCGTTGGGAGGGAAGAGGACTTCGGCATGTACCTGGAGGAGAGGGAGGGGAGGAAGAGAAAGTGGCAAGGGGAGGGGAAGATGATGCGTAGGGACGACGATGATAAAGAGCAGAGGAAGGTGCCGCCTAAGAAAATTATGGGTAAGTTTTTGAATTTTTTGATTGAAAATATTTCATGTAACCCTGAAATAAACTGTTTGTGTAATTGCATGCAAGTTATTTTGCCTTACTATAGTTTTAATGATGTATTAGTATTTTATCATAGTGCAGTCAAACTAAACAAAGGATATTTTCTATTCGGCCGCACAATTCGTGTTTGCTTACGTCACGTCAATTTAGAACGGAAAGAATTAAAAAGAAAAATTTCTATAAGAAAATATCAATTTGGAAAAAGAATAAATATACGTAGGTATGCTATTTTTGTACCTAGTTTAATAATATGCGCATGTTAAAAAACATGAAATGTTAATTTCCAGTCTTTAAAATGATATGTCTAATCTATAGGTCTGTTTATTGAGGATTTGCTTTATATAGTGAATGCAGCAATGTTATCATAATGGTCTAAGATTGTGGAAAATATTTGAGCTCCAGATTAGCCATACCTATCACCTCAGATTTTATTCAATCAAACCGCTAAATTAAAATGAATATAAACATTCAATAAGAAATTCCTACATTCTTAATTAACATTCTAAAAGTAAAATCTATTAAATTATAAACAGGTCAAACAATAAACTCGTTCAGACGTCTCGTGTGATGATATAAGAACCCACAATCAACGCGCGGAGAAGGCATAGATTATGTATGTCTGCAGATGGAGTAAATGTTTGATGTAGAGTTTAGGTTATACCTACTTTGTTAGTGAATTTTCAAAATGTAGTCCTAATGCCTTGTGGTTTTTCTTTGAATACAAGTCCATTTAAAATTAAAAATTAAAAAAAAAATGTGTGAAAAATTTCATATTTAATCTCAAATTACACAGTAATGTCATATTGTATTACATTTTATTTAGGTATATTTATCAACAAACATTATATGATAACACTAATCATCAACCTCACAGAATGATTGACCTTATAGGCACAAATACCAACCTCATAACTCTACATAATCTATGTTGATACCATATTGATAATGTGCGAACAAATTATGAATTGTCAAACGTATATTAGTCTTTAACGACGCGTCGCAAAAGAACGACGTTTGTGTAACTTGTGAACCAAATCCTTAATTAGTGCTGTGATTTTAGTGTTGTGATGTGATTTTGTGAGTGTTTATGTGGATGTACTTGTGTTTTACCACAACTGTTTCATATTATATGATGATGTGTCCGAAGGTGATAGAGACATAACCTAGAAAAGAAGTCTCTCGTACTACCAGAACATATTCATAACATAACAATAATTCAGATAAGCCATTAACCAACTATTCATTTTTAAATAACTCATCGTACTCTTCCTGGTTAATGTGGATTGTGTGAAAGAGAACGTCATGTTAGAAAGAGATGCTGAAACGATGGCTGATAGGAGGAAATTTTGAGACCATTATAGTGACAATCCTTAGACAAAAACAAAATGTTTGCCGTTTTCTGAAATGGGTGGAATTCTTTATATAGGAAAGTCTTTAATTTGATGCAGACGTTTTCCTTTTAGTCTTTGTTTCGTTAGATATATTATCAGGTGTAGGATGTAAGTTCGGATAATCAACTAGGCTTTTCTTTTTCGAGTCGATAACCAACCGAATGATCCGCTTAGTGATAAGCGCCGACACCCGAGGATCTCAGAACAGTAATCAAAGTTCGAGTTACTGAGCTCACGCGTTGCCTTTGACAGCTTTCAAAATCAAAACTAATTTATTCAATTTAGACCTTAATAAGGCACTTATGAATCTCAATAGTTACAATTTTTACAATAGACTCTACCACCGGTTCGGAATACACTTAAACTGAAAAGACTCTGGCAAGAAACTCAGCAAGGCTTCTTTTTTTGTGGAACTTTGCCCGCCCCTTAGACATGCGCAGGAACACAACAATAAGTTATTTGGCTGCGGTATTCTTTAAGGTGGAGGTCGTATTTCTGTCTGCAAAGTTATTCCAGTAATAACATAAAGCAAGACTAGTGGTCATAGAAAGCATCTTGTAGAACTCCATTTTTTATGTTCGCTATCCCCTGAGTTTTGTCACTGTTTAAGGTGGCCAAGACGAAGAGTTAGAAGATTTGAGGTATTTTAGGTCGATACGAATACAATGGACTTGAGAAACTATAGCACGGTGGTAGGATACTTTGTAGTACCCGCTTGACAACAACCCTCAAGTTGAAAATCAGCCGCCAAGCTCTTACCGATGTGTTCCGATAGCTGTTTAAAGAGCTTAATTCTAGGCTTTATGTGCTTAGCACCTTTTTGTGATTAAAAAAAATATATTTGCTGTTGGAGAATTGCCCGTGGCATATATCAAAGTACCTATAGGATAATATTATTTCAACTGCAAAGTGCACCTTTCGGTGTGTTCCGCCAACTGCAGTTGAGAACCAGTTCCCTTCTAGGCTTTGTGTTTTTACCATCATCGGCCACGGTGATATTGTGGCCTATACATAGTAAAAAAAAAGAGTTAAATTTGTCTTTCCATCCGACTTAACTGACTTGCAATTGTCCAGTTTTTTTACTACATACACCAGTGTTTGACCACAATCTCACCGTGGTCAGTGATTTCAGTGACCCAATCCATTTTTATTGCACAAAAAATTAATGTATCATTAATTATTATTAAGTAACCCAATAACCCAGCGTGTGCTGAACGATCAACTGATAATATAATATTAATGTTTTAACATGACCCAAACTGACCCTGGTACTGGTTAAAGTCTGTCGCGATTTGATTCCTTTGCTTTGTAGGTTAACTTTGATAAGGTTTCTGTGTTGTCGACATCTCGTTTAAGGTTAGAACGAGGGTCAAATCGCAAAAATACGCAAGTTTTTTTTTACACGGTTATCTGATCCCAAACTAAGCAGAACTTGTATTATGGAAACCAGATAACTGATATACTACTTTTTTTTTTGTAAATAATAATCTAGATAATTACACCCAGACTCAGGACAAACAGACATGTTCATGCACACAAATGTTTGTCCTGGATGGGAATCGAACCCATGACCAGCGGCGTGATAGGTGGTGTCTTAACCAACTGCGCCAACTGGCTTGTCAATGTCCTGGATTCACTTACTACGTATAGAGAAGCTATCTTAAGCAAAGGTCATGCTCCATTTTGTTAATATTCGCTGCAGCGCTGAAACAATAATTAGTCGTCTAACCAGACAGTATAAACACGTAGCTCTAGAACGCTTAACGGTTCAATTTTTAAAAAAATCTTTCTCCATAAAAATATCTTAATTTGAGACAACTATGACGTCATAGATTAAGAACCTACCAAAATAATTTTCTCATTACCGTACGAGATAAAGATGCTATCATAAATACAAACACGAGATAGTAATTAAGTCATTACCAAAAACAAAGGCAATGATAGCTCAGTAGTAGTGACGTCGGATGCCGAGACGATGGTCCCGGGTTCGAATCCTACAATGAGCTTGAGCTTTCGGTGAAGGAAAACATTGTGAGGAAACCATAACACGGTGGTAGTGTACTTTGTAGTACCCGCCTGGCTGGCTACCCTGAACTTGAAAATCTGTCGCCAAGCACCTTCCGGTGTGATCCGACAGCTGCATTTGAGAGCAAGTTCCTTTCTAGGCTTTGTATCACTGACCACGGTGAGATTGTGGTCAAACACAGGCCTTACATAATAAAAAAAAATACCAAACCTGCATCGCCAGTATACAAAAAAAATGCCTCATTTAGAAAAAACGTTTTTTTTATAACTTAATTATTTCATATTTTGTCCAAGTCCAAGGTTTAAGAATATAATTTAGAGTTCATTGATCTACGCCCACTTGTGACGTATAAAGTCGTAAATATCGAGTAAATAAAACTGAATCAACAAATACTCGTGTTTTACTTTACTTACCATAGACTTGGGTTCTCTGTATATTTTTCAAAATTTCTGGATAGGTCAATTTTCGCTTGTTTTCTTAAATAACTTCAAAACTGTTTATCTAAAAATTATAAACAGAAATATTTAAGATCCTCACATTGAGCCCTTTCATTTGATGTATCACACAAAATATATTGCAATTATTTTTTTAATTTTCTAATTTACCCCCCAAAAGTGGCCCCATTTTTTTTTTTTACGTTACACGTCGGTGTTTGGTTCACCGACTTACATATGTGTAACCAAATTTCAACAATTAGTCCAGTATGTTCGGACAGACAGACTCACGAGTGTTCCTATAAAGGTTCCGTTTATTTTTCGAGTTCCAGAACCCTAAAAATATGTTAATTACGGAACACTCTGTGCGCGAGTCAGACTCGCACTTTTTTTTATTTTATTAAAAGTGTTTCTTCACTCCCTTAAACCAGTGCTGGTTTGTCTGTCTTTTGTGTTGTCCGGCTTTTGTAAAACGTTGATTATTTTAATACAATAACAGTAATTCTACAGTCAGATTACATTCCCTCTATATTTATGCTTTTGCGAAAATGCAAATTTCTAAGTCCAATTTAATTAATTAGATACCTCAAGGTTTGTCATGCAAATATAAATCAATAATTTTGATAGATAAAGTAAAAAATTGTTTGTCTAATTTTAGTGACATAGTGATGTCGTGATTATATTATCACGGCGTGATTATCACGTGTGATGCAATGTCTGTGGTTATCTAACAGTGCTTATTTATAGCACACACATGATTCCGTCATAAATTAGTGACTTTAATAATATACCCCGACCCCGCGGTTTCACCGTTCCCGGGATAAAAAGTAGCCTATAAACTTCGGGGATAATGTAGCTTCCTATTAGTGAAAGATTTTTTCGAATCAGACTGGTAGATCTAGAGATTAGCGCGTAAAAACAAACAAACTCTTCAGCTTTATTATTATCCTACTAATAATATAAATGCGAAAGTTTATGAGTATGGATGGATGTTTGTTACTCTTTCAAGCAAAAACTACTGAAATTTGGAACACAGATAGTTTATAACCTAGATTAACACATAGGATTCTTTTTATCCCGGGAAAACATAAGATCCTCGGGAACGCGGGTGAAACCGCGGGGCGGAAGCTAGTTATATTACAGGGTTACAGGTTAAGTCGACCTAGATCCGTCCAAACCTAAACGTTTTCAAGAAAATAGACATTGAATTTTTAAAATAAAAATTGCCGATTTTTTGCCATTAATTACGATATTTTGAAGTTAGTGCATCTTATTATTATTATTATTGATTTTTTACATGCGGATTAAGATGCTCTATGAATTTAATAACCAAAATCCTACGTAGGTAAACTAAATACGTTTTTCTGGACGATTGAAAGTTCAAAAAGTTAAGTTTTATTAAAAAATTTAAATGACGATTTTCTTGAAAACGTTTAGGTTTGGGGTAGGGTGTTCTATAGTGAAATATGTCAGAAAAGATGGGTACTACACGCCCTTAACGGATCTAGGTCGACTTAACCTGTAACCCTGTATATTGATATTTAAATTAATATCGTTATAGTGACACTACTGTCTATCGAAGAAAAATAAACCTTATTGAGTGATAATAGGGTTTATCTGTTGTTAATTTTTTTTAAATACAGATAAACCTAATTAATAAGGTTAATGTACTTTTACAATGTACTGGTAAAGGTCTTAATCTCAATTATTACCATTTTCACAATTCACCTCTTATCTAACAGTAAGACTGTTCTGACTTCTATTTACAATCTAACGAAGAAACACGTAAAATAAAAATTAAAGTGATCAAATATACATTAAGTGAAGTGAATTTAAGTGCAATTAAAAAGTAATGAAAAAAATGATGCAACTTTCAAACGTATTGAAAATAAATATAGTGTTTTGGATAATCAAACTGTCGCATATATGGACGTACGAAATTAGATGGGTTTTCTGACAGTGATTGAAGAAATAATCTTTACCAAAGAGAGTCTGTGACTAAAAAAAATCAAGACATCCTAAAGTGCCATCTATCGCCGAAACTCTAGAATTAAATAAGTGTTCTAGTCATACTTAAAAAGTGAATAATATACTATTCATTAATAATCAAAATTAGAACGCTTAAAAATCAGCGACATCTATTATTAGAAAAAAACAAACATTTGAAATCCCAGTGAAGATATAATCTAGATGAGTCACTGGAGGTGCACCTAGAAAAAAAAACAACAGCTTATAATAAGCGTCATCTATATTTTGAAGTTTGTAACCACTCAGTCTACAATCCTACTCAAAATCAAGGCAAAACAATAGTGAATCTACTGTATTTATCTGAGTATCCAGAAGATACCTAACTGCCATCAACCAACTACTAGCGCCCTCTGCATTTTGTAATCTACAAAACTGTCTGACATGGTTGAAGACACGGGTACTCAAAATGAGAGAGTATCAGCGGCGGCGGTACTACAGTTTGCTGCAAGAGAAGCTCGGGAAGGCAGAAGATTTGCAGAGTTTGGTGCTCATGCGTTCGCCAGCATCACTTACAATGCTTATGGTATTTTTCCTTTTCTAATATTTTTAACTCATCATTCAGGTCATTAGAAACATTATACATAGTACAAGCTCTGCTTAGTTTGGGATCAGATTACCGTGTGTGAAAAATGTCCCAGGATTTATTACTATGAATTATACACGTATGGAAGCTACTAATAGGTCACTTTTGACAGACTATATACCTACGTCCTTGAAAAAGTACGGCAAGGAGAGACACTCTTGTCAAAAGTGATTAATTAAACCAAAATGGCTTTAAATGAGGCATATACGAGCAGTTTATGGAATTAGCTTACAAGTTGACAATAAAATCAACAAAAGCGACATCTATTTTTAACCCCCGTCGAAAAAAAGGGTTGTTATAAGTTTGTAGCGTGTATCTGTGTGTCCGATTTTGATATCGTTTTTTTGTCCTTAGCTATGTTTCAAGAAAACCCGCTCAACCGTTTGAAAATTATCACCAATTTTCTAGCATGTTTTGGGAGTTTCATGAATTTTTTAATTTTAGTTGTAGATATATACTATAAAGAATATCCTGTACCTAAACAATAGGTGGCGTGACATGTGCGTTGTTTTCCATAGCTCCCTTATTGGTCCTGAGTGCAGACTCAATGTGAGGACAGTAATTGCAGCAAACTAGATAAACAGGAGATAAATTAGTTTTAACTGGTTCATTTCACTCTAAGTCCGGACTCAGGTCAAAGTGCCACGATAAGTAATAGATTATTAGTTTCTTTGTGGTTCTTATCTTCTTCTATATTCACAGATAAAGTGAGGAGAATTAGTTATTATTTTTGAATTACCATGGAAGTTTTTCTGATAGGGAAAATTATTTAGAATATGCTCACAAAATTAAATAAAAATATTAAAAGTACATGTCCTTTGTTTGGTTAATAAGCTGGTGGCAAACAGATTCTCTTACCGATTAGTTCTCGTCTTAGTAATAAAATTTATTCTTTGATTCAGTTAAGGTAGATTCAGATGTTTTTTTTTCAAAATGCAATGTCATATGGTCCATTTTCATATCCTGTTGGGCGTGGCTGTCAAATAAAATGGAACATACGTAAGATTGAAAATCTAGGAAAATCGTGAAAAGCAACTCCCTTTTGCAGGCGAATCTTGTCCTTATTGACTTTAAAAACGTTATTATTATAATTCTTACATTTTCCTGTCAATAATAAAAGAGTAACGGAAACTACTTTTTGTAAACAAAGGCCTTAAGAAAAAAAAAATATCGGCCAAATCCGGACAGCGACGGATATCTCTGGCTACTGTCACCCGCACCAAGATACAACGTAAATAGTGTATTTCCTACGGCACATCAACTAGCACTTTTTTCACAGATAGAGCAGGGCAGAAGCTAGTCATATAAAATGTGAAGTTTCATCAATTTGAAAGTAAACAAACGACCTTATCTACATGTCAATAGTTTAAGTACTGAACTAACTTATTCTGGATACGTTTTATCTATGTATACCGGCGGCCATCTTTGTTTGTGTTAAATTATTTTATGTATTTTTGCGAAGTGTCAAGAGTTTTTCAACGATATTATTGTTTGTTTCGATGCTTAATTATTTCGCAGAATATTAGGGCAAAGGTTAAAAAAAGAATAAATGACAAAGATAAAGATTTTGCTAGAAACACGGTTGATGATATACAGGGTGGAAATTTGAGACGGGTCAGTAAGGGCAGCTTAAGGCTTGAAGCCACGCGAATATGGTCTTAGGACACCCATCATCCCTTATTTTTGAGTTATTGCTATCGGCATTTACAGATTTTGAAAAAAATGTACTATCACGCCGTTGGTCATGGGTTTGATTTCCATCCAGGACAAACATTTGTGTGCATGAACAATATGAACATGTCTGTTTGTCCTGAGTCTGGGTATAATTATCTATATAAGTATGTATTTACAAAAAAAGTAGTATATCAGTTGTCTGGTTGTACATAGTACAAGCTCTGCTTAGTTTGGGATCAGTTAACCGTGTGTGAAGAATGTCCCAGAATATTATTATTATTATTTCACGGGCGGCGGCATCGCCCGACATCAAACGCTATGCTACACTGTAGGGAGAATATTGTTACACTGTGGTATGGGGTCGGGGATTTCCTACCGAGCTTTCCACGCCCTGTATATCCCCGATTAATAAGTAATAGGGTAGTTGACTGACTTATCAAATCAGCAACTTTTTAATAAATGTCAAAACGATAGTTTATATTGGTTTATATAGAATTTTGTATGAAATATTACACTATGACGTCATAGTTTCACAGCATCAAATGATCTACTCTTAGTGGTTCTACTGGTAATTAAAAATCATAAAATGCATTAAATGTACAACATATTTGATGTTTCCACGTGTTTTTAGATGTTTTATGCATTGGTTAGTATTTGGTCATTTATTTTTGACACTTTCAACTAGCCTATTATAATTTGTTGGAACAGCGGCGCTGGGTGATATGGGCGGCAGCGGCACCAGCTCGTCGTCCTCCCACATGTCGCCCGGGTGGCAGGTCAACGACATCGACCTGGAACTGCCCCCGGAGCTCTCCATGAAGTAAGCATTGCGTCATAACCTATCCTATATTGTTGTAGCGGACAGATCGACTTCTGCAGGTCTATTTTAAAACATAGAAGGGGCCATCATTTTATTTTCATTATTTGTTATTGTAGCGGCAACAGAAATACATATACTTACTGTAAAAAATTCTACTGTCTATCTATTACAGTTACAGTTCATGTGATACAGTTTGCTGACAGACGAACGGATGGACAGCGAAGGCACAGTATTATGGTTCCGTTGGCACCTTTTGGTTTCGAAACCCTAAAAAGTGCAAATACAATGAATTTATGGATTGTTTGACAGTTGTTTAGACCATACGCTTACGTAGCGACATCTAGTGTCATAAACAATGTTGTTAACCATCAATGTATGTGTAGCGAGGCGCTGCTGTCGCTACCGTCGCTAGTGTTCAAGCAGGAGGCGCCGTCGCCCACCGGCACCGGCACCGGCACCGCCGTCGCGAGCGTACTGTCGCCGCCGCGCCGCGTGTGCCAGCCCGCCGCGCCCGCGCTCGCCGGGCCCCGCCGCCCCGACAATAGACAGGTAAACTACGCTAACATGGCCCCTCCAAAATTCAAAACGTTTGAAATGGATTTGTGAAAGTATTTACAGACTGTAATTGATTGTTGCTCGAATAGCGACGCGAATATATATATACCAGAATTATATCTCTGAATCTCGGAAAAGGCTCCAACGATTTCCATGAAATTTAGTATGCAGAGGGTTTCGGGGGCGATAAATCGATCTGGCTAGGTGTAATTTCTAGAAAACACGATTTACCAAAAAAAAACCGAGTAAAGCTCGGTCAACCAGGTACTAGAACATAATATGATTCGAACTTCGCTTTAATGTTTTGAGGATCTAGTACCTACCTAGAATGTGGTATAATTTAATAGTTATTCCCCGACAGATAACCAGCATGGTGGTGGACGGGACGCGCGAGAGTATGGAGGATGGAAGCTGTCACCAATCACCGACGCATAATGGTGCCATCATGGCGCAGCATGGTCAGTTAATATCTACTTTAATATTCGTTTATTTCCGACCGATCTCTGGCCGAAGCCGAAAGCTTAAAAACCCTAAGAAATCTAAATATATAAACTGACTGACTGATCTATCAACTGCTGACTGACGGATCAGGCTAAAATTTGGCATCCAGATAGCTATTATGACGTAGGTATTTCCTAAGAAAGGATTTTTGAAAATTCAATCCCTAAGGAGGCGTAATAAGGGCATCGTGGGTGAAACCGCGGGGTGAAAATATAGTTCAATATAAGATTGGTGTGAACTTCCACGCGTCGCCATCGTGCTCTTGATTATTCGTAACATTTTAAGTCGAAATTTCGGCCAAAACTTCGGCAAGTGTCGAATTTGAACGATGACGAAGTTTCGGCCAAATCTTCGGTACATTTTGGCTGAGGCCGAAAGTTTTGCCGAAGGTTGTTTTTTTGGCCGAACGTGGCCGAAGCCGAAGCTGTGTGTATTTTTTTAAACGTCACTATTTGGACTAACTGTATACTACTTTATTTTAGTAAATATACATTTACTATGTATACCTATATATACCCAGACTCAGGACAAACACGACCCGAGCTTCTCTTTTAGAGAAAAAACGCATTTTAACATATTATGTATTTTATCAATTTGTAGGCAGCCCTGAAAGTATGCAGTGTCAGCCTCTGATGCCCCCCGGCGCTATGACGCTCATGAATACCTACCATTCACCCACCGAACATGACAACAAGAGTAAGTTCATTAAATACAGGCCAGGCGGTCTTGGTAAAGACACGCGGCGGGTCGTGGGTTCGAGTCCCATCCAGAACAAATATTTGTGTGCATGAACATGTCTGTCCTGAGTCTGGGTGTATTTAGCTATACAGGGCAACTAACTAACGCATGACTTCAACATAGTTATTTTATGCTTTCAACAAGTTTTTTGAAAGTTTATTTTTAAGTTGGATCATCAAATTTAAATATTTATGGAACTTAGTTAAACATGTGTATTAGTAATTGTAATGGTGTTATATATTTTGAATAAATAAATAATAAATAAATGTACGGAACCCTCTCCACGCGAGTTTAACTCGCACTTGTCCGATTTATTTATTACTGTCACAAATAAATATGTTTTCTTTCTTTCTTTATGGTTATATGTATTCAGATGTGGGCCTGCTGATGTGTTCGCCGGTCAGTTCCCTCGACGGGTTCCTGCACTCCCCGATGCAGCAGCGATCTGAAGCCAGCTTCAAAGATGACACGAGGTAATATTTGCTTCAATACCCTATTCAATTTAATCCGACTAATATTATAAACTAGCTGTCCCCCGTGGTTTCACCCACGTTCCTGTGATAAAAAAATAAAACAACGAGAGTCCGGGAGTGCCGGCAGAAGTGAAAACTTGAACATTAACGTTGTGCATTTTTGATATTTTAAACATTTTATATACACGAATTTTACAAGTATACAAACGGTCGAGCTTCAGTAGGCTGTAGTACAAACACACAAACACTCGCGCAAGCTTAAACGAAACAGCAAGAGCAGGCATACATTTTCGCCGCGCGGTATGAAAGAGAGGGGGATATTACTTCCTCTCCTTCGCCGCGCCCGCGGTCTACTCTCCCTCCGTCTTACGAATCTTCGATCAGGTCACGTGTCCTGACGCGAGTTTAACATTTTTTACCCATCCCCAAAAAGTGCACAACGCCGCTAAAGAAGTTTTCACTTCAAAAGTACCCTTTGTCCTTCTCTATATCATAGGCTATCTGCGTGCCAAATTTCATCGTGATCAGTTAAGCGCTTTAGTCGTGAACAGGTAACAGACAGAATTACTTTCGCATTTATAAAGCTTACATTTAACGGATTTAAATAAAACATTATTCGATAAGTATGCTACAGTTTGACACAACTTAGATGAAGCATCGGCAAATCGTATATCTACACTTCACTTCCTATTTACACAACTAATAAAAATCATTCATTATCGCGCCATTCAACGTTCAACAAGATCATTTTCGCCTAAAGTACTAATAAACATGGGTAATGTTGTAGGCGCTCTTTTCGGGAATGATCGATTTTACGAATTTTGCCGATGCTTCATCTAAGTTGTGTCATACTGTACTAACCCTTTAAATGCCATGTAACTGGCGTTGTAAAATGACCCTTATGTACTCCGTAACAAGTATTATTTTTATTATGTTCCGTAGTCAGGCGGACACGTACGTACTGAGGCACATCCCCGCACTCTCTCCACGAGGGTACGAAAATTACTATTATTTTAACTTTTTTATGTGACGACCGAAAAAAATTTACAAGTGCGAGTCTGATTCGCTTACCAAGGGTTCCGTAATAGTCTGTACCGTAAAATTAGTTTATCATTAAAATACGCTTAAAACGTAAGTCTACAGATTACTCGAGTACTAAACCAGTACATTCCTGAGTGCGACTTAGAGTCTTTATCAAAGATTTTTCATTAAACTTGTAATTTTTATCACTTGGGAATGGTAATGTAGAAGCTTCTGATGAGTTCTGAAATTATGTTGTATTGTTGATAAGTTCACCGCAGTTTCACTCGCGTTACCGGGATAAAAAGTAGCCTATAACCTTCGGGGATAATGAAGCTTCCTATTAGTGAAAGACATTTTCGAATCGGACCACTAACTCTGGAGATTAGCTCGTTCAGACAAACAAACTCTTCAGCTTTATTATTAGTATAGATATATATCAGGGGTTCCCTGTGTGCGGGCGGCCTGGTGCTTGTAGAAAGGAAACAGAGGCGCCGTGAGTCGATTCTCTATCATTATACGAAAAGTCTATCTTATTGTTTTCTGTTTCAATTCTTTTATAATAAAAAAACTCAATTTCATATTGTAGATGTTTTAATTTTTGTTCCTATCTACCTAAACTAACTGCTATTATTGTAGGTATCTATTTGTTTCGACTGTATCTTTTTCAAAAAGCTAGCTAATCGCGGGCTGAAAAAGATAGGGAACCCCTGGTATAGATAAAACCCAATTCGGTCGTCATATTTTCCTAGTACACTCATATCCTCTTCGAAACCCTACAAGTCACCCTGAAAAATCCTCTAAAGCCTATATTGAATCCTACAGGTTCCAATACGTCCTAGCAGCTGCTACGTCAATAGCGACGAAGCAGAACGAAGAAACTCTGACGTATCTCAACCAAGGGCAACCGTATGAGATCAAGTTGAAGAAGCTAGGAGATCTATCGCATTATAAAGGGAAAATATTGAAGGTACACTTATCTATCTATCTTCTTCTTCTTCGTCGTTACGCTCTTGTCAGAGCGGTCGTGGTCACGTTGAGGCGTCCACATCGGTGGTAGAGGCGGACACGGTTCTTCGCACGATCTCCCGCCATCTCTCCCTGTTGGCAGACTGTCTGGTGCAGTCAGATACGCAGCATCCCATTGCGGATTTTATTTGGTCAGTCCAGCGAATAGGTGACCGGCCGCGTGATCTAACTCCTTCCACCTTTCCTTGCACGACCAGCCGTTCCATGGAGTCGTTGTCCCACCTAGAGACATGTCCAAAGTACTGTAGTATACGCGACTGTACTGCGGCCGACAAACGTTGCGTGATGCCGAGCTCCTGGAGTATGGACACATTGGTGCGGAACTCCGTCCATGAAATCCCGAGCATCTTCCTCCAGCACCACATCTCCAGAGCGTTTATCTTCCCCTTTTCCATTTCTTTTTCATTTCTATCTATCTAATCTAATATAATGCGTCGGCCATCTGACAGTGGAGGTCACTGATAGCTAGCCACATGAAATTTTCACAATAAGTTCCAAAAAGAAAAGCGTTTAAATGCCGTCACACGGTTGTCCACTATAAGGGGAAATCTATTAAAGCTGTATTAAATGGTGGCGACTCCCAACAGGATATATAATACGAATCTCGGAAACGGCTCCAATGATTTCCATGAAATTTAGTATGCAGAGGGTTTCAGGGGCGATAAATCGATCTAGCTAGGTTTCATCTCGAAAAACACGATTTACCAAAAAAAAGTACCGAGGAAAGCTCGGGTATCCAGGTACTTTCCTTTTACACGACACTGATGCCGATTCTGTTGTTTACGAACTTAACTAATATTAGTCAAGACACCTCTCTTTCATGTTAACCTTATTGAAAAAAGATAGAACATTTTTAATGCTGTCAGATTTGTCCATGGACATTGTAATAAGTGTTCGGACTAATCTGACATGACTAAAATATCTTTCGCGTCCCTTTCTTATGTTTTTTGTTAGAAAGAGATGAAGAATGTACCAGGATATTATTATTTATAATCTGGTAATAAGTGAGGTACTGGATTAGGCCTGCTACTGAACACGAATACATATACATAGAAACTCTTTCGTAAGGATGTGACTACACACATTGAAACAGTAATTTGAACGGGCGCGCCATGTTAGCGTAGTTTATCTCTAACGTCATATATCAGCTACATTAAGATAGTTCTTACTTCAAAATATAGATGGCGCCACGAAATCCTACATCGCACTAACAAAGTTTTTTTAAACGTGTTTGTTTAGTGTATTGCCGGCTCTTCTCAGCCAATGCAACCTTCCTGACCGGCATTAGAGTCAAAATGATATTGATTTTGTTTGACAACCTTTTGATATAAACCGGTTTTTTTAATGTCAGAAGGTTGACAAGCAGGCAAGCGGTCCACCAGATGGTAAGTGGTTACCGTCGCCTATCGCCATTTGCAATACCAGAGGTATTGACAATGTGTTGCCGATTTGTTACAATGCCGAGAAGGCAACTGGCTCTCAAGTGCAATTGCCGGAACACACCGGAAAGTGCTTGGTGACAGATTTTCAAATTGAAGATGGTAGCCAGCCAGACGGGTACTACAAAGTACCCTACCACCGTGCTATGGTTTCCTCACGATCTATTCCAAAGCTTAAGCTCATTGTAATTGACAAGCCAGTTGGCGCAGTTGGTTAAGACACCACCTATAACGCCGCTGGTCATGGGTTCGATTCCCATCCGGAACAAACATTTGTGTGCATGAACATGTCTGTTTGTCCTGTGTCTGGGTGTAATTATCTATATAAGTATGTATTTACAAAAAAAAAGTAGCATCAGTTATCTGGTTTCTATAGTAAAAGCTCTGCTTAGTTTGGGATCAGATAACCGTGTGGGATAATGTCCCAGGATATTTATTTATTTAATTATGATCGTTTAATGATGACAGAGTATAATCAAGATCTGCTTCCACGAGCGTCGCCTGCAGTATATGGAGCGGGAACAGATAGCCCAGTGGCATACTGAGAGGCCGGGAGAAAGGATTGTTGAGGTAAATATGTTTTTCTCTTTCCCCCTTAGTACAGTGACGCGCACAGCAATCTAACAACGCACAGCTCAAACATACAGACAGTGTGATTATGACGTAGGCGTCCGCTAATAAATGATTTTTGAAAATTCAACCCCTAATAGCCTTCACACATTGGCGGACGGGCGGCAGAGGATTTAAAATCTATCAATAGGGTAGTTGACTGACATATCAAATCAGCTACTTTTTAATAAATGTCAAAACGTCATAGTTTCGCAGCATCAAATCATCTACTCTTAGTGGTTCCACTGGTAATTAAAAATCATAAAAAGCATTAAATGTACAACATATTTGATATCTCCACGTGTTTTTAGATGTTTTATGCATTGGTTAGTGTTTGGTCATTTATTTTTGACAGTGTCAACTACCCTAGTGAATTTAATGGTTATCCAATCGAAATAAGGTATATATTTCAATGCTCGGTGCATCGCAGCGTCGAGCAATCCTCTGCCATCCCATCCGCCACTGTGCGCATCCCATAAGAAGGTGAAATAGGGGATCGCGGGTGAAACCGCGTGGGAAAGCTAGCTATCCATATATATATATATATTTAAATAAGTAGTATACCTATCTTTTACTGTGTTGTGTGACTGTGTGACTTATCAAAATAAATATTTTTCTTTCTTTCTTTCTTTATCGGTTATCTGTTCTCCACAGTACAAGCTTAGTTTGTGATCAGATAACCGTGTGTGAAGAATATCTCAGGATATAACTGTGCATCTTCGATAGGTGGACGTCCCGCTCTCGTATGGAGTGATCAGAGTGGAGCACCCCTCATGTCTCAATTCCTTACACGTGTACTGGGACCCTACCAAAGATGTCGGAGTGTATATCAAGGTAGGTTCAATATCATGACTCTTTTTTTAACTCCCGACGCAAAAACGACGGGGTGTTATAACCAGTCTGGCGTGGCTGTCAAATAAAATGAAAATGAAAATCTAAGAAAGTCGTGAAAAGCAACTCTTTTGCAGGCGAATCTTGTCGATGTGAAGGTTGAAAGTTAAATAACATTTAAAAATAATAAAATCGTAACGGAAACTACTTGTTATAAACAAAAGCCATATTCCAACAAAATTGTTGGGCTAAATACGGACAGCGACGCCAGACTGGATAAGTTTGACTTGTCTCCTCTATGGCCTCATAGCTACTAAATGGATGGACCGATTTTGATTTTGATTTTTTTGTTTGTCTTAATCCAGAGTGTTCTCAACTATTATTATTATTTGGGTTTACTGGCTGTTGTTTACTGTGGCTCAGACTAGGTGGAGCGATGATCTTCGCAAGGCGGCTGGAAAGAGCTGGACGAGAGTAGCCGAGGATCGTGCTCAGTGGCGTGCAATTGGAGAGGCCTATGTCCAGCAGTGGACTAATATAGGCTGATGATGATGATGATGATGACTGGCTGTTTCAATTCTTTACTGAGCTTGTCACTGCGACCTTACTATGTTCTCAGCTATGTTGCAAATAAAACCGCTCACCGGTTTAAGACCCCATTCCCTGAAAAACGCTAAAACATGTGTTACGGTTTCCCAAAAATAACGGCAAAAAACCTACATTTAATAACATATCAAAGACATTTTAAAATCTAAACAGGTATATCAACAACTTCACCTAGCCATATTTTTGAAATATTTTCTCATTTCCAGAAAAAAAACATTTTAAATTATCTCAAAATCTAAAATTGACCTTTGCGGTTTTCCAAATTTACATTATTTCGATGAATTTATTATAAATCTTTTTGTATAAAATAAAACTTAAAAGTATGAAACCCACCTTCACCGTCTCAGTTTTTTTTTACAAACTAACACCATAACAATAATCTACGTTTAAATATTCATGAAATTCGTCCGCCATTTTTCATAGTAATTTGTATGGCGGAACGTCACCGTATTTATTTGAAATTGATTTGAATTATTTCGAATGCGTGTATCAAACATTTTCAGTACCTTTTTAGAATCAAAGGTGAGAGCACGCCAGTTTGAGCTCGACGATGAATTTTGTTTTTTGCATAAGTTGGGTCGCGACTGCTCAATAAGACATTATGACTGACTGTCAATATTGTTACTACCTACATAACTGTGATGTTTCAAAATTATTGAAAGTCATAAATATTTTAAACTTAAACTAATGCATACAAACATACAGATAAACAACAACACTAAAAATATTAATTCGTCTTCAGTGTCGCTCAATTAGTTCCTTCCTTTTTTTTCTCTAAAAGTTTGCAATTACAGATGAATTTTCTACAGGCTTTCTTCTTACTTTCTTCTATGTATACAGGATGATTTTGAAATGGTATTTTAACCCGAATTCTAAGGATAGTGTACATCATTATCAGTAATCCTACAAAATTTCAGGTGCCTGAGCACTACCATTACGATGACAAGATTTACAAATTTATCGAAAATCTCTAGTAAAAGCCTTTACTCGCAATCAGAATAGTACTAACAGGGCAAAATAGCTATACTATACTCGCTCGAGTAATTTAATTGATACTCAGTTAGACTCACATTGCAGTGTATATATAACGATGAACTAATTTATTGATTGATTGATTGATATCTTTAGTTTGTATAGAAATATTGTAATATTGTTTTCCACTCTTAACCGTGTGTGAAGAATGTCCCAGGATATTAATTATTATTATGATTTATTATATAAACTCTAAAATTGATTTTTCATGATCTGTATAAGGTATACATCAATGCCATTTCGGCCTACTATACCATTTAAAAATCAGCTTGTATATTAGTATTGATTTGACGAAAATCATGATATAGGTTAGGAATATAATGATTTGGCGAATTATAGGATTGGCCACCGACTAGTTCAGACAATGGGAATCAGTTCAAAGATTGGATTGAGTAAAGTTTAATAAACATAAATATAGTGTAGTAAAAAGAAATAACATCTTTCCATATCACATTAACTATTTACCACAAATGGATCTTTATATATAATTATAAAAAGCGAACATGTTTATTTTATGATTTGTAGTGTTTTGAAGTCGTCTCTATTCTTTGTTAAATGTTTCTTTGTCTTAATTGTTTTCTCGCTGGTCGAGGTGAAAAGTTGCATGTTTCACACGAGAGCATTTTTTTTTATATTTCGTGCCTTTAAATCACTCACTGTGGTTAGTAGTCAAAGAATTTTAAAATTAGAATCACTGCTACGCTCTTGATTCAATTCTAGATTACATACTTCATTAGTTCATGTTTTGAAATCCGCACTCGTAGCGAAAAATAACTTTGCTTGCGTTATTTTTGTAAGAAGTAGTCAAAAATTGAATCACGGGCGATTGATTTTAATGTAGACTACTGAGCACAATGAGTGTTTTAAAGCCACGAGAAAACAATGTGTGAAATACATTTTTTCAATTCTACCAGCGAGAAAACAATTAAGTCAATATTTGAAACTTGTTCTATTAACGCTTTTGGAGTTAGTCAACTATGTTCATTGCGTGGACCGCAATGAAGATAGTTTACATTTTTTTTACACGTCAAAAGTGCTTTTTTCGTGCGAGAGAGGTGAAATGTTTTTTACACTTTCAAAAATATAAGGGATGATACGCTACCGCGAGATGCCTAGAACCACGGTAATATTATAACTATATTATATTATAATAAAATTATTATATGTAAGATCTGGTACGTACTGGTTGTACCGTGGTTATCTAAATAACATGTAGTACGCGGACAGTGGCAATCCACCCATTTCTCTGTTAAAATGATGACGCAAATGTGTGAGTAAAATATGTCAATGTGTGTAGTCTATGATAAATTCCCACGCTTGGAGACTAGCCTCTTAACAATCATTACCACCTTTCTAGTAGGGGGGTTTCTTGAAGTTTTTAATTTATGCATAAAAACTGTCAATAGAATATAATTAAATTAACGATTAATTTAAGTGTAAATCCATTAAAGTCGACTGTATATAAGTGACGTCATTAATTCCAATCCACAGGTGAACTGCATATCCACAGAGTTTACGGCAAAAAAACATGGCGGAGAAAAAGGTGTTCCGTTCCGTATACAAGTGGAGACTCACCTCGCCAGCGACGATACTAACAGGCTACACGCTGCCGCCTGCCAGATCAAGGTACTTTATATATAGATCTTAGGAAAGAAGAAAAAGCGCCTTAAAATTTTAGACTAGGGTTTTAAGACATTCTAGGACTAGGACTAGCTACAGGACTAGTACTAGCTATAGGATTATGACTAGGACTGGCTATAAGACTATGACTAGGACTAGCTATGACTAGCTACAGGACTAGGACTACCTATAGGACTATGATTAGTTGTACGACTATGACTAGAACTAGCTATAGGACTAGTTCTAGGTCTAGGACTAACTATAGGACTATGACTAACTATAGGACTATGACTAGCTATAGGACTATGACTAGCTCTAGGACTATGACTACTTATAGCACTACAATAGCTTTAGGATAAATTATCCATGTAAAAAGACAAAACTGAACACTAAGACTGAAACTTTAGAATTTATTCAAAAGGAAAACTCAATCGTATTCTTTACCTGCAGGTGTTCAAGCTAAAAGGCGCCGACAGAAAACACAAGCAAGACAGAGAGAAAGTGATGCGTCGACCTCGCTCTGACTTGGAGAAGTATCAGCCTGGATGCGAAGCTACGGTCCTTACTACGGTAAGTGTGGAGCTAGGTGGAATGTGTTGCCAACCTGTTACAATAGAGAATATGCATGGTATTTTTTATTTGCTTTAACAAATGCCCATTCCTATAAAAACCAGTAGGAAATAAATATTCTATAACTATAAAAATAACCAAGTTATAAGCCATCAAATATTTATTCCTATCTCTTTCTAGCAAAACAGAATTTGGCATGGAGTTTATATGGCTGTCATAGTATATGACGTCACATACTATGTCCGATCTCTCCGCCTAATCGCTGTCTAATTAGTAGTTTAAATCTTGCAGGTTTCTTGGCCGATTTTAATTTCACTTTTTGAATTCTTTTTTACGGTATTTTCATATGTTGTTAAGAAATGCGATAATAAAAATACATGCATATTCATAGAAGCAAGAATGCTTTCCTGGAATAGGGAATATGCATGTATTTTTATTTTCCAGGATGTTATTATTAATATAAATGTGTATCTTTACTCAACCACACCGTGATTGCTGAACAGATTAAGATTAAACTTGTCACATACATAGATCATATCCTGCAATAAAAAAATACAATGTCCGGAAAAATAAATATTGATCTTTGAAACACGGGGTAGCTTTGAAGCCAGTAAAAAATATATTTATTTATATTATTTTTTGACAGCTGTCAAATGATGCACTGATGCCGCCGCCATCTTTGGTTACGTCCCCGCCGTATTCACCTGAAATGTGGTAAGTAATCATTATCTTTACATAGTATAAAACAAAGTCGCTCCCGCTGTCTGTTCGCTTAGATCTTTGAAACTACGCAACGGATTTTAATGCAGTTTTCAGCAGGATATAATGATTCAAGAGGAAGGTTTATATGCATAATAGGGTAGTTGACTGACATATCAAATCAGCTACTTTTTAATTAATACCAAAACGACAGTTTATATGGAATTTTGTATGAAATCTACACTATGACGTCATAGTTTTACAACATCAAATGATCTACTCTTAGTGGTTCTACTGGTGATTAAAAATCATAAAAAGCATTAAATGTACAACATATTTGATGTTTCCACGTGTTTTTATATGTTTTATGCATTGGTTAGTGTTTGGTCATTAATTTTTGACACTGTCAACTACCCTATACCATGCATATCATAACAATAAGGGTATATTCGTATAAAACAATAAATACAGGTATATTCTTGATGATATAATTATCATTCGAGAACAAATTGACATACTTACATTTAGCTTATTCAACCGTTTCAATTTATTTATTTTGACAGCTGTCGAAACAACTTTCTAGGTGTTCCTAATATAATTTTAATTACGTACGTTTACCTGACTGCAGCGAAGCCAAAAAAGGAAAGTTATGTATTTGACCTGTATGAATGTAGATGTCTGTTCCTATGTTCCTTCTAACTACTAAACGACCTCTAAATACTAGATTTTGTCTTGCGAAATTAAGTTATTTTGTTTCTTGTCTTGACGCCACAACCGAAATTTGGCAAACAGGTAGATAAGGAAATAGTTTATAACCTGGATTAACACATAGGATACTTTTTATCCCGGGAAAACATAAGATACCTCGGGAACGCGGGTGTAACCGCGGGGCGGAAGCTAGTTTATAATAATAACATGCCATCAGAATGTAACTGCTCACTACATTGGCTAATACCCTAAATCGAGACTAATAAATTGTAACAAATTGTCACACTAGACCGTTTGAATATATGCGGGCGGCTGATTGTCCACGCGTTAGGTTACAAGGTTTTATAGAGTCCCATTAGTTTGGGTGTCAGAAAAATTAACACTTATTGAAGAAATTTAATATTTTGATGTCGACTTCTTTGGCAGGTAGAGGACATTAGGGAATATGAATGTTTTTTTAACCTCCTTCAAAAAGTTGATAAGTCAGTCAACTACCCTATTTTATTGTGTTTAGTCTTTTTTTTAGGTTAATTATTTTGCTTTAAGGGGGAACGTTCGGTTGGAGCGCGAAATTCAAATTTTATCACGTTTTTTGCAAATTGCAGCTCAGTTATAGGTCGTGATAAAATTTGAATTTCGCGCTCCAACCGAAGGTATACCCTTAACAAAAGCTCATTCATATAAGAAACAGTAAAAAAAAATAATTTCGAATAATTATAAAAATAACCAAGATATACATATACCATCAAAGATTTATCTTTAACTTTAGCAAAACAGAAATTTGCATGGAATTTATATGGCCGTAACACTACGTCACATACCATGTCGTATCTCTCTGGCTGAGATCTATAGAGAGTGCTTGGACTTTGCTTAGACTTTACTTACGAAAAACTTGGCTCATTTACGAGTTGTAATAAAGTATATTTTTGTTTGACCATTAATTGTGGCAAAGTTTTTGGTAAGCCGTCGATTTGGTGCCCTCAGGCTTTGCTTAGAATACACTCAGAAGGATTAAATTTTGTCTTAACTCGAAGTAAAGTCTGAGCAAAGTCTAAGTACGTTCTATAGATCTCAGCCTCTGTCTAATCTCTGTTTAATAGTTTAAAATGCTATCATCCGTATTATTGGCCTTTGACATTTTTTTACTAAATTTTCATATTTAGTAAGAAATGCCATAAAAAATCATGCAAATACCTACCCATTGAGCTACTCATATCGTAAAAACCCCAAGTAGCAGAAATGTCGCATTTAATGAATTACCAACAATAAAAATTGTGTAATAACTGCAGCGTGACCTTTACCGTTGACCTGCGTCAAGTGAATGTGCCTCACGCAAGCTGAATTGCTAAATAAGCGTTCTGCATTTGTTTTCCAATGGTATTCTGCCACAGATTTTGCCTTGAAAGCTTTAAATTGATTTATTCTAAAGAACGAATTCAGAATTCTGAATCGTTATGCTTAATCCAAGTCCATCCAAGGTATATTAGTAACATTTTCATGAAATAGTCGTATATGTCAGTAATATACCTACCTCGGAGTAATATGTTGATGATTTCTTTTGTTATTAATCAGTAAATATACTACCATTCTTGTCGCAAATAACATGTTGATAACTTACGACATATAACTGAGCAGCAATTTGCAAAAAACGTGATAAAATTTGAATTTCGCGCTCCAACCGAACGTTCCCCCTTAACGATGATAGCTCAGTGGTAGTGACGTCGAATGCCGAGTCGAAGGTTGAAAATGTGTCGCCAGGCACCATCCGGTGTTCCAACAGCTGCACTTGAGAGCCAGTTCCCTTCTAGGCTTTGTGTGCATACCATCATCGACACAGACCTTCACATGATTTGGACTTACAATCCTTATCTTACATGAAATAAAAATGTAATGTCGTTGATTTGACACACTTCTAAATGAATCGATTTACCGATAAAAATCGGTTATCAATTCCATCTCTATCACTTGATTAGAGCCGCAAATTGCTAGCTGAAGCTGTGAAATAAACTGTTCGATGTTTTAATCACACGCTGTGCATGACATCCTTACATGGCACTAAAGGCGGTTACAGCTGGACAAAACACATATGGCGTCGTGCAGGTCACGATTGACCGAGATTCTTTTATTTAGACGATGATGTTTGTTTAGCTTGTTGAAACTTTGTGATTGATTGTAAAATAACTGCTTGGTTTCATATGTCATATCATCTGGAATATTCAGTATTGCTAGACATTACAAATACACTTTATTATATTTGTATAAGTAGATGATGAATTCAGGGTAGGAACTTTCAGATAGTCGAACTCTCAGATTACTAAACAATAGGTTCTAAATCTGTGGTCGAACTACCTATAATTCTTAATTACAAAATATTACAATACAACGTTTTGAATCATCCATATTAAGATTTTTAAAGCAGATACATACTCTACGAAAACGTTAACTCAAACTGTGATTAATTTTAATTCCACGATTGGCTCAAACTCTGTGACAGACAGTCTACTCGCATTTCAAAACTGGAATATTCCAGAACACTTTAATTGACCCCTAAGACCAGATCAATTTTCATTCGTTAACCAATTTCAACACCTCACGCTGTTAATTTGTTCGTCTGATTATCATTTGTCATTATTTATAATGAAACCCAAACTAGTTTGGTCTTATAACACAAGATAGGCTATGATAGGATATTTTGGTGTCATTATTTTGTTGACATTGTAATTGTTTTCTATTATATTGTGGACTTTATATCTTTTGTATGACATAAAATTAAATCCACGAATATAATATCTCTTTACAAAATAATAAGACATCCATTTAAGAAACCGGTTTTTATCGATGAATAAAAACATATCGACATATCACGCACTTCACTATGGATGTTTTAAAATAGAACGTTTATCAATTACTCCCGTGCATTTAGTACCTACTTGTTCTAATTCGAAGCCGGCCCTAACAGTATTATTAGCATGCTATTGCTCAATGGCCCTCAATTGCTACAGCGGCCCTTGTGCGTCGCCACTTAATTTATTTCGCGTGACTGTTTGTTGCTGTGACTATTTACGTGTTTTGTTTTGTATTTATTTTTAGCTGCGATATAACAAACAACGTTGTGAAATAGCTGTTGTGGTTAAAATCAAGTAGGGGTGTTATTTGATAGAAAATAAAACAATATTTGTACTTTTCAACTCGTGTAGTTCTTTTGAATAAAAAAAAATCACTTATGTTCTGTGAACAAATTAGTAATATGATCATTTTATTCCGTATTCAATAAATAATATCCTGGGACATTCTTTACACATGCATAACCATCTGTTCCCAAACAAAGAAGAATTTATAATGTAGATATGTTAACGGAAAAGTATCTAATCCGTCATTGTATACATTTCCTAAATATCTATCGGTGTATTACATTCGGGATATTTGTAAGGATAGAAGATTCGGTATTTGGGGGGTTGTAAGTGAAAGGTACTTTTGTGCGAATACTTTCAAATTTATGCAAAATAAAAAAAATAACCCCAACCTATTTTTTCAATAGGTTTTATATATTTCCTAATATCATTATTGAATTATAATTTCCTTGAGGAAATACACGGAATTGTGTACAATTCCTATGTTTCATACATTTCCGGTGACAGATATACAAACAAATAGGTCAATCTTACAAATGTTTGCCTTTAGTTATAAACTCGACGACCTTTAAGCGTTTCAATTGGAGTATCTAACTGTCAACAGCTGAATCCATTACAAATTCGTCGTTCCTCCTGTTCTCTTTCGTAAACTCGCAATATGACCGCCATGACCCGTCCAGGATCCGCACCGCTTAGTCTATCAAACGTCTTCCTGCAATCAAAGCGGCCGAACATGGGCAAGCGGCGCATTACGCCCCCGTTTTCATAATACGACCGCCTCTATATTTAGACATGTTAAATTCGTCTCGGCTAGGAGCCGGCCGCTTAACCTGTTTAGTGCGGTTCTTGTTTGGTATATATGTGCTATATATATATATTTGTCCTACAATTGTGCTTCTTTTAGATTTTCGTTGCCTTTTTATTTTAGTTCATGATTCCTACATTACGTTTGCTTACGTTTTGTGAAATTGAGATCAAATAACAATGTTTATTAATCGTAAAGCTACTAACCTACCTATTTAAAAGTAGAAATACTTGTAATGAAATCTTTAAATTAAAAAAAATAAGACAACAAATTTTATGTCGAACTGATACTGAACTTTTTCAAATATCTAAGAAGCTCGTATGTGTGTAATTTTGATTGAAAAATCGTGAGGATCTAAATAATATTTACGTTGTAATATTATATGCTTATACTATACTTACGCTTAGATTTAAAGTCCAGATACAAAAACATTTGTCATCAAGATTCAAGTAGCTATTTTCAACGTTCTAGCCGCAAAATAACGATGCACAAACCACTGCCTGCACTGGCCCTGAGTTCATGTTTTAACGCTTGTATGTGCAATATTGTCGACTCGTGTTAGTTTATTCCTGGTGAAACCAGTCGATGCATTCATCGCAAACTGATTTTCACAAATCAACTTCTAGGATAAAACCGGTTTTTACTCACTAACCGGAAAGTTTTCCCCTGTTTCTTCGGTTATTTTACCTACTGTTTGTAAAATGGATTAAACTAGTTATAAATTGTGTTATCAATGACTCTATAATTAGCACTCGTGGCGACTTTATGAGCGTAGTAGTAGTAAAATTGATCTTCCACCTATATTATATATAGCGTTTTTTAATTGGCTGGATTGGCTCATGGATCACATTTTGTTACCATAATATTTAAACATAAATCATTCATTACTATCTCTTTTAGGCCACATGCATTATCTTTATCTAAAGTGTAAGTCAACACCTATCCGCATGTAGAGATAATGTATAGATATTAAAACAGAGACATTACATGCTCAGCTGCCATGAAAATGTTTATACAACGTGGAATTTCGTACATTTTGTAGTAGTTAACGGTACTGTCGCAATGCAATAGTACAATAACAGTATGAGTCAACGACCTGGCGTCTGCTGCGCCCTGTATTCTAAATAGGTTACATCACAGCTGAGCGCGCATCAATCAGAAACTACATTGTTAGATGCAATTTTGACCACATACGCACTCCTGAAATCTGGATTTGCTCATTGTTTTCTGAGCGAAACAAAAATAAATTTTGCTTTTATATGAGACTAGCTTTCCGCCCCGTGGTTTATTTATTTATTTATTCATAAGACACACCAACAGTTAACATATTATTACATTAAATAAAATAATATATTACAATTCCAAGTTCCGATATGTAAACCTATGAGAGGCATGTACAACATTTGCCACGATTACAATAACACGTATCAAGTAGACAGAAATAAAAGAAAAATTAACAAAATTTAAAATAAGCAAAAGTTACGAAAAAGAAAAAAAACGGTGAGATAAATTAAATTAAATATAAACAAATTAAAACAGCTAAATGAAAGATTTCAGAACTTTACATTTATAGACTACCAGAGAGTCGTTGAAGATGTCAATATCATGCACCCTCCCATGTACATTGTTATATTCATCACACGCCATCCCCTATTTTACTCCCTTAGGGATTGAGTTTTCAAAAATCCTTTCTTAGCGAATGCCAACGTTACAATAGCTACCTGTACGCCAAATTTCAGTCTGATCCGTCCAGTTTTTTGAGCTATGCACTGATAGATCCGTCAATCAGCCAGTCACACTTTCCTTTCATATATTTAGATTCCTATGAGTGAATGAATACCGAGAAAATAAACAAAAACATGTGCCAAAAACACAAACGTGCTAAATCATCTTTGCGCAAATGAAAATTTTAATGCTCTGAATAGTTCAAACAAAGTGGTTTCACCGCAAATGTCAAACGAAGGTGGTAAAAACCAGCTGAAACCAAACCGATAGTGGTTAAAGCGAGCACCCCTCTATAGAATTACTTGCTAATTTATTCTTCATATGATATCGGCTCGTTGCAAACGTTGAGCTATTGATGCAATATGTTTTGGGTGTTTCTATAAGAATAGAAGAAGCCTTACTGAGTGTATGTGGAACCGGTGGTAGAGTCTATTGTAATAATTGTAACTATGGACATAATTGCCTCATTAATAATCTTGGAGTTTTGATTGATACCAACTTGCCATTTAAAAAAAAAACATCATATATTTGATTATTTTTTTATAAAACATGCTGACTATTTTATGATATCATGAATGGTTTATCTGCTATTATTTTGTAGTTTTCTATGTCAAATGAGTCAACATTCTCGTAGGTATCTTTTGTTATTTATAATAAAAAGTTGATCTCGTTTTTTCTGCTGACAAATGAAGCATAATTTTGGAAGAGGCAGCAAATATTGCTTGTTTTATAGGTCATAACATTGCAATTTTATTTACTTACAATCGCACTATCAGCACAAATTGTTTACGATTATTATTTAGGACATCGCCTTGCAGACGTCATTTATTTGTTCGATGTCCAACCAAAAAACAGATAATCTACCGTTATACAAAGACTGAATAATATTATATTGGAGTTTATTTATTATTTTTATTTAATTTTGTATACTCTTTTAATTGATAAAACGTCGCGTTAGTTAAGTAGATCAAATTATGAAGTTAAACGTAATAATAAGCGTAACGCACTAATAAGTATCATGATTATGACGAAAGAAATCAACGTCTCGCCGGCGGTATTGTCTAAGGTCTGGTTTGGGCTTGACTGTATTATTATCATCATAATAGTGCTGTACGTTATTTGTTATTGCATATCAATAAAACGCTAACATTGTATATCTACTTACACTAAAATAACTTCTAACAGATTACGTAGATAGAGAGTAATGATTAAAAAAATATTTTTCTGAAATATTCAATAATTTAAATAACAAACGCTTGCATAAAAATACCTTATCTAATTTAAGAAATGAAGAACACAATAAATGTAATGAGATCAAATCTAAATTTACCCAGCAATAGCTTCTAAAATTAAATTCATGTTGTGTTTATTTCGAGTTTATGATTGAAATGTAATGTGTTATTTATTACTTGGAAACAAGCGTTAAAGTCTAGTTCATAATAGAAACCGGATTACATTAGTTCCCAACGAATTGACACACAATTGGCGAAACTGCATACAACGATTATTATATCCGGTTTGTTGCCGATTCGCTTAACTATTAAATAGCGGTGAAGAGCGCTTACAGCTAAAAATAAACTTGACAATAGTTGGTAATCCGACAATCTAATAGACATTGTCGTTTCTCATGCGGGTAAAAGAGAAAAAAGTGAATCGATAAATAAGTAGAGAGCTCAGGGCGCATCACTATTATGACGCGACCGCGCTCGATGCACCGACCCGAGCCGGCCACGGCCTCCGCGAACCGATTCGAACCGGTTTTGATCCAATCGAGAAACGCGCCTCACTTGCAACCAATCAGCAGCCATTGCTGTCTGCCAGTTGACCGCGCGCGCATTGCTGTCAGTCACGTATCCTGTTGTTTCTATTTCTGTTGATATTTTTCGCTGATAAATCTATAATTTCGCTGTGCAACCGCGAACCGGTGTTGTCTCGGATATTTCATCGAAGCTAACATTTCGCAGAAGCCAGCGTATCATTCGTGTTTCGTGACTCGCGGGAAACTATCCGGTGAAATGTTGGACAAGTGAACGAAATATATTAACAAGACTGTTTTTTTTATTGGAAATTAGTGTTGTAGAATTTGTTAGCGTTTGTAATCTTGACCAATGGTTGTTGAAGTGGGTACCGGGCCAGCTATGGTGGTTGTCGGTGGACGTGATTACCGCTACGATTCTGGTGCCTTCGTCTTCTTCAATCTGACGAGGCAGGACTATAGCTGACGAGGAATATGCTCGTGCTCGAGCAGAGACTGAGTGCTCGGCATTTGGGGCGCGGTGTAGTGCTCAGTGCTCGCCTAGTGCACGGAGTGGAGGCCCAAGGCTGGCGGATGAAGTTTTCTCTGCTGAAAGCCGAAGTGGAGATCGAAGCGGACCCTGATACGTACAGGGAGCTAGCGAGGCGGCTGAAGGCGGCGAACGTCCACGTCAGGCCCGCTCGTCGGCCGAGATTACCGTAAATATCCGGTTTTTACTGCTTTTTTTGGTTGTAATTTATTTGTGGGTGGTTTTGCAAGGCTATTTAATTAAATTGCGATGTTTATTGTCATTAAAATTTATCTCTATGGAATAGACAATTTAGGGTGCTGATGGAAAAATTATTACCATACTTTTCATCAGTCTATAAAGCAGATATCTCAACCCAACTTCTCATTGGGATAAAACTTTACTTATTATTATTCCCCAAGCGTAACTACTTTTTTATCAAAAGAGGAAGGAGAGTTATATAGTTGGCTTAGTTATTTACTAATAGATTAATTCTGTGATGTGATTATATCAAACTATTATTATATTACCTATCAAATAAGGAAGCTGAGAGATAATAGATTTATCTGTAGGAAGTTGTATTTTAATCTGTTGAAATACAGATATTATTCTAGTATGAAAACTTTATAGGTTTTTATTGTTAATAGATAGACAAGTAGGGTAATTTAATAGTAATTAGATAAATTTTAATTGCTAGGTAAACTTTATTATTACACACTCATATCAAGGCTACCAGAATACTGGTGTTGCAGTGCACTCTAGCTTAATGCTGAGGTCCCTGTCTTTTGACCCCCACACATCATAACTTGATGGAATAATGGGTTAATTTATTTTTTCATTAAAAAGGACTAAACTAAATAAAAAAGTCACTGTCAAAAGGCATTGTTCCCAAAATACTAGCAACATTATTATTTTTTTTACTTTTTATAGGCCTGTGTTTGACCAAAATCTCACAGTTGTCAGTGATGATGTGGCCGATAATGGTAAGCACACAAAGCCTAGAAAGGAACTGGCTCTGAAGTGCAGCTGTCAGAACACACCGAAAGGTGCTTGGCGACAGATTATCAACTTGAGGGTAGTAGCCAGCCAGGCGGGTACTACAAAGTACCCTACCACTGTGCTATAGTTTCCTCACAATGTTTTCCTTCACCGAAAGCTCAAGCTCATTGTAGGATTCGAATCCGGGACCTTCGTCTCTGCATCCGACGTCACTACTACTACTATTGCCACGTGGGATGGTTTTTATTTGTACCTAATTTAAGTACAAATAAGAATAACATAATAATTTTATATTTCTTAATTTTTATTAAACAAAATATTTACACTATATTTTTAATCTGTAAAAGAAATGGAAAGTCTTTGTAAAATATTATTTAAATTAAGTGTGTATGTAAACAATGAGATACTCAAGTTATGAAATGAAATATGAAATGAAATATTATTTATTCAAATAGACCTTCACAGGCACTTATGAATTGTCAGACTCTAATGCACGGTTCGGAAGGTAGCTTTTGCTGAGAAGAGCCGGCAATAAACTCGGCAATTACTCTTTTCAAAAAATAAACTTCCTAATTTAGGTACATAAAATATATCCTGCAAAAGCGAGCGCTACACCCAAGCCTTTTTGTCATTTAAATATTCGTTAATATTGTAATAAGCCTTTTTTACTAAAACGGTCTTAATATGTTCCTTAAATTTATGTGAAGGCAAATTTAAAAGTGAAAGAGGTATCATATTATAAAAGCGTGTACACAGACCTAAAAACAAACCATGCACTTTTTGGAGTCTATAAGCAGAATTTACAAGTTTATGTTTATTTCTAGTATTGATACAATGCACGTCGCTTTTTTTTACATGTTATATACCTATATACAACTAAAATTACACATTGTTGTAGGTACAAAACCAGCAATGGCAACTTACAAAGGTTACACCGCAATGACATGCATTAAGTGAATGATTGTACATTAATGTCCTGCCCACATTTCATCTTATCATTTTATAGTCACATGGAAGGCTTGATTGTGTCTGGGAACCACTCTATGGATAGAATATCATTTATAATATGCTAGTTGACAGTGTCAAAAATAAATTACCAAACTAACCAATGCATAAAACATCTAAAAACACATGGAAACATCAAATATGTTGTAGATTTAATGCATTTTATGATTTTTAATTACCAGTAGAACCACAAAGATTAGATCATTTGATGCTGTGAAACTATGACGTCATAGTGTAAATATTTCATACAAAATTCCATGTAAACTAAATATAAACTATTGTTTTGACATTTGATTTGATAAGTCAGTCAACTACCCTATTTTATCCCCCTGGCAATGTCCCCTGTGCCGCGGTTTTTCCCAAGTCCCTGAAATAAAGGTGCCAAGGAATAAAGAAAATTATCTTGTGTTTTGATTAAGGTGCATAATAATGTCAATCGCCTTGGGCATCTAGACCCACCATCCACTCAAGTGCAATTGCCGGAACACACCGGTAGGTGCTTGGCGACAAATTTTCAACTTGAGGGTGGTAGCCAGCCAAGCGGGTACTACAAAGTACCCTACCACTGTGCTAAAAATTCCATTTCTGAAAACTCAGTCACTAATGAGAATGCGGGAATCCAGCAGTCCAATAACAAATGTATTTTGTTACAGTGTGGCCCCAAAATCTGCTGCAAGTCCAGTTGCTATCAACAAACCTGTTGTAACACAACCGGGTAAGTTTATTATATATACAAAAACTTGGCTCCGATTCTGTTGTTTACCTTATTGCTATAAAAATAACCACTCCACTAAGGCTGAGATCTATAGAGCGTACTTTAACTTTGCTCAGACTTTACTCCGAGTTAAGACAAAGTTTAATCCTTCTGAGTGTATTCTAAGCAAAGCTTAAGTACACCAAATCGACGACTTAACAAAAACTTTGCTACAATTAATGGTCAAACAAAAATATACTTTACAACTCGTAAATGAGCCAAGTTTTACGTAAGTAAAGTCCAGGCAAAGCACTCTCTGTAGATCTCTGCCTAAGAGTCAGTCGTGTTTACCAGAGTGTATGCTAAGTTTAAGTTTTTGGCATTGACCACAAATAATTTACCTATGGTTATAGTTTTTTTAATTTATTATTTGGTTGTTTCTGTATTACTTTACTGTACTACCTGTGTTATGATTCAGATTGTTGATTTGCATGAAAATGTTTTATGTACAAGATATTCTTAATATTATTTAATGTCTACATATTCTGCCACTGGGGGTGTGCAAAATAGTACATAACAATTAAAATATAATTAATCAACCTATCATAAAATATTTACTTAAATTGTCATATAGATAAAAAAAAATTGCACAGCTAATAAATCTTCGTCATATGGGTACATACTTTATTGTTTTTAAACATGGTATATCCCATGGATATAGATTCTAAAGGCTGTATGTACTGGGGGTCTAAAAAGGAAGCACAAGCAATATTGCTATGCAATTCATATCTCGAATTTACAGCAAAACCAAATGTTTTTTTTAAACATTTTTTGGTGAAAATGCAAATCATTTAAATAAATCAATTTAGACAAATTACACCATAATCTGCAGTAAATTTGAGATATGAATTGCATAGAAATATTGCTTGAGCGGCTGTTTTAGCCCCCTGAGCAAATTAATTCTGGATTACTATATTCATTGAATAAACTATAGTTTATTAACATGTAACTTTATTTTGCAGCAATACTTGCCTCATCTAACCAGATGAAACCCATATACTGCCAAGAGTAAGTATTTCTATTATCTTTGTTTTTTAGTATAAAACAAAGTCGCTTCCCGTCTGTCTGTCCGTATGTATGCTTAGATCTTTAAAACTACGCAACGGATTTTGATGCGGCTTTTTTTAATAGATATAGTGATTCAAGAGGAAGGTTTATATGTATAATACATGCATATCATAGTACTGAAAAGCTGAGAGAAAACGGGCGAAGCCGGGGCGGGTCGCTAGTATAGTATAAAATAAAGTCGCTTCCGCTGTCTGTTCGCTTAGATCTTTTAAACTACCCATCGGCTTTTGTGTACTATAATATGCATGCATTATACATATAAACCTTCTTCTTGAATCACTCTATCTATTGCTGAGACCTGCATTAATAACCGTTGGGTAGTTTAAAAGATCTAAGCGAACAGACAGCGGAAGCGACTTAATTTTATACTATGTAAAGATTTTGTTTATTTCTACTAACTATATCTTTTCGGTCTATTAATAAACAACCAAAATGTACCTTTATATGACGTTACCAGTGGCAGTGATATGAAAGTGAACTCCCCGCCGTGCCACTCGCCCGGCGCCATCCTGCCGGACTTGCCCAACGCGCCCGACGAGCCTGATAAGGTAATTATGTTTTCCCGGGATAAAAAGTAGCCTATATGTTATTCCAGGGTATGATCTATCTATGTGCCATGTTTCATCCAAATCCGTTCATTAGTTTTTACGTGAAAGAGTAACAAACATCCATACTATACTATATATCCATCCTCATAAACTTTCGCATTTTTAATAAACTAGCGCGGTTTCACTCGCGTTCCCGGGATAAAAAGTAGCCTATAACCTTCAGGAATAATGTAGCTTCCTATTAGTGAAAGAATTTTTGATATCGGTTCAGTAGTTTCGGAGCCTATTCAATGCAAACAAACAAACAATCAAATCTTTCCTCCTTATAATATTAGTATATATAGAGATGTTAATGCTTGTTACAGAACTACGGGCTATCCAAGGAGGCGTCCTCATCAGAGACGCAAGCGTGGCTCTCCCGGCACAGGTTCTCGCAGCACGCCGCTACCTTTGCCAACTTCTCCGGGGCTGATTTACTCAGGTTGGTTCTATAAAAGTCCGGGGTCTAAACTTTGTCAAATAGTATGTGTTCTTAAATTTAAGATATGTTTGTCTTAATTTAATTAAATTCAAAACAATCTTGAAAGAACCAAAGCAACCGACATAGCTCTTTTACTTTGCAATTTTTTTTTTTTTTTCTACTATCTATAGGCCTGTTTGACCACAATCTCACCGTGATCAGTGATGATGTGGCCGATGGTGGCACACAAAGCCTAGAAAGAAACTGGCTCTCAAGTGCAGCTGTCGGAACACACCGAAAGGTGCTTGGCGACAGATCTTCAACTTGAGGGTGGTAGCCAGCCAGGCGGGTACTACAAAGTACTCCTCACGACGTTTTCCTTCACCGAAAGCTGAAGCTCATAGGATTCGAAGCCCGGGACCTTCGTCTCGGCATCCAACGTCACTACCACTGAGCTATCATCGCCTCAATTTTTTTTTTTCTACTATTTCTAGTGACGTGACTGATATTAATTTATCATAATCAGCACCAATATCTAATCGTCAATGTCCCAGGATATTTATTTATTTATTTATTGTCGACAGGTTGTCCCGCGATGACATAATCCAGATTTGCGGCCTGGCCGACGGTATACGTCTGTTTAACGCGCTCCATGCCAAGTGAGTTACATATATGTATTATTTTTTGATTATTTAATGTAGATACATACACAAGCCAGTTGGCGCAGTTGGTTAACACACCACCTTTAGCGCCGCTGGTCGTGTCTTCGATTCCCAAGTCTGGGTATAATTATCTATATAAGTAAAAAAAAGTAGTATATGCAGTATATCAGTTATCTGGTTTCCATAGTACAAGCTCTGCTTAGTTTGGGATCAGATAACTATGTGTGAAGAATGTCCCAGGATATTTATTTATTTACTGTTGGTGGACATCCCAAAATAGGGATGGTGACTGGATAAAAAAATATTAATTCTGTTTAGTCCGTCAGTTAGCTATTCAAAAAATATTGGATACGTATTTTTTATTTTATCAAATCAATAAAAAATCGCAAAGATAAGTCGAATCAAAGTTCATGTGACGCGAAATTTTAACGCACTGTGTATTCGTTATTTTTGATTTTCGGAACTTAAGAAAAAATATTTTTTGGTAATCTAAATGACGGACTATTAAGAATGAAAAATAATTAAATTTACAGACGCATAGAGCCCCGTCTCACAGTGTACGTATGTCCGGCCGGCTCCAACATATACAGCGCGCTGTATCTACATGCGTGTCGCGCCCAGGAGCTGTTGCATAAGCTGAACACACTCGTACAGGGCACAGCCAATAAGGTACTGTACTTGTAAATTTATCATCATTGTTAAATTAAAATTGTTAAATTTAAGGCGATGATAGCTCAATGGTAGTGACGTCGAATGCCGAGATGAAGGTCGCGGGTTCGAATCCTAGAATGAGCTTGAGCTTTCGGTGAAGGAAACCATAACACGGTGGTAGGGTACTATTTTGTAGTACTCGTCTGGCTAGCTACCACCCTCAAGTTAAAAATCTGCCGCCAAGCACCTTCCGGTGTCCGACAGCTGCACTTGAGAGCCAGTTCCCTTCTAGGTTTTGTGTGCTTGCCACCATCACTGAGCACGGTGAGATTGTGACCAAATACAGGCCTATCCATGATAAATAACTTTATTAAGCCCTACATTTGTTCCACAGGAAAGCGAAACGATCCTAGTGTCCGGACCAAACGGCGCCAGAGTGCGACTAACAGACGAATTGGTGCGACATCTACCGGACAACTCTACATACCGCCTCGAGAGGGTCGACGACGCTAACGCCCTCTTGTTGTGCGCTAGTAACAACTAATTTCAAGTTAGGAAGTGAAACTATTTCCTACGTAAAGAGTGCGAGTCATTACAGCGTAGGTTTTTTTAATTAGTTCGATTGTGTGAAGTAGTTCCGGACACATTGTCTTGAAGGCCTGACTAAACAGATATGTAGCGACCCCTGTCAGCTACATAGTTCACAGTTTCACACACCGATGGATAGATGGCGCTCCAATAATGTACGTACAACCTACATCGCGCTGGTGAAGTTTACTCGCACATTACGATTTATAGCAGAATCCAACTTGCTCCACCACAGATATATACTAGGCCTCGTCACATCTCCGTCTTGAGTCAGTCGACGGCTGAACGTAAGGCCATATTTAAATTTAAAAAAGCCGCGTCTCGAAACTAGACATGCGCAAAATGTGTCAGTCAAAAGAAATGAATGAAGTATATCTTTTAGCTCAACGAAGTAGTTCACTCATTTAGTTCAGTATATCTGAACGACTCCTTTAATGAGGTATGAAGCTCGCGTAGTGTATCACTCTATCACATCACTCTCTTTGTGAGACCATCAAAGTAACAACGAATGAAACTTTATACTTATCTCGATTATTCTAAAGTCAATCTTAGCACGTTCTACTAATATCTCGTTTCGACTCGCGAAATGCACACAGATGCATTCATTTCTTTCGTGCATACGAGCGGCGATCGAATGAAGAGAACGATTGAGCTAAAAGATATATTGAACTAAATGAACTAGAGACACATTTGAACTATTACTGAATTAGTGATAAGTTTATTTTGCGTAGTTCATTTCCTTCAATCGTTTGCGAACTACCCATGTCTACTCGAAACAATTAATCGACGCAGAGCGAAGTGGCGCTTATATGTTCATAATGTATCGTTAACACGACCAAACTATTCTGTCTCGTATTCTGCACTACACCACGGACTGCTTTTACGTAACGTAGTCGAATGAAAATTCTTCGACTGTCTCGTATAATTAGGGTTGCCATCTGTCTGGGTTTCCCCGGATTTGTCCTAGTTTAGAGGGCGTCCGGGGAGTGTCCGGGCGGGGTTTCATTTGTAGTCCGGGTTTTAAAGTTTACCAGTCGAAAAATAAATAGTGAAGTAGATTTATAACAATTATTTATTTTCCTGAGTAACTTTAACAAATAAATGACATGTCCGGTTATAGAGCTCCAAAATCCGGGGTTTTCACACTTGTTGTCCTGGTTAGCGGATTTTAGAGATGGCAACCCTACGTATAATGTAAAACCGTGCGTGAAAAAATCGAATCAAATAGTTGTCGTGTGAACGTAATCTACTAGATAATTATTTATGAGGAGGGATCTATTAGAAATATCTAATTTTAAGTATGTTAAACATATTTCAGTTGAAAATTCAACTTGATATAAGAATTTAGGACCTAGAAGTCCTACATTGATTGTGTATTACTCAAATTATGTTGAAAATTATCTATCAAAATGCCAAAACATTTGTTTTTTTTAAAGAAAAAAACATATTAATTATAACGAAATTTATTCTCAATTTAGACTGAAAATCAGGTGAGAAGTGTATAAAAATGAACTGAAAAGGGGTGGATTTTTTTTAGAAAAGGGGCCATATCTATGTTAGATTTTAAGCATTTTTTTTAATATAAAATGCCATACTAATCATTCATTTTCATCCATATCATGAAACTAATTTAGGATTTATATAAATATAAAATTATTATAATATTAATTGCATATCACTAATATTATAATAATTATGGGAAAAATTTGATGTTAAATACATTATGTGCAATGTTATATGTAAGGCAGCGCGCAGACGAAGCAATTAAATTTTATATATTTCAAATTTTAGCCAGGAAATATCTAATCAAATTGGATATTATTCCCATGCGCTTTGAAATAAAGTACAAACCTAATGATTATTTCGTCGCAAAACAGTTGCTGAGTCTGTTCGCAGCTTAAACATGTCAGTACAATGGCAGCTATATTATAATTAATTATCTATCTATTATGTAATGATTGTTTTGTTTATTCTTGAAATAATATTATTGTTACCTAAATACATAGCTATCGTAAGTTTATGCTATGTTTTAATTTGCAAGTGAAACTGGTATCAAGATATGTCTAGAGATTATATGCGGAACTGACAGGTATCACAAATTCCTCGTTACGTTATTTTTGAGAAAAATATTGATAGTTATAAAATATGGTTTTGTTTAGTCATGGTATGCCAAAAACCCATCTATAAAAAATAAGTTACCTACTCATGTTTCTTTTTACTGAGGGCCAGTTTTAGCAAAGGCTTTGTCGTTCAACTAAAAAAAAATTAAATACTTACATCTGAGATTATATTCTGAAACTGGTCCTAAGGGTGAGTTTCCTTTGATGCGGAACGGAATAGTGACAAAACAGAAAGCCTTCCTTCACTTAAATGGAAACGCACCCTTATGTGTATTTATATAATAGTTACTATATTAATATATACTTGTAAAGGTGCTTTAAATGTGCCTTCATTGGAGTTGCGACTGTTGCATAAAGGAGTATTAAATGTAATATTTTTGAATACTTATGAATTGATATCGTTTAGTAATGTATAATGCATTAAATAGCGATTATATAAGTTAGTAGTATTATTTAGTAGTCAATAAATGTATATAACTGAGCTTTTATGGTTTTATTTCTGTTTGTGGGTCACCTATACTAATCTATACTAGTAATAAAGCTGAAGAGTTTGTTTCAACGCGGCAACGCGCTAATCTCTGGATCTACAAGTCGGATTCGAAAAATTCATTCACAAGTAGGAAGCTACATCATCCCCGAAGGTTATAGGCTACATTTTATCCAACGCGAGTGAAACCGCGGGGATCAGCTAGTATGTATATTTACACAAAGTATTTATAGCTACCTATACCTGCATTTTTAGAAAGGTACTTGTACCTAATAAACTACATAGCTACTCCACGTAAAAAGATTTCGTATATTCAGTATATTCGCGATTATAATTTTATGTTGTCGCCTATAATTGACACATCTTTCAACTTATGCTATCCTGGTAGTTCCGCAACGGAATTTGTTATAAAATTCAGTTTGTATTTCTGTCTAATGGGTTCGCGAGTGGACAGAACTCCTTCATTTTTTTGATATCCTAGTAATTTTTATATAACAGTATATTCGCGTTTAAAATTTTATGTTGTCATCTATAATTGACACATCTTTCAACTGATGCTATCCTGGTACTTCCGCAACGGAATTTGTTAAAAAATTCAGTTTGTATTTCTGTACAATGGGTTCGCTTAACTCCTTCATTCTCATGATATCCTAGTACTGTTTTTATAAACAGCCAGTATATTCAGTTTAAAATTGTATGTTTGTGTCACCTTTAATTGACACATCTTTCAACTTATGCTATCCTGGTAGTTCCGCAACGGAATTTGTTATAAAATAGTTTGCATATCTGTACAATGGGTTCGCAAGTGGACAGAACTCCTTCATTCTCATGATATCCTATTACTCTTTTTATAAGCAGCCAGTATATGTGCGTTTAAAATTTTATGTTGTCGTTTTCGACACATCTTTCAATTTATGCTATCCTGGTAGTTCTGCAGCAGAATTAATTATAAAATTCAGTCTGCATTATTTATTTTCAATATTCTCAGTTATTCTGCTATATTCGGGGCGGATAAATCCAACTATCATAAAAATCGGTCCAGCCGTTCTTGAGTTATAAATTATGTAAGTAACTAACACGACTTTTATATATAAAAAAAAACGGTCACGAAGTCAGAACGTGATGTACATACTTACAGGTGATCTTTTAAGAAAGTGACGTAGGTACTTACATGCATAATCCATGTAATTAGGTGACGGTTGTACAAATAAAACCATCATAAATACATAAAATTTAAATTTATTAAATATTACAAAAGGCACTGTAACATCGGACTTATAATACTGTTCCCATGATTATACGTAGCCTTCCTTTTGTGATGAGTTGAGTGAGTACTATAAATAAGGGCATCCGTACACTGAGGACTGCCGAGCAACTTTCTCATCGCACGCTATAACTTTTTGAAAAATTACAATTTAATATTTTTTACTATCTCAATAAATAAAAACCTAATAATAATTTATTGAGAAAAAGCAAGTGTGTTGTGTGAGTGGCAAGTTGCATCATTTACTTTCAGGTTTCAACAAAATATTCGTATTGCATTTATAAAAACAGCAATGAAAAAGTTGCCAGCCTAAAATCCCTAATATACGAAGACCCTAATAAAACAACGCGGCACAGGTTAAAATAACAATACAGCTGTATTTTATAGGAAATAAATAAAACCATCGACTTAACTAAACATGCTTAAATACAACTTATTCCAAACGCAAATTATTTAGAAAAACAATATTTATGCTAAATTGCGATCTAATAACATATCTACTTGTTAAAATGATTAAAAAAAAACAATTAGTTATTTATCATTAAACTGAAGGAATGTGCTTTAAGGCATGAAACAGTTTTTTTATATAAAAATATTTTTTTCTTTTTATTTTTTTACGCAAAAAAGATACTATAAAACTGACTTTAAATGTTAAAAAACATTTTTAATTAAAAGATATTATGCAATACTGCATACCATGCAATGTTAAGTAATAATCTACCGTCAAAAATAAAAAGGTATGGTCACATACCACTAATAGTCGCTAAAATTACGATATTAATATTTACAAGGCATAATTTCACGAACTAACCTCGGAGAGGTGTTCAGGTACCTTAATATTTATATTTATTTCATTACTTACATACATTTTCTCAAAAAATACACGTGTGTTTTCATAAAACATAAATTTATCACCTTAATTTTGTAGTTTTTTTGAAAACACACTGGTTCAGTTTTTAACAAAATGAAATGATAAATACTTATTTGCAAGCAAACGATATTTATAAAAATAATTGAAATACAAAATGGAATGAACGCAAAAATGCAACAATAATTTTGGTCCACGAAGAGAATACTTGCGTCAAATACGTTTTTGTTTCTTATAAGTTTGTTTCACTTTATAATAAATACCAAAATGCCAAATTACTTGTTCGTATTTTGTTTATCTTAATTAATCTACAATATGTAGAAATGTACACTACAATATGTAATATTAAATCGTGTAAATTGTATATAAATATGCATATAATATAAATATAACAGTTTTATCGTCGAAAATATGCCATAAAAAATATATTTATTATTATTTCCATAACAGGCTAGTGGCAATGTATATTATAGTTTAATAATAATTTTAGATATTTCATTTACTAGAAAAACGGCAAACTTGTGACATGTATGACCTTAAAATCGGAATTTATTATAGCTACATATTTGTAAGTACCTACCAAGAACGAAATTTCTAAAATTATTACAAGTTTAGTAACACCAAGATAATTTTATTTTGTTTTCGAAGTGGTTATTCGGGTTTTGAATTTATGTTTTATTCATTGATAGAATGGAATAACCAAAATTTAGACAACCACATGTTTTTAGCAATCAGTACAGATTTACGCAAGTACAACACAACATAACTGGGCAGTGGTAGACACATAATAGCACACTGCTCGCTTTAATAGTTTCGTAATGCGGTACGAGAGGGCTATGTGATTGGCGTTGTTGCCTATGTTGTTTGTGTTATTGGCTATGTGGTTGGTGTTATTGGCTATGTTGTTGGTGTTATTGGTTTGTGGTTGGTGTTATTGGCTATGTGGTTGGTGTTATTGGTTTGTGGTTGGTGTTATTGGCTATGTGGTTGGTGTTATTGGTTTGTGGTTGGTGTTATTGGTTTGTGGTTGGTGTTATTGGCTATGTTGTTGGTGTTATTGGTTTGTGGTTGGTGTTATTGGCTATGTGGTTGGTCTAATTGGTAAGGTTAGCGGGCGCCAGTTCTACGTAGTTAGCGGGCAGCATGCCGGTGCGGCCGCTGCGGAGTACCTGGCCCGTCATCCACCCCTCGTCTATTGACGTCACGTTCGATATTAGGTCGCCTTCGCGGAACGATACCTGCGGAGAATATAACTTTTATAGGGTAGTTACAAAATGGGCCTTATGCCTTAAGATGATGAACGAATCGCTAGTTTCATTGTACTTAAAGCTCTTGAGGTGTGTTAAAAAAAGCCCTGAGTAATATAGATAAATATATATAATGTTATATTACTTACCTCGTCGCTGTCGTTAGCTTCGTAGTCATACATGGCGATGTATACTCTCTGAAACATATATTATTTCGTTACCAAATATATAAAACTTAGCTGATTAATAACCATGTTAATCAGTAGTGGTGGTGGAGTTTGCTTAAAATACTAACCGCACGCGTTTTTATGCATAGAATGTTAGTCTGTTCTGTTACTCAGTCCGTTAGTCAGTTTGTTTACTTTCATTCGAGAACAAACCCTGAGACTAAAGAATTGAGGTTAATTAACGCATTTACATTTCTCTATAGCAACACACAACCTTGAGAGCTTTCGGTGAAGAAAAACATCATGAGGAAACCATAACACGGTGGTAGGGTACGTTGTAGTACCCGTCTGGCTGGCTACCACCCTCAAGTTGAAAATCTGTCGCCAAGCACCTACCGGTTTGTTCCGGCAATTGCACTTGAGAGCCTTCTCGGCATTGTAACAGGTCGACAACACATTGGCATTGCAAATGGCGATAGGCGACGGTAACCACTTAACATAAGGTGCACCACCTGCTTGTCAATTTTCTGACATAAAAAAAAACAAAGTTTTTTGGATTTTGTTCTCACGGCAACCTTTTTTTATTTTTGGGCATTTCTCGATTAATAAGATTTAAGTTATAATGAACACACCTGGTTCTGATTGGACACGGGTCTTGGCACCTCATTGGCGATGGGGTCCAGGTCGGTGACGCGACCGATCTGACGACTAGCTTGCGGCTGCTGGACTTGACCACCTGGATGATCACATGTTTATATTAGTTACCAGAACAGATACGTTCACATCTTGAAACTGAAATGTCTAAAGATATATATTTTTTTAAATACTGATTGTACTATATTTTGTAATCGTGTTCAAAATATATTGTATTGACAAATATTGGAAATGCAAATTAAATGCAGTTAACTAATGAATCCTAAAAGAAGATATTATGACACAGATATATATTTATTCCATTATTTTTTAATGTGATACTTTGAAAAACACAAAAAAACAATGTCCAAAACCAATAAAACCAGTTAAAAACAGAAAGCAAAAACGGGTCCAAACCTCTTTGTTTCCCATCACTAGTGTATATGAGTGTTGCCGACGCCCTCTGAGTATTAGGGGGTGCCCTGGGTGGGTCCACAATCGGATCATAGTCCTGAATCCGCCCAATTTTCGGCCCACCACTATAATTCTGTTGCTGATACTGCCCATAAGCAAACTGATTCTGGAATTCTGGATACTGGTACGAATAGTCTTCTAATTTCGGCTGTTTATAATATTCCTGGCGGTTTTGAGGCTGCCCGGGCATCTGTTGGTGCTGTACAGAATTTTGATGATACTGACCAGAATTCTGTTGATACTGCCCAGAATTTTGTTGGTGCTGCCCAGAGTTCTGTTGATACTGGGCAGAGTTTTGTTGATATTGGCCAGAGTTTTGTTGATATTGGCCAGAGTTTTGTTGAATATTATGTTGGTGTTGGGCGCTCATTTGAGTTTGGACTACAGGCTGGTATTGCGTAGTGGGGGTTTGGTAGTGGTTTTTGGGCGGCAGATTTGGTGGTGGGACGGCCGGTGGCAGCATTTCCGTGGCGTAATTGTCAAGTTGTTGGTTGTAGTCGGTCGGTAGCTCTGTTAAAGCGGCACATAGGTGGGACAAGACAAACAACGGATTAGTGATACATGGTGGTGATGTACTGGTCAGAGAAATTAAAAAATATGATATTGGTCTAATTTAAAATTTTGATATGACATCTTTTTCAAATCTAAGTTATGAATGTCATGGTAAACAACTTGCAATGAGACCAACCCAAAAACAATGTTTTTTTTTGGGTAAGTCTGATCTGAACATAGTACCTAACAAATCAAACATAGGTTTCGAAAAAAAAAATATTTTGTTAGCATATTACTCAAGAATCTTTGTGGTTTTAAAGCTGTTTTTACAGTGTTCTTTGGGGAAGGTTTCAAGGTTGAGGAAAGACTACAATCTGCACAGGGTCAGTTTAACTCAAACATCAAATATGTCTCTTCCCCGCGGGCAAGTTACAGTCAGTTACTTGCTTACCCGCGTTCCCCTATTTTATACCCTTTCGAAAATTCCTTTCTTAGAGGATGCCTATACTTCTCAAGGAACACATCCTGCAAATTTAATGTCTCAAGGAAGCGATTTAGTCTACGTTGATAAATCAGTCAGGAACTTTTATATATACAATTAAAACTATTACATATAACATGCTACAACATTGATATCATATTTTTTATTTTTTCTGACCATCAGACACAAAGTTAGCAATCATACAACATACCGGCACATTGGCCCAGACTCGCCCATTGTTATGGGAAGGTTGACCCTGGTATGGTTCCCAAGATGCTTATAAAGATCCTAACAGACTGGAGCGTTTAGACCAATGAGCATTATAATATAGCTAGTATTTTTGATGAGCTGTAAACAATCTGTCGCCCACGATTTCCTTCCCCTTATCATAGGCTATCCTTAGGATACCCTTAGTAAGGAATCCTTACATATTATAAAACAAATCAGTCTATTCGCGATAAGATCAAAAACTTCTGGACGGATTTTCATGCGGTTTTCACCAGTAGACAGAGTGATTTATGAGGTTTTTTTTTATAATGCTCATTTTAGTAAATGCACAAAACTAATAAACGCTCGAGTCTGTCTGAACCTTTTTAAGTGCGCAGTTTACAATGAATGTGAAACATTGAGTAATAAATAAAGTGTCATAACAAAATATGTGTGTTTAAAATGAAATAGCAAATAGCCTCTATTCCCGAGGTATTCCCCAATGATTTGAAAGTGGAGACAAAAAATCCCATTGCGTTTTTGATGACATAGTATGTAAATAGCTAAAGCAGTATTTCATTTGCGTTTCATTTTATTTTTATGTTGGTTTCGACTGTAGAAGTAATCTAAAAATCTGAATTTCATTATGATTGAAAAAAAAAAGACTTGCTAGCTAAACATAAACTAAACTAGTTATACATAAAAATATCAAATCAAATAAATAAATTCAGAATCACAGATAAAATCGATTGCAATAGTTTTTAAATTATGTTAAATATACTCTTAAATTAGTAAAACCATTAATTTCGAAAATTGAAAATGCATATTGGATTAACGCAGTAAAACCAATATTTTTATGATATATATTATTTCTTGCAAATGTGATGATTGAATGATGCTATATTTTTGAGTCGGTATTTGAGTATAGAAGGCGATTATTAAAAGAAAAAAGTGCCGTGCCTATCTAACTTGACACTAACGTATTAATTACGGACTTTCACATCACTGAGCCATCTTTTGATGATATGAGTTATTATGTAACTAAGATGTAATCATGCAAGCAAAGTATGTAATAAGTCACTGTGTCGCCTGCACACATTTTAATTACTCGACTGGCCGAAGAAATTAGTAATGTTTTCAGGGTCCATGTATAATTGTACCAATTTAGAAGTGTGTTGTAAAATTTTTATGTTATCCCAGGTGACCTAGGGTACTTTAATTGTTTAATACCCAAAAAGGCAATCACAAAAATGGTTGCGTCACATTTTGTAAAGCCAGTCGTTTTTTAATTAATTCTTTTTTACTACTCAAACTATTTTTTTTATACATTATTCTGAATTCCATTTAGAAAAATATAATTTATATTTTATGCACAATTCAAAATATAATATGCAATATTTCAAAGAATCAAACGCACATGTACTACTGCTCCAGCTATTACATTTACTGTGACAATTTAAGGCATGACACATATAACCATCACCACATCCAGAGACAAATATTTTTTAATTATTTAACACTTACCAACTGATTCTCCATTCTCGTTGTTCTGGCGCTGTTTGTCCATCTGGGCCTTCTTCTCGCGATCGCCGTGGTATGCGGCGTTGCTGATGATCTTCGTGTTGGCTTTGATTCGTAGCGTTTCTGGGTCGTCGGCAACCTGCAACGAGAGTTTTTGATTAGGAACTTCATCATCATCATCATCATGTCAGCCGAAAGACGTCCACTGCTGGACAAAAGCCTCCCCCAAGGATCTCCACGATGACCGGTCTTGCGCTATTCAAGCGGTTATTAACTTAATGAATAGAAATAATAAAAATATCCTGGGACATTCTTCACTACACGGTTATAAGGATGATGACTCTGCGGTCGCCAATTTGTCTGGTAAGGTTGCTGCAGCCATCAGAGGCTACCAACTTTAGTCATTTAAAAAAAAAAAACGTCCCGATGAAGCTTCGTGAAGAAGCGAAACACGTGTCGATTTCCTGTTGAGTTTCCTTGTCAGAGAAGGAGATCCAGCGGAATTAGTTACTAAATATTTGTCTTCTGTTTAATCTTATAATTATCTTCGGAACGAAAGATCCGATTCTCAACATTCTTTCACTAATAGGAAGCTACGTTATCCCCTAATGTTACAAGTTACTTTTCTTCCAGGGAACCCGGTACAAGCCGCGAGAGACAGCTAGTATTACAGACCTGTGTGCATTTCCCTTTGCTCTTCTCAAAGTCAGCGTGGTACTTGACGTTGCTCTGTATTTTAGTGTTCTCCGCTATCCGTTTCAGTTCGGGTGTCTCCGCCATGGTCGTGTGCTTCGCTTTCGGCACGTGTCTGCAATGTTAATTCATATTTTTACTAAAAATATCATTTTACAGTTTAGAGTAGTATATTTTATATAGTTATTTCGCTTTTAGTAAAAAAACTATATTATGAAATATATTGAGGCGATGATGGCTCGTGAGGAAACCATAGCATGGTGGTACTTCGTAGTACCCGCCTGGCTAGCTACCACCCTCAAGTTGAAAATCTGTCACCAAGCACCTTCCGGTGTGTTCCGACAGCTGCACTTGAGAGCTAGTCCCCTTCTAGGTTTTGTGTGCTTACCACCATCGGCCACATCATCACTACCCACGATTGTGGTCAAACGCAACGGTAAAAAAAAAATATGGAGATGTCAATTTGTAATCGCAAAACAAAATTTCCGGAAAAGTCAAAAAGTCTCGGAAAAATATTGAATACCCATAATGTAAATTACTTTTTAATTATCCTCATAACCCAAATTAGTAATAATGACGATATTCAAATCGATTAGATCATATAAGGCAACACATATAGGTATATGAATAGTATAATGTATTTCATGTAACCGCAAATACTAGTGTTTCTCCGTTTTTAGGGTTATCAAACGGAACCCTTATGACTTCGTTGTCCGTGAAACAAACAAAAAAAAAAGAAACGCGTAGAGATAGCAAGGAGAAATAGTAAGGTCTACGGCTCTTTGGAGCTGCAAAAAAATCAAGATTCCCGTTGACCAAAAATCATGAAATTTTGCAACAAGCAAGGTCTTACAGTACAGATAAAGGAATACATCTGAAAATCGATAATTTGTAGATTTATCACAAAAAAAAACATTTGCAGTTGGAAATCCTCTATCCTCCTTTCGACCGTCGCAATGTCCCACTCAGTCTCGTTCCCTTCAAGCGGCTCGAACAGCCAGTAATCCGACCGCCCTCAATTAGTCGTAACTCGTACTAAGCCCTCCCCCTCCCCGGAACGCCCTGAGCCGAGGTTCGTACCCCATTCGGGGGTGCCCTCAGGCATTACCTAAATGTTACCCAGTTGAGAACTCTCTACGCTCGCAGATTTGTACGGTAAGGTTAGTTAAGCCATTAGATGTGCCATTAGGCTATCAATTAATGTCCTTTAAAAAAAAGTTCGAAATTATCTCCAAGTACCCGAACACACTGTTACATTATCAAAGGTCAATAAAATGGAAAGAGTGACATAAAAATTACATGCAAATGACAGTAAAAGTGTAGGTATGACGAAGTACTTTCGTTTGTCACGTACCATTGTGCGGTGCGTGCGCGCATAACAATGTATGTATGTATGTTTACTTATGTTAATGCTGTGTTCCGCGTACGGTACGGTTGACCATTTGAAATTATTATATGACGTTGAAGCATGCATAATTATTTATTGATTTCATTCAACGATATATTTAAAATTAGATTTTAGATACTATTTTATGAGCAGTTCCTACAATAGTGTAAACCAGGTGTTCCCAGTGTTCGCCACGGCGCCCTGGCGCACCGTAGAAAGTATAGAGGGGCGCCGTGAGTTAATCCTCTTATCATTATCCGAAAATTAAATCTTGTTTTCTGTTTCAATTCTTTTATGATACAAATACTCAATTTCATATTCTAGATGTTTTAATTTTTGTTCCTATCTACCTAACCTAACTACTATTATTGTAGGTATTTCTTTCGACTGTATCTTTTTCAAATAGCTCTCTAGCTAGGGTAGGGCGCCCGTGACAAAATACTAAATTTGTAACTGCACCGTGGGCTGAAAAAGATTGAGAACCCCTGGTATAAACAAAATATTCAACGGATCGATTGGTAAGTCCACAGATATATAAATTAATGTAAGTATTCATATTTCTGTGGGTAAGTCCCTTTATTGGGGAAGGTTATATAGCAACACGCTAGCGCGAGTATCACCGCGGGCCACAGCTAGTGAAATCTAACAATACTTATAAATCAGTAGAAAAGAAAAGCAAGCATCTAGAAAATTTACTCCTTTTTTTTCAGACAGCAGTTTTAATGGCAAAAACATACTTTAGCATTTATTAATTATGTAATTAAATGTGATTTAACAATAACTGAACAATACAGCATCGTACAGACAGTGACATAATAATCCAAACTTCGGAAATGCAAAAACTGCAGTTCGCATACAAAATCAATTCAGAAACCATCAACCTTATTTCTAAGATCGTAAAATCGAATCTCCCATGTAATTTTTAACATGGAACAATAAAATAAATTGATTTAACATTCGATATGGTTCTTACGACTCAATAAATAAGATTGTTATTGCAACTGTCAATTACGAATGCAGGCGGATGTGCGTTGTGCAAGATCTTTTTATAGCTCGGACACTTTCGTTTTTAATCGCCTTCGAAAAAGGAGGTTGCCTATTCTGCCTGTAGAGTAATAAGGTCTTTACGCCCTTTTTAATACTTATTAACCATGTATGCAAAAGTGAGTTTATATATATGTTCTTTCTTCACATAGCCATATAACGAATCGAATTATAGCTAACAGGACGTAGGACATATTACGTATAAGACAAGTTTGTGGAGATTGAAAGAAATGGCTAACCGTCAAATTTCGAGATTTGTTGTTACCAAGACGGTATCAGTATTTCTGTACTGGACATTTCTAGAATAGTTGCAGTTTAGAAATATGTTCACATGATATTTTACATCCGCTGAATGCGGGTAGCGCAAGACCAGTCATCGTGGAGATCCTTGGGAGAGGCCTTTGTCCAGCAGTGGACGTCTTTCGGCTGACATGATGATGATATATTACCTGGTTCTAAGAATCTATCTATCTGCTAAAATATGCGGAATATGCGCTGAGTTGGACCTTATCGCAGCCAAATAACGTGAGTAAGGTCGCCAGATCTAATCAGGGAGGAGGAAAGAGGGTGTAACGCGAGTCCGACTAATATTATAAACGCGAAAGTTTATAAGTATGGACGAATGTTTGTTACTCTTTCACGTAAAAACTACTGAATGGATTTGTATGAAACTTGGCACATAGATAGATCATACCCGGGAAAACATAAGATACCTCGAGAACGCGGGGCGGAAGCTAGTAACAAATAATTTTGGTAATTTTTGCCCACGTCCACAGGCTACAGTAAATGCTTACCGTCAGGACGGTTGTATGCTTGATTCACTGCTCATTGCTGGATGGTACAAACAAGTTGCTGGTTGCAGTACAGTGAACATTGCACTTTTATAGAAATAAAGTATTGTAATACAAATTACACGTAACCTAAATCTTTTTGACCTGACGTGTAGTGACACCATTTAGATATAAATAGACCCACGCTTCATGAGTGATTCATGTTATTATGAATTTCAATAATGGCATTTATGAGTAGGTAAGTAAGTGCGTAATGCAATGTGTGTAATATTTCGTGTGAGTAAATTCTTGTTAATATTATAAATGGACTAAACCATATACCAGGGGAAATAAGGAAAAATAAATGGTGTAATTAGTGACATAACTAGGGTGGAGCCAGCGGTGCCTAGGCACAGGGCGCAGAAATGGCCAAACTAGGACAAAGTTTAATATATTTCAAGGGCGCAGTTAAACGGCTAGTTATGGTACTGGGTGTGAACTGTTTCATTTCATCATAAAACATGGATTAGTTGAATAAAATATTATAATTGAGAAAGTTTGTGAGTATGGATGAATGTTTGTTACTCTTTCACGTAAAAACTACTGAACAGATTTGGATGAAACATGGCACATAGATAGATATTATAGGCTACTTTTTATCCCGGGAAAACACAGGATACCTCGGGAACGCCGGTGAAACCGTAGGGCGGAAGCTAGTTTGAAATAAATCCTAAAAACATTAGTGGTATTTTGGCATTTGTTTTTTAATTTCAATGTGTTCAACGTGTGCAATTTTTCAAGATTCTGGACCAGTAGGTCCAGAATCTTCTTAAATTTTCCTTAAATAACGTTGGTAATGTGTCCACAAATACATCCCATTTCCTATGTAACGGGTGATTTTTTAAGAGGTATAGGATTTGATTTTCAAAAAAAACACAAAAAATTTGAAAAATTTGATGAAATCTTTATTGGAATCGATAGAACGATCAATATAATTTAATGTTTGAAGATGATTTCATGCAAATGCTGGCCGCGGCTCCGGTTTAGATGGCCCATTCGCAAGGCCCAATTTCGGCACACTCTTTCCAACATATCAGCCGGTATATCACGAATAAATGCTTCAATATTGGCTCCCAGTGCGTCAATCGTTGCTGGTTTATCCCTGTAGACATGAGCCTTAACATGGCCCCACAAGAAATAGTCCAAAGGCGTTAGATCACACGATCTAGGCGGCAAACGTGAGATAAACTGTTCACCGAAGGCGGCTCTCAATTGGGCCATTGTTTCGCGTGCCGTGTGGCATGTGGCACCATCTTGTTGAAACCACATGTCCTCACTCTACGTATGCGTGTTCGTGGTTTAAGGTCCAATAATGTAAACTGGGTTCGAAATTTAGTCACAAGCTTCCGAATAGCTGCCTCAGTAGGCCGACCAAACTGCCCATAAATTGGAAGAAGTGCGCGATGCACTCTCTTAACCGAGCATGCATTTTGATAGTAAAATTCTATAATTTGCAAGCGTTGTTCGTTCGTAAGTCGATTCATGGTTAAATTATAGACCAAACTGAACAAGTTTGACAATGACACAAGACACGATTCACGCGTGATCTGTCAAAAACAGTGTTGCCAAAAAGATACCAGCAAAAAAATCACCCGTTATAAGCACGCAGTACTTATACATAGAAAATACTGGTACAATAATCACTCGGCAAGGCAATCAATCATTTAACGCAAAAAATTGCCTAGCCAAGTTTCTTGACGGAGTCTTCTCAGTTTAAGTGTATTCTGAGCTGGTGTTGGAATCAGTTGTGTATGATATTCATTAGTGCCTTATCTGGATAAACTTAATAAAGAGTTTAGAGTTTAAGGGTTTCCAAAATTGTACCCCTAAGGGGATAAAATGGGTGATCGCAGGTCACGAAGGCAGTACTCTGTCATAGCGAAATTTAAGTAAACAATGAATACTTACGATTCACAGTAAGGGAGTTTGCCATAACCCTTGTATGTTCTCATGTTGAGTGTCATACCGCATTCCTGGCATTTGAAACATCCTTTGTGCCAAACCTGAGAACAAAAGAAAATAAATAGATTAATAAATTATTGACAGAAATACTGGTGTCTGCGCACCGAAGTTTCACCTGCATTCTTAGTATAATAAGTATGTTATATCTGTTACCCCTCTACCAAACTGTACCAAAATCGTGGCCGTGAAAATGTAGCGGAAAGATTTTGATATATTGCACGGAAGCACGGAAGAAAGTAGTGAGGATTTAAAAATATAACATTACTAGCTTCCACTCCGGGATGTTATGTTTTTCCGGGATAAAAGTATTTTTTAATCCTTAATAACACCTCCGAGGCTGAGATCTATAGAGCGTACTTAGACTTTGCTCAGACTTTACCATACAATTCTTCGGATTTCTCCGAGTGTGTGCTAAGCAAAGCCTAAGTGCACCAATCGATGACTTACAAAATACTTGGCTACAAATTAAAACACACAAATATTTACTTTATTACGTAGGTTTATACCCTAAGTAAAGTCTGAGCAAAGTCTAAGCACGCTCTATAGAGAGACCCCGGGGCGAGCCGAGGTTCGTACCCCACTCGGGGGTGCCCTCAGGTGTGGTTACCTAAATGTTACCCGGCTGAGAGCTCTCTGCGCTCGCCGATTGTCCGGTAAGGTTGGAGCAGCAATCACAGGCTACCAACTTTAGTCCTTTCAAAATAAAAATAAAAAAAAAAGCTCTATAGATCTCAGCCTGAGTGTGTTCATTCTATACGGTCCTACCAAAGAAAACTCTGGCAATGAGAGGAAAATCCAACTTAGTATCATTGTTTCGATTTCTGGAAATCGATGTCATGCTTTTTTAATTTATAGTTATTATCAGTAGCACTAATCGTTAGTCGGCGGTCGCATTGTTAGCCGGTACATTGTTATTTAATTGCTATATTAAAAGCTGTAAAGTAGGACATTACTTTTATTGTTGCATAACCGCTAACCAGTCTGTACTTGAGTAGGTATACTAACTAACAAATAAACCTTAATTTCTATACTTCAAAATTTTGTTTAGTACTTTTTTACACTACACCTCACGCTAGGTCTGGAAGGATACTTTTACTGGGAATCTGGTACTTAATGAAATTGACAAAAAAAAATGATTTCACGTTAGTATGGGGTTTGAGCACTGTCCTTTATAAAATGGTGCCTCAAACTCAAAGAATGTTAATCAACGTTAAAAAAAGGAGGAAATCATCCTTCATAATCATATCAGCCGAAAGACGTCCACTGCTGGACAAAGGCCTTCAAAGGCAATAAAATTAATATGGGACCTTTGAGCTCTACAGAACCCAACGCAAAAAGAATGATTAATATCGGTTCATAAGCAAAAAAGTTATGCGTGAACAAACATCACAAATAAAACCATACAGCCGAATAGGGTAGTAGGGTAGTTGACTCACACATCAAATCAGCTACTTTTTAATAAATGTCAAAACGATAGTTTATAAGGAATTTTGTATGAAATATTACATTATGACGTCATAGTTTCACAGCATCAAATCATCTACTCTTAGTGGTTCTACTGGTAATTAAAAATCATAAAAAGCATTAAATGTACAACATATTTGATATTTCCACGTGTTTTTAAATGTTTTATGCATTGGTTAGTGTTTGGTCATTTATTTTTGACACTGTCAACTACCCTATTGAGAACTTCCTCTAAATCAAAACTTATTCGTGGTGTAGATTTCGCGTTTATCGCGACCAGACTGACAGACGTGGCGGGAGACTTTGTTTAATATGTTATGTCGCACACTCGTTGCTGGATAAAGAAGCATTCACAGCAGTGCTGCAAAACCCAACTTGCCAAAAAGAAGTATATTTGCGCCAGAAATCCAGGAGACGGGAAAAAAAGGAGAATAAAAAAAAAATACTTTTTGCTTTCATTAGAATGATTCGTAGGTACGTATTTTAATATTATTAACATGCAATAAAGTACCTAGTTAGTAAGGTAATAAGTTCATGCCTTGAATTGCATTGTCTGTCGATACTTTGGTACATATTTTATTAATTCATTATTCTTTCTTTCTTTTCTTTTCTTAATAAATTAACAACCACAGTATTCGCTCCAAAAGCCTATGAATAATCCAGGAGATTTTCATGGAATTGAAAATAATGGAATCTCCTGGAAAAGAAGGAGAGTTTGCATCTCCGATTCACCGTACAAAGTTTAAAAAAACTACAGTTACGGACTACAGAGCACCTAAACAAAGAGATAGCATATAAGTGTTATTCCCACGTTGTTTTACCACGCCCGTTTGAAACGTATCAATTTGTTCAAATAAACACGGCAGAGTTTACACGGTTATACCTAAAACGTAGACCAATAAAATTGCTAAAGTCTGTTATTCGTACGGTTACACCGATTTAAGCCAAACTATGGTTAAGTTAATGACATGATAACGAAAATTGAAACTATGGATACCTGGACGCCATTTTGGTTCGCACAGCGTTATCTTACGTACAATGCGACAAGGATCTTTTGGCAAAACTCACTCACTAGAAAATTGTTGATAATTTTCAAACGGCTGGGCAGTTTTTGTTGAACATAGCTAAAAACACTCTCGATTAAGACACCTTTCAAACAAAAAAAACAAAATAGGTCCATTCGTTCAGGCTACAGATAGACACAGATACATACACACTACAAACTTATAACATCCCTCTTTTTCGTCGGGGGTTAAAAACAGGTCATTTTGCGAATCGAATATAATACGTACCTGACATTTTGCGAATCAGGCGTTTTGCAAATTGAACCTGTCTATAATAATTAAATATGAAAATAGAACTTACTGCGTATTATGTAAATTCGTTAAGCAAGACATTTTGTGAATTTTAAATTCTGCGTGAAAACCTTCATCAACTCTCGACTCGAAGTTTATAATATTAATGTAAATTCTAGAATCTTCTCCTTTCTTTAGCTCTGTGAGTGACTTTAAATGATCTGTCCATGGCCCCCTCCTCCTTAGGATTAGTCGAAGAAATACCAAGTCAGGCTAAACTTTAAAAGGAAAACTTTGACTAATAACGTACGGTTAATTCATAATGCGTCAAAAACAAATTACATAATCACGCCACTACTGAGAATTTACAAAAGATTAAACTGATTGCTATCACATCAATGGTTGTGCAACCGGGCCCAGGTCGACCTTAAGGCGCCATCTGCGAGGGAATCGGGTCAACTATGCAGTCAGCTATACTACTTTCTAGAACTACAAACATCTGCTCATTATTGTGCGATTGTTTGAGCCTTTTTATTAAAAAAATATATATCCTGGGACATTGTTCACACAAGGTTATCTGATCCCAAACTAAGCAGAGCTTGTACTATGCTGTACGATGATATATCAGTCAGTGAGTCAGGACTTTATACCTATATATCTATTTACTAAGAATAAAGCTAAAGAGTGTGTTTGTTTGTACGCGCTAATCTCACCAGTTACTGACCCGATTCGAAAAATGATTTCACTAATAGGAAGCTACATTATCCCCGATGGTTATAGGCTACTTTTTAATCCCGGGAACGCGTGAATCGACGGGGGACAGCTAGTTTTCTATATGTAGACAGACAGATATACACAAAACAGCGATGTACGGTACGTACATAGGTACATCAGTTAAACGACTTAACAAACTTAAATCACCCATTGCTCCGAAGTACTGGAGCAAATTGAATTATTAAATCAATAATAACTCCGTAAGAGCGTCCCGGTACACTATAGTGGCCATGCTTTCTTAAATATACAGGATATTATATTATACTGTTCTGTTTGATTTTAGCGTAGAAATTGTGTATCTCAATTGTAGTGTTTTTATTGTGTGTTTTTTGCTACTTGGTTGTGTCTAATAAATATATCTTTCTATTATTCAACTGATTAACCAACTGATATCTACCATGGATTCAGTCATGATTCTGGACCGTTAAAATGTGTGCTTTACTCTTCATTAATTTAACTCATCTATACTAATATTATAAAGAGGAAAGATTTGTTTGTTTGTTTGTTTGTAATGAATAGGCTCCGAAACTACTGGACCGATTTCAAAAATTCTTTCACCTTTGGAAAGCTACATTATCCCCAAGTAACATAGGCTACATTATATTTAAAAAAAAATTAGGGATCCTTACTAAAACTCCAATAATGTAACATAAGGTGTAAAAAAATGACCTGAAAAATTCCTTACGTCGCGTGCGCTGCGAAAACTATTGATGATAGAACAAAATCATTTACTACGACTTTGCAGAACTCATCATTATCTACAAAAAGTGTCGCGACAGCATATGTCTAAATATTATAGTTATGTCACAGTAAGCAGTTTTTTATTCTAAAATATTAATTTATATATGCCGCCTCTTGAAAAGGCTCTTCATTTGTACCTTGGTATTAATCCTCATCAAAATAAATTACTTTATATTCAAGATGGCTTTAATACCTTTTTATAACTTTTTGAATTATTCAATTCGAACATTTCATTCGGAAGATATCACGAGTTTAAAAATGCAAGTATTAGAAAAAAGTCGCGTGGTTGTCGCTCACCGCGCTCAGCTAGCCAGCATGCGATGTAGGCTCCATGTAAGCGTCACTGGGGTACGGGGGGGGGGAGTCAATGTAATAAAATAAAGTGTTGAAACCCAATGCAAAAAAAAGGGTGTATTTGTGTGTGTATGTACCCGTGCGAAGCCGGGGCGGGCCGCTAGTACTAAATAATTAAGCTGAAGAATTTGTTTGAACGCGCTAATCTCCGGAGTTACCGGTCCGATTTGAAAAATTCTTTCACTAATAGGAAGCTACATTGTCCCTGAAGGTTATATTACTTTTATTCCGAGAACGCGAGGAAAACTCGTATTCCATATTTTTTGCAATATATTTCCACTGTGACTTGCCAGTGACTCCAGTTGATTGGACGCTTATTGGACATTACATTGCACTTTTAAGTAAAAAAAGTAATATTACTAGCTTCCACCCCGCGGTTTCACCCGCGTTCCCGAGGGATAAAATGTAGCCTATGTGTTAACCAGGTAGCCAGGTACCAAATCTCATGAAAATTCGTTCAGCCGTTTGAGCGTGAAGAAGTGACAAACATTCACATTTTTATAATATTAAGGAGGATAAAGTTTGTATTGTCCTATATGACGTTGCATTTTCGTTTTATTTTCATAAAATCGTGTATTTTATTTATTTAAATCATAAAACAGTATATTTAGAGGAATTAAAACACTAAACACTTTAAATAATCTAAACTAAACTAACATTAACTATGTACATGTACAAAAAAAATCCTTACTAAACTACTTATAAAAAAATATTTGTCCCAAATCGCTGCCAAGCGGAAGCGTGCCAAGAAGGCTGGCAGCATTGCCACGCTGAATAGCAATGTAAATTCTTTGTGCAAAATACGTGCCAGCCTTCTTGTCCTATATTATGTTGAAGTCATGGTGACCGCATAATACCGTCACGCCATGTTCCGTTCGTCAGCACAATGACTCTGGATGCTTCAACGCACACGAATGTTGACTTTTGATTATTATTTATTGTACGGAAACTGTTTTTTTTATTCATTTCAGATCTAGTTCAAGATATCGTACCTACATTTTGTTTTGTAGAATTACTTAGGTTAGGTACGGTCGGCCAAGGAAGTGGTGTACCACCCTAAGGTGGAATGTCGTCTGACAGCTTCTATTGCCATCTATCACTGATTATTGATAACGAGGATTACTGTTTGTTACGTGACAGCTGTTCTTAGTTTGAATTTTCAGTGATATATTTTTAGTTTGAACCTTGTTGTAATTTTCGATGACTAGGAAACTGACCGTACCTACTTTGCTAGTTCGTAGGATTGTCTAATAAATGAGTACCTACTGTTCACAGAGGCGTAACCAAAGGCCCTAGTGCAAAAACTAGGGCCATAACTAAATTCTTATTAGGTTTTATGGAATAAATAATATAAATAGGTACTTAAAAGGTTCAAAGCTACTTTAACATCAGCTTATCGTATACTGCAGGGCACATTAAAGCTACAATATCTTTAATGATGATAGCTCTGCTGTGGTAGTGACGTCGAATGCCGCGACGAAGGTCGTGGGTCGAATCCTACAATGAGCTTGAGCTTTCTGTAAAGGAAAACATCGTGAGGAGACCATACCACGGTGGTAGGGTACTTTATAGTACCCGTCTGGCTGGCTACCATCCCCAAGTTGAAAATCTGTCGCCAAGTACCTTCCGTTGCGTTCCAGCAATTGCACTTGAGAGCCAGTTGCCTTCTTGGCATTGTAACAGGTCGGCAACACATGGTATTGCAAATGGCGATAGGCGACGGTAACCACTTACCACTTATCATCACAACCCGAGACCTTCGCCTCGGCATTCGACGTCACTACCACTGAGCTATCATCGTCTAAAATTATTCCTTTTTTTAAATTCCTAAATAAGCGACTCAAATCCCTACATGTTAAAAACCTTGCACTAGTTCACAACGTTTTGCAACGCATTGCGTTAAATAATAGCAATTACAACGTTGCGTTGTAAATGAGGCGTGAAAGTGAAGCGGTTAGAGTGGACTGCAACATTCAGAGCACTAGTTATTTCGCGGATTCACTTGTGGATGAAAACTGTCTTATTACGCGAGATGGTGGAAGATCTCGGCTCTTTCTGTTGAATGAAGTAAGAAAGAGACGGATAAACGTATTATTATTTAAAACCAGGGTTTTGTTTAGATTTGCCTTGCAACGCCGGGGACATCATTCGCGCACTCACTCACCATAATTTTACTATACATTACTATAGCAGGCGACAGCGGTGGACTATACATAGGGTAGGGCGGGCCTAAAGGCCCAATTTAAAAAATATTTAAGTTTTAAAATCCAAATACCAATGAGGAGCAGAGTTATGATTATTCCCCAGATATCAAAGATTTAGAATGGCAGTTATGTTCTTTTAAGCCCAGCTATACAGGCAAAAAGGACAAAAGGACGGCCTAAACAAACATACTAACCCTGCAGTTAATGCCGAGGTACAGCTGTGCGCGATAGGTTAGCGTCCAATTATAGTCATTACTGCATAATGCAAACAATACACTTATAATTGGCACAAATACAGATTGTTTCTGAACGTGTAAGTTTTGTGTTGCGCCACATTTGCTGAAACATCGGCGCGGAAAGTTCCGCAACTATCGGTCATAGTACTCCTACTAAGGCGATGATAGCTGTGGTAGTGACCTCGGATGCCGAGACGAAGGTCCCAGGTTCGAATCCTACAATGAGCTTGAGCTTTCGGTGAAGGAAAACATCGTGAGGAAACCATAGCACGGTGGTAGGGTACTTTGTAGTACCCGCCTGGCTGGCTACCACCCTCAAGTTGAAAATCTGTCGCCAAGCACCTTTCGGTGTGTTCCGACAGCTGCACTTGAAAGCCAGTTCCTTTCTAGGCTTTGTGCATCATCGGCCACTCGGCCACATCATCACTGACCACGGTGAGATTGTGGCCAAACACAGGCCTATACATAGTAAAAAAAAAATAGTACTCTTAGTTTTTTTTTTTAAAGAACTAAGGCCTTTGATGGCTGCAACAACCTTACCGGACAAATCGGCGATTGCAGAGGGCTCTCAGCCGGGTAATATAGGTAACAACGCCTGAGGGCATCCCCGAATGGGGTACGAACCTCGGCTCAGGGCGTTACCGGGGGACTCGTAGTATTAGACCGCGTTACGTTCAGCTGATGTGCCATAGGCCATAGGTTACTTAAAAAAACGTTTATTTTAATTTATTTATTTTCAAAGTGGATAATACATATAACTCAATATTCTGTGAATATTTCAAGTGTCTACCTGTTGCTGTTATCAATAACGAGCAAAAAAAAAACACGTTTGTTGCATGAGAGTCCCCGTTAAATATTTATTTTATTCTCTATTTTAGTATTTGTTATAGCGCAACAGAAATACATCATCTGTGAAAATTTAACTGTCTAACTATCACGGTTCATGAGATACAGCCTGGTGACAGACGGACAGACAGACAGACAGACAGACAGCGGAGACTTAGTAATAGGGTTCCGTTTTACCCTTTGGACAGAAACTCTAAAAACACTGCAACCGCGTGTTTAGCGGAACTTTCGGATGGTTTGTGTAGGTACTCGTAAGTACCTATAATTTGTAAATATTTCGTTCATAATAATTGCAGCCATACGAAGCCGAGTCCCTAGTAAGAAGTAGTTAACTTTGGCTACATTTTGAAAAAAAAAAAAATATTGCGTAAAAAAAAGGGGGGACAGTTAATTGAATCTCCCCCAGTTCGTAGGCCAAGCAGTCGTAAATTTACTATGCTACTTTCTTCCAACTAAAAACATTGTGACTGAAATAGCTAAGCGTACTTCACGGAATAGCAAATCGATACCCTCACAAAATCACGTAATTCTCCGTAATAATACATATTATTTCCACTAATTAACATAGTAATAGCATGGTTGTAGTTAATTGTTATCGCATGGACGGACGAAGTGGTAAGAAATGGAGCCTTATCGTCGTCAAGGAAATTGTTGATAGTTTTTATTTGAATATAACAAAAAAATAAGGTCAATACAAAATTAAGATTGTCCTTCAACCCGACTTATCTGTACGTAACTCTCGGTAGGGTGCCCTCAGGCGTGGTTACCTAAATGTTACCCGGCTGAGAGCCCTCTGCGCTCGCCGATTGTCTGGTAAGGTTGGAGCAGCCATCAGAGGCTACTAACTTTAGGGCTTTAAAAAAAAAAAAAAACGATAGCGATTGGACTCGCACTTGTCAGTCTATTTTTAGGGTTCCGTGCCTCAAAAGGAAAAAAACGGAAACCTTATAGGATTACTTTGTTGCCCGTTTTTAAGCTGAAATTCATATCATATACTCAGGTCTACTGTCCCTTGGAGCTGTGAAAAAATCAAACTTCTAAGCCAACGCAATCAAAAGATACATCGTATATGCTGCAAATTTTCGACACTCAAGTCACAACGGAATCAAAACCTACAGGGTACTTCCCGTGAACTCAGAATCTTGAAATTTGGTACGAAGCAACGTCTCATAGCCCTTAGTTTTTTAGTTACACTCAATTACAAAGTTAAGTTTGTACGGAACTCTCGGTGCGCGAGTCAGACTCGCACTTGTCCGGTTTTTTTTCAACGTGCTGAGAGTTACATCGATATTGCCATGTAAATATGATATTCATTGCATAATGATGATTTCTCTTTGTTGACCAATACCGTCAAGTGTCTCCTCATCACCTAAACAACTTGTTACAAAAGCATATTCAAACGTAAGCCCATCTTACATTTAAATAAGTCGATTATTTCGGTTGCCTGACGTCACGTCAGTGTCTCGAGTAATAAACTAACGTATTTAGAGCACACATACAACTGGTTCCGTGGTGTAGTGGTTATCACATCTGCTTTACACGCAGAAGGCCGCCAGTTCGATCCTGGCCGGAATCATATCTTTTTTTTTTAAATTTTATATTGTGTGGAAAATAATCTGAGCATCCCAATCAGAACCAAGCTAGATATACATAATATTTTTAAGAGGTAACATTTGTATATGTATTTGATAATCTTCAATCAAACCAATGCTGAAAATTTATGAACCTAGATTATCCCTGAGTGCTAGAGGCTACTTTTCATAATTATTAATTACCTATTTCAATTCAAGTAGTAAAATGAACCAAATGTCATGGGAATAAGGTTCATCTGAATCTACATATACTGAATCATAGATTAAATAGATGACCTTTATTGCAGACATTAAAAAAGAGTTAGGTCAATGTTTACCATAATTTTCGTAGGAAAATGTTTTTTAGTCTGTGAATCAACCTTAGTTTGACGTATCTAATATGTTGGGTATTTACTAATAGGCATCCCAAAGACCCGGGATTGTCCGGGTCTCAATTATTGTACCGGTTCTTAATTACCCATAGATAGTAAGAATACCATATAGATTAATATGACATCATGCTATGACGGCATGAAATATATATGACAAATTGTAACTTTATAAGGATAAAATAATCATGTGAGGATAATAATGTATAATAGTATGTTTTCCTCTTAATTTTCAGGTAATAACCAATTTTGACATCTATGAATGTGGTCACATTTGATTTGCCTGCCGACAGAGCTGTAAAAATCTTGATGTGTTAGAGACTATTTTAACTTTACTGTTTATTTGTTTTGCAACAAGAATGGTAGTATATTTACTGATTAATAACTCCATAAACTGATTTCACAGTCCAACCGAAGGAACCACCTTAAGGAGTGACTACAAACTTTCATACTCTTAACCCCCTTAGGGTCTGAATTTCCATAATATGATTTATTAGTTCTTTTAAACAAAGCACTCAATTTTGATGCACTTTCTGTACCAAATTTTAAAGATTTTTTTGTACCTTCATTCATACCTAGTGAGAGTGAAGAGCAGATGATAATATGGTACGAAATCATCACCTATAATAAATTGAATAGTTGACAGCTTCATTAAATTAAAACTGATAGTGGTACTGATTCTGTTGTTTACGAACTTAACTAATATTAGACAAGTCACCTCTCTTTCATTTTAACCTTATTGAAAAATGATAGAACATTTTTAATGCTGTCAATTTAATCCATGCCATCGTAATGTACGGGTAAATAGCTGTGACCAATAAAGATCGCACTTAAATTCACGTTATGTAATATATGATCGGAATAAACTGACAGGACTAAAATATCTTGCATGCCTTTCTTATATTTACTATTAGAAAGAGATATAGTGAGATTAAATTTATTTAGTTCGTAAACAACAGAAGTGGCTCCAGTGTATACTGAGGACTTTTGCTCTCAGTGTGTAGTAAAAAAAAAAGAAAGGGATCTGAAGTATGAACATAATATAAATAGTCAGCAATAGTCATACAAAAACATTAACATTCATATAAAAACTAATTATAATGTTTTTCTGCTTGCAACAGGTTGTAAAGATAAATAATAGTTATCAAAGATTACACAATTCTTATCACCATAGATAATGACCTAACAAAGTAAACAATTTATATGAAAGTGCAAAACTTGCCACGTTTTTATCACCTTTTAAACCTCCTTCAAAAATAAGTTGGAGGTTCTCAATTCTGTTATTATTTTTTTATGTTTGTTCACACACAACTTTTATGCTTATGAACTGATTTTGATAATTCTTTTTTTGGCATTGAGTTCAGTAGTTCCAAAGTGGTCCCATATCAATTTTATTGTCTGTGAAGGAGGTTTTATTCTTTTTTATAATGTTAATGATATCTTAGCATATTGGCAAAGGTAAGGCAGCATTCAGCCACTGAATCTATACATCACCGCATTTGAATACAATCGATAAAGAATGTGACACAAGGTCGCGTATATAGCCTAAGATGACTCTAATTAGGTAAAAGGTCGTTGTATGTACAATTACGGCATTATTGACAGTTCACTATGATATCAGCAGCAATTTATATAATTTAATGAGTCACCGTCCGGCTGTATGAATTGATGTACCGGCCACACGACAATAGTAACGAAAAGGTAAACTTAATTTCAAATTTAAAGCATCAAGACGTTATGCCGACAAATAAGTCATACGGAATTAATAAAGTAAATTCATTTAAAACTAAACGGCCGGTTGGAATAAGGAATGCAAGAGAAAATTACCTTGTCCAAACATTTCAACTCCTCAGTCGGATAAACTGTTTTCTCACACCTTGCGCAAGTTTTATTCATGATGAATGTTTTTAAAGTATAACACTATAACGATTTATAAACACTGATGCCTCAGTGACCTCACAGAGCAACACAAGTTTTCACAATTCACAAACAAAGTTTAGAATCCACTTTTTAGGAAAAACCACTCAAGAGCACGATTTTCGTAGCATCCCCGAACGCGCATGCCAAAAAATGACAAATGGCGGCGGTTAGTGTTGTACACACATGTAAATCAGAATCCTACTATTTTTGTTAAAAATATCAAATGGTATGTTTTAGGTAGTATTATGTATTCGGTAGGTAAATTAAACTTTATTTAAATAAAACATAACTACAAATCTAGAAACCTTATACGCAAAGACATTTTTCTCTTTGCAACACAGCTAGAGCTTCATTGAATAACTGCTTTGAAGATTGTATCATTTCCGTTAAATGAATGTAATCTTCTTGTTTCTCTTCTTCAATCATTTTTAATTTATCTTCCATTATTTTAAGTTTCTCATCTGTTAACTCCAATTTGAACTTTAAATCCTCTTTATCGAAAGCGTTGTAGTCTTCAGCTGGCCGAGATTCAGCAGAAGAGGTCTCACTTGGCCTTTCAGCTATAGCAGCAATAGAAGACTGTTTTTTAACTATTCCATAACTTTCAAGCTGGTCTTTTGCCACTGAGGTTTTTGATATCTTTGATCCTCTTCTCGAATCCTTAATAGCTTTTAGCTCATCTTCTAAAGCTGCAGTTTTGCGTTCAAGGCGTCTCTTTTTCTCTTTTAACTTTCTGTGACTTGCTTCCAGTTCCTCCCACTTATGTCTTTCAGCATCTAGTCTTTCATTTAAAGTTACAACTAATTCGGATAGCTTCTTAATCTCAATATCAGTTGCAGTCTTCATAGGTGTGAAGAATACGCTCTGTAATGAGCATTCCTCGTATCTCAGTAACTGAGCCCTAAGCTCTTCTATTTTGGAAGACTTTTCTGAAGCTTGTTTTCTTAAAGCGTCTATTTTTGCGTCAGTATTTTGAATCAGCTTTTGATACTCCGTCATTTCAGCGTTCATTTTTGTCATTTTGGCTGTATTTTCTTTTAAAATTTCTTGGTAGTATAATTCCAAACTTTTAATTTGATTCTGAAAGTAAAATTTTGATGTTTGATTTTTTTTGTAATACAGATTTTACAGCAAGTTGTTTTTGTGAATATGAGAAAATAAGAAATAAAGGTAACAATAAAATTAGACTTGAGAATATTAAGCTAACCCTCTGTTCAATAATTAATAAGTCATCATGATTGCTCTTCTCTGCATACGTTTGCATCTTTTGTCTGATCGTTGTAGCATCACATTCCAGATTTCTGATTCTACATTTAGCGCCATCAAGCTTCTTCTTATACTCTTGATTCTCTTCTTTTGTAGTTTGCATGTCTTTCATAGCTTGTTCTATTTCCCTTTTTCTTTTATTTTCGATATCTTTTAATAACTGTAAATTATAAATGTAGGTAAGAAAGTACTTTGTATTAAGTCATTAATTTGTGAATTAAAATCTGAATTTGTAGTAACAATGAAGGCCAGATAAGTAGAGCGATTACTTCGAGTAATTACTTTACATCACATTCAATAATATACCTGACTCTGATCTTTTTTTTTAGCTTCAATCAGATCCTTATGCTTTCCGTTCATTTTCTGTTCCAACTCACTTATCCTAGCTTGTAGCAACACTATTTGCTGAGCCCTGCCCTTCCATCCAGCTATATCATTCTGTAGCTCCTTAATACTCGTAAATTTATCCCCTAATTCTTGCTGCAGTATTTTTGTTGCAAGTAAAATATCATTTTTCAATTCTAAGTTTCTGTTTTTACTTTCATACAACTTTTTGTTAACCGCAGCCAGTTTGTTATTAAGTTCTTTCAGTTCATCTGGGCCAGCATCAATAGGCTCAACTTTACATAAGCATGAATCAAGTTTTTCGTTTTCTTTATTAATTATATCAAGTTGCATGATTTTTCTTTCTAATGCAGCGTTTTTTGTCTTGTAACCTTCAACTTCAGCTACTAAATGGCGGTTTTGTTTACATAGCTCTGTTATTTTAGCGCTAATTACGCCAGCTGATTTTGAAGATATAGCTGGGCCAGAACCTGAAATTATATCTCTAATACGTTGGTTTAGATCTGCGATGGTCTTGTTCAACTCTTTAATATTTTGATCTTTGGTGAAAGTCAGTTTTCTTAATTCATTGTTTTCACATGTCATTACCTGTAATAAACGCAAATGAAAGAGCATTATAAAAAAAAGCTTCTTAAACAAGAACTGATAATCTAGAAGTCCATGTGATAGAAAGCATTGAGTGGGAGGGTATTGATCTAGCTGAATATTGTATACTTAACTGAGCGTAACTTAAGCAAACGACTCAGGACTACTTATGTCATACAAATCTAGAAGGTTTAAACAGTATAAAGAACAGCTACTAAATAACAAACGCCTTTGGTTGTGTGAATTTAAAATATCAAGTTAGCTCCAGCTCATTACAATATAGCATGGCCTGGTGAGACTTGTATGAGTGAAGATACCTTCAGTTGCTCAATCAAATGAGCATTTAATTCTGGCGGGTAAAGAACATCATCCGGATCCGGTTTCTCAAGACTGGCTAACATTTTTAATTTCATCTCATCCGTCTCGTCAATTTTACCAGCTACTTCAGCTAGTTTCTCTTCTTTCACATTAGGCTTCGAGCGGTCTTTTACTGTGTTAGATGTTTTACGTTTTTCCATGATTATTTTTCATAAATAATTACACGAAACAATAAAAACGATGTTTATTCAATTCGATCAAAAATCCATTGACATACAAAAAAGGCAGAAAATATATTTTTGACAATTTCGAAATTTAAAAATAATTTAATTGACACGTTTGATCCTTGTTTGATCCGATGATATCAAGATCAGAGAAATGTATTTGTGTTCAATTGATTGTTCAATCCTCAGTTCAATCACTTTGATTATACCATCGGCACCGTCGTATAGAACTAACCCACGGTTTAAAGTTGTCTATCTGCGGGGCTAGCATGCCCACCAAAACACGATATGATATAGCGATTTATCGACGCTAACTGTCAAAATATGATAAATATCGCCGCCATGTTGATTTTTTATCGAAACAGCGAGCATAACCGTGCCAGTGACGTCATCGAGTTATGATACGTTACGATAGAAAGAAGAGCGAGCACGACAGTCAGTTATTTATCGAAAAGTCGAGCATGACCAATTATTTGTAGATATAAAACGATAAAAATATCGATTTTTGACATTTAGTCGTGATATTTTATCGACGAGGTTTAGAGTGCGTGATATGAGTGGATACCGTGTATACGCTTGAAAGTTATCGTCAAGCAAGCACCGTAGTACGTTACGTAGGGATTACATGTGATAGATAGGGCGTGCAATCGTCCATTGTTCTCATAATTGTTCTTCAATTGATATTATAATATTATTGTGGTGTTCAACGAGAGTTCAATTAAAACATTTATGATTATTGTGAAAAGATAAGAATTAACATGCTTTTATGATTGTTGTCTAAGTGAAAAAAAATGTTAAGATGTTATTTATCATATCGTGTCGCTACATCGGTCATGCTCACGAAATCGGTAAATATATTGGTATTGATATGATACGATATCTTTTATCGTATATCTACGACGCGTGGTCATGCTAGGCCCGCTGATAGATTTTGTATGTATACAAATTCACTAACCCACGATAACCCGTGGTTTAGAATTTGTACGCTACACGACATTGGCGCCATTCGGCCTAAGTCACACTAATCCCTATTAAAGCATTTGCGATCATTAGATGCGTGTTAACCAAGGATCCCATGGTTAATTTTACCGGTTTTATGTTGAAATTAAAACCGATAAAACATTTTACATTTGAACGCATCTTTACCACCGTCGAATGACAGAATGTCAGTCGTACCAACTTTACGTACTTAATTGCATGGCTGGCTGTCATGTCATGTCATAGTGTCACTGTCAGATGACTGTCTACTGACAGATAGATAGTCCGATGAAATTGATTTTTGTCGCAGTATTTTAGTAAATTAATTCAAAATAATTGGTGCTTAAAAGCGTTATTACTCCTGTCTCAATGAACGCATAATACTGTGAGGTTTCGTGTTTTGTGATTCCAACCCACTGCGACTACCCGGCAGGTAATAAAATTATAAATGAATACGACCTTGATATCGGAAGATTACATCTAACTAAACCCATGTCTTATCGTTTAGAATGCAAACAAAACATCTTCGCGGTAGATTATTTAGCTATTTACCCCTTGTAGTTAACATTGGAATCATTTAAATACTATAAAATTATGTAATTTGTATGAAACTATGATTTTCATATTGAAACATCCTACTTATTGGAGTTGAACTGAAGCAGTTAAATTGCTTATCAATCATAAGCCTGTTATATGTATATTCAGCAGACTATTGTTAAATATCTATTATTAAGTATTGAGTCTTATGATTAAGTCATAGACACATACATAAGATACCCTACTTATTATAATGTAAAGTAAATATTTACTATAAAAGAGTTTTAATTAATTTTAAATACAAACATACCTATTGTCTGTAAAACTACCTACTTAAAATAGTGAAAAAATATTGTTTTTGCTATTTATTTGAAATGGTAGAATTATTTTTGAATTAAAATGTTCATAAATTTTCCGTCACTTTGTATTGCTGTCTTATGATTCAGTAAAAGTAACATTAAAATTATGAATAAGATGAAGATAACTCCAGCTTAATGGATCAAATCTTGGCTTGAGACACTCCCCTCCATATAATTTTCACATATTACATAATTTTCCCATTTATCTGTTACAGAATAGCTAATACTGTTTCTAGTAATTTCACTTTAATTCCATATTATAAGATCTGCTTAGCTTTGGAATGAGTTGGCCAGGTGTCTCAACATGTTATTATTCTTTGATTGAAATAAAGTAACAATATTTTTTTTGGATTTTTGAAATTCCGGTTTTTTTGGTACCTTATTAGGGTTCCGGAATTCAATTCAAAAGGAAAAAAACGGAACCCGTATAAGATCACTTGTGTGTCTGTCAGTCCGAAAATACTGGACTGGATTGAGTAGAAATTTGGCACACATATTATTATGTAAGTTATAATAATGTGTGACCGAATCACAATATTTTTTTTTAAATTAATACAGAAAATAGCTCTTTACCTATAGATTACAGGAAAACCAATAAGAAGTCTATGGTATTTAGAGTAACATAGGAAATTAAGGCACTCTCTATATGTAAGTCAGACTCGCACTTGTCCGGTTTTATTAATACTACCAAGTTATTTCACAAGCATAGAATGATGATAAGCAGTTGTTAGTCTCATCTTTATTTTATTACTAGCTGTTCTCCGTGGTTTCACTTGCATTCCCGGGATAAAAAGTAGCCTATAACCTTCGGGGATAATGTAGCTTCCTATTAGTGAAAGAATTTTTCTAATTTGACAAGTAACTCCAGAGATTAGCATGTTCAAACAAACTCTTCAGCTGTATTATTAGTATAGATTAATAATTTATTTTTCATTTCCTTCAGTTAACCATGCCAGGCACAAACCTAATTGTGCCCGTAGTCCTGTGGGGCAAGCACGCACCCACCCACTGCATCTCCTCAATCTACCTCTCCCGGGACCAGAAGACCCTTGTCACTGGTTGCTATGACGGACAGATATGTATATGGCAAGTGGAGCCGGAGACTTTGAAGATGACGCCTAGATGTCTGCTGGTTGGGCATACGGCTGCGGTCACATGCTTATCTCGAGCTTCTATTATTCAGGTAGTTATGAAGCATGCTAAAGAATATTTGTGTTCTTATGTAAAATAATGGCAATGATAGCTCAGTGGTAGTGACGTCGGATACCGAGACGAACGTCTCAGGTTTTAATCCTACAATGAGCTTGAGCTATCAGTGAATAAAACATTGTGAGGAGACCATAGCACAGTGGTAGGGTACTTTGTAGTACCCGCCTGGCTGGCTATCAGCTAACTGAATATCTGCCGCCAAACACGTTCAGGTGTGTTCCGACAGCTGCACTTGAGAGCCAGTTCCCTTCTAGGCTCTGAGTGCTTACCACCATTGACCACATCATCACCTCCACATCAGCCCACATATAGGTCTATTTTCAGAAAAGTAATTATTATGGTTGTAATTGTATGAAATTTGGAAATGTTGAGATGAAAAAACTAAATGCATAATAATAATAAAAAGTAGTTGATATCAAAGGATGTCAAACTTCATTGGAATTGTTATTGGTAACTTTTATTACAAGCTTTTATTTACTTTCACCTGTCCCGTTGTCTGTAATGGAATTTTGCAAGTTAAATTTGACCCACTTTCCGGTTTCCGATTCAGCTGAAATTTTGCATGCACATGTATATCGCGTGACAACGCAATATTATGATGACATGGAGCTGATCTGATACTGGAGCTGGAAGGTGGCCATAGGAACTCCAAAATAAAACGACACAAACCCGTCGTGTTTGGGCTCATTGGAACCGTCTTAACGAGTAGTTGAAGACTGCAAAAAGAAGTACAGTCGGCAATAAAAGCTTGTACCAAAAATGATTTTTTTGACAGAAACTTATTATACACTGAAATCCATTGCATAGTTTTAAAAGATCTAAGCGTACAGAGGGACAGGACAGACGGCAGGAAGCGACAATGTTTTATACTAAGTAGAAAAGATGTTCTATAATTATTGACGATTTCTAGGACAATAACTTCATAGTAAGCTCATCAGAAGCCGGTGAGATGTGCACTTGGGACTTGGTGGATGGAAAGTGCAGGGAGAGTGTCAAACTATCTTTTGTGCACACTAATATTCAGGTGACATTTTCTTTTTATATATAAAACTAGTTGTGGTTTCTCCCGCGTTCCCGAGGGATCTTATGTTTTTCCTTGATAAAAATACGGCTATGTGTTATTCCAGGGTATGATCTATCTATTTGCCAAGTTTCATTCAAATCCGTTGAGTAGTTTTTGCGTGAAAGAGTAACAAACATCCATACAATCATCCTCCCAAACTAAAGCAAAAAAAACATGCATACTCTGTTATCGTTTTGATTTTTAATAAAATCTAGCTGATGCGATATATAAGTCAACTACCTTTTTTTTTTTTAAAAGGACTAAAGTTGGTAGCCTCTGATGGCTACATCAACCTTACCGGACAAATCGGCGAGCTTAGAGGGCTCTCAATTGAGCAACATTTAGGTAACCACGCCTCAGGGCACCCCCGAATGGGGTACGAACCTCGGGCATTACTGGGAAAGAGGGAGGGCTTAGTACGAGTTACGACTAATTGGGGGCGGTCGGATTACTAATGGCAGCTCGGGCCGCTTGAACGGGATGACACTGAGTGGGACGTAGTGTGTTGTGTACTTTTACGAGCTTCGTCAGCTTCGAACTACCTTATTGTTTCAGGCATACCACATGTGCAACAGTGAAGACTTGCGTCTCTTCTGCAATGGTTACTACGCTGAGATACTGATCATGGACCCGTTCTCACTTGAGATACTGTTCGTTTTGAGCTCCAAGATGAATCCCGATTGGATATCCGCTTTGCATGTGAGTTTATTACATGTACTAGTGGTTTTACCCTAATTTTTTGAATGAAAAATGGCCTATAACACTTGGGGATAATGGAGGTTCCTATTAGTGAAAGAATGGAGCTTCCTATTAGAATCGGACCAGTAAATTACCTCCTACATTCAAACTTACAAACATTACCTTTTTATATTATTAGTATATGTAGATTATTGCAGATTACAAACTCAAAAAAACAAAACTCATTACTTATTAGAAACTGGAGCGTTGGAGATCGGAATCTCTTCTCAATTCTACTGTATGTTTTTTTTTCCCATGTTTGTTACGCGATTACTCGGCAATATGTGAAGCGATTTAAAAAAAAAAAATTTAATGAGTGTACTGGTGAGGTGGTCCCATTGTCCAAGTCTCAGGATCAGTTGATGGAAATGGCAATTGATCTGAAATTTAAATTTTAAAAAAAAATTATGTACTAAACATTTTTTTTTTACCTTTACAATATAATAACTTACATTCACACTGTTGCAGGTTTTACGTCCGTCTTCGAGGAAAGACGACGTTGTACTAGCAATATCCATAACTGGAACTGTCAAAGTAAGTACATATTTATATTATCTTACTAGCTATGTTCAGTGGTTTTACTTGAATTTTAGATTTATCTAAATATACGGTGATTTCGAATTAAAAAAAAAATACAATTGAATTTAATAGTTATCCAATCGAAATAAGGTATATATTTCAACCAGCGATGGCTCTAGACAAAACTGCGCCGCGATGCTCCGAGGTCGATCACCAAGCATTTTAATACATACCTTATTTCCATTGCATAACTATTAAATTTATCAATCCTCAGCCGACGGGACGGCAGAGGATTGATAAGTTAAATACCTAGTTACAATATAATTCCGTTTGGCAGGTATGGTCTCTCCTAGGTCATGAAAACAAGCAATCAGAGCCGATATACGAGAATGAATCGAAACAGATCCGCTGTCTGAACGCTTTGTCATTGAACTGCTGCGCGTACAACCAGCGTACTGTCCTCATTGTGTGCGCAAAGTACTGCCAGATATATGACGCAGGTTAGTACGTCTGGAGCATAGGAAATAGAAATAATTAAATTATATTTATTTATGGCACTATCAAATTATAATCATGGGGACTTATACGCCTTCATACATTCTTGGGCCATGAATGTAAAAAAATGCAAGTGGTGTCGATTAATAGCTTATATAATGGTGCCGATTCTGTTGTTTACGAACTTAACTAATATTAGTCAAGTCACCTCTTTTTCATGTTACCCCTATTGAAAAAAGATAGAACATTTTTAATGCTGTCAGTTTAGTCCAAGCCGTCGTTATATACGGGTAAATAGTCGTGACCAATAAAGATCGCGCTTAAATTCACATTGAAATAAGTGATCGGACTAATCTGACAAGACTAAAAAAATCTTGCATCCCTTTCTTATATTTCTTATTATAAAGAGACATAGAGAGATTAAATTTGTTTAGTTTGTAACTAACAGAACCGGGGCCATTATCAAACTATCATTGAAAAATCTGCTTATTTTGGCAATCTGAGAGCAGGGTTATAAGAGATTTAGTAAAATTGAGGTTATGCAATAAGTTGGCGACAATCTATACGAAACGGCTGATGAACTCCATGCTAAGTACTGTTTTGCTAGATAGAGAGATACAAATCTTTGATGGTTTACATCTTGGTTGTTTTTATAGTTAAAAATCATGCGTATTCTGTTTCCAGGTGATTTCTCAGTCCTCTGTTCGATACAAGCGCCATCTGGCGAGCGATGGATGTCGGGGGACTTCCTCGCACCTGACAGGGTACTCGTTTGGTCCACGGAAGGCAAGGGATACATGTACAAGCTGCCCGCCAAGTAAGTTCTACTATTATTTTTGTGGTTGGCTAAGTTTTGTAGAGTGTAAATCGGTTTTGTATGATGTAAAATTGTTGAGATTTTAAGAATAGTACCTGGACCGAGCTAAAGAGCTTTTTTGCTAGAACGATATATCGCCCTCGAAACCCCCAGCTTACTAAATTTCATGAAAATCGTTGGACCTGTTTCCAAGATTCAGATTATATATATTATACAAGAATTGCTCGTTTAAATGGTATTAGATTAGATAGATAGATTAAATTTGGTAACTTGCCAGTATAAACCGGATTGCTAAGGTATCCTGGGACATTTTTCAGACACGGTTATCTGATCCCATATTAAGCTGAGCTTGTACTATGCAAAACCAGATAACTGATATACTACTTTTTTGTCGTTGTAAAGACATTATGTTTGTTATGTAACTCCTTCTAAACGGCTGGACCGATTTTGATGAAATTTCAATGGGAGCCTGGATGGCTTGAAAACAACTGGACCCGGTAGGTGGCGCTGCTATCGGTATACACGTGTTTTCCGGGCCCGTTAGTACTTATATAGATATTTACGCTAGACACAGGACAGACAGACATGTTTATAAATGCATACAAAATGTTTGTCCTGGATAGGAATCGAACCCACGACCCTGCGGTGTGATAAGTGGCCTGTTAATGAATAGTGTCCCGTATTATTATAGAACGCAAGATGTGGGAGCAAATCACAATGCTTTTTTTATTTTGTTATACAGTAGCTCTCCAGGCCTGTTCGACATATCAACGTTTCTTTATCTATACTAATATTATAAAGAGGAAAGATTTGTTTGTTTGTTTGTTTGTTTGTTTGTAATGAATAGGCTCCGAAACTACTGGACCGATTTCAAAAATTCTTTCACCTTTGGAAAGCTACATTATCCCCGAGTAACATAGGCTATATTATATTTAAAAAAAAATTAGGGATCCTTACTAAAACTCCAATAATGTAACATAAGGTGTAAAAAATTGACCTGAAAAATTCCTTACGTCGCGTGCGCTGCGAAAACTATTGATGATAGAACAAAATCATTTACTACGACTTTGCAGAACTCATCATTATCTACAAAAAGTGTCGCGACAGCATATGTCTAAATATTATAGTTATGTCACAGTAAGCAGTTTTTTATTCTAAAATATTAATTTATATATGCCGCCTCTTGAAAAGGCTCTTCATTTGTACCTTGGTATTAATCCTCATCAAAATAAATTACTTTATATTCAAGACGGCTTTAATACCTTTTTATAACTTTTTGAATTATTCAATTCGGACATTTCATTCGGAAGATATCACGAGTTTAAAAATGCAAGTATTAGAAAAAAGTCCCGTGGTTGTCGCTCACCGCGCTCAGCTAGCCAGCATGCGATGTAGGCTCCATGTAAGCGTCACTGGGGTACGGGGGGGGGAGTCAAAGTGTAATCTATATATATAAAAGAAAGTCGTGTTAGTTACTCCACTTATAACTCAAGAACGGCTGAACCGATTTAGCTGAAAATTGGCAGGGAGATAGTTTAGAGCCAGGAGAAGGACATAGGATAGGTAGGGGTAGGTAGGTAGGGTAGGTAGGTAGGGTAGGTAGGTAGGGTAGGTAGGTAGGGTAGGTAGGTAGGGTAGGTAGGTAGGGTAGGTAGGTAGGGTAGGTAGGTAGGGTAGGTAGGTAGGGTAGGTAGGTAGGGTAGGTAGGTAGGGTAGGTAGGGGTAGGTAGGTAGGGTAGGTAGGTAGGGTAGGTAGGGTAGGTAGGGTAGGTAGGTAGGGTAGGTAGGTAGGGTAGGTAGGTAGGTAGGTAGGGTAGGTAGGTAGGTAGGGTAGGTAGGTAGGGTAGGTAGGTAGGTAGGTAGGGTAAGTAGGTAAGGTAGGTAGGGGTAGGTAGTGGCAGGTAGAGGTAGATAGGAGTAGGTAGGGATAGGTTTGTAGGTCCCAGTTTTATTTTTGTTCTCAGGGCAGGACAACGTCTGCCGGGTCAGCTAGTTACTTGTATAAATACAACCGATTTACACTATACTCTGTATAATTTACTGATATAGCTCAAATTAATGTCAGCAGAGACGTTGCTAAGATTCATGACTAATACAAATACTCCTAAATAAAGTTTATGTCCTTATAAAAACGTCTTTGCTGCAAGCTTCTTTAAAAAAATATGGTAAAACTTCAAAATTCACACGAAGATTTGAACGTCACGAAACTGTCACTAAAACCAATTGGCTTATAATAACAGTAAAAGCATGTTTCTAAATATATTTTGATCATTAGATAATCATTGGAGCACAATTCGCCTGTGTTGTTTTTTTTTTTTTAATAAAACGTCTGTCCATAAACTGCGATTAGTTAAGTCTTTGCCAAACAGAACGCGTAGTTAAGGTAGAGGCGTCGATTGGAGCGCGAAATTCAAATTTTATCACGTTTTTTGCAAATTGCAGCTCAATTATAGGTCGTAAGTTATCAACATGTTATTTGCGAGAAGAATGGCAGTATATTTACTGATTAATAACAAAAAAAATTATCAACATATTCCTCCAAGGTATATTAGTAACATTTTCATGAAACGTGATAAAATTTGAATTTCGCGCTCCAACCGCAGGTTTACCCTTAAGCGTCGCGTTTTAACGCGCGCTCTTTTGTACTGCAAGCGCCGGAGCTCTGTTTGACAATACTCTACATACAACACAATTCGGCGCTATAGCGCGGCGTCAAGCTAGCGCTGTAAAGCGTACGGTCGGCCAAGAAAGTGTCGTGCTAGTTTTAATTTAGTTTCCAAGTCATCGAAAATTACGAGGTTCAAACTAAGAACAGCTGTCACGTAACAAACAGGGGGTCTAAAAAGGAAACACGAGCAATGTTGCTATGCAATTCATTAATCGAATTTACAGCAGAGCCAATGTTTTGTATACTTAGTTCCAATATGTTTTGGTGAAAATGTTCACAAATTACATTATAATCTGCTATAAATTCCAGAAATGAATTCCGTTAGCAATATTGCTCGAGCGGCCGTTTTAGCCACTCTATAAACAAAATGCAAGCGAAACTTATCATTATCGCCTATGAATCTGCAAGCGACATCCAACCTTAGGGTGGTACACCACTTTCTTGGCCGATCGTACTAAGCGTCGTGTTTTAACTCTTTTGTACTGGTATCGCCGGAGCTCTGTTTGACAATACACTACAGTCATAAAACAACACAATTCGGCGCTATATATATATACATATATATTGTGGCTAGCGCTCTAACGCGCACTAGGTACGCGTTCTGTTTGGCGAAGCCTTATTTGAATAGCCTCTAAATTATTACTGCGTTTTTTTTCAAGTTATATGTAAAATATCTAATAAGTATTTAGTTTATGGACACTTAAAAATATATAAATAAATTTAGTTTAAACTGAGGAATTTAGCTTTTTAATTCTTAATCGTAATCGTAATGGTTTTTTAATATAAAATAACTTAATATCAATTAAATTATTAAAAAGGTCATATTATGTCGAATAAGACGGACACTTATTCCAAAATATTATACATATTATTAAATTGGGAAAGCATTTCCAACAATATTATTAACTTTTTATTTTAAGTTTTCATGACCTTAAATAATGTATTGCGTATTTTTACGTTATCCTATCCCCAGTAAAAAAAAATGGCTAAATATATAATGATAAATTTTTGTTATAGCAAACTGCGTGGACGGGCTATAAGTAGGTTAGCACACGTTTGTCTGTCTGTTTTTATGTATATGTAGTTTTATATAGTTTTTTTGCTTGCACATTTTATTAAGCTTGCTTTTTAATTTGTTGATTTTTTGTATGAAAATTAATTTACAGGTACAGTCACATGCGTAAATATATTACCATGAACAGTATGGCAATATTGGCCACAATTCTTTTGTTTACAAACTAAACTAATTTATTTTTACTATATCTCTTTCTAACAAATAACACTAGAAAGGGATAAGAGTCATATATTCAGTCAAATTAGTCCGATTGATTGATTCAACGTGAATTGAGCCGATTTTGACCAATAGTCACGACAACCCGTAAATAATACTGGCATACACTAATTTGGTAGTTTTAAATATCTTCTATCCTTTTTCAATTACATTTGTAAGAAAGAGAGGTGATCAAAAGTACCTTTATTTGTAAACAACAGGATCGCTACCGATATCTGATTTCAGGATTAATTCATAATTTTTTGTTCTCTGATTTAAAAAAAAAACATGTTTAATGCATGATTTTTTTTGAAGAAAGTATTTCTTATGTTACAGTCACGGTTATTAATGTATGTTTCATGAAATCATATTATTGGCCAATTGTCCGTCATAATATAATTATGGCGACTGTACATGGATTTTCAATATTCATTTGAATAGTTTAGCTTAACTTTCAAGTTTGAAATTCGTTAATGCAATGCGACCACCACAAAAATGCCAATAAATATTATTTGCGTTTCAAAGTTGGGTCCTTAATAAAAGTATTTTCATCACTGAAAGTTTAGCTAAAGTATTAAAAATGAATCTGTATTTAGCATAGTGATATCTTATGGTAGGTATCTTCAAGATATAGTATATTAGTTTAGACCTAGCTAGCTTTCAAATTTGACAAATCAAAATAGACCTATAGTACCTAAAGTTAGCGTTGTATTTCAAAATACACCACGCCCGCGACTTCATCCACACTCTTTTCAAATACTGTGCATATATGTCCCGATTACATGTCTACCCTAAACTACTGGCGCCGCTATGAATATGATAATTTTAAGGCGATGATAGCTCAGAGGTAATCGTATGCCGTTACGAAGGTCGCGGGGTAGAATTTTACAATAAACTTGAGCTTTCCGTGAAGGAAAAAACATGGGATACGCCACTGATTAAACTATACCTCTAATATCTTCTCCTAACTTTGCGAGATAGTCGAAGTATAGATATAGTTTAATACGTTAATAATGTAGTTAGTGGTCCTGATTCTGTTGTTTACAAATTAAACTAATATTAGTCACGTCACCTCTCTTTCATATAAGCCTTATTGAAAAAAGATTGCAACATTTTTTGTGCTGTCAGATTAGTCCATGTCATCGTAATGTATGGGTAAATAGTCGTACCAATATTAAATTCACGTTGAATTATAAAAGGACTAATCTGACAGGACTAAAATATATTTCATCCCTTTCATAAATTGTTTGTTAGAAAGAGATATAGTGACATTAAATATGTTTAGTTTGTAATGAACAGAATCGAGGTAATATTAATAATTTTTGTTGAGTAAAATATATAGAGTAAAACTAATCGTTAAATAAAATAAGTATGTTTTATTTGCGAAAAGCACTTTCATGAATAATCCATCTTATAATTTATTTTATTTTATAGTTACGTAAATTGTGATGTTATTGGTTCAGTAATAGAGTTGAAATTCATAAACTAAACTAGCATGAGAGTTTTTTTTCCTTAAGCGTCTCTTTTGGGGTCTATATGGGCTGTCTGTACGACCATCAAAACGTGCCGCTATTTAGGGAATAGAAAACCGATTATGAGTTTCCGTTTTCGGAAAAAAAAAAACTAGAATTGTATACTAGGAACAAGAGAGCAGGAGAGATATTTTTTAACTCTTACACTTAAAACCGTTTTACAAAACCGATTATACTACCGTCCTTAACGGCGAGGACCGCCGCGACGTCCACCGGGGGGGGGGGGGTGCCCAGGCGTGGTTACCTAAATGGTAGGTAGATAGGAACAAAAATTAAAACATCTACAATATAAAATTGAGTTTTTCTATTATAAAAGAATTCAAAATCAAAACTCTTAGTTTAGGCCCTAATAAGGCACTTATGAATGTCAAAAGTTACAGTTTTACAATAGACTCTACTACCGGTTCGGAATACACTTGAACTGAGAAGACTCCGGCAAGAAACTCAGCAAGGCTTTCTTTTTTTGGTGGATCTTTTTTTTTTTAATTTATTTAATTACAGTTTTAAATATACATAAACTTCATACAATTATCACTTGTGGCGGGGGCTGCAAGTGCAGAGAGAAGCTACTACAACCATGTATTCTTGTCTTCTATGTAATGAGCCACCTTATAATAGGCCTTGTCGATCAACTTATGTTTAACATACTCTTTGAATTTATTATAAGACATCTTAGTTACTTTAACTGAAACAGAAAACAACAAGAAAGACTTTTTGAATGATAGAATCGACTCACTGTGACCCTCTTTAGTTTCTTCGGCGCATCAGGGCGCCGCGACTCCGGGAACCCCTGGTATAATTATTAAAACTTTTGCTCTTACCAATAACTTCACAATTTACCAATATAAATGGCTATCAGTACAAAACATTTGACACAAGTGATTCCTTGACACACTTTTCAAGCCCTATATAATATGTGTACCTAGCATACAATATATTTGTTACTGTATTTCAATCTTTATTGGGTTGAATATTCTTTAAAAAAATCATGAGGGTCGGTTGCATAAAGCGCGGTCATAGTAAGGTTATAGTTAACTTTAACCGCCGAAAGAAAGCAAACTGGGTTGCTCGTGTCACTTTAACTAAAATTTTAACCGTACCTAACAAAAAACCGACCGAGGGAGATCGGTCATCGTCAAAGTTAACCCTACGGTCAAAGCCTGGTAAATGCTTATAGTTAGGTTAAAGTTAACGTTGACTATAACATTAACTGAAAGTATGAGCAACCGCCCCTAAGTGTCGCTGAATACTTGAGGTAGTTAAATTCATGTAACATGTATCTCGTACCACAGTTTTGTCGAATGCGAATAAAAATATAATATATTTGAATATTCCAGCTCAGTACCAGATCATAAAGGCTTTCACGGACCCACTGTCGAGCATGACAGTCCAGTGCTGTTCGGTATTCTAGCTCACCCAGATAATAAGGTTAGTAATCTACAATAAAAATAAAAAATAATTGTTTGTATGTTGGAGGTTTTGTAAAACTGATCCGAATCTGATATATCTATATATCCTACTTCCAACTAGTATGATGGATGGATGGATTTGTATGAAATTTGGATCACATACAGTTTATAACCTGGATTAACACATAGGATACTTTTTATCCCGGGAAAAGATAAGATCCCTCGGGAACGCGGGTGAAACCGCGGGGCGGAAGCTAGTGTGTTAATATTTATGACATTTCTGTCAACAGCTCCTGTCATGCCCCCCCTCAATGCGTTTCGTGATAACGTCAGTGGGGGGCAAGCAGAGACGTTTGTTATTGCGCGGAGACTCGGCTGGGGTCGTATCTGCTTGGAACGTTGACAATGCCGCCACACCAATCATGAACCAAGTGCCGCGTGAGTGTCAATACAATAAAATTCAAAACTCATTAGATCTTTTTTTTAACTATGTATAGGTCTGTGTTTGACCACAATCTCACCGTGGTCAGTGATGATGTGGCCGATGATGGCGAGCACACAAAGCCTAGAAAGGAACTGGCTCTCAAGTGCAGCTGTCGGAACACACCGGAAGGTGCTTGGCGACAGATTTTCAACTTGAGGATGGTAGCCAGCCAGGCGGGTACTACAAAGTACCCTACCACCGTGCTATGGTTTCCTCACGATGTTTTCCTTCACCGATAGTTCAAGTTCATTGTACGATTCGAACCCACGACCTTCGTCTCGGCATCCGACGTCACTACCACTGAGCTATCATCGCCTTCAAGTTTATTTGTTCAGTTTAGGCCCTGATAAGGCACTTATGAATGTCGATAGTTACAATCATTACAATAGACTCTACCACCGGCTCCACATACACTTGAACTGAGAACACTCCGGCTACAAACTCAGCAAGGCTTCTTTTTTGTGGATCTTTTTACTAATTTACATTAATGTTATATCCGTTAATAATATTTCACTATTATGTTGGCAGCGCACGCGCCGATCGTGATGACAAGCTTAGACATGGCGTGGGCGGAAATGAACCCCAGTCCCGTCGGTATATTGGATCAACTGCACGTGCCTGAGGAATCAGGTAATAATTCTAATAGCCAGGGATAAAACCTGGATATCGCCTATATTCTTGATCCAATAAGGATGGTCAGGCTATTAATAGGTACTGACTATTATTTCTGGGTTGTTTTTAACCTCATTCTCACGGTGGTAGGTGATGTGGCCGACGGTGGTAAACACACAAAGCTTAAAATGTCTACTTTAATCTTTAATGGTGCCGATTCTATTGTTTACGAACTAAACAAATTTAATCTCAGTATATCTCTTTCTAATAAGAAATATAAGAAAGGGATGCACGATATTTTAGTCCTGTCAGATTAGTCCGATCACATATTTCAACGTGAATTTAAGCGCGACCTTTATTGGTCACGACTATTTACCCGTATATTACGACGGCATGGACTAAACTGACAGCATTAAAAATGTACTTTTTTTCAATAAGGTTAACATGAAAGAGAGGTGACTTGACTAATATTAGTTATGTTCGTAAACAACAGAATCGGCACCATTATCTATCTTAAATAAGTTTGCTTTGTAAATAACAGAATCGGGGTCAATGTAATAGACAGTAAAAATGATCATGCAATATTTTTTATGCCCAAAAGTTTATTTTTAAGGTTTCATTTAAAATTGAACCGTATTTGTTGTAGAAGTAAAGTTGACATCGTCGATATACTTGCTGGCTGCGAACCGGCTGGTGGTTGGCCGTGAAGACGGGACCATTGTGATAGTGAACGCGACTCACACTGTGCAGCTGCAGTTACTGCATGGAAGCCATCAGCAGTTAGATGGTAAATTAAATAGAATAAATATCCTGGGACATTGTTCACACACGGTTATCTGATCCCAAACTAAGCAGAGTTTATACTATGGACAACCAGATAACTGATATACTACTAATATTAAAAAGGCGAAAGTTTGTGAGTATGTATGTATCTTTGTTGCTCTTTCACGCAAAAACTACTGAACGGATTTGAATGAAACTTGGCACATAGATAGATCATACCCTGGAATAACATATAGGATACTTTTTATCCCGGGAAAACATGTGATACCTCGGGAACGCAGGTGAAATAAAATAAATATTCTTCACACACGGTCATCTGATCCCAAACTAAGCAGAGCTAGTACTATGGACAACCAGATAACTGATATACTGCATATACATTTTTTTTTTTGTAAATCCATATTTATTATAAATAACTAGCTGTTCTCGTGGTTCCACTCGCGTTCCCGGGACAAAAAGTAGCCTATGACCTTCGGGGATAATGTAGTTTCCTATTAGTGAAAGAATTTTTCAAATCGGTTCAGTAGTTTCGGAGCCTATTCAATGCAAACAAAGAAATAAACAAAGTAGTTTAATATACAGGGTGAATTTTTGTGGTAGTGGTAGACCAAATCCTAAAGTATAAGGAATAGTGAAAAATGCTGAAAGGAGTCTTTATCATTATAAGCGACACTATGAGATGGAGCAATAATACAGGCTGTGTTTTTTTTTTCAAAAGCAATGAGTTCGATTCCCTGCAAGACAAATATTTTTTTTCAAAGTCCAAGTATACAGTTTTAGTTTTTATCAAAAATCGGCCCCGAGACTCCTTTCAGCATTTTTCGCTATTCCCTATACTTTAGGATTTGGCCTACCACGCCCACTTAAAAAATCATCCTGTATACTAATAAACAAAGTATAGATAATTACAGGCGTGCTTATAGTTAAACACTTATTAATTGACAGATTGGCCTCCACATCAACTGCTGCTCGGACACAACGGCAGAGTGAACTGTCTTCTATATCCTCATCATGTCCATCAGAGGTTAGTTTAGTGATGTCTATCTATATCTAAGAAATAGATACCTCGAGAAAATAGAATCTGTTTTTATTTTTTTCCTATCTTCAAAAATGGCTGCGATATTAAATGTTAAAGTACGGCCTTCGCGGCAAAATGGGCGCCGGGCGGTAGCGTGACGTCACGTCACGTTGCCAGCTGCGAGTCGTCAAATTGTATGAACGTAAACATTCCACATCGCCAGCAATAGGGTAGTTGACTGACTTATCAAATCAGCTACTTTTTAATAAATGTCAAAACGATGGTTTATATGGAATTTTGTATGAAATATTACATTATGACGTCATAGTTTTACAGCATCAAATCAACTACTCTTAGTAGTTCCATTGGTAATTAAAAATCATAAAAAGCATTAAATGTACAACATATTTGATATTTCCACGTGTTTTTAGATGTTTTATGCATTGGTTAGTGTTTGGTCATTTATTTTTGACACTGTCAACTACCCTATTATGATTCGCAGCGTGATGACGTCACGCTGTGAGTGTAGGAGTAGCGCAGTTTCGTGCGAAGGAATGCAAAATTTAAAAAAGCGGCCCGATTTTGATGAAGCAAAAATATTATTTGCATTCGTACGAACATTAAACCCCCACTCTTGAACTTTGATGCGCCTTATCTTTGTATTCTTTTATTGATTTGATAAAATAAAAAATACGTATCCAATATTTTTTGATAACCTAACTGACGGACTAAACGGAATTAATTATTTTTTACCCAGTCGCATCATCCCTATTATTCAATATATTTTTCAGGTATGACAAGTCTCACCTAGTGTCAGGCGGTATAGACTTCGGTGTTTGTCTATGGGATTTGTTTAGCGGAGCACTGTTGCATCGGTTCTGCGTACACGCAGGCGAAATTACGCAGCTCATTGTGCCGCCCCATAATTGTAGTGTGAGTTTTAAACTATTTTTTAACCCTTGACGAAAATTTGTAGTGTGTATCTGTATGTCGGATGAAACGATTTTGATTCTGTTTATTTCGTTAGAAAGGTCTCTTAAATCGAGAGCGTACTTAGCTGTTTCAAGAAAATCCGCTCAGTCTTTTGAAGATCATCACCCCATCTTATGTCGGGGGTTTCTTAAAATTTTTAATTTTTAAACATTTTTAATGCTGTCAGTTTAATCCACCGCCTTAATGTACGGGTAAATAGTCATGACCAATAAAGATCGCGCTTAAATTCACGTTGAAATGTGTGATCGGATTAAACTGACAGGACTAAAATATCTTGCATCCCTTTCTTATATTTACTATTAGAAAGAGATATAGTGAGATTAAATTTATTTAGTTCGTAAACAACAGAATCGGCACCATTGTCATGTTTAATAAAAAATTTAAAAAAAATAGAATAAGATCTTGGATTATCCCCCCCCCCCATATTTAGTAATATTTCCCATGTTTTGTTTCAGCCTCGCATTCAGAAATGCATTTGCTCCGTGGCATCAGATCATAGCGTCACTCTTCTAAGTAAGTTATTACATACTAGCTCTCGCCCCGCGGTTTAGCCTATATCCTTCTCCATATAATAAGCTTGCATGCAAAAATTCATCGCGGTTGCTTCAGTCGTTTAGGCGTGAAAATGTAACAAACAAAAACCCACTTTCGCATTTATTATACAAGCTGATCAACGCGGTTTCACTCGTGTTCTTAGGATAAGAAGTAGCCCATGTCCTTCTCCGTATTATAGACTATATGCGTGCCAAATTACATCATAATCGGTTCAGCGGTTTAGGTGTGAAAAGGTAACAGACAAATAGTTACTTTCGCAATATGGATTTTTGTTATAATTTATCAGCAGTGATCAGTGATCTCTATGCTATGGATGGGCTAAGTATAAAAGTACTTTCTTTCTGCCCCGCGGTTTCACCCGCGTTCCCGAGGGATAAAAAGTAGCCTATGTGTTAAATGGTGTCAGTTATTGCTATCAAAGTAAAAAAAAAACCGGATAAGTGCGAGTCTGACTCGTGCACCGAGGGTTCCGTAATTTCCTATGTTCCATTAAATACCACAGCCTTCTTATAGGTTTTCCTGTAATCTATAGGTGAAGAACTATTTTCTGTTTCTATTTATTTATTTTTTCAAAATTTTTGGTTTGGTAGTTTCGGAGATGAATTCATTGGAATGGTAATTTTTTTGTTTGGGTCACCGACTTACATATGTGTACCTTTCATCTCAGCCCAGTCCAGTATTTTCGGATAGACGCATGAGTGATCCTATAAGGGTTCCGTTTTTTTTCTTCTGAATTCCGGAACCATGCACCTACCGGTGTATTCCGGCAATTGCACTTGAGAGCCAGTTTGCCTTCTCGGTATTGTAACAGGTCAGCAACACATTGGCAATATCTCTGGTATTGCAAATGGCCATAGGCGACGGTAACCATTTACCATCAAGTGGGCCGTACGCTTGCTTGCTACTTTAGTAGTAAAAAAAAACCATAAAAAACATATATGTATAGATTATTGTTCCCAACAGGTCTATCGGAGCGCAAATGCGTGACCCTAGCATCTCGTCATCTGTTCCCTGTGGTCACTATAAAATGGCGGCCGGCAGACGACTTCATAGTGGTCGGGTGTAGCGACGGAACCGTGCTAGTCTGGCAGATGGAGACCGGCCATTTGGACAGAGTGTTACATGGTATGCCGTATTTACATTATACCGTTACGTTGAGACTGCTTTATACCTGAGAAAGGGATGGGAATACCTCCTGTACTGTCCTGTCCTGTAGTCTGGCACTCCGTGAATACCTTTCTTCTGGTCTTAACCAGTGCCAGAGACCCAATAAATAATGATAACAAGATTACTAACAATAATATTGCACTTAGTGTTTTTTTTTTGCAAACAATTTATGTACTGTAACACTATATTTAAAGATGAATTGGAAAGCGCTATTTGGAAAATTAACAACACATAATTTTTTGATAATACCTGGGTCGTTCTTCTTTTCTACCGACCAAAAACAAACCAAAAACACAGAAAAACGTTTCACTGTCGCGACAGTGAAACGTTTTTCTGTGTTTTTGGTTTTTGAACTATCCATAATTGTGGTTTCTTGCATTTGTATTTTCATATTAGGACTCATTAAAGTTTCCTTTCCGGCTAATACCAAAAAATTCTTTTTTAATGTTGGTTTTTTTGAATGGCTTTGATAAGAAAATTTTATTTTACTTTTAAGAGCTGTGGATTTTTTAATAAATAAATAAAAAATAATAATAGATTACAAATATAAATAGCCCGAAGAATTGCCCAACTTAAGTGGCAGTGGGCGGGGCACATCGCTCGTAGAACTGACGGCCGCTGGGGCAGAAAGGTTCTCGAGTGGCGACCACGAACCGGAAGACGCAGCGTGGGCAGGCCCCCCACAAGGTGGACCGATGATCTTGTGAGGGTCGCGGGAAACCGCTGGATGCGGGTAGCGCAAGACCGGCCATCGTGGAGATCCTTGGGGGAGGCCTTTGTCCAGCAGTGGACGTCTTTCGGCTGATATGATGATGATTATGTATTTATAAAGTACTAAGGCTCATGTTCCCTCTTTCCACCAGGTATGATAGCGGAGGAAGTGCTGGCGGCCTGCGATGAGACTTTAGCTGATGACCTCGGCGGTTCACTGTCTGCTGGATCTGGTGATGGACTGGCCAATCCGGCCGTTCACTTCTTTAGGTATGTAATGTGTAGACCAGATTATATGCATTTAGACAAGCCAGTGGGCGCAGTTGGTTAAGACACTACCTGTAGCGCCGCTGGTCCTGGGTTCGATTCCCATCCAGGACAAACATTTGTGTGCATGAACATGTCTGTTTGTCCTGAGTCTGGGTGTATCTATAAAAGTATGTATTTACAAAAAAAAAAAAGTAGTATATGTAGTATATCTGTTATCTGGTTTCCATAGTACAAGCTCTGCTTAGTTTGGGATCAGTTAACCATGTGTGAAGAATGTCCCAGGATATTTTATTTATTTATTTGCATATGTAATTGCATATTTACCCTATTCTCAGCGGTCGTTGCATATTTTATGTAAGATCTAGTAATTATGCATATTTTCGCCATATCTATACTAAAGCTGAAGAGTTTGTTTGTTTGAACGCGCTAATCCGGAGTTACAAATTCTTTCACTAATAGGAAGCTACATTATCCTCGAAGGTTATATGCTATTTTTTATCCCGGGAACGCGAGTGGAACCGCGGGGAACAGTTAGTTTAATATATTTATCGATAGGTTATGTACCCTACTGATTATTATAAAAAAGAAACTATCAAAGATTTCGCTCATATACATTTAAAAATAAATAACGATACTGACTACCCTGGAACATATACGACTGAAATGTTTTCTTCTGTCGAGTATGTGAGAAAAATAATGAGTACACAAAAATGTTTCAAATAGACCGACATATCAAGATTTTTTTTTTAAACTTATCACGTATTTCTTCTATTAGTTTTCTAAAACTTATCATGTAATATGGCATTTTTTTACGCTGGTGAAACCGCGGGGCGGAAAGCTAGTATCAGATAAGACTAGGTAGATGATGTGTCTGGGTGTATTTAGGGGTCTACGTCACCGCAATCTGACGGCGATGCGAGCGGCCACGCAGCGCGGGCTGGCGGCCTTGCAGCACTCCGGCGGCGGCGCGTCGGCCGGCCCGCTCGCTGAGCCCGCCCGCGCCCGCCGCGCTCAGCTCACCGTGCAGGGGTTCCGCTCCAACCCCGCTGGTCAGTATGCCACATACCCATACTAAAAACAACTTTAAAACAAGTTTCCGTCAAAAATTTCATTTTTAGTACTTCATCATGTCAGCTGAAGGACTTCCACTGCTTGACAAAAGCCTCTCCCAAGGATCTCCACGATGAAGCTATCCGCATCCAGCGGTTTCCCGCGACCCTCACAAGATCACCGGTCCATCTCGTGGGGGGCCTGCCCACGCTGCGACTTCCGGTTCGTGGTCGCCACTCGAGAACCCTTCTGCCACTGCAGCACCTTATGCGGTTGTACTAGGAGCTATTTTGCAACAAAATAGTGTAGCTTGATCTGTGGCCGTGTGTACAAGCTTTTATTGTCGACTGTACTTTTTTTTGCACAGTCTTCAACTACTCGTTAAGACGGTTCCAATGAGCCCAAACTTGATGGGGTTATGTGGTTTTATTACGGAGTTTCTATGGCAACCTTCCAGCTCCATCATCAGATCAGCTCCCCGTCATCATAATATTGCATTGTCACGCGATTTGCATATTTGTGCAAAATTACAGCTCAATTGGAAACCGGAAAGTGGGTCAAATTTTATTTGCAAAATTCCATTACAGACAACGGGACAGGTGAAAGTAAATACAAGCTGGTAATTAAATAGAACCGCCTTCAAAACCACTAAAAAGTATAAAATAACAACGTAGAAACCATTGACGTATATTACTACGTATAGAGAAGATGCCATAAATAACTACTATGTTCCGTTCAACTGCAGCCATCCGGCCGCACTTCACTTAATTGTAAAATAAATAAAGTTAAAAGAAAAATAAGGACAACTTTTTTTTTTCAGACCATAACACCATATTTAAAAAACCATACATAATATTTTAATGTTCTATGTCTATTGTCAATAGATCCAGAAAGTCACATCCTGTTCTTCGACATTGAAGGCCTGATCGTAGAGCTGCTGAGTGAGGAGTACTCGGCCATGAGCCCCGCCAGCTTGGAGGTAATATCCTGGGACATCGTTCATACAGGGTTATCTGATTCCAAACTAAGCAGAGCTTGTACTATGGTCATCCAGATTTCTGATATACTACTTTCCTTTTGTAAATACATACTTACTAGTTTTCGCCCCGCGGTTATTTTATGTTTTACCCGGAATAAATAATGATCTATATGTTATTCCAGGGTATGATCTATCTATGTGCGAAGTTTCATCCAAATCCGTTTAGTAGTTTTTGCGTAAAAGAGTGACGGATATCTTTACATCCATGCAAATTTTCACATTCCGCCCCGCGGCTTCACCCGCATTCCCGAGGGATGAAAAGTACCCTAAGTGTTAATCCAGTGTCAGCTACCTCCATGCCAAATTTCATCAAAATAGGAAGTATTACTGCAATGTTTTGCCACCAGAGTGCAGCACTAGCACAAACAGTAAGCAGTTTCTTCAGATGATCCATTTTGAATGGCCGTAGGATGCCATTATACCTAATAGTCTTCACGCAATAGTGTTGAAATACCATGCGTTATGGCACGCCATGGCGGTTTGTTTACTGTATGTGCTAGTGGCGCCATCTGCGCACAGCTTTGCGTAATGTTCCCTTTTGGTCCAGCCGTTTGAGCGTGTAGAAGTAACAAACATACTCACAAACTTTCGCATTTATAATGCTATGGTTTCCTCACGATTTTTTCCTTCACCGGAATCTCAAGCTCTTTGTAAGATTCATCCCCGCGAGCTTCGTCTCGGCATTCGACGTCACTACCACTGAGCTATCATCGCCTTAATTTTGTAGCATTTGATTTGTATTCCAACAGGCAGCTGGATTGATTACGAGTGAATACATGAAGGTGGCAGCACTTACGCAGTCAGCCAGCCCTGATGCCACAAGACGAATATCAGGTGATTACACACTGACAATAGGGACAGAAAAAAAAATAATTAATTCTGTTTAGTTCGTCAGATAGGTTATCAAAAAATATTGGATACATATTTTTTATTGTATCGAATCACTACATAGTATAAAACAAAGTCGCTTTCCGCTGTCTGTCTGTCCCTATGTATGCTTAGATCTTTAAAACTACGCAAAGGATTTCGACGCGGTTTTTATTAATATATAGTGTAAATCAAGAAGGTTTATATGTATATATATGCATATTATAGTACAGAAAAGCCGAGAAATTCAATAATTTGTACACCCGTGCGAAGCTGGGGCGGGTCGCTAGTCAATAATAAATTACAAAGATAAGTCGCATCAAAGTTCAGAGGGCCTACTCCGAAAAACGATACACGATAGTCATCTAGGGAGCTAGTGACGTCATCTCTCTGCAAAAAGTGTACAAAGAAGTGACGTCATGCGAAATTTTAACGCACAGTGCGTTAAATCTTCGTTATTTTTTGTTTTCGGAGCTAAAGTGAAAAACAAAATGCGTCTAATATTTTTTTGGTAATCTAACTGACTGATAACTATTCAATATTCCTTTTGCCAAACGAGTAAAAACCAAATTTGAGTAATGTATTTTTTACGCATGCTTAACACAAACGGATAGATTTCTTCGGTCGTGTGAAAGATAAGGCTGGCGATATGGAGCGTATATTGAAGGAAAAGGATAAACATGGTTTGTATTATTATTAAAAAAATACTGTCTTCTTATACGTCTTTTTAGGGATCCGTACGGCCAATGAAATAATAGAACTACTATGGGAATACTCTTGTACCTATCTGTCTGTATTTTTGAATGTCTGTAGAATATACTGAACAGATGCTATATTATTTTTAGACCTCGTAATTATAATAACAATATCTTGGGACAGTTCACACACGGTTATCTCATCCCAAACTAAGCAGAGCTTGTACTATGGTAACCAGATATGCATTTACAAAAAAACAAATGTAACATATTTATTTAGATAATTACACTCGGACTCAGGACAAACAGACATGTTCATGCTCATAAATGTTTGTCCTGGATGGGAATCGAACCCACGACCTGTGGCGTGATAGGTAGTCTCAACCAACCGTGCCAACTGGCCAGCCTAGCCTGGCCATTTTTTATAAAAAAATCTATATTCTCCAACTCCAATAGTTTGGAGCCCCAGCAATGGGACACTAAACTAACATTATTTATGTATGCGCAGGTATATTGGCGAAAATGAAAGAGGGTGCAGAAACGATGCAGACCAAGTTACAGGCAAAAGCCGATCAGCTTAAAGGCAACCTAGAGCATAAAGGTAAGTGGCTTTAATATAGTGAAATGTACTATGTTTCCGTGTTTTCAGAGTTGAAAATCGAATTGCAATGTTTTATGGACGACTTACGGATTTGTTTTATACGTAGGGTGATGTGAAATGTACTCTATACCTTTATTATCAGAGTTTAAACTAAAAATACAATCAAGTTATACCTCTTTGTTTATACCTATAGGTACCAATTTATCAAATGTAACGTCGTTCCAACTTCTCTGAAAAACTTTTATGCCTCACATTTTCTGTTCGGAGATCCGAAGGTGACCGACTATAATAATATTTCCGAATATACACAAAAAAAAACATAAAAATCGGAATAGAATAGAATTTTATTGTCAATGTAGTTACAAATACAAATATCTACAGAACAGAGTCTACCTATATCAGGCATACAATAAGTATAGGAAGCGTATGTCTCAGTAAAATATACTACAATACAATTCAACAAAGTAATCATTATTAGTACATTTCATTTTCATTCACATTTAAAGAGATAACAAATTTAACATGTCAAATAAAAATAAAATCAATTAAAATTTATACAATTAAGTCAATATTTATTATAAAAAATTCATTCAAATTATAAAACACATTTTGGATTAACCATTTTTTTAAACAATTCTTAAATTTAATGTTTGGTAAATCCTTTAAATAAATTGCCAAATGGTTATATACACGTATTGCTGTAGTCAGAGTACTCTTGGCATAAATCATCGGTCTAGCCGTTTCGGAGGCGTTTGGTGACAAACATTGTGACAGAGAATTTTATATATTAGATATAGATTTTATTATGGGACCAATGGGTCTGAAATCGCAAAAAGCCAATTTTTTCATAAATTTCATTGTGCAATTTTGATGTGCAATGAAAAAAAAATTTTTTCCTGTTTTTATAGTTGCTCCCATAGTACAAGTCGTTCGTATAAGTCCTGACTCCTTAAGGTGGAGGCTTCGGTTGGGGCGTTAAATTCAAATTTTATTACGATTTTGCTAATTGCAGCTCAGTTATAGGTCGTAAGTTATCAACATGTTATTTGCGAGAAGAATGGTATATTTACTGATTAATAACAAAATAAATCATCAACATATTCCTCCAAGGTATATTACTGACATATAATATATAGGTACATATAATTTCATGGAAATGTTACTAATTGAAGCTTGGAGGAATGTGTTGATGATTTCTTTTGTTATTAATCAGTAAATATACAAACTGCAATTAGCAAAAAACGTGATAAAATTTTAATCTAACGCTCCAACCGAAGGTTTACCCTTAAAGCACAGGAGATGTACAAATAACCGGTATCAGCAAACGTCTTTATTTACGGTCGGGTAATGATAACACGGCAAAATAATGATCTCATTACATTATTCCTAAAGGTGCACGCATAAAAAGTTGACCTTCTTATATGCCTCAATTAATGTAGCGAGGAACTTACAATAAATGTCATAAGTATACCTTGTCATTTTGACATGTCTAAATGTCAAATTGACTGCATTTTTCGTGATAGCTCTTTATAATAGCTTGATTTTTTTGAACTATGCTGTTGACTACAATCTCACCGTGGTCGGTGATGATGTGGCCGGGAACTGGCTCTCAAGTGCAGCTGTCGGAACAAACCGGGAGGTGCTTGGCGACAGATTTTTTCAACTTGAGGGTGGTAGCCAGCTAGGCGGGTACTACAAAGTACCCTATCACCATGCTATGGTTTCCCTCAACGACAGCTCAAGCTCATTGTAGGATTCGATCCCTCGACCTTCGTCTCGGCATTCGACGTCACTACCACTGAGCTATCATATCCTTGAAATGAGTTACTTATTATTATCCCCAGGATAAGCTAATGCATATAAAATAGATTGAATGAAAAAAAAATACCTTACGTGATTCTAGCCAAAGTAATATCGGTCTAAGGTCGATGTTCACCTACCAGGTTTTCTAGTCGGGTTACATGGACCTAAATGTATTTTGAGCCAGTGGTAGTAATTTGAAACGTTCATATGTAACCAGGGCAAAGTATGAATAAATATGTTTTGAGATAGAAAATTATTGTCATCGAATCTGACAAAATAATTTTCCCAGGCATATTAATTAGGCAAGCCTAAAGTCTAGAATTACGGGAACCTGAACTACGTCTCTCTGTAACCTTGTTATTAATATTATATTAAGTTTAACAAGCGATTTTCGACCTTATACCATTTACATGGGTCTAGTTATTTGATACAGTTTTATGAGCATTAAAACCGGTATGACCGTTTTTACTTGTTTTGCTATTTATGTTTTTATTGAAAAACTGTTTTTTATGTGTTTACTTACCGTTTAAGATATTTGCAATTTAACCAAGTTTATGTTTGTGTGTGTGCTTAAATTTACGATAGCGTCACTTGATGAAGTTTATTAAAAAGTTTTTTTTAAGCAGTTTACCTCTACTTTAAAGATTATTTAAAATGAAAAAATATATGTATGACATTCTCAAGACCTTTATGCAGCCTTTGACGGGACTCTAAACATATTTGGATATTTCTTTTTTATTCAACAAAGTCGGTAAACAAGCATACGGCCCGCCTGATGGTAAGCGGTTACCGTAGCCTATGGTCGCTAGCGACACCCGGGACTATACCATGGTCTCTACCATATACTAATCCGCGCCCCGGGAACCACTCGTGCATTGCCGACCCTTCTCCCCACCCCGATGAGCTCTGGCGACCTTACTCACGCGCAGGAACAACAAAGTTATTTGGCTGCGGTATTCTGTAAGGAGGTACTTCCCCAGTCGGACTGCTCTTCAAGCTCTCTGATATACTTAGATACCTAAAAAAACTAGCTGTTACCCGCGGCTTCACCCACGTTCGCGGGATAGAAAGTAGCCTATAACCTTCGGGGATAATGTAGCTTCCTATTAGTGAAAGAATTTCAAAATGGACCAGTAACTCCGGATAAAAGCGCGTTCAAACAAACTCTTCAGCTTTATTATTAGTATAGTTATAGATTAAAAATATACCACAATGGTGGCGATTCTGTTGTTTACGAACTAAATAAATTTAATCTTACTATATCTCTATCTAATAGTAAATATAAGAAAGGGATGCAAGATATTTTAATCCTGTCAGTTTAATCCGATCACATATTTCAACGTGAATTTAAGCGCGATCTTTATTGGTCACAACTATTTACCCGTACATTACGACGGCATGGATTAAACTGACAGCATTAAAAATGTTCTATCTTTTTTCAATAAGGTTAACTTGAAAGAGAGGTGACTTGTCTAATATTAGTTAAGTTCGTAAACAACAAAATCGACACCAATATTTCAAATTCTAAACCACATAGGTACACGGATTTTTTAAATAAGTTTTTACGAGTTGCGCTAGCTTGATTTCACCTCCAATGTGTGGGTAATTTTACGATATGACTCGCCTTAATTTTAATTTAAAAATACCTTATAAGGTACCCTCGCCTTATAAATATACTCGTACACTAACAAACACGTACCTAGGAAGTGCAAATATTGTAACTAATAATATATAACATACTTGTAGTAATTAGTTCATATTTTATTCATTATGTTTTATGCTGCGTCGCCAAGGTGATCTACATTCGTAAGTTATTTCGTCCGAATCATACCTTTGTGTACACACGGGTCGTTGTTGCGAGGAGCTTGTTGGCCAGCTTTAATGCTCGATTCTAACTGTCTTATTACGTGAGATGGTTTAGAATATAATAGAATATTCTTCAAAAATTGCAGCAATTACAGCATAAGGTGAAGACCATAAAATATAATGTGCCAGTTTTGATAGGTCAGTTTACAAATTTGTTTAATAATAAAGACAATTAACAACGTAGGATAATATTATCAATTACAAAAAATAAAGATAACATATTAAATTAAATAATAATAAAAGAACATAATATTAAATCATTTCATAATAATAATGCAATTCTTGTAAAACCCTGGTTTTAAAATAGCTCCGGCTCTTTCTGTCAAATGACATACGAAAGTAACAGATATGCTAAAAACTAGGTTTTACTATAGGGGCAATGGGTTTAGCAATCCCAATGCATAATTTATAAACGGCATGCTATCTGTATAATGGCAGTTTGGATGCTGTTTTAGTGCAGATATAGATTTTTAACTGCCGACATCGAAAAATGAAGGATTGTTATATGTTTGACGCCTATGTCTGTCTGTTAAACTAACGAAATTAACAGATCAAATAAGAAGACAACAAATTAACAAGATGAGGTTAACATTTCGTCAGATTCTTTTTATGTATGTTTCCCGATTACTCGAAGACGCATTGACCGATTTGGAAAATTCTTTTTTTTTGTTTGTAAAGGTATACTTCACAGGTGGTCCCATGGTCAGCAGGTCAAGATCTGATGATGGAATCCCGGAGATATCGAGGGAACTCTTCAAATTTTATAGGCATTCATATACTTTCTAAAACTATTCAGATATTTACTATACAGATTAAGAGTTCCTACATAGTTATTTTATGCTTTTTAGTGCCTTTGAAGGCGGTTCTATTTTTTGTTAAAATATTTTTATTTGTTAACATAAACTGAACAGGTAGGTAATACTTATTACAAGATTTGCTTGACAAAGTATGCCACCGTGTGTCACCACCAATAAAAGCCTACGCCCTCACCAAGGCAGTCTAGATTTCCAGTAAACTAGCCCACCACTACACTACCAAACGCACATTATTAGCTCTTATTGTAATCTATTGAAAGGTCATATTGCTTTGACATTTATATTTAGTTAATTTTGAAAATTTACTCATTTGACCATCTTATGCTGTTAGTGTTAAGGTTGAAAATTGAATAGGTTTAAGTGTTGTTGGTTTATGTGGGTAAATCCTTTGTCTATCATAATTATAGTTTAAATATAATTTATTCTATGTTATTGACTTGTTCTTTCACAATACGTTTTAATATAATTTTACTAGTTTCCGCCCTGCGGTTTCACCCACGTTGCTAATGGATCCAGTTTTCTTGGGATAAAAATTATCCTTTAGGTTGTTTTAGGGTATCTATATAAGTATGTATTTACAAAAAAAAAATACAGTAAGTACTACATTTATACTACTTTTTTTTATCAGTTATCTGGTTGTCCATAGTACAAGCTCTGCTTAGTTTGGGATCAGATAACCGTGTGTGAAGAATGTCCCAGGATATTTATATGTCTATGTATATAGTTATATGGTATTGGTCATGGCGTATGTAACAAACGTTTAAAAAAAAAATCTGTGTGTGAAGTTTTTAACTTCTATATTTTTTGTTCGTGATTTGTTTTTCTTCGTCTCCTTTTTAGGGTTCCGTAGTTAAACAAGGAACCTTTAAAGTTTCGTCATATCAGTCTATATGTCGCTAGGATATATATATTACTATGTGACTATACCTATGTCACTCAGATTTGGCTCACATGTAAATATTTATAACGACAACAATGCTATAAACAAAAACTTTTGAAAATAAATGTAGGCTAGAACGTATAACTGTATTGTTAATAAATCAATAAAGTTTTATCTAAAATGTTTTTAAGAATTTGGGTTCTACTATCATTATCGCGTTCAAATTTATTAAGAATTTGGGCCTCTCTGGTGGTGAGCGGTAGCCTATAGCCTCTTCTTACAACGCCCAGGCATTGTTTTTAGGGTTCCGTACCTCAAAAGGAAAAAACGGAACCCTTATAGGATCACTCGTGTGTCTGTCTATCCGAAAATATTGGACTGGATTGAGTTGGAATTTTGTACACATATGTAAGTCGGTGACCCAAACACGAAAGTGTAACGTAAATAAATGAATTTCAAACATGGGGGCCACTTTTGGGGGGTAAATTAGAAAATAAAAACAAATGTTTTGCAAATTTGTGATATATCAAAAGAAATGGCTTGTTATGAGAATCTCGCATAATATTTTTTTATATGTTTAGTTTTGAAGTTATCTAAGAAAATAGGTGAAAATTTACCATTGCCCCCCTTATCTATCTATTTCTATCAACGCTTCTGTTATAAAGAGCCTAAAGGGTTTTTAAACCATCATATCTCCTATATAGATACTTATTTTCAATTAAAAAATATATGTATGATATTATCAAGACCTTTCTGCAGCTTATGTCAGAACTCAAAACATATTTCTATACTTATACTGATATACTTAGATTGATAAAAATAAACTTTAAACATACAGCTTGATTCACTTTTAAAGCCAGTGTTTCTCTTAATTTTCTATAAAAAATATATCACAAGATTTCAAATTCTAAACCACATAGAGTGACGGATTCATTTTGAATGAAAATGAGTTTAGGTTTTCACTATTTGCACTAGCTTGATTTCAACTCCAATATGCATGGCGATAATTTTAAGACATGACAAGACCTTAGCTTCGAATCCTGAGGAGGATGAGCCGCATTTTGTTTTTAAAATTTTTAGTTTTTTATTACATCAATTTTAATGTCTAAATCTGCCTATTTGTAGGAATCTTGTGTTAATCTTATTTTTTTTTTACAAACATTTGTGTGCATGATCATGTCTGTTTGTCCTGTGTCTGGGTGTAATTATCTATATAAGTGTGTATTTACAAAAAAGTAGTCTTATATGTAGTATATCAGTTATCTGTTTTCGATAATACAAGCTCTGCTTAGTTTGGGATCAGATAACCGTGTGTGAAGAATGTCCCAGGATATTTATTTATTAATGAAAGGTGTTGTTGTGTGGGATAAAGGAAACAAAATACTTTTTAGAAATGTGTTTTATTTACACTTTGGCAGTGATGGCATGAGATTTTTTTTATTTACAAAGAGAGTTACTTAATTGAGACCTTTGTTTATCGTTGAGCAAGTATCTTTCCGTTGTTTTTGGGTCTGCGGTGGATAAGCGGCAACACTTCGCGCCAACACTCATCTGGCAACACTGACTATGACATCACAATCAGTGCTGTCAAATGAAACCGACACTATCGAGAACGTCACCGATCGTTGATCAATAACGCTCCCGAAACCGTTAAATGTTAAAAATAGCATTTGAGTTAAGTGCTATTTTAAACGTTTAACGAAAATCGGTTATCGATTTACCATGCGCGAACTCCGAGACCGTAAGGGGCGGCGAGGCCGAGTCCGTAAGGGGCGGCAAGGCCGAGTCCGTAGGGGGCAGCGATGCCGTAAGGAGCGGCGAGGCCGTGGGCGGCGACGACGGGAGCAGCGGCTAAATGTCCTGCACGGGCAGCGGCGATGCCGTTGATGGCAGCAGCCTGGGATTGAGCGGCGGCAACGTAGTTCTGAGAAGCGGCAACGCTTCCCCAGTATGCGTTCTCGTTGATGTCACGGTTGGCTTCGGCGACTTGTCGGACGGCTTCGGTATTGTATTGGACGGCGGCTTCAGCGGCACGGGCATGACCCTCGCCGATGGCGCGGGCCGTGTCCTGTACTGCTACTGTAGCGTCGATGGCGGCGGCTTGAGCGTCACCAGGATTCACGCCATATACCAGAGGGGAAATGACGCTGGCGGAGGCATAGCCGAGAACGGCGACGAAAGCAAGCTGTTGAAGGAAATATTAGGGTTATTGATGCTGTTAATTTAAATTGAGCGTGATTCTGTGGTTAGACAGTACCGGGATTCTTGGGGACTGTCATCACCTACATTAAGAAATTCTATTTGTTGTCCATATGTCTATGGATAGGTGCGTGTTATTAAGAAATTATGAGGAATCAACACATAACCTTACTCACGCCTAATTGCAACCTTGATTAATTCATTCGAAAAACTTCAATTACACATATCCGATTCTAATGTTAATTTTGAAAACATCCTTCGTTCATATTAATTTGAATACAAAATGCGTATTTATCATGCAACAGTAAGTTACGTTGTTGCAAAACATCCTATAGTCGACATTCAGATGCTATGCTAGACCGCGTAATGTCGGTGTAAATATTTATTGGTTATTCGAAGGGTTAATCCTATAGAAAAACTTTTACTAACATAATATTTTATGCTGCTTAAATTATTTACTATCTGAAATTTGTTGTGTAGCACATAGTTCCAAAATCGCATGTGCATATTGATTATAAATGTATTTCCTAAAATATGAATGCCAAATTTTATTTACTTGCTTGAAATTCAAGTTTTTATCCAATTGGCTACCCTATCTAGATAATACCGAATCACTAATTTAAAGTTAAATTGCGCACGCGATTCGCAACAATCCATATTTACAAGTGAATAATTATTAGGCATGACAAAATTGCTATAAGCAGTTATTTTTTCTGCTATAATTTCTCGCGGATGTTGTTGCGTAATGTTAATTTCGTTGACGCTTTTTTGATAATTGAACTGTTATTTTTGTAAAACGCGATATTTATTCCAATTTTGTGTTTTTAGGTACAGTAATATAAATTACACATAACAAATTGTATACTTCATCTAAACTATGGTAACCTTGACAGGCTATCTCCAGAGACAGTAGAATCACACCAAAAACGAAGTTAATACCTAGTCTTTGTGCCTTATAAGAGTCATGGCATTGGGTTTAATACATCTATTTATGCACTGGACATGTCTTATGCCATTGTCTTTATAATTTGACATGCAGTGTCTTTGGTCATCTTGCTGTCACAAACATAATTGCAAACCTTGGAACCAATATGACACATCATTGTTATTGTAAACTAGACATGGCCTGCGACTCCGCCCGCGCGGAAGAGTTTTTGTTTGAATTCTTTGCTCGGCTGCTTTAGTCACAGCGAAAATACATAGACTAAAACCTTACTCTACAAACATCCTAAGTAAATGAATGAACAGACAAAAAGGACATCGCGTTAATAAATATTGAGATAATTGCGTTAATGAAACAAATTCATGAAGGAACTGAACTGAGACCATCAAAAATATCGGAAAAAATATTTTTGAGAGAATTTATGACCCATGGAATATAGTTTTCAACGGTTCTATAGTGCAAAACAGCTGCATCGAAATAACGCATTATTGCGTGATATTGGGATTAATAGCGCTTAGAAAGACATTGGAAGGATGTAGTTCAATCGATTTTGGTGACGAAAGTACTATTTTCTGATGTTAAGCTTCGATTCTATTGTCAGTGTCTCCCAGGAGTTCCCAAAAACATCCCATTATCTAGAAGATCTTATAATAGTTTATGATATGACATAGTTGGCTATTTCTAAACTTTTCTGTCCCATCTCTTACATTCGTGAATTATTCGTGTATCAGTATAGTAAAAGATAATTTACAATTCTGCTCACGTAATTTGCGTGACTAAAATTGTTTCACACGTCTTGTGTGTTCGTATGTGTTTGAAATTTGGTATGGTTTCGTCATTTCTTAGATGTTTACACATAATTCCTATGTGTTTGATTATACTGGGTGAATTTTTTAATCACCGTTCAAATCTTTAGGGATTATTGTACTCATCATTATGAACAACTTTTACTATGGGACCAACACTAAATTCAAACTTCATACATTTTGACCGAACAAGATTGATGTTTTGTATGAAAAGTTTGAATGTTTTTGTCATCACTTGAAAGAATCTTAAGATTTATTTATGTAACATAAACAAAAATGTCTTGTTTTCATAGACAATTTTGTTCAAAACTCTTGTTTAGAAAAATCATTAGCTGACAATAAAAAAAAATATTATCTACGTGAAATCCCTAAATGAAACAAAATACAAGGGCTATACATAATTATTATTACGACATAGAACAACACATGTCAGTCATGCATTTATTACGTCCTTGACCATAACAAACGACTTTTTATGCAAAACGCGTCGACGACCGTAAAACGTAACCCATAATAGGACGACCTTCGTGTACCGACGCGAGGTGCTAATGTGTTCATTATAAACTCTAATTACAACACCATAGATGTCATGATTAATCACTTATGACATCGATATTATTGTTCCAATTTTGAAAAATAATACGAATATATTATAATGCTATTTTTAGTGTCGAGATATTTATAAAGTGTTATCGCGAGATTTGATCTAATATTTGAGTCCCGCCCCAGAACAATGAATTAAACAAATATGTGGGAGAATGTTACGCCTTTGAACACGTCCATTGTTAAAACAAGTCAATAATTTGATTGACATGTGCAGTAAAAAATCAATTATGCAATTATTGTTTTTTAGACTCTAATGCCGATTCTTAAAGACCAATATTCGTTGCTATTGTTAAAATTAAATTAGTACGGAATTCAATACGCACGCAACCTTGTCACGTTACATTTTGTGCGTGTGATGAACTGTCAATTTGACATTTGATCATTGATATACAGACAAGGTTGCATCTGCATCAAAAGAGCCCAATGATAACGGAACACTGTCTGGAAAACACAAATTAAAAAGAAAATGAACACTTTGAATATCGAATGTCAAGTTCAAATCGAGCGCGAGAATCACTGCCGCGAATATTCAAACTTTTTCTTTCGTTCCGTTATCACTAGAGATGTGTATGGTTTTATTTTTTTTAATTTTATCGATTTAACACATGATAATTGGTACCGTACCAGAAATCTCATCGTGCACTTCTTGTTCAGACTGCGCGATAGCTACTGAATACTGTTGAGTGTAGCGCTTGGTCTTTTATACGGGCGTATACCCTGTACAAAACACTTGAGGTAAGTATTATTGAAAGTGGCCAGTAATCATTGATACTGTATATTACTTGTTCCATGTTGACGTACTAAGGGATAGAAGCGGCCGTTTTCGGGTTTGGAACAAGGTCTTTTGGCGACCTTTTGTTATGAGGATATGAGCAAGAGCTGTTTTGTTTGCATTAATGTTTTGATATTGTTGCTAAGATAATAAGGCCTTGTTTGATACATTTTTTGAAATCCATGAAATTATTGGCTGCTTTTAGAGTAGGAGGAGAAGGGAAAAAAACGGAACCCTGATAGGATCACTCGTGTCCGTCTTTCTGTCTGTCCGAAATTACTGGACTGGATTGAGTTGATATTTGGTACACATATGTAAGTCGACCCAAACATGGACGTGTAACGTAATTAAATGAATTTCAAACATGTGGGGCATTTTTGGGGGTAAATTAGAAAATTAAAAAAAACTGACATGATGGTGCTAATGATGAAACTATATCGTGTGAATATATCAAATGAAAGGGATAGTTGTGAGAATCTCAATTAAATAAAATATAAAATTCTTTTTTTTTTCAATTTTGTTATTCTAGAAAATAAACGAATATTTACAATTGACCTGCAGTAGTTTCGGTGATAAAGGGGGCATCACCAAAACTACTGGTCCAAAAATCTTGAAAAAAATACAGAAAATAGTTAATTACCTATAGATTACAGGAAAACCTATAAGAAGTCTATGGTATTTACAGTAACATAGGAAATAACGGAACCCTCGGTGCGCGAGTCAGATTCGCACTTGTCCGGTTTTTTTATCCCGGGAACGCGGTTCTAACCGCAGGGAACAGCTATTATAGCATAAGATCAAAGCTACCTACCGTAACATACAAATTTTGGATTTACTTACATAAGTATTTTCAAGCATAAAGTTAAAATTTAGTTTATATCAAAAATTTTCATTTTCGAATTGAAAATACGGAACATGGTATGCACGGTCCTACATGCACATTGCCAACTATTTTCTTATGCTGACTTGAAAACTGCCAGATTAGTTCCTACATGGTTATTTTATAATTTTTAGTGCCCTTGAGGGCGGTTCTATTTTTCGTTAAAAGTTTTCTTATTTTCAATTTTTAGTTTCGTGTTTTATCACTGACCTAGTATAAGCATGTCTACTATACAATAAAATGATGACTACCGACGACGCAAATATTTGAATAGCATTAGAAAGGTACGTGAAAAACATTGTAAGTGCCTATAAAAATTTTTTAAGAAGAGTTTCCTCGATTTCTCCAGGATACCATCATCAGATCCTGACCCGATGACTATGGGACCATCTGTGAAGTATATACTCTTTCAAACAAAAAACAATTTTCCAAATCGGTCCAGGCGTGTTCGAGTAATGTGGAAACATAATAAAAAAAAAACAAATATTCCGTTGAATTGTTAACCTCCTCCTTTTTAAAAGTCCGTTAAAAAGATGGAGCTTTACCGATTCTTCTCAGATAACCTTGAAATTCTCAATTTTTGGGGTTCCGTACTTCAAAAGGAAAAAACGGAATCCTTATAGGATCAGCCGTATCGTCGATCGTCTGTGTCTGTCTGCTCACAGCCAATTTACTCCGAAACTAATGGACCGATTGAGTTGAAATTTGATACACATATGTATGTCAGTGACCCAAACACAGATGTGTAGCATAAATAAATGAATTTCAAACATCCCCATGTTTGAAATTAGAAAATTAAAAAAAAGTTTTGCAAAATATATCGTGTGACATACCTATCAAATAAATGGGCTCAAATCCTTTTTTTTTATAATTTTATGTTAAATGAAAAATAGTTTTGAAGTTATTTAAGAAAATAGGCGAATATTTACCATTCCTCAGGGGGGGGGGGCCTTATCTCCGAAACTACTAGACCAAAATTAAAAAAAAAATACATAATTATTATTATAATTGTTATTTACCTATAGATTACAGGAGAACTTATACGAAGTCATGGTATTTAAAGTAACATAGGAAATTACGGAACCCTCGATGCGCGAGTCAGACTCTCACTTGTCCAGGTTTTTTTTACTTTGACCTTGTTCCTTTACAAGCTCTTAGTTATTCAGACGAATCTTTTCAGAAGCATCATATTCACGATTGATCTCTCTCACTGTAGAATAGAGTCCACTTTCCTATGTATTCAGTTGCATGAAGGCTTTATGAAAAAACATATTTGCATGTAATTCATTATGCATGTATGTACTTGGGTATGTACTTTCAAATATCTACATATATTATGTTTGTTGCATTAGAATAGACCTTGTTTCTGGTCAGCTGGGTAAATTCAATGTCCTATCTTTTTTTATTTTGGTATGTCAATAATTGTGTAAAAATTAAGTTTATTTTTTATTTTATTTATAAAGTTCTGTGTCTATGGTCTTCCATAGACGAGATAGATGTTGATAAGTGGCAAAAGAGATAAGATTTTATAGTAGAACAATTATTTTTAATCTATACAGGGTGATTTTGAAAAGTAGGCCGGAAGGGCCAGACTAATATCTTATACAGATCATGAAAAAAAAAATGGAGTCTACAAAAGTGGCAAACTTATAGCCGTGTATTTTGGTCTCAGTTACCTAGAGTCAGTACGTCAGAGTAGAAAATAAAATTAATTTCAAGCATAAATTCTTTTATCTACTCTCATATCGTAATGCTCTTATTATGAAATCAAAATCAGTACTTTAATGAGCCACTTTAGGCACACCCGTGTATAATGATTCATTATAGTACAGTTGTGTTCCCAAGATAATGCTATAAAATAACTTTTTTTCTATTAAAGTACACTTTGGACCTATCAATAGTATAATCAATCAGTATCAATTCAATTTGACGATGACAATGTGAAAAATTTTTGACTTGAACTTTACAGGTAAGAATTTTTGGGAGTTGGCAACACGGATTTGATTAGGTATATGATTATTGTGTCTGTTTATTTGATTGTTTTTGCCTACATATATAATTTTGACCAAAAATGTCATAAAAATAGCATTTTTTTTTTAAGTTGGTAGAAAAATACTATAGATTTTTCAATTTTTTTAAATTACATTATTTATATGAGTTTAGATAAAGTACTGTATGATACTGCACATAATTAGGTATTAAAAACTCGTGTGATACTATTAAGAACCTCGCCTACGGCTCGGTACTTAAACTCACACTCGTATTTAATAACCCATAGGGGTATGCAACAGTATCATAAACTACTATTAATTCTCGGTCAATCCAGCACTTAAACATTATCTGATAGATGTTTTCCTGCTATAAAATATGACATATTTGATCCAGACTGTGATCTGTCTATATGACTAATTTCACCTAAATAGGTTCAGCCATTATAGATATATGTGAACTTTCAAGCTAGGGATGTAATGTTTTCCTGCTATAAAATATCGCATATTTGATTTGATTGTCTGTTTTTCACCTAAATCGGTTCAGCCATTTATAAACTTTTAAAATCGTATCTAGACCATAGTCTAGACGCTTTGCAAAACCTATGGAATCTCGCGTACCCACCCTTCCCTCCTCCCCAACAATATTGTAAATTTATAATAAAAAAAGTAAGACCATATCTATCGGTTTTAAACTCTACGCGACGCTAGCATCACCGATGTTGGTTGAGCGGTACAAAGGAGTTGATAAGCTGGGTGGAGCAGGAAACGATTTGGATGTTGAAAAAAAAAAAACTGTCACAACATATGTGTCTGACATTTAAGGCGAGCACAGAGTAGGAATAGACTGCGATGTAAGTACCTACCACAAGTATTTACCGGCCGTGTCTTACACAGATATGTAACGCGCGATAATTTTATACAGAAATTGTTCTAATTTCAAATTCAAAATAAAACAAAATCAAAACTCATTTATTCAATTTAGGCCCTGATAAGGCACTTAAGAACGTCGATAGTTACAATCATTACAATAGACTCCACCACCGGTTCCACATACACTTGATTCCGAACAATATGGTACTTGACTGACATATCAAATCAGCTACTTTTTAATAAATGTCAAAACGATAGTTTATAAGGAATTTTGTATGAAATATTACACTATGACGTCATAGTTTCATAGCATCAAATCATATACTCTTAGTGGTTCCACTGGTAATTAAAAATCATAAAAAGCATTAAATATACCACATATTTGATGTTTCCACGTATTTTTAGATGTTTTATGCATTGGTTAGTGTTTGGTCATTTATTTTTGACAGTGTCATCTACCCTATTAACAGACAGATACCGCTTATCTGGCCATTAAAAAATTGGCGAGAGATGTAACTTATTTTTTAAATCAACACCTACCAACAAATCGGCGAGCGTGAGACCTCTCCGGTAGCAGCCGGACGTATAAGGTGCAGGGTAACCATCGGGGCACGAATTTCGATTTTAGTGTTACAGGAAGGAAGAGATAAACGATAGCGTCTTATCAACTAATTAGGAGAAGTCAGTATTACTAGATAATTAGTATGTCATAAACAAAACTCAGTTTGTAATTAATATTTTTTAATTAGGATATTTCCTAACTATAAATTATCTTACTTACTTCCTACTAATATTATAAATGTGAAAGTTAAAGAGGATGCATGGATGTTTGTTACTCTTTAAGGTGGAGGCATCGGTTGGAGCGCGAAATTAAAATTTTATCACGTTTTTTGCAAATTGCAGCTCAGTTATAGGTCGTAAGTTATCAGCATCGTATTTGCGACAAGAATGATAGTATATTTACTGATTAATAACAAAAGAAATCATCAACATATTCCTCCAAGGTATATTAGTAACATTTTCATGAAATAGTCGTATATGTCAGTAATAAACCATGGAGGAATATGTTGATGATTTATTTTGTTATTAATCAGTAAATATACTAGCATTCTTCTCGCAACTAACATGTTTATAACTTACGACCTATAACTGAGCTGCAATTAGCAACTAGAGCTGCAACCGAAGGTTTACCCTTAACTTTAAAACTACTGAACGGATTTGCATGAAACTTTTTATCCCGGGAAAACATAAAATCGCGAGTCAGAAGCTAGTATTATAATAAAGTTCTTTTATTTACGAGTTCTCAGCATCATTAACACGACGCGACGGTGTGATAGACGGCACATTTTAACGAGCAAGCAATCAGTTTAAGGACAAAAAGGATATATTTTATTTGTATAATATAAAGTATTAATTACAAAGCATTTTTATAAACTGCATCATTATTTAATTAACGTGGATTTTTTCCGAGATGTTTCATTTGTTACGAACTCCTTTTGTTTATTTATGACTGGTCTATGGTTTCTCGTAGCACCTGGTGTGTTTCAAACTCAAAAACTCATTTGTTCCTGATGGCCTACTCCGAAAAACGATACACGATAGTTCGATCATCGTTGTCAAATTATTAACCAACTTGCGACCCGCCCCGGCTTCGCCCGGTTTTTCTCAGCTTTTCTGTACTATAATATTCATTTATTAAACATATAAACCTTGCTCTGGAATCACTTTATCTATTAAAACAAGCCGCATCAAAATCAGTTGCTTAGTTTTAAAGATGTAAGCATACATAGGGACAGACAGCGGGAAGCGACTTTGTTTTATACTATGTAGTGATTTAATAGGGTAGGACTCTACCACCGGTTCACGATATGGCAGTGCCTTAATGTCTTCTTATATCCATCCATTGGTATTAGCAAATAGCATTTACATTAAGACATACAAACATACATTCCTGTACAAGCTGTCATAATCTCGAATATAACAATTATTAGATAGTAAAATGATAAGCGCCGCCTGTTCACTTCCCGACATACCTTGTAGTGTCGCTGTGTATTATTTTATTTAGGTATTAATTTTTGCAGTAACTTTATACGAATATTTATTATATGAAAGAGAAAGAGTTTCTTGCCGGAGTCTTCTCCGAACCGGTAGTAGAGTCTAAAAATTGTAACTGTTGACATTCATAAGTGCCTTATTAGGGTCATGAAAGAAAGAATGAAAAACATTTATTCTGAGTAGACACAACACAATTACAATATATAATTGCAATATATAATAACTAGCTTCCGCCCCGTGGTTTCACCTGCGTTTCCGAGGAATAAAAAGTAGCCTATGTGTTTATCCAGGGTGTCAGCTACCTCAATACCAAATTTTATCAAAATTGGTCCAGCCGTTTGAGCGTGAAGAAGTAACAAACAAACTTTTTCAGAAACTTTTGCATTTATAATATAGTAGGAATTAGGAAAGTAGAATTATATTTTTAATAGTTTAGGCATTTACATTCCCAGGGGGTTTTCGATCTTGAAAAGCTCTTTTCGATCGCTTTCCTATAAGACCCCATAACGCGATCCCCTATTTTAGCCCCTTAGGAGTGAATTTTCGAAAGCCATTTCATAGTGGATGCCTAAATTTTACAAGGAACTCATCCTTCAAATTTCATGTCTGTAGGAGCATCAGTTTAGGCTGTGCGTTGATATGCTATCCAGAAATCAGTCAGGAACTTTGTGAATTTTATGAATATCATATAGAAAGTTCAGATATTCCAATTTTTGTCAAGCTGTTTGAACCTAGAACTTTTTTAAGTCAGCGTCATTCGAATCTGCACTAACTACTAAAAATATTTAAGTTACATTCTAAGTAGTCTTTGTTTTATTGTTTTTACCCATGGTAACCCTAACAACGGGCCCTTTAATATAAAGCTAAGTTGCAACCCACAAGCAACCAGCAACTCCTGCTCACTATTTCATCAGCTTTCATTCTAGTCGACCTTCCGGCGATCGGACCTCGCCACCGCCCTGTTATTTCGACCAGCTGTACCTGTTGAAGAATCCAATTAAACTTCTTTGCAATTTCAATGACATTTGCTTATTCCGTTGTGAAAAAAGTAGGATGTATGGCGCAATACGTTTGCTTGCTTTGCATGCCAAAAAAAATCATAGACAACGTGTGTTCGATTTATAAAAGTTATGTGTTGGCGCTATTGCGAATTCCTAAAACGAATTCAAATTCGAATAATGTTCGATATTGATCACAGGCTTTTTACGTCTTTCTTTTTTTTTGTTCGTAATTTTGTTATTACCATTGCAAGTTGCAGCTTTTGGATGCAATTAATAGTTTTACAAACCTTAACATTTCAATGTTAAATGCCAATGCGTAAAGATTTACGACTTCTTTGTACCCTTAATTGGATAAATAAGTATAACACGATGCCCTTTCGTAAAAATATTTTATTCAGTTCTTATCGTTCTAGATAATATCACAAATGGAAAGTGACTGTGAATATGATTTTGTTTCTCACTCGTATAACTAGATGAAGCTTTAGTCTTTGTAGTCTCTCATGTACAAAATCAACAATGAAGCCCCCTATTTTTGTTTATGACAAAAGTGACAAGCAGATCATCAAGATGTCTGATTTATGCATGGTTGACAGGTTTTGTGTTGGCTACCGATTTTCAGCACGAACAACAAAGTGATCCTATAAAGCTGATTTCAGACAACGCTATTCTTTCTATTTAAGTTAATTTTGTTACTTTTTCTTTTGGTTTTTTGTATGACCATTTGTTTCTGATAAATAAATAAAAAAAATATTCTATTGTGCTATAAAGTATAGCAAGCGTATATAGTAAGCCAATAATAGTAGTTTATGATACTGTTGCATAATAGGGGTTATTAAATACGAGTGTGAGTTTAAGTACCGAGCCGTAGGCGAGGTTCTTAATAGTATCACACGAGTTTTTAATACCTAATTATGTGCAGTATCATACAGCACTTTATCTAAACTCATATAAATAATGTCATTTAAAAAAATTGAATTTCTACCAACTTTGCAAAAAAAAAAAAAAAATGTGTCATTTTTGGTCAATTTATGTAAGCAAAAACAATAAAATAAACAGACACAATAATCATATACCTAATCAAATCCGTGTTGCCAACTCCCAAAAATTCTTACCTCTAAATTTCAAGTCAACAAATTGTCACATTGTCATCGTCAAATTGAATTGATACTGATTGATTATACTATTGATAGGTCCAAAGTGTACTTTAATAGAAAAAAAGTTATTTTATAGCATTATCTTGGGAACACAACTGTACTATAATGAATCATTATACACGGGTGTGCCTAAAGTGGGTCATTAAAGTACTGATTTTGATTTCATAATAAGAACATTACGATATGAGAGTAGATAAAATATATTACAGTACAGTGTGAACTTGTCCATACCAATGTATGGAGCGCGATATTGTTGTGCTATGAGCTATATACTACGTACGAGCCAACCCCTGGGGCGCTCACCGAGCACTAGGAAATTGTTCTATAACATTATGTTGTGATTCTCGTATATGCTCTTATATTATAGCGTAGTCTGAAATTAGTTTAAGGGTTCCATTGTTTTTCTGTTGAAATACGGAGCCCTAAAAATAAGAACTTTTCCGCATGCAGACTGCATTGTTGCACGCTTATCTTGATTTGCCAAATCTGCATTACCATTGCGCTATTTAATAGATCTTTTACAAACGCTTTATATAACAGTATGTGGGTCAATAAATGGTAAATAATTCTCATCACGAACACATTTTACATCACCGGCCTGGTCACCTCCTTCTGTAAACACCGTGATGAGAATAATAACTAAGTGATTCATATGATAAACTGAAAATATTCTGTTTGGGACAGGATTTGGTAAGAAAAAGACGTTTGGGAAAAGTAGTGGTGATTAGGTAGGTAGGAACATGATAATATTTTGAATCCGGGTCTTTTCGAAAGGATATGGAAGTCAACTTCGTTGGGTAGCTTTTTTTTGCGAATGTGTGTAAGCGCATCACTTCAGAACGGCTGTACCTATCCTACTTAATATTATAAACGCGAAAGTTTGTGAGTATGGATGAATGTTTGTTACTCTTTCACGTAAAAACTACTGAACGGATTTGGATGAAACTTGGCACATGGATAGATCATACCCTGGAATAATATTACGCTACTTTTTATCCCGGGAAAACATAAGATACCTCGGGAACGCGAGTGAAACCGCGGGGTAGAAGCTAGTTTGGCTGATATTTTTTTATTTTGTGCTAGTAATTGTCAGGACAAGCGTGGTATGAAAGAAAACTTTTGGATAATCCACCGGGAAAGTTGAAAATTTTGACGGTATTTTTGAATGAAAATCTCAATAAACTCACTTGTGCAACGCCGGGACGAATACTTAGTTAGTAAAGAAAAACAATATTTTCAATAATAAAGCTGAAGAGTTTGTTTGTTTGAACGCGCTAATCTCTGGAGTTAGGTATTGGTCCGATACGATTCATTCACTAATAGGAAGCTACATTATCCCCGAAGGTTATAGGCTACTTTATATGCTGAGAACGCGAGTGAAACCACGGCGAACACCTAGTATATTATTATTACCATACTGCATTTTTGCGATTTTCGACACATACCGATACAAGTTTTTGTTTTTATGTCTTCTTCTTGTAGGGGGAATAGGCGATGGTAACCACTTGGTTACCATCGCCTATTCCCCTTTACAATGCCAAGCAGGCAACTGGCTCTCAAGTGCAATTGCCAGGACATACCGGTAGGTGCTTGGCGACAAATTTTCAACTTGAGGGTGGTAGCCAGCCAGACGGGTACTACAAAGTGACATACCACCGTACTATGGTTTCCTCACGATGTTTTCCTTCATCGAAAGCTCAAGCTCATTGTAGGATTCGAACCCACGAACTTCGTCGTTACATCCGACGCCACTACCACTGAGCTATCATCGCCAGAACATAAGTCGTCAATTGCACCTTATCCAACCTGGATATCGAGCTAAGTAAAATTAAAACAATTTAAACGCACGTGTAGTGCTGGTATTCGATGAATTTCCTACATTTACCGTATCGCGTGCCAATATAATTCGTGCCAGGAATAACTATGCAGTCGTTGATTGAATGATTTACATTACGATTTTGCTTGATTCGGTGCCTTATGTATCTTTCATAGAATAAAATGAAGTCGCTTCCGCTGTCTGTTCGCTTAGATCTTTTAAATTACTCAACGCATTTTAAAGCAATAGATAGAGTAATTCAAGAGGAAGGTTTATATGTATAATACATGCATATTATAGTACAGAAAAGCTGAGAAAAGCCATGCGAAGCCGGGGCGGGTCGCTGGTTTGTAAGTTCAAGTTATTGTACGAGTATCTATGATTCAGTATATGTCGATTCAGAGGAACTTTATTGCATTTTTTTTTGAAAGGACTAAAGTTGGTAGCCTCTGATGGCTGCTCCAACCTTACCGGACAATCGGCGAGCGCAGAGGGCTCTCAGCCGGTAACATTTAGGTAACTACGCCTAAGGGCACCCGCGAGTGGGGTACGAACCTCGGCTCAGGGCGTTACGGGGAGAAGGGGAGGACTTAGTACGAGTTACGACTAATTGGGGGCGGTCGGATTACTGCAGGCAGGTCGGGCCGCTTGAACGGGACGAGACTGATTGGGACGTCGCGGCGGTCCTCGCCGTCGAACGTCTTAAAATACTTGAGTAGCCTTTATCCCATACAATCGAATTGTCTAATTACGACTTAAGCACAACATAAATTTGGGAAAGAATATGATAAAGAATCCGAATGAAACCATAGTATTTCAAAATTTTTATAATATTTACAGATATAGAGACATGCGCGTACGCAGACAAAAGCTAAGTACGCGGCGTCCTACAACTTGCCTTCAGAAGGTTATCGATCATAATTGTAGATATTACTGTCATGTCAAACGCATTGATTAATGTCATAAATCCGTGTCAAATATCCATTAATATAATGGAATGTGTATATATCTATATTATGTATTTGAAATCAGCTTTCCGCATCACAGTTTCCGCGATCTGCGTGATGTATGGATTTTTTTTACATCTTTGGATTTTTCTAGGGATCCCTATTAATTTTGGAAGTATAATATAGCCTATTTGACTCAGTGCTAATATAGCTTTTTACTTGTGAAAGATTGTTGTAAATCGGTCCAGTAGTTTTTGAGTTTATTTTTTACAAACCAAAATATAAAACTTTTCTCTATATAATATTACTAACTAATCTCCGCGGTTTCACCCACGTTCCCGGGATATAAAGTAGCCTAGGGATAATGTAGTTTCCTATCGGACCAGTACCTAACTCCGGAGATTAGCGCGTTCAAACAAACAAACTCTTCAGCTTTATTATTAGTATAGATGTTAACGGAAAAGTATCTAATCCGTCATTGTATACATTTCCTAGGAAATCCATACATTTCCTAAATATATATCGGAGTATTACATTCGGGATATTTGTAAGGATAGCGGTATTTGGGGGGTTGTAAGTGAAAAATATTTTTGTGCGAATACTTTCAAATTTATGCAAAATAAAAAAAATAACCCCAACCAATTTGTTTCAATAGCGTTTATATAAACTACTCAAAACAAAATAGGGCCCACTTCAAATTGCTCTTAGAATTCGTTTATAAAAAACTCGCAAGCTAATCGTTAGTAGAATTAACTTTCGTAACATAAAATACACATGTTTACGAGTCACTTACAATGTTTTGAGTGTCAACTTTATTTTATTCTGAAGTGGGTGTATAGAAAAAACTAATGTACCCAAAATCACCCTATGAACGATTTTGGTATCACTTGTGTTCACGACCTCGGTGTGAATGCTGCGTTTGCAATTTGTTTTTTTTAAGTTGTTTGTTTAGTTTTGGTATTAGTCCTGATTACCATGCCTGGTACTCGCCGTCATATGGATATGGAAACAGCCACAAGGGCGGTTGTTTTGCTTCAGGAGGGAAATTCTCAGAGATCCGTAGCCATAAGTGTCGGTGTGTCTCGACGAGCTATCCGAAACCTATGGGAACGCTATCAAGAGACAGGTAGTGTGTCTAGGAGACGAGGATCAGGAAGAGTTCGAGCGACTTCCGTCCAGGAAGATCGGTACATCCAGTTAACTGCACGTAGAGATCGCACTGTCGTCGCCCGGACTCTACAAACTCAACTACGACGAACTACTGGCACTCGAGTGAGTGATCAAACCATTCGGAATCGACTCCATGAAGACGGGCAACGTTCCCGAATGCGTGCTGTTCGGCTTAAAATGACAAGAGCTCATCGTGCAGCGCGTTTAAGGTTCGCACGTGAGCATTTGGAGTGGACCATTAGTGACTGGAGGACTGTACTCTTTACTGATGAGAGCAAAGTCAAGTTTTTTAGTGATGATAGACGTGTACGTGTGTGGAGAAGAGAAGGCGAACGTTTTTCAGAACCATGCATCCATGGAACAGACCGTTTCGGGGGGCCCAGTGTGATGATATGGGGCGGAATAAGCTTAATGGGTAAAACAGAGCTGGTGATTATGAATGAGGGTTCTGTAACTGCCGCCAGTTACATCGAGCGTGTAATTCGACCTCATATCATCCCATTTTCCCAAAGAATTGGCAATAATTTCGTGTTTATGCACGACAATGCTCGTGCACATACGGCCCGCGCCACCCAGGCTGCACTCTCTGAAGCCAATATTACGGTATTGCCATGGCCAGCGATGAGTCCAGACCTGAACCCAATTGAACATTTATGGGATCAACTGAAAAGAAGCTTAAAAGCAAATTTTACTGCAGTGAACAGTCAACAAGAACTCATAGACGCTCTCAAGGACTGCTGGCAGCGAATACCAGAAGAAAACATTACCCATTTAATTGAGAGTGTTCCAAACAGGCTCCGAGAGTGTGTCCAGGCCAGAGGAGGCCCTACTCGATATTAAACATAATGCAGCTTATCAAATTTCATGACCAAAATTGTGATACACAATGTTTAACTTTATTGTTAGTAGTGTGTTAAGTTCTCAAAAAACCGATTATTGTGTGTAATAAAAAAAAGTAAACGATTTTTGAGTGTTGGTTGTGTTTATTTGGTTTCTAAATCTGTAGTCTAAATATCTTTATCTTTGAAAACTGTTTAAAACAACATATTTTTAAATTACAATAGAAAAACAAGGTGGGCCCTATTTTGTTTTGAGTAGTTTATTTCCTAGTATCATTATTGAAATAAAATTTCCTAGGAGAAATACACAGGAATTGTGTACAATTCCGGTGACATAGATAAAGATTAGTGTAGATAAGGAAATCGTGTACCTACGTTAAAAAAAAAGGTAATAGTGTTTTCAATTAAACTATTATTTTAATACACGAAAATTGTTTTTCCGCGTTCCGATTTAACAAGCAGTTTCCTTTGAAGCGGAACCTGGCGGTGTTTTATTACTTTACATTTGAAATCGGACTTTATCTTCACATTACTTCTATGCTTGAGTATCCTGGGCAGCTAAATGAGCTCTTTCAGGTCGGGAATACATTGATAATCTCTCTGGTATCCTACGTCACTTACCATCAGCTATATACTTACCGTGCTTATAAAAACGACAAGTACAGTAACTAGTTCCGTTGGATCTCCTTCTTTGTCGAGTCCCACAAAGAATAGCAACAACTAAGTCGGCAAACAAGCATACGGCCCGCCTGATGGTAAGCGGTTACCGTAGCCTATCGACACCCGGGACAGAGACCATATACTAATCTGCGCCCTGGGTACCACTCGGGCATTGCCGTCCCTTCCCCCCACTCCGAAGAGCAGGAACGCGCAGGAACACAACCAGGTTATTTGACTGCGGTATTCTATAAGGTGGAGGTACTTCCCCAGTTGAACTGCTCTTCAAGCGAAAAATCGCTATGCTCTACCTCTCTTGAACTTAATCTAGATCCATAATTTCTCGGGTATTTCTTGACATTATTTTTTCTATGTATAGATCTGTGTGTAACCAAATCGTCGATGGTTTAACCACAATTTAACGTAATTGTGAACTTGGAACGTTGTCGCACAATTTTTTCATCTGCGTCCAGGTCAATTCTTCGCGTCGTGACTACATTTTAGAATCTAGATTGTATCACGGTTCGTGGATGCAATAGAAACTATTTTGACAGGTAGGTACGCAGGTGGAAGGTGTTGGAGCCAGTCGAGCGTAGGGTATGCGTATGCGACGGTTTCTTGCACTTTTGTCTCTTCCATTTGGACCTTATTTTATGGAATGTATATTAATTTATAGTAATCATTGTTACGTTCGAAATTACCTAAATTGATTAATGATTAATAAATAACGTTATCAATAAATAAAATATAATTATAATAATGGAACTGTAGCGACTCCTGTCAGCTACATAGTTCATAGACTAATGGATAGATGGCGCCACTGTAATCTACATCGCGATGATGACGAAGCCAAATATGGAGCACCTATTTTTTGATATTTACCCTGAATTATACATAATATTTACAGATTATGTATAATAGGGTAGTTGACTGACATACCAAATCAGCAACTTTTTAATAAATGTCAAAACGATAGTTTATATGGAATTTTGTATGAAATATTACACTATGACGTCATAGATTCACAGCATCAAATCATCTACTCTTAGTGGTTCCACTGATTATTAAAAATCATAAAAAGCATTAAATGTACAACGTATTTGATATTTCCACGTGTTTTTAGATGTTTTATGCATTGGTTAGTGTTTGGTCATTTATTTTTGACAGTGTCAACTACCCTATTCTGGTTAAAATATTGTTCTTTTCACACCCAGACTTTTTAAACAAACATGTTCATGCACGTAAATGTTTGTCCTGGTTGGGAATCGAATCTGCGACGTTATAGGTAGCAACCATCAATTATCTCATACTAGCTGTCCCCCGTGGTTTAACCCACGTTTCCGGCATAAAAAGTAGCCTATAACCTTCGGGGATAGTGTAAAAAAAAAGCTTCCTATTAGTGAAAGAATTTTTCAAAACGGTTCAGTAACTCCGGAGATTTGCGCGTTCAACAAACAAACTATTCAGCTTTATTAAGTATAGATATAGATAAGCGTGTTTATCGAAATTCATTGCTAGGCGATTGAAAACAAATGGCGCCAGTACTCAAATTCCATGTCGGTCGCACATGATAATTAAGTAATTTAAAATTAAACACGTACGGTCGGCCAAGAAAGTTGTATACCACCCTAAGGTTGAATGCCGCTTGCAGATTCTATGAATCTGATCGGTGATAATGATTAGTTTCGCTTGCAGATCAATCTGACAACTTCTAATCTGATTATTGATAACGATGATTACTGTGTGTTACGTGACAGCTGTTCTTAGTTTGATCTTTCAGTGATATCTTTTTAGTTTGAACCTTGTTGTAATTTTCGATGACTAGGACACTAAATCAAAACTGGCACACCACTTTCTTGGCCGACCGTACCTATTCAAATTAGTTTTAATGACCAAGAAGGATAACGTTGATTTTCTTGTGTCAACTTTTTACGCATGTTTTTTTTCTAATTGAATGTATATCGGGCACAGTCTTTGAGACTGTATGTGGCTATTTACAGTGTCCGGAACGGACCGGTTTGTGTTAATGGGGCTTTTTGTCAACATTTTCTTTGCACTGATTCTGAAACCTAGTTGTTACTGACACCACTTAACATGACGACTGGAAAAGCAACGATATACGAGAAGTGAAGGGGAAAAGGAATAGCATTCTTTTTTAAATGACATAAAACCACCTTTTACTCAAAGTGCGCCTCGCCTGTCTCGCTTGTCCCCGTCAGTTTAGTAAGAGTCGGAGTTACTCGCGGAGAGCATGCTCTTAAACAATAAGGAAGGAAATCGATTTAAGATCATTTACAGGTTTTTAGATTTTGAAAAAGAAAAGCCTTGCTGTATTAATTGTAACTTCTGACTGTCATAAGTCATTTTCAGGGCCTAAACTGATTAAATGAGTTTTGAGTTTATTATAAGGCATCGAATATAAGGGTCCAAAACGGAATAAACCTTGTTAACTAGGGCATGGAGTTATCAATGCGTGTACGCAGAACGGTCTACTATAATTATTATATTAACTTTGTTAACAAGTTTTTAGGATCTAGAAGTCTAGAGTTTAGGATCCAATATCGTATTGTTTATTGCACATAATTCCTTATGTACTTAATATAATCTGTGACTATTTCAACTGTCTACCTATTACGGTTCTTGAGATACAGCCCACTGACAGACGGACGGACAGCGGAGGCTTATATTCAATTTCCTTTGGGTTAAAAAATAATTATGATCTTATGATATTATATACATTGAAATGATAGTACCCTATGACTACATCATCAGATCATCCTGAAAATCATTGATGGCTTAAGTACATCTCATAATGATCAGACCAGCCCAATGACACCATATTATTTGACATAAGACTTACATGTGTACCTAATTTCAGATCTGACTCACTTCCCGGAGTGAGTGAAAATTGACCTGAACATAAGTTGAATAAAAGCTTCTAAAAATAGATTGTTTTATACATACTTATTACTTATTGTACATGTTTAAGGCGATGATAGCTCAGTGGGAGTGACGTCGGATGCCGCGACGAAGGTCGTGGGTTCGAAGCTTTCGGTGAAGGAAAATATTGTGAGGAAACCATAGCACGGTAGTAGGGTACTTTGTAGTACCCGTCTGGCTGGCTACCATCCTCAAGTTGAAAATTTGTCGCCAAGCACCTACCGGTGTGTTCCGGCAATTGCACTTGAGAGCCAGTTGCCTTCTCGGCATTGTAACAGGCAGTACCGGCGTTAAGGTAGGGCGCGGTAGGGCGATCGCCCAGGGCGCCAGATGTAAAGGGGCGCCAGGCCCACATGACCGAGTCCTGCTATCTCAAGTCTAAATAAATAAATAAATTTTCAAGTCTATAGAAAAAATGGCTATAATGGCTTAAAATCCCTTTTGTTGGCGGGAGAAGGGGGGGGGGGGGTTATCACATCTCGCCCAGGGTGCTGGTAGAGCTAAAACCGGCACTAACAAGTAACACATTGGCAATATCACCACTTAAAAAAAATAGTTACATGTAAGAGAAGCTAATAAAAGCGTTTTTAAAAAACACTAAAGTTTACCAATGTAATATGTCGCAGCGTAGATACGAAGTGACATTGGCATTTGTTGATAAACGATAATTATTTAAGCTCCACAAAGCTACTCCCCTTGATTCGCCTTACACTATACAGGTTGCTGTTATTAAAACTTGATAAATTATTTTTTTACCTTGCTTATTAGTCATATTTTGAAATCATACTTTGGAAAAAACGCTTACGTATCCGAAACACATTTATATGGACTCCGATTAGTTTTTTTTTCAGAGTTGCGAGTTTTTTAAGCCAAATGCATGAGATTTTTTTAAATCTTGTATTTAATATAAATAAATAAAATAAGCAATCCATTAGTATCTTTTATATTTTTATTATTACTTTTGTGTGTGTATACAAACCTGTATACCTGTTATACAAACTAAAAAAACAAATTGTTCTCAGTACCTATTTACATTTCTATTTGAGAGGAGTGACTCTCATGCGATTGTAGGTAGTACCAAAAAGGGTAACTGGCTATAATAACAACACTCTGTATAAAAGACAACACCTATCATTACTCGATGGAATGTTGAGGTCGTCCAGTTATCTACAATGTAGGTAGTGTAGGGATAGCGGGAAAAATAAGAGCGAGATTCCAGACGTATTTACCTATGTTGCGGTTAAAGTTAGCTTTCAGACATTTTTTGTTTTTAACCCCTTACGCAAAAACGACGACGGGGTGTTATAAGTTTGACGTGTCTGTCTAGCTTCATAGCTCCTGAATGGATGGACCGATTTCGATTTAGTTTTTTTGTTTAAAAGGTGTCTTAATCGAGAGTGTTTCAAGGAAATCCGCTCAGCCGTTTGGAAGTTATGACCAGTTTTCTGGTTTCGGGGGTTTCTTTAGATTTTTAATGTTAGTTATTGCTAGATGTTTTTACTTATTTATTTAAGTAGTTGGTAAACAAGCTTACGGCCCGCCTCATGGTAAGCGGCTACTTTTACGAATCAAAATCGAAAATATTTTATCGAAATAGATCTTCTAAGTTATGAATAGTCTAACTTATATCTATTCTAAAAGTCTAATTCTTTTTTCTTTATACATAAAAGACAGTTAACAAGCACACGGTCCGCCTGATGGTAAGCGGTTACCGAGCCTATGCACGCTGACTCGCGCGATGCCGACTCCCAGATAGTCTCTGGCATAGAAAAAACTAAACTCAGCAATTACTCTTTTCTAAATATTATTAGATTAGCTACATAACATTAATATTCTTATTTCACTGACATAAGCAGCGGAAAAGCCAGCTTAACTTTCAGACTAGAGAAATATCGTTGTGATATTTTTTTTGGAAAAGAGACAAAATAAAAGATAAAAATAAATTTCGAACGTTTATTACCAATAGAGTTTACCAAACCCTTCAGTCTTTTAAAAGTTAAAAGCAATTTACCAACCGCTCTTGGCAAAAGACGCGGCAAGGACTGGGCCATGCTGAATGGTAGAAGAGTAAGCCACAGCAGGCTGAGACAGGGTTAAAGGAACCAAGGAACCTACTGGAGCAATAGACAAGTATGGGAATCTAGCATCGACCAATCCAAGTACAGATTTCTCAGGGGCAGCAGATTTTACAGACGATTCCACGGCAACTGCATCAGATTTGGATTCGCCCTCAGCTTCCATGGCCTTCTCTCCTGCTTCTGCAGTTTTTGCGACAACTTCTGCCTTCTCACCTTCTGCTTTTACCTCTCCAGCACGGACTAAAGTTTGAGTGGAGATGCTCTGCAGACCAGGTGTGACTATGGGTGCTGTGTAGACGATCGGAGATAGAGGAGAGACTACAGGTCCTACCGCAGTTATGTATGGTGAATAAACTCCGTTAATAGCAGCTTTAGCTAGCACATCAGCATTACTGGCTACAACACCGTCCAATTTAGCTTGAGCCGTCTTCAAAGCGTCCAAAGCCTGCCATTGTTGGTTCTCAATCGACCACAGTGTCTCCAGATTCTGGTCTTTCGCCAAGTCTTTGGTGATTATGACTTTCTCGCTAAGGTTCTCGTTGGCCTGTTCGGCGGCTTCGCGGGCTTTGTCTGCAATGGATCTGGCGTAGTCTTCAGCCTGGACTTTAGCGTCGATGGCGGCAGCTTGGATGTCTCCAGGTGATATCGTTGGAATGATAGCTGGGATAGGTACAGCTTTAAGAGCCACTGGTGAAAGTGGTGTCAGAGGGGCGATGATGCCAGAGGGCGCTGCTGCGGCGCAGGCCAGAAGAGCGGAAAGAATCTGTTGAGAAAAGAAAACGATTAAGGTTACAACCATGTTATCGTATTTATAAGAATTTATGATATTAAGGCAATGATGATTCTAGATTAAGTTTTCTCTGCATTCTTTGTTGCGAAAGATTCGTCCATCCAAATAACATGAAAATATTTAACATACACTTTGAGATCTAATAGAAAGGGAATATGCTAAACTAATTTGAGATTTAATGTTAAACTAATTTGTAATTTTTATAAAAATATAAATATAATTATACCCTCCGAAAATCAACCTGCAATCCAAATAATCCGAAAAAAAAGAGTTGCAATACATTGTATTTTCTTACAGTAAATCTGCAAGTTTTTGTTAAAAATAATATTTATTAGCCTAATATTATGGCTAAATTAAATAGGCTACTCAAGGTGTAACCTAGGATAAAGAAAAAAATTAAAATGTCATTATTAAATAGCACCCTCAAATTTGGTTCGAAACGAAAATTATTTTTTAATCGCATATGCAAATCATTAAAATTATACGGTATATATCTATCGATACACAAAGCAGTATTTGACATGAGATCAATTATGGTGATAAAGTTAAAACAATAAGCTTCACGCTGAGTCAGCATTTTAAATCAAGGTTAGCTTAGAAAATAACACTGATATACAGATAATTGGAAATAGCTGAGTCAATATCAAAATAAAAAAAGAATATAATATTTAACTCTAATCATGAATAGGTAATTATGAACACATCCAAAGTCACAAGCAAGATTTAAAAAAAATATTAAATTTCTATAAACGTCACTAATTCCGAAAAGTCACTTTTTAACACTACACATTTTTGAAAGACAAAGGAATTTTAAAACTGACCAGAACTCTCATCGTGTAGGTATTATCTCGAAGACTCCGATGGCTACTGATACATCTCATCAGGTTACAAACAGTATTTATATTCGCCCCTCATCTACAAGTATATAGAGCAAACTGGCTGGACACTGGATACCCGATGCCTTAAAAACAAAAAAGAAAAAAGACAAGCGCCCGAAGGCGGGAAGAATGCAGGAAGCGCGCGCTTTTTGACGGTTGATGGGCGCCATATTTAATTGCGATGGTAATTTTCGAGTGTTGCGTCACGAAATAACTTTACACACGGTCCGTCATTCGGCGATGCTTATCTCTTTTTGTTAATTGACTCTTATTAGAGATTAAAGAATATAAAAAAAATGACTACACTCGTCACAAGATAAGAAAGGAATCTAAGAATATTAGTACATTGTAGGTATACATACCTATAACACGTAAGTGCACTTACTATTCGTTTAATTATTGGTCCTCTAATCGCAACAAATATCAGTAATAAATAATCTATGGGTGTACCTACACCTACTTTTCACAAAGATTAGTCTCAACGAATTCCTTGTTGTTTTTTTATTAAATGGCAAAGGTACAGAGCCATACAGCCTTGTCTTATTTGATCATCTTCAGTTAGGTTTTAGTACAATGGTAGTCTCAACGAAGTAGTGACATTTCAGGTTATTCTGACTTTTTTTTAATTTCTGCCTGGCTTAAGTGAAATTGTTACGAAAACTTATACTTAACATGGATTCAGTACATGGCTTTGGATATAATTAGAATTTTGCATGAATTTTCATTAATTTGATATTTCTGGGTGTCCTAATTACTTACTGGGTGACCTGCATCATCATCGGATTCGAAAAATTCATTCACAGGTAGAAAGCTACATTATCCCCAAGTGCGATAGGCTACTTTTTATCCCGGGAACTCGGGCGAAGTCGGGTAGGGTAATGCTTCTTAGAAAAAATCGCTTGCCCAAAAGACTTCGAAGCAGTAAAAGTAAAATGCCATGTTCCCAACACATACAAGTGCAAGACGAGGTGATAAGTCATTGACACGGTGTATCAAGGCTGGAGATCATGTCTTAGCACCCTTTTTATGTACTTGGTGAGACTGTCGTGGTCTACTGACATACGATACGTTGCCCTTTCATATTATAAGACTTTTTAACAAAGTAGCCATTGTTTTTGTTTCGTATTATTTGATTAATATTTTCTGAGAAATATAAATAAAAATCTTTTTTTTTTTGTTAATTTCCTACTAACAAAAAATCTTGTACAGTCGTAATTTTTTTTTATAACTTATGAAGTTATCTCAAAAATTCTGAAAAGTTTTAGTAGAACGGCTACCATTGTACTAAAACTTAACATAAACTGACTGACTATGACTTGAAGATGATTTAACTTGACTAGAACTTTGAAAGTGAACGATTGACGCGAATATAAAAATACCTACTTTGCCCAACTTGACACTGGCAAAATACACTAAGGGACCTTTACGTCATATTGCCAATGTCAATTGTCTGTCAGAGCAAACGGTTTTGCTAGAAAAAGACAGTTTTGATAGACAATTTAACGATAACGTTGGATGGTGCAACCCACCCTAAGTGTGATGCCAAAAAAAAAAAAAGTCCCTGACTAATCACTGACCTAAACTGGTGGCCATGGAATTTAGATTTAGAGGGTGCATGTTGTGAAATATAGGAAAGCATTGGAATGCTGCATATTTTTTATACTATTCATAATGTTATTTGATTTTGCACGTTGACATTATAGCAGAAAGTGCCGAGCTTTATAATAACTTTAAGATCTATTTATCTATAACATAATCAAGCCAAATATAATTTCATTTCAAGGATTTTTTTTAATCCAAGATTTACCGAAATGCGAAACCCGATCTCGGATATTCGATAAACTAAAATCTTAAAAATAATAATTGATTTAATAAAGACAGACAAGCGAACATTTCCGCTACATATCGATATGTATGTTAATATATTAAAGGCAGTAATCTCATTACCCTAACCGCTTCTTTATGATACACATTACACTCTGTACGTATATAAATTGCTTAAATGTCAACAGGCGTCGGGCGTGGCGTTTTTATTGCAATTGTTATACATTTAAAAATGTCAATACGGACAGGTATATTCATACTAGCGTAATCCTTTAGCTCTTTTAACATTTAAGTCGATGTTCAACGACTACAAAACGGTCCGATAAATTATAATCGGGCGTTTACTATGAATTTTCGTGGGGAAAAGTCATCGTAAACGCCCGATTATAATTTATTGGACCGTTTTCTTGTAGGTGAACATCAACCTTAGCACGCGATTGACACTTCATCGACTGAACTGTTTTTACGCGGCCATGCGATATAATAGGGTTATGTTTTTGACAAATATCATTGTTATGAGGTTTTCTTTATAACTTCGATACATCCGATGCCGGGTGATTCGTCTTCACCCGGCTATAAAAAAAAGTCAAAATGGTTTACAAATTGGCAGTAGAGACAAAAAAATTGCGTACATTGTTTCACCCGCGACCACCTACGTCATATTGTATATGTATGCCAAATACCAATCACGTTATCCTTTTATAAGTTTAAATTAATATAATAATACACAAAACTTCTTCGATTATCGCTCTTTCTATTAGTGAAAATCGCTTAGAAATAAACAGAGATAGACAACGACTTAGTTTTGTAGTATTTAGTTAGAGATAATCAAATAGATCTTTTAAAATCAATATGAGGTTTTTTTAACCATTTGACAGCGCACCATTTATTAACTGCACAACCTAACCTAAAAATTGTGTAAGATGGAGAGTATGGATGGTGTGAAGTGATTTTTATACCTCTGGTGTTGCAAGCGTTTATAAACTACGATAGCCGATTACCATTACTTTTTTTTAATCTAAAACATTTTCGTGAATTTATCGATCGACATAGTATGAATCGACCCTCGTCGCTATCCTTGGCAAGGATTCTTGACCGGTTCACCTAGCATCCCTTCCACCTCACTATCCTCTTGGTATTTGAATGCCGACAGTCATACAACGTCTCCATGCGAAGATGTTCACTGCTTCAGCTCTCATGGAATTCGATTTGTAAGGATCAAGTAAGAAAATGGTTTAGATAGAACTATCTCTTGCTCTTTCATCCTTGTTGTTGTCTTTGTCTTTTATATGTTATGGTGACTTTTATATCAACGTGATGTTGGTATTTTGTAATTTGTACCCTAAATAATACCTAATTCCTGGAGCCCCCCGAAACTCACTAGAAAATAGGTGATAATTTTCAAACGGCTGGGAGGATTTTTTTTAAACAGCTGAGAACGACGCCTTTCAAACAAAAAAACTAAATTAAAATCAGACCATCCGTTCAAGATCTATGAGGCCACAGATACATACTATAAACTTATAACACCCCTCTGTTTCGTTGGTAAGGACAAGTTTTTTTTTTCAGACCAGCTCAATGACACCAAATTATTGTATTGTCTTCGGACTAGTATATGTGACCAAACAGATAAATTGAACACCGGGAAGCGAGTTAAAATTGACATACAAATTTCAACTTTAACATACCTACTAACAAGTGAAGTTTATTAAAGCTTATAATACAAACACGACTAATATCGATTTTCACCGATAAAAAAAACTGTGCTATAAATTATAATCGGGCGTTTACGATGACTTTTTCCTGTGAAAATTAACATCGACCTGAGTATGCGCAATAACTGGTTATTCACTTGCAATTTCTTTATTGTAAGAATACCATTTCATTTAAGGTCACGGTCACAATCGTTTAGTTTTATATATTGAGTCGTCGATTCGATACCTTTAAATGATCCGGAAAGCTGCGTTCCGGATGTGTTTATTGTCCAACCGATAAGGGAAGTTGTAATGATGTTATTATTTTTAATTTTTGACATTTATATAGATGCTACTTTAAGCAGGTTTATATAGCTTCACGTTGGGTATTAGTAGGTACTGGGTAAACGTATCTTTATTTTTCCTGTATAATGTTTTGTTGCGGTTTCACCTGCGTTCCCGGAGATAAGTAGCCTAAATATTACAGAGTATGATCTATTTCTTTCGATCTATGGTTCTCAGAGCACGTTTTATTAATTAATTTAATAATTCCAAAATTTAAAATTACAAAATATGTGACGTCACAGGGGCGAGGTGGTCCACGAATCATGAAATCCGTGTGACGTAATTCAAGAATGGCCCATAAGCTATGTAATCTGTGAAAAAGAGCACGCGTTTAAAAAGAAAGGAAAACCAATATGAACTAAAGCATGGATGTAAATATGAAGGCAAAAAACGTTGACTTTCTGTTGAACTTGTACTCGGACGATGCGCGGGCGCCGACCTTTACTTACATCAATCATGATGACGCGTGCGCTTGTATGTTACAGTATACAGGCTGATTCATCAAGCGAGACCGGTCATTATGGGAAGTTGAAACTATAATAGACAATTTTTCTCCTGAGATGGTAAGATCTCGTGTTAGTATATCGTTATAAAAAACCGGCCAAGTGCGAGTCGAACACGCGCCATTCCGTACCATTATCCATAAAAACTCCAAAAAAATCACGTTTGTTGTATGGGAGCCCCCTTAAATATTTATTTGTTGATATAGCGGCAACAGAAATACATCATCGATTGTAGGAAAGCGAGAGGAAAGTCAACGCATCAAAAATTAATTATTTAAGTGTATTGGAAGAGAGCCGCCAAATGTATGTAGGTATATCGGTCTCATTGCTTATGTTGTACAATTTATTTAAAAAAAACTTGCTGGCCCGGTAGCCGTTGTCCTGCCCTGAGAATAAAAAAACTGGGACCTACCTACCTGCCCCTACGTACTATCGACAAAGTTGAAGCATGATCACCTTAAGGGTGTATTTTGTGTGTAGTGAACAGCCGCTACATGTGTCTCACACAATATAACCAGAAAATGCGCTTGTCATAAAATAGTAGATTGTCATTGTCAGTAAATTGTCTAGACAAAAGATTTTACAAGAGGCCGTTTTATTGTCAACAATGGACAGGGCGAACTATGATTACTTGCTGCAAGCGAAAAGGTCTCAAAACTGATCATGCTTGACACTTACCGTCCTTTTTTCATATATTTTCATAGCTATTTTGCTATTCCAAAATGGTGTAAATAACCGGACTTTCTTTTATATAATAAGATATACTTGGAAACTGATTAGATACCTCGGAAAGGCAGATAAAACCCATCCATCCCTCGGTTATATCTGCTTATATAAATAGTGTAAATAGTTCAACGCCTACCATAAGTAATATAGCAAATATCTAGTAAAGAATATTGCTTTTGATAAAGATTCAGGGTAAAAAAAGAACATGTTAAACAGAAACTGGTCGATAAGCAGTGCCGTAAATAGCCTTTCCTGCGCCCTATGCGAGCTTCTATAACTGCGCCCTTGTTTTTTTTTTATATTATATGTACCCTAGCTAGAGCAATGCTACGTATAGGCCTGATTTAACAGATGTTTATGATGATACTGCCATGTAGGTACGTATGTGTTGGAATCGAGTACTAGGGGCAGCGGGAACTTATCAGGAGCAAACCGAAAAAATAATCGTCCTGCCTGGTCTGGCCATTCTTGCGCCCCCCAGAGTCTACGCCCGGGCACCGGTGGCACCGCCCTATTTACGGCACTGTCGTTAAGGTCTACTATAAGGTGGCTCATTAGGTGGAAGACAAGAATACATGGTTGTAGAGCATCTCTCTGGACTTATATCCTTCAGTGACAATTTTTTGAATATTATGTACTTATATTTGAAATAATAACTAAAATGATAACAGACTAAACAATATTTACAATTATTTACAACAAATATACAAACTACATATATTAAATAAATCCTCGATGCGGCCGCTGCTGCCGATCAACGGCAAGTTTCCCAGAAGGCTGGCAGCGTTCCCTCTTTGGATGGCCAAGCTAACGCGTTGGCGGAAAAAGCTCCCCGCCCCCCGGTCCCCTGTGACCTCAAATCCTCAATTAGTTTAGAAAAGAATGTTCGAGAAAATCGGCGGGCCTCGGACCCCCAAGGCCCCATGATGTCGACCGCAAAAGGCAAAAATAAATAATTTGGGCCAATAGAAGCATACAAAATGAAAATTTAAAGAAACCCCCGAAACTCAGTAGAATATTGGTGATAATTTTCAAACGGCTGAACGGATTATCTTGAAACATAGCTAAAAACATTATCGATTAAGTCACCTTTCAAACAAAAAAACTAAATCTAAATCGGTACATCCCTTCAGGAGCTATGAGGCCACAGACAGACACATAAACACCCAGACAGACACGTCAAACTTATAACACCCTGCCGTTTTTACGTCGTGGGTTAAATACTAAAGAAAGATCCAGAAAAGAAAGAATCCTTGCTGATTTTGTTGCCTTACCTATCTTTTTGGACCCTCGTATGTGAAAGGTATAGGTACGACTTACTAGTTAGATCAAATCGATCGAGCCATTTTCAAGATTTTACTAGACTAACACATGGCAATTGTTTTTTATACGTATAGATTCAGTAAGACTTCGTAACATCGTTTAGATATATAGATTAACTACTGTTAGTCTGTGCCAATTTATCAAGAAATAGGCGTGCATGAAAGTAAATAACTACTGACGTTTTACACCAAATAGGAAACATTTTTTTTCCAATCACTATTTACTCCATCTCAGTTTCTAGCGAATTAAATAAAGGTCGATAATTTACGTGACCTTTATAACGATCACTACTCGAATAAAAAACATCGATACATAATCAAATAATACAATACAAATAAGTTAATATTTTGTTTATTTCCACATTATCTCTTCCATTGCCTGTTTTTTTTTAATTTATAATTTATATATATTTATATCGAGTATTGACTTTTTGTGATAAAATTATTAAGTAACCACGAATTTTTACCATCCGTGCGCGAGTCCGTGAGCGTATCCGCCGTGCGCGGCGTACGCGACGGGGGCGACTAAGGAAGCAGAGTGAACGAGGGGTGCGGGGTGGGACTGCGACAGGGACTGGGTGACGACGGTCTTGCTGGCGGCGATGGCGGGCGAAGCGTACGCGGCGTGACCGAGGACCGGGGCAGCTCCGTAGGCAGCTCCGTATGCAGCAACAGGGCCAGCACCGTACGCGGCAGACACAACTGGGGCAGCGGCATAAGCGGCTACGGGGGCAACGTGGCCAGCCAGCTGCTTAGCAAGAACAGGGGCGACGCCAGCGGCGGCACCATCGAGCTGAGCCTCAGCGGTCTTGACGGCGTCGACCACTTGCCATGAGTTATCTACGGCGGCGTTGATGGCGCGACCTTGGAGCTCGGCAGCCTGGTCGTGGACGCCACGGACGGCATCGACGGCGGCGCGGGCGTGGTCGGAAGCTACAACGTGAGCGTCGATGGCGGCGCCTTGGATGTCACCGGAAGAGATTGTGGGGAGAGCGGGGGCAATAGCCGAGTGGGCTACGGCCAGGGGAGCGGCGTGGGCTACGGCCAAGTGGGCGCCATGGCTGATCAGACCGTGGCCTAGGAGCCCACTGGCGTAGGGTCCAGCCAGCAGGGCGCCGGAGGGCGCGGCTGCGGCGCAAGCGAGGGTGGCGGCGGCGAAGATCTGCGAAGAAAGTTAAAAATTAAAATTCGAATTAATAATCCATCGATGTCGGTAATCCTTGTTGCGTCGCACACAATACACTAATATTTTAGCACAGCACTGTCACTTCACACTGTTATTTTTATTAGTTTAATTAATTTAAACACACGTTTTATTTATTAATCGTAATGGTTTTTCAACTAACCAGAAATCTCATCGTGCACTTCTGTGGTAGACTGCGCGAAAGCTACTGCTTGCTTTGATTTCGTTGCCGACAGTTTTTATACTATCCGCTGAGAGTGGTGTGAATAATAAAAGTGGTCGTTTTCAAGGGCGAAAAGGGTAGCAGGAAGCCCGACTACTTGGACAGATGTATATTGGAGATTTTTAATTTTCGTCCGTAGATAGCCTGAGGCGATGGTTTCGGCAGTCATTACTTACTCGTGTTACATATCTTTGATTTGCTTTAACAGTACTGTACTTAAAATTTGTTTAATTACAACTTGAATTATAATACAAGTTGTGTTACGATTTATTATACCTAAGTAATGTATATTAGTAGATTATAATTTATCTTCCGTGGTTTCGTCTATGATCCCCTAGTTTACTAGGTACTTCCCTCTAAGGATTGAATAAAAAAGATTGTATCATATAATCTCTTTCTGATAAAAAAACAGAAATGTCAATGACAATGGCATAGCCTCATTGAACAGCTATTTATTTGGTATACAATATAGTTTCTAAGAAAGAGATTAGTGATGTGATTAAAATTAGTTTTGTGCGGTTTGCAACTAATTATAAATACTCTATAAGTAATGCGTATAAACTGCGTATATGCTCTCTCAGGCTACTCTTCGGGTCGGGGTTGTTAAATAACGAAAATAATGAAATATTGGAAAATAATGAAATACTCACGAGGGTCTACACCTCACAGAGGCACTAGTATAGAAGATTTATATTACACTGATAATAATCTACAGGTAATTCTAAAAATATACTGACTGACAGTCAACCGGTCCTCCTGTTTAACCAGTGTGGCTAGAGAGACCTAGAGATTTGAATGGAGGAAATATTTCTAGTTTCTATTCTAGGAAGGAAACCCTTAGGTTTTTCAAAATTCATCCCCGAAATGTGTAAAATAGGGGATCGTGGGTGGACTGCTATAAATATGAGATAGATAAGCGATGATAGCTCAGTGGTAGTGACGTCGAATGCCAAGAATGTCGCGGGTTCGAATCCTACAATGAATTTGAGCTTTTGGTGAAGGAAAAGAAAGCACAGTGGTAGGGTACTTCGTAGTAACCGTCTGGCTGGCTACCACCCTCAATTTGAAAATCTGTCGCCAAGCACCTTTCGGTGTCTACACAGCTGTACTCGAGAGCTAGTTCCCTTCTAGGCTTTGTGTGCCATCGACCACATCACGGTCAAACACAGGCCTATACATAGTAAAAAAAGAAATAGACGCTAACAAGCTTTGAGGTGATAATAGACAACATAGTGGTAGTGCCATCAAATGCCATGTCGAAGATCGTGGGCTCCAATCCAATAATACTCGTAAGATGAGCTTTTAGAGATTTTTAAAACATCGTGCGTGACTCATGAGGTAGTCATAGCGCGGGGCTAAGGTATTTTGTAGTACCCATCTGGTCAGCTACTACCCTCAAATTTAAAATCCTGTAACCTACCGATGTGCTTTGGAAACTGAATATACTTACTGTAATATGGTCAAAGATAAAAGATATTTAGGTCCAAGTTGAAAACGGTTCGATAAATTATAATCGGGCGTTTACCACGTATTTTCGTAGGAAAAAAACATCGTAAACGCCCGATTATAATTTATCGGGCCGTTTTCTTGTCAGTGAACATCGACCATAGTATATAATGTTTGAATTCACGCAAAGATTTTTTTAATTGTTGGCTATACCAGGTGATTTTGAAAGGCATATATTGGTGCCGATTCTGTTGTTCACGAACTTAACTAATATTAGACAAGTCACCTCTCTTTCATGTTAACCTTATTGAAAAAAGATAGAAAATTTTTAATGCTGTCAGTTTAATCCATGCCGTCGTAATGTACGGGTAAATAGTCGTGACCAATAAAGATCCCGCTTAAATTCACTTTGAAACATGTGATCGGACTAAACTGACAGGACTATCTTGCATCCCTTTCTTATATTTACTATTAGAAAGAGATATAGTGAGATTAAATTTATTTAGTTCGTAAACAACAGAATCGGCACCATTATAGGCTAATAAAAAATATTTTAGTGCTAAAATCAACACTAAAATATTTCCATATTTCAAAAATGAAATATGCAGCAATATAAGTCTAACTGAGTATTTAATAGATTATTCGAGTACTAATATGAGCAAAGGCATTTACTAGAGTCATAACTAAATTTGTCATAACTTCGTAATGGTTGCGCTCAGAATCCTGAAATTTCAACAATTTTAAACACAACCTGACATTTCTTAGTTTTTTACGGTTAGTAACTTTTTTTCCGTAGTTCTACAAGGGGAGGAATCTTGTAGAAAAATGTAATAGAAACCTTAATCCCTATATCCCTATCCCGATTTTTCTGGAACTTAAGTTTCCTGGACGACATCTCCTAGATCTAGTTAAGGCTGATCAGTTGTAACAATAATCGTCTCAAGTGGTTTCATCGAAAAAGATAACTGTTTGATACCCCTTCTGCTAATTCTTTAAAAAATAGGATGCTTACTTTCGCTTTTTAAGGTTCCGTAAGGAATTTCCTTTCTTTCAAAGAATGAGGAAAACATTATCGATTTTGGGGATTCATAAAAAAAACATCTATGATTACCACAATCAATAAATATGTTTATTGTGGCTCCTTATAATAAATTAGCCGCCCCGACCCGCGGTTTCACCCGCGTTTCTCGAGGTATTTTCTATTTTCCCGGGATAAAAAGTATCATGTGTTAATCCAGGTTAAACAAGGTTCTACCTGTGTTCCAAATTTCATCCAAATCCGTTCTGTAGTTTTTGCGTGAAAGAGTAACAAACATATATATATACTCACAAAGTTTCGCATTTATAAAATTAGTAGGATCGTATCGTAGCAAAGTTGTATTGCTGAGTTACAAGGCTACGTATAGGTACAGTCAGTACACAATACGGTCCCTTTTATTTTTAGGATAATTTGGTAGTCCGTCTGTCTATCTATCTGTGTGTCTGATCATGTCTGTCATGAGCATGACCCTTATTGTCAGGAACATGGAGTGGTGGTATCAATATACTAAGGTCTACGGTCCCCTGGAGCTGTAACAAATTAAGCTTAAAGTCAGGGTTATAAAAAATAAGGCCATTCATGTCGCATATTTTGATACTTTGCGTGTAAACCAAAACCTACTTCCAGTTGACCTAGAATCATAATTTGGCAAGAAACAAGGTCTCTCATTACAAGGAATAAATCAGAAACTTGATAATTTGTAGTTTTAGTTAAATAAAAACACGGTTATCTGATCACAAACTAAGCAGAGCTTGTACTATGGAACCCAGATAACTGATATACTAGAAAACTACTTCTTTTTTTGTAAATACATACTTAAGTCGTTGTTCACCGACTAGAAAACGGTACGATAAGTTATAATCAGGCGTTTACGATGATACTTTCCTGCGAAAATTTGTGATAATCGACCTTACACCTGTATATGTATAAATAAGTAGTAACATAAAAAGTTTCGTGGTAAATCCTTAATTTTCATGTTAATTAGTTCAAAATCGTTTCTTTTTATTTACTGCGGATAAGCTGATTTTTATCCACAATCTTAACTAACCGATAACGATGATGTGGTCGGGTAGGTACTCCACCAAATAAAAACATACAAATAAATTTCTATTTTGTTTATTTCCACACACCCTCGCTTCTATTTCCTGTTTGTTCGTTTATAATTTATTTTCATACATATTTACATCAAGTATTGACTTTTTGGTAAATTAAATTACTATCACAGTTTTTTACCATCCGTGCGCGAGTCCGTGCGCAGCGTAACCACCGTGAGCGTATCCACCGTGCGCGGCGTACGCGACGGGTGCGTGGGCGACCAGGGGGGCGGCGTGGACGAGGGGACCGGGGTGGGACTGCGATAGGGACTGGGTTACGACGGTCTTGCTGGCGGCGATGGCGGGCGCGGCGTGTCCGAGGACCGGGGCAGCTCCGTAGGCAGCTCCGTAGGCACCGCCGTAGGCAGCAACAGGGCCGGCACCGTATGCGGCAGACACAATTGGGGCAGCGGCATAAGCGGCTACGGGAGCAACGTGGCCAGCCAGCTGCTTAGCGAGAACGGGGGCGACGCCAGCGGCGGCACCATCGAGCTGAGCCTCAGCGGTCTTGACGGCGTCGACGGCTTGCCATGAGTGGTCTACGGCGGCGTTGATGGCGCGACCTTGGAGCTCGGCAGCCTGGTCGTGGACGCCACGGACGGCATCGACGGCGGCGCGAGCGTGGTCGGAAGCTACAACGTGAGCGTCGATAGCGGCACCTTGGATGTCACCGGAAGAGATGGTGGGGAGGGCAGGAGCAATAGCTGCGTGGGCTACGGCCAGGGGAGCGGCGTGGGCTACGGCCAAGGGGGCGCCATGGCCGATCAGACCGTGGCCTACGAGCCCGTGGGCGTAGGGTCCAGCCAGCAGGGCGCCGGAGGGCGCGGCTGCGGCGCAGGCGAGGGTGGCGGCGGCGAAAATCTGTAAAGGAAGTTACAATTTAAAATTCACATTAATAATCCATCGATGTCGGTAATCCTTATTGCGTCACAACACTAATGTTACAGCACAACACTGTCACATAAAACTGTTCTTTTTGTTAATTTAATTAATTTAAACACACGTTTTATTTATTAATCGTAATGGTTTTTCAACTAACCAGAAATCTCATCGTGCACTTCTGTGGTAGACTGCGCGAAGGCTACTGCTTGCTCTGATTTCGTTGTCGACTGTTTTTATACTATCGGTCGCGAGCGTGGTATGAAACGGAACGCGAGTGAAAAATAAGTAAGTGGCCGATTTCAAGGGCATAAAGGGTGGCAGGAAGCGCGATATATGTCGTCCGTAGATAGCCCGGGGCGTTTTGGTTTGGCGGTCATACTTGCCGGGTATTTTTATACACTATCGATTTAAATTGGAAAAGCCAAATCTATAGATAATTTTCCTTCCTGTGCCTCGTACTTTTGGGTTCAAAAAGAAACTTACATGCCTCTGAGATTTGATTTTATTTTACTATGTATGGATATGTGTATATTGTTCTTGAACACAATCTCACTATGGGTCAGTGTTATGTACCTATTTGGCTAATATCTACCATTTTTGATTCGTATATGTATACATCATTTTTACGCGATTTAGTATGTTATGAGTTTAAAAAGGCTTCAAGAAGTAGATTGATAATTTTGTGTGGTACCTAATTGATTAATTTAGTCTGTCTGTCACCGATCGATTGACTGATGAGATATAAAAAATAATATATTTTTAAATACATCTTTGTTTATTCCTCCTAAATATAATTCCTACCTTCGGAGTTATTTTCTTAAAACGATCGTGTATTTGGTTGTTACAAATATAATTTTTTAATTAACGATAGTTAACAGGCCATAGGTATTACAATAAATTAACTATAACAACTTAATATGATTGCTTAGAAACCTTTATTTAGACTATCACAAATCTATACTTCTATACTAATATAATACTAATATTATAAAGAGGAAAGATTTGATTGTTTGTTTGTTTGCATTGAATAGGCTAACTACTGAACCGATTTGAAAAATTCTTTCACTAATAGGAAGCTACATTATTTCTGAAGGTTATAGGCTACTTTTTTTTATCCCGGGAACGAGAATGAAACTGCGCGGAACAACTAGTATTATTATATACCTACTTTTTTTTTTGCTTCTGGACTGGATTCACATTTATATTTTGTGCTTTTAAATTTTGCTATCATTTTTTGTGTTGTGTAACTAGAGAATACGTGACGGGGAATAGTTTTTTTTTTAAATTGGGATTGTTCATTAGTAACGTCAGAAAAAAATCGTAAATATGCCCCCTTTTAAAACTTATAATGCATTCTTCTCTTATTTGGGCCATCCAAATAACTTGAAAAATATTAACATACATTCTGAAATCCTTAGAAATTAGGAAGGGAATAGTTATCTTACTTTTTTTTAAAAAGGCTTAGTTTATTTTTAAATAACATAAAACCATATTTTTTACTAAAATTACGTCTCTCCTGTCTCGCATGTCCCCGTCATTTTAGTAAAGGACAGAGACATACGCAGAGAGCTTCCTCTTAAAGTGATGCGCTTACAGACACCATCATTTTATTATAAAAGAAAAGCGTGATTAGAGTCTGACAATTCATAAGTGCCTGTGAAGGTCTATTTGAATAAATAAAATTTCATTTCATTTGACTGTCTGATCTATCAATGCACAGCTCTGGACGCTTTGGCATACAGATAGTTGTTATGTTGTTATGCTGCTATACGTAGGCATCCGCTAAAAAATGATGTTTTGAAAATTCAACCCCTCAGGGAATAAAATCACCTATTTTATCGCGAATGAAACCGCGGCGCGGAAAGCTTGTAATATATATAGATTGACGCTCATTGTTAAAAGAAAGTAAAAACATTATGAACTAAAGCGTACACGCAGCGCCACAAAACGTTTACTTTCCGTTGAACTTGAACTCGGACGATGCGCGGGCGCCGACCTATAGAAATAGTTCCGTATAGATTTACTTATAGATCAATCATTACGACGTGTGCACGTGGGTGGGTTGGGTATTGATGGGCCAGTATGCAACGTGGTTACTCAAACCTCAAAATTTAATCTTGTTTAATCAATTAATATTATAAAGAGAAAATATATGTATTTTTGTTTCACGATTAAACTCAAAAATGACTGGACCGATTTGAAAATTCTTATATAGGCTATATTTTATTAAAAAATTGAGATGCCTACGAAAACTCTAATAATGTAACCCTGTATGTAATTTTATATGTATTTTACTTACATTACGCGGATCGCGGGAATGAAAAAATACCCTAAACTACACATACCTAAGCACTTTATTTCTGATATATTAATTTCGCCTCGTTTAAGACGATGCTATACGTGAAATGATGATTCTAAAATGCGTTTTTCTCTGTATTCTTTGTTCCAAGAGATTTGGAAAAAATATATGTTAAACTAGAGAATATGTGACTGGGAATAGTTTTTTTAAAAATTAGGATTTTTCTTTAGTAAGGTCAGAAAAAAATCGTAAATATGCCCCTTTTTCAAACTAACAATGCATTCTTCTCTTATATGGGCCATTCAAATAACTTGAAAATATTAACATACATTCTGAAATCCATTAGAAAGGGTTATAGTTTTCTTACTTTTTTGAAAAAAGGATTAGTTTCTTTTTAAATATCATAAAACCATCTTATTTTAACTAAAATTACGTCTCTTCTGTCTCGCTTGTCTCCGTCAGTTTAGTAAGGGACGGAGACATACGCAGAGAGCCTCCTCTTAATAAGTGTTTGTACGAGTAGTACACGCCTGGTTGGCTACCGTCCTCAAGTTGAAAATCTGTCGCCAAGCACCTTCCGGTGTGTTCCAATAGCTACCTTGAGAGCCAGTTACTTTCTAGGTTTTGTGTTACCACCATCGGACACATCACAACTGATCACGGTGAGATTGTGGTCAAACACAGGCCCATAGATAGTAAAAAAAAAAATTACAATCATAGTACTAATTCTTAAGGGTATAGCTTCGGTTGGAGCGCGAAATTCAAATTTTATCACGTTTTTTGAAAATTGCAGCTCAGTTATAGGTCGTAAGTTATCAACATGTTATTTGCGAGAAGAATGGTAGTATATTTACTGATCAATAACAAAAGAAATCATCAACATATTCCTCCAAGGTATATTAGTAACATTTTCATGAAATAGTCGTATATGTCAGTAATATACCTTGGAGGAATATGTTGATGATTTCTTTTGTTATTAATCAGTAAATATACTACCAGTCTTCTCGCAAATAACATGTTGATAACTTACGACCTATAACTGAGCTGCAATTTGCAAAAAACGTGATACAATTTGAATTTCGGGCTCCAACCGAACGTTCCCCCTTAACATTATAACTCGCTCAGATATACTGCCCAAGTTGAATTGTTGGTTACATTAAACTGACTCGCCTGTCAAATGATTGTATTTATTTACGTAAAGATGTCACGCGCTGGACGTATTTAAAATAGTCCGTATTCGTGAGTGACTTTACATTGCAGTGCATTCTGTATTCAAATTTATTTTTTATTTTCTTTTTTTACAATTTATAGGTCTGTGTTTGATCACTATCTCACCCGTGGTCAGTAATGATGTCGCCGATATAGTTGTTAAGCACACATAGCCAAGAAAGGATCTAGTTTTCATGTGCAGCTGTCGGAACCCACCCGTAGGTGCTTGGCGACAGATTTACAACTTGAGGGTAGTACCCAACCATTCGGGTACTACATAGTACCCAACCCCGTGGTATAGTTTCCTTATGTTGTTTTAGCGAAAGCTCAAGCTCATTGAGGATTCGAACCCGCGACCTAAATATATATATTTCATTCCGTTTCGGGGAAAGTATTCCTTCTGAATTATTCGGCTATTAATTATTTCTTGTTTGGTAGTTTTGCCATGAACCGATAGGAGTTATATTTCTTTTAAATCGTTTTAATGATAGGGTATGGATCCATGCTTATTTCCTTTTCTATTGCTTCTCTTTCTGTTTAAATTTTTTGTAAGTATTGTATTTATTATATAGGTATGTAATGGTCGATATTTATGTATTTTGTTGCACCACCCTCTTTTTCAGTGCAAATATATTTTATATTTTAATCCAAAAGTTTTCTGGAAGAGATCGCTTCTTAGCGATATGACCGCCACTGGTGCCTAATCATCCTAATGTTAGTGGTGCCGATTCTGTTGTTTACGAACTAAAATAAATTTAATCTCACTATATCTCTTTCTAATAGTAAATATAAGAAAGGGATGCAAGATATTTTAGTCCTGTCAGTTTAATCCGATCACACATTTCAACGTGAATTTAAGCGCGATCTTTATTGGTCACGACTATTTACCCGTACATTATGACGGTATGGATTAAACTGACAGCATTAAAAATGTTCTATCTTTTTTCAATAAGGTTAAAATGAAAGAGAGGTGACTTGTCTAATTTTAGTTAAGTTCGTAAACAACAGAATCGGCACCAGTTTCTAGTTTTATTGTTTATTTTAATTAATATTTTCTTTCTCGTTTACAATAAAGAGTTACCTATCTATCTAAACTTCTATATTTTACTAATTCAACAGATTGTTTCCACAAACCGTTCGGTTTTACCCTTTGCTTAATTCAGTTCACAGAACAAAGGTTATTACATAAATGTTAGCCTATAGGCTATAACGAATCGTACTAGAGCGTTCAATCTGATTCAAGTTACTTGGAATGTGGCCAGTATTACTTGAGCCTTCCTTTCTAATGTCTACAACAAGGTTTGTGCCTTTTAAATATAATAGCATTATAATTATAAGTTGGATATGTAGTTATTAATGGAAAAATATATCATTACATTGGATAGAATGCTTGTTCTATATTTCCACGGTAGAATCTAATTTATAACATTGCAGCCTATTTGTTGGACTTTTTGTGCTTAAATATCATAATTGTTTGCTATGATATGTGGCATTAAGTCAAATACCTTTGCCACAAAAAAGAAACAAAAACTCTATGAAATGGCAAAGCTATGACTTCCTTACTGCCCATTTATGATGCAAAGACGTGGGTAATGTTCGAAGTTTAAATTACACATAAGGTTTTTTATAGTGACCGCGCCCGCTCTAATTCCGTGATCTTTTTTTTCTATATGCTTTCGGTACGCACAGGTATTCGCGTTCAAGGATTTATCGATATTTTAAACTTCCGCTTTTGTGACCAACTACCGTGGTAAATTAATTTGCTTTTCGCGTGAAATACTTTGGCAATGACGTATGTTATAAAAATTGCTGACTTTAATGTTAGTGTGTTAAGGTCGATATTTTATAGTATTTTTCTTCGTAAATATGAACTTGGACCGTGACATTTGCTTTGTCTATTTTCTTATACTAAAGACGTTTTGATGTTGGATCAGAAGCATTTACTGCTCGATATTTAATCGAAATATAAAATTAAACAATATAAATAAGTTACTATTTCATTTATTCACACACATCCTCGCCTCTATTGCCTGTTTTTTTTCGTTTATAATTTATTTACATTAACATTCCAAACAATTGAGTATTGACTTTTTTGGTAATTAAATTACTATCACAGTTTTTTTACCATCCGTGCGCGAGTCCGTGCGCAGCGTAACCACCGTGAGCGTATCCACCGTGCGCGGCGTATGCGACGGGTGCGTGGGCGACCAGGGGAGCAGCGTGGACGAGGGGACCGGGATGGGACTGCGACAGGGACTGGGTGACGACGGTCTTGCTGGCGGCGATGGCGGGCGCGGCGTACGCGGCGTGACCGAAGACCGGGGCAGCTCCGTAAGCAGCTCCGTGGCCAGCTCCGTAGGCAGCAACAGGGCCGGCACCGTACGCGGCATGACCTAATACTGGGGCAGCGCCGTAAGCAGCTACGGGGGCAACGTGGCCGGCCAGCTGCTTAGCGAGAACGGGGGCGACGCCAGCGGCGGCACCATCGAGCTGAGCTTCAGCGGTCTTGACGGCGTCAACGGCTTGCCATGAGTGGTCTTCAGCGGCGTTGATAGCCTGGCCTTGGAACTCAGCAGCCTGGTCGACGGCGGCGCGGGCATGGTCTGAAGCATCAACGTGAGCGTCGATGGCGGCGGCTTGGAGGTCACCGGGGGAGATGGTGGGGAGAGCGGGGGCAATAGGTGCGTGGGCTACGGCCAGAGGGGCGGCGTGGGCTACGGCGAGGGGAGCGGCGTGGGCAACAGCATAGGGGGCGCCATGGCCGATCAGACCGTGGCCTACGAGCCCGTGAGCGTAGGGTCCAGCCAGCAGGGCGCCGGAGGGCGCGGCTGCGGCGCAGGCGAGGGCGGCGGCGGCGAAGATCTGAAAAAGAGGTTCATATTTTAAATTCGAATTTATAATCCATCGATGTCGGTAATGTCCTTGTTGCGTCACAACACTAATGTTACAGCACAACACTGTCACATAACACTGTTCTTTATTTGATTATTTAATTAATTTAAACAAGATTTATTTATTAATCGTAATGGTTTTTCAACTAACCAGAACTCTCATCGTGCACTTCTGTGGTAGACTGCGCGAAGGCTACTGCTTGCTCTCATTTCGTTGCCGACTGTTTTTATACTATCCGCCGAGCGTGGTGTGAAACGGAACGCGAGTGAAAAAAAGTAAGTGGCCGCTCTCAAGGGCGGGAAGGGTGGCAGGAAGCGCGGGTATTTTGACAGACGAATTTTGAAGTTTTGAATTTCGTCCATGGATAGCCCGGGGCGTTAAGGTTTCGCCAGTATCTTGCGGGCCAGTATTATACCGATTTTTTTAATCTGTATTGCTTATTAAATAGATTTATAATTAAGACATTGTGAATGCGTACGTAACTTATTATGTAGTATTGGATAACTCTTGCAATTAAGAGGCGGTATAATTTTCACATTAGCTGAATTCATTTACATTAGATTTGCATTCTTTGAGACGATGTTTATTCTAGTGCAAAGAAAACATAACGCTGCTGCTTAAAATTTCAAATTCAGATTCCATTTCTCTTAAATTAAGTCCTTAATCAGTTATTCCAGGTAGGCTGTGTCCCGGGTGCTACAAGCGTCCTTAGGCTACGGTAACCGTCCACCACCATCAGGCGGGCTGTATGCTTGATTGTCATCTTTGTTTTGTAAAAATAAATAAGAGCTGAAAAGAATGTTCATAAAATTTAAAATCTCCATCGTTGAAAAGGGCTGGTGGGTGAGGTTTCTATGATAGTTTTTCAATTTAATTTATTTTTATCCCACGATGTTAAGCATAAGTTTTTAGTGCGCTATGTTTCAAGAAAATGATCATCACTTTTCTAATGAGTTTCGGGGGTTTCTTTATTTCTCTTATTATATTTAGATGAAATAAATGTTTACGCACAGGAATTCATTTTCACAATAATAATATTAGTAAAAGTACATAACTATACCATATATGACCTTGATAAGTTGATTTGGGAACACATAAACAACATTTTTTAATTGCGGAATTAACCACTTGAAGCAAAATGATTTCCGGTTATGTTCTCGTTTAATACGTAAGTTAAATTGAATAGATAACATGTAAATAAGTGATTATTGAAAATATATTTCCGTACAAAATATTTTGACTCTACTGTACTCTCAGATCAATAACAAAAGAAAGACGTAGCCAAGGGAAGCCACCATTCTATGTATGTGAGAGAGAATGCATTCGATCCGATCCGGTAAGGTTGATGAAGCCATCAGAGGCTACCAACTTTAGTCCAAGTTACAAAAAAAAAACATTGTTGGCTTGTTTTCCAAGTAGGTTAATTAAACATAGTTTATTTATAGGATGGTCAGCAGTAATCAAAAAAAATCCTTCTAACAGCCACGTAAAATTATTATATTAAAACACGAAAAAGAAACCGTTAAAAAATAAAAATTAAAGGATTATTAAAGTATAATTGTCAGGTGAAAAGTGATTTCGTCAGATCGACGACGAAGTCCTATAAGGGTCATTTCTTTTTCCTTTTGAGGTACACACGGCCACAGATCAAGCTACACATTTTTGTTTCAAAATAGCGCCTATTACAACCGCATAAGGTGCCGCAGTGTGTAGCTTGATCTGTGGCCGTGTGTACCTACATAACCCTGAAGAGGAAAACGCATTAGCTCGAGAAATAGTTTATTAAGCACGCTAGCTAATTTACCACCAGTCTAGAACACCAAGCATAATGCGAAATTACGGCAATTATGTTTTTGACCCTATCTTTGTGGAACATTTGATCATTAAATATGAAATAAGCCTAAAACAAACATTTCTTTTCTCATACAACTTTTTATCATTAATTAGTGTGTAATTAAAATTAGATAAACGAAATGAGCTTAATTTAGATTTTGCCGAGAAATTAACATAACATTCGTGAGTTTAACAAGATTTAATAAATCACACTTTGTTACAAGCTTTTATTTATCTTGCCGTGTCCAAAACATAAAAATCAAAACTCAACTATTCAGTTTATGCCCTGATAAGGCACTTTATGAACGTCGAACCAAACGAGCAAAACGGAATTTAGTGTCCGGTAAGGTTGTTGCAGCCATCTGAGACTACCAACTTAGTCCTTTAAAAAAAAAACGGAATTTAGCATGGATTTTATATGGCCGTCATAGTACTATGACGTCACATCTAATGTCCATAATCGCTGTCTAATTAGTAGTTTAAAATGCTTATATCTTCCGTGTTTCTTGGCCGATTTTAATTTCACTTTTTGACATCTTTTTTACGGTATTTTCATATTTTGTTAAGAAATGTGATAAAAAAATTCATGCTTATTCCCTTATTACAACAACAAAAGAATTGGCCAAAATTTATTGATTGATGATTTTTATGTATTCACCCAGCCAGATACTGATAATAACTATTTTTATTACAAAAGATACATTTCGTAAAATAACACATATTCGAATTCTTCACAACAGAATACCGAAGAAAAATTAATTTATTAATTTATTTATTTATATTTTTAATACTAAAATTCAGAACTAAGCAACTCACACCGCACTGCATACAAAACTTAATTAGAACCTACGCATTGCGCAATATGGTTTAAAATAGCATGTTCAAGGAACAATGGTTCCGTTTATACTAGGTCAGTGGTACGTATCTAGTCGTTGCAAGACCATTTAAACGTGGTACGTAGTTAGGGTTGACGCTTAGATAATTATTTTTTAACCCCCGACGTATAAACGACGGGGTCTTCTGTGTGCGTGTGTGTGTCTGTCTGTGGCCTCATAGCTCCTGAACTGTTTTCTGTTTTTTGTTAGAAAATCCGCTCAGCCGTTAGAAAATTGTCACCAATTTTAGTGAGTTTCGGGTGTTCCTTATTTTTTTTTATTTTAGATATTTAAATGGAGTTACAATTTGTCTCTTGCTACTTTTCTGCGATCGAAGGTCAAGTTCTGGCAGAAACTGAAAGCTTAAAAAAAAAAAAAAACAACTCATGATTGGTGTGACCACGTGTGGCCACGTCCATCGCGCTGTTGCTCATTCGTAACTGTTCGTTCAATTTCGCCGATTGCTAAAATCCTTCGTATTCAGCTAAAACTTAAAGCCGAGCCGAATGTAAGATTTTTTGGCCGAAAGTGGCCGAAGCTTCAGTCGGACACTATTACTTATATCCTACTAATATTATTAATGCGAAAGTTTGTGTTTTTGTATGTTTGTTAGTACTCAGTTACATAACGGCTGATCAGATTTAAATGAAACATAGATAGAACAGACGCTGGAATAACATAATAAGGTAGGTACTTTTGCTATAGAAGGCGCTCAGTCCCGATTCCCATTGAATCAAACCTCTCGAGTAATGTCCTTAATATTTTCGTCCAGATTCAAAGAGTACTTTGGTCTCTATAAGAATTATGCTTGAAAGAAAAAGTATATTTTTACCAAGTAAAATAAAAGAAAAAAATCGTCGTTATGATTTTTTCTATTGCGTGCAATATTTTAAGCTCCCGGGAATAACTTGTCCTAGTTCCCTCTTCAATTGTACTTTTCTGAAATAGAGACGTATATTATCAAATCAAAACTCATTTATTCAGTTTAGGCCCTAATAAGGCACTTATGAATGTCAACAGTTACAGTTTTACAATAGACTCTACTACCGGGTCGGAATACACTAGATTAGACAAAAAATATGACAGTGAAGTGAACAAAGCATAAGCTCGACTTTCTTTGATACAAATATTTATAAAAAAAAACTGTTGACAACCCTAGTCGAATGATATATATTCTCCTATCCCGTCTTTGTTTAACGAAAATTAATTCAAATATTCTCACGCTACCCATTTTGTAACGTGTAGTTGACATTCTATGATGTGACTGTATTATTTCGGCTGTGACCTTACAAGGTGAAATGACTGTTTTGATTGCGGCTGTGGCAAACGAAATGCTTTTTGATTTTTGTATTTAGGACTTTATTTTGTTCTTTTTATAGACTTAGGTAATTCAGACCCACTGTGCAATCTATGAAAGATATATTTATAAATATCTATGACTGGAAATTTGTAAAAGTCTAAAGAAATGTTACAAATTGTGATGTGACTATTTCCTTCTTTTTGTTATAGTACCAGTATTTTCTTAAACAATTTTAAAACTATATAAACCTAACTATATGTAAAAAATAGCTTTACATAGATATGATATGTTAAGGACTTTGAATTTTGTATATGCAATCAAATTGTGCCAGGAACGCGGGGTACCAACATTTAATATCATAAACTTTATATAAATTCAAATTAGTTAAACATAGACACATTTCCAAATAGTTTGTGCCTGCAGGAAATGTTTTGAAAACCGGTATAACGCGGAAACATGAACAGGCGAACCTAACCCGTATCAATACTTTGCGAAATTGACTAAGATCAAATAGCCTACTATTCTATAACGACCTAAGTGCGCTAACCTTTGTATATAGTTTTTGTACTTATGTCGTTTTTGTTAATTTGCTTTTTTACGCAAGTAATATAATAAAGTCCAAGTACGCAACAGAGTTTGAAACGTACGAATCCACGTTTTAATTTCTTTTCTTGTAATGACCCGCGGTGTGACGTCACTTATTTTGCATTTTTAAACTAATTAAATTTAATAATTACTTGAGGATTACCCTATGTTTAGTAATCTGAGAGGATTACGGATTCAATCCCGCCGGCATGTGACACTGTCGTGTAAGTATACGCGGGGGTAAAACCGCGCTCTATCTAGTTCATAAATAAATCTGTTCTAATAATAAAGCTGAAGAGTTTGTTTGTTTGAACGCGCTATTCTTCAGAGTTACTGGTCCGTGTGATCACATTTGTATGACCCCGGTGTGACGTCACATATTTTGCATTTTAAATTAATTCAATTTAATAAAGTGACTGACTGACTGAGGACGAGTCGGGCTGTTTAGCTTACAGATAGCTATTATGACGTCATCCACTAAGAAAGGATTTTTTTATAATTCAACCCCTAAGGGGGTAAAATAGGGGATCGCGGGTGAAACCGCAGGGCAGAAAGCCAAATGCGAACCAACGAAATACTATATATTAATAATAATATAAGCACTCAGACATGTGTAGGCTTTACCATTCGCAATTGACAATGAATAATTCATTGAATCGAACTTAATATCCGTTCTGAATCCGGATATGACAACAGATACTGAATAATTTAATGTTTATTTATAGTATCTTAGCTATTATATACGATACTAGCTGTTCCCCGCGGTTTCACTCACGTTCCCGGGATAAAAAGTAGCCTATAATCTTCAGGGATAATGTAGATTCCTGTTAGTGAAAAAAAAATTCGAATCGGACCAGTAACTCCTGAGATTAGTGCGTTCAAACAAACAAACTCCTCAGCTTTATTATTAGTATAGATATAGATATAAAAGGAAAACGTAAATGACTGACTGACTGATTCACGCACAGCTCAAACCCGGACGGATCCGGATGAAATTTGACATACAGATTATTATGACGTACTTAGGTATCAGATTTTTGAAAATTCAACCCCTAATATAAGGGATCGCGGGTGAAACAGCGAGGCGGACAGCTAGTTCAATATAAAAAGACCAAACATAACATACTTACCTGATTAAAGACCCCGAAGCGAACAAAAGAAGATATTTTAGCCTGTAATCAACTATTGTCTGGCTATCTAAAATCTAGATTAGGTAGATAGACATAGCCCATAGGGCAACAGTCATGCAGGTATGGCTGCGTCACGCCCAGAGCCGTTCACTAGCGATTGTGCTACACTGGACGAGGGTTAAGGCTCTAGTGTATAAGAGGCAGCGGGAACGGAAGCGGGTAGAAAATGTTAGTTTTAAAAGATAAAAGTAGGTCACGGCTGCGTAGGTAAAGATACAGTATTAATATCCTGGGACATTCTTCACACACGGCTATCTGATCCCTAACTAAGCAGAGCTTGTATTATGGACAACCAGTACTAATAATCACACCCAGTCTCTGGACAAATAACATGTTCAGCCCACAAATGTTTATCCTGGATATCTACTCTTGATCTACAGTGTGATACGCAGCAATCTGCAGATAACAAAAATAAAATACTTGCCTAGATTTTTATTTTCTGAGAGACTCTCGTCTGCGCAAGCTGTAAAACTCTAAGATACCTTTATTTGATGCGTTCACCACTTGAATTTAAAAATCGAATAATAAAGAATTAAATTGCGAACGCCGCCGCTGCTAATATCATGTCCTCTCAACTCGCACGCTAACGAGCTAATGTGCAAGATGCGAGGGCTATACCATCAATCTACCGAGATTTTCCGCTCGCTCGTCTATTCTCCATGCCGTATCCGCTACCTCTCATCACTGACGACTAACCTCTCACCCAGCATTCCACCACCATGGTCGACAGCCGGACCCGACTTCGACCTTCTTCGGGGCAATACTCAATCACATTATCAACTGTAATACGATGACCCAAGGTCTATATCGGTTGATTTGGTATGTGGCTGTGGTGACGTGGTATACTGATATGATATAAGGAAGTTTGTATTGGCAATTTAAGTGTTGAGATCCGGTCTTGTATGTCCGTATGTTTTTGCTTGATTGTTTCACCGAAACAACTGCTCTGTAGGCATAGACAAGAGATTTTTCGATAGAAAAGTAGCTTGTAGTAGTTGCAACCGCGTTCCCGAGGGATCTAATGTTTTTACGGGATAAAAAGTAGCGTATATGATATTCCAGGGTATGATCTATCTATGTGCAATGTTTCATCCAAATCCGCTCGGTAGTTTTTACGTGAAAGAGTAACAATCATCCATACATACAACTTCATTAGTCGGATATTAGAATGACATAAGAATTCATACAGGGGGAGGGAAGGGGGTAAAAAATGTGATGTCGTGTCATAAGCTTTGTGACGTCACAACTTCAAGTAAGTATTTAACATCGAACAAAAAAATGAACAACTCTTTAAATTATGATTATAATGTCTATTGTTATACATATAGGTAATAATGTTATTTTTATATGATATATGTATATTTCTCGCATCTTTGTTATATTTTTCTTTTTATGTTTTGCTGTCAATAAATGTCTTTCTATTCTATTTGTAGGTCACTTTTTAATTGTATGTAATTTAATAAAAAAAAAAATATTGGAAAGTATATGACGTCACTGACACGGGGATCATAAAAATGTGGCCATGAAAAGATCAAAAAGAAAAATCATAATATTGTGACGTAAATTAAAAGTTCCTTGTCTGTCTAAATTCCACATGCACAATTTTGATTCTAAATCAAAATTTGTCCGGTCCAATAGATCGAGATGCTGATAATTTAGAACCTTACGTTACCGCCAATAATATCGAGTGTTTTAGCGAGTTACGGCAACCGGTTGCATAATTTCCATAAAGTTTTAACCCAAAGATTTAAACGGTCTTAACTGACCAGAGTGACCTCTTTTCTAGGTCTTGGGAACGGAAGTTGATTGGGAACATGACATCATGATTACTATCGTTATTAAATACTAGCTGTTCCCCGCGGCTTCACTCGCGTTCCCGGAATAAAAAGTTGCCTATAACAGCCTATAACCTTCGGGGATAATATAGCTTCCTATTGGTGAAAGATTTTTTCAAATCGGACCAGTAACCCTGGAAATTAGAACCTTCAAACAAACAAACAAACTCTTCAGCTTTACTATTAGTAGTAGGTATAAATTAGTATAGATAACATAAAAAATTGGGATTACAAATTTACATTTGCAGTTGGAGATAGTCTATTAGTGATTGTCCTTCAATCCGATTTATTTGTACGGAGCCTACGGTGCGCGACTCAAACTCGTACTCGGGTATTTCCTACAGACTGACAGACACACGAGTGATCCTATAAGGGGTCCGCTTTTTTCTTTTGAATTCCGAAACCCTAAAAAGAAACATACAAATTAACACCAAAATGGACTCCCAACTGAGTATAAGCTGTGGCAAGTAATACCTACCATCAGGACTGATTTTCATTGGAATTTATGAATACTGTGTGTCCCTCTTTCGTACCTGTCACCCTGAAGTCACGTATTGCTTCGACAATGGCGTCGTGATCGACTGACAATCGTCCGAAGTAGTCCGAATCGCATTTTTTATCAATAAAATTGTCACTGACTCGCCATTTTAGCTTTACTTTCATCACAGAATCGAAAAGAAAAAAAAAACAATCAACTTACACTAATAATTACACTAATAGGTACACTAATAGAATAAATGCGAAAGTACTCTGTCTGTTAACTTTTCACGACTAAGTTCCATATTCATGGACAAGAAAACGAAAAATACTAGTCAGTAATTGAAATCATTTTACAATCTAGTTTTGATTCAAAGTAGAACATGTCTCTAAATAGTATAAAAAAGTATTTTCATCTCTCCCTGTATTTCGCTTAGTTCTTCTAAACCGATAAACGAGGTAGTTATGTGAAACACTGGACTTGACCCCCCCGCCTGATTCGATTCCTGGGTATATCCCTCCCCAACGCCTCGTCTGTCGTATTGACGGACGGCGACGCGACCCTGGGAAAGGGGAAAACTCCCTCGGTCCCAGTTCCCCAAGCCCCATGAGGGGAAGTGTTGAACATTAATGTGATGATAGGTAGGTTGGTGTGTAAATCGTGAGGAAACCATAGCACTGTAGGATACTTTGTAGTACCCGTCTGGCTGGCTACCAACCTCAAGTTGAAAATTTTTCGCCAAGCACCTACCGGTGTGTTCCGGCAATTGTACTTGAGAGCCAGTTGCCTTCTCGGTATTGTAACAGGTCAGCGACACATTGGCAATACCTCTGGTATTATAAATGGCTATAGGGGACTGTAACCGTTTACCATCAGGTGGATCGCCTTGTCAACCTTCTGACATCAAAAAAAATTGCACCCGTGCGAAGGCGGGGCGGATCGCTAGTTTAAAAATATAAAATGGAAATACCAAAGACTGCAATTGAAATCATTTCACAATCTAGTTTTGATTCTAAGTAGAACAATTATATTAGTGAATATAATACTGTACGAGTATGTAATCGGGCTCAAAAGCGGCTCGGAGTTGCGCAAGCGCACCTCGCCTTATTTAGACATTGAAGTGGATACAATTGAAATTTTTATATACATAATTGACTGCTGTGTTCGAAAAATGTAATACCTACATGTCTGGAAGATTTTGTAATGGTACATAACTAATAGTTTAACAACTGTCTCATTAGGTTGAGTGATGATGTGGCCCAAGGTGATAAGCAACTAAGTCTAGGGTACTATAGATAAGATCGATATCGATAGAGCCACTGATTTGACGGGCCAGTTGGCGCAGTTGGTTAAGACACGACCTATTGCGCCGCAGGTCGTGGGTTCGATTCCTATCCAGGACAAACATTTGTGTCCATGAACATGTCTGTTTGTCCTGAGTCTGGGTGTAATTATAAGTATGTATTTAGATAAAAAAAGTAGTATATGTAGTATATCAGTTACCTGGTTTCCATAGTACAAGCTCTGCTTAGTTTGGGATCAGATAACCGTGTGTGAAAAATGTCCCTGGATATTTATTTTATCCACAACAGAAAGAAGCCTTGCCGAGTTTCTTGCCGGAGTGTTCTCAGTCCAAGTGTATGTGGAACCGGTGGTAGAGTCTATTGTAATGATTGTAACTATCGACGTTCATAAATGCCTTAACAGGGCCTAAATTGAATAATTGAGTTCTTAGTTTGATAGTGAAAGATCAGAAATACATTTATTTCGGATTCCGCCCCTATTTTAACCCTATAAGGGTTGCCATCTCTAAAATCTGCCAACCAGGATGACAAGCGTGGAAACCCCGGATTTTTGAGCTGTATACCCGTAAATGTCACTTTTTTTTATGTTAGTAAAACAAAAATTTGTTTTAATTGTTATGAATCAACTTTTTATGTATTTTAGCCAGTTGGCTTTAAAACTATAAAACCCGGACTACAAATGAAACCCCGCCCGGACACTCCCCGGACCGGACACCCTCTAAACTAGGACAAATCCGGGGAAACCCTGACGGATGGCAACCCTAACCCCATAGGGATTGAACACTTAATCTAGAATCATCATTAATCGCATATCGTCGCCTTAAATTACAAAATTTATGATACAATCTTTCAATATGGAATATTCTACAAAGATCTTTCTCGCGCAATGAGTAGCCATTTAAAATTAATTCCTTAGATAGCGCAACATTGCAAAAGTGTAGGTAATTGTCTCGCTTGAGTAGCGATAGGTAATCTAGAATCCTTAGCCAGATCTCGAGTGGGCGTGTACATTACAAGGCCATATGTATTATAACAAAATGTCCACTTACACTGAGCTTTTATGGTAAAGCTTAAATAACAGTTGTTTGCACGTAGATATAATGACTTTGAACTTTACAAATGTAATTTTTAACTTTGTGTTTCGTTTGACCGCAAATAAGGTAATCATGCGAAATCTATAAAACAATTGGTTAAGTCAGTACTTAATAACTAAGTCTGATAAATAGAACGGATTTGGATGAAACTTGGCACATACCTAGTGAGATCCTTAGATAATACCCCAGTATAGATGGAGAGTTCGCGCGTCTAAACGCCAAAAAAATATCAGACAATTGTTAGTGATGACACTGGCATTGTGCTATAAACACGTATTCTGTGCCGAATATGCTCTTATGGGAAATACTCAAGAACTGGTATCACTTAGCGTGCCTGAGTGACGCAGCGCGCCTGTCAAACAGTAGACAAATCTGGCCTGTTTTTTTGGTGCGATTGCAGCGCAACACTATCGAGACAGGTTTATTATCTATGGTTAGATCATACCTTGGAATAACATATAGGCTACTATTTATCCCGGGATACGGATCAACATCATCATCATCATGTCAACCGAAAGATGTCCACGGCTGGACAAAGGCTCTCCACGATGGCCGGTCTTGCGCTACCCGCATCCAGCGGTTTCTCGCGATCCTCACAAGATCGTCGGTCCACCTTGCGGGGGGCACGCTGCGTGCCCACGCTGCGTCTTCCAGTTCGTGGTCGCTATATACATAGATATAAGATGCGGATACGCGGGTGAAACCGCAAGGCGGAAAGCTAGTATCGAAATAAAGATACTGTTAAGGTCACATTGAAATAACAAGAAAATAAGCCACTTATGATATCATAGTAATTAATATCACTCAGGTTGTTACAGAAGTAGCAGTGGGCACTAGTGGGCAGGTCATGTCTTGTGAAAACAGGTTCTTAAGTAATTGATTGTCCAAGTGAACGTCTACTTGTTCATGACGAATTCCAATTTAATGTTAATTCGCCCTTGAAAAATTATTTTGATAATGATTTCCCAATGAACGTTAACTGTTGAGCTTCCGCCCCGCGGTTTCACCTGCGTTCCCGAGGGATCTTTTAATTTCCCCGGTAAAAAAGTATCCTATGTGTTAATCCAGGTTATAAACTATGTGTGTTCCAAATGTCATCCAAATCCGTTCAGTAGTTTTGGCGTGAAAGAGTAACAAACATCCATCCATATAATATGAGTAGGAAGTAGGATGTAGGATGTATAGGCATTAACCACAATCTCACCGTGGTCAGTGATGATGAGGCCGATAGTGGTAAGCACACAAAGCCTAGAAGGGAACTGACTCTCAATTGCAGCTGTCAACACAGGAAGGTGCTTGGCGATAGATTTTCAACTAGAGGGTGGTAGCCAGCCAGGCGGGTACGACAATGTACCCTACGATCGTACTATGGATTATTCTTCTTCACGGTGATTTCCTTCACCGAAAGCTCAAGCTCGTTGTAGGATTCAAACGTCTCGGCATTCGATATCACTACCACTGAGATATCATCGCCTTAAACTGTTTATCAGAAACTAGCTCTGCCCCGCGGTTTCACCCACGTTTCCGCAATAAAAAGTAGTCTATGTCCTTCTTCATATTATAGGTTATCTGCGTGTCGAGTTTCATCGCGATCGGTCCAGTGATATAGGCGTGAAAAGTAAACAAACAGAGTTACTTTCACATTTATATTATTACCTAGCTTCAGCCCCGCGGTTTCACCCGCATTCCCGAGGAATAAAAAGTTGCCTTTGTATTAATCCAGGGTGTCAGCTACCTCCATAGCAAATTACATCAAAATTGGTCCACCCGTTTGAGCGTGAAGAAGTAACATACAATCACACTTACAAACTCACAAACATTCGCATTTATCATTACAAGCTTTTATTTATCTTCACACGTTTTTGTGATGATGTTGTTTTTTATGTTATAATTAAGATTAGTTAATTTATATTATGTTTTATTACCTTCATTGTTGTTTATTGTTGTATTGTATTATATGTGATGTATAGCTTATTAATATTGTAAAATTTTATTTTTAAGATAACTTTAAGGCCCTTCTACCGCATTAGGTATCCACCTGTAATGGTAGTTTAAGGATTGGTGAAATGAAATGAAATGAATGAAATGAAATGAAATATTATTTATTCAAATAGACCTTCACAGGCACTTATGAATAGTCAGACTCTAATGCACGGTTCGGAAGGTAGCTTTTGCTGAGAAGAGCCGGCAATAAACTCAGCAATTACTGAGCGGTGATAAATAAATAAACAAATGTTAGTATGTTTAGGTCGAAACTTGTAAGTCAATTTAGACCCACTTCCTGGTACACATATAATATGGTGTCATAGTCTGAAAAAAAAAGCTTGTTCTGAAAAAAAAATCTTTTAATTTTAACTTATAAAATTAGTAGGATATTCTAATGAAAAAGGCAATGCTTAGTTGTTCACCGCGATCCTGGGTAGCTTATCACTCGGGGATAATGTACTTCCTATTAGAAGAACTTTCAGAATCGGACCAGTAGCTTGTCATCAATCAAATGCGATCTAATTCCACACATCAATCTGTCGCAAGCCCTCAATTATTTCTTACGAGAGATCAATAATAAAACAATAGTTAATGTGTACGATTAACCGAGGCGTTGCGCCGGCGCACCTCGTTGCGTCACTCATTCAAGTGCAAGTTCGAATTGTGTAACATTTCTCGATACTTTGTTCGCGTGTTTTTTTTCAACTTGTATTTACGGTATAATTTATGTGTGTGTTAACGGAAAAGTATCTAGTCCGTCCTAGGAAATCCATACATTTCCTAAATATCTATCGGAGTACTACATTCGGTATATTTGTAAGGATAGCGGTATTTGGGGGTTTGTAAGTGAAAGGTACTTTTGTGCGAATACTTGCTATTCTACGCAAAATAAAAAAAATAACCCCAACCTATTTTTTTCAATAGTTTCTATATATTTCCAAGTATCATTATTGAATTTTAATTTCCTAGGGGAAATACACAGGAATTGTAGACAATTCCTATATTTCATACATTTCCGGTGACATATGTACTACCAACCCAATCAGGCAAGCGTGGGACAAACATTTGTGTGCATGAACATGTCTGTTTGTCCTGAGTCTGGCTGTAATTATCTATTTAAGTATTAACAAAAAAAAAGTAGTATATATATTATATCAGTTATCTGGTTTCTATAGTACAAGCTCTGCTTAGTTTGGGATCAGATAACCGCGTGTGAAGAATGTCCCAGGATATTTTTTTAGCTTCGGTATTTTGTACGATGGATGTAGTTACCTCTCCTCACCTCTCTCCCCTTACCTCTCTATGTATGAAGAAATTCTCCAGGTAATTTTTAATTACCAAAATTTAGTTAGAAATTTTTGTAGAAACTACCTCTATTACAAGTACGTGCCATTGGTAACTTGCGAAAATTTTTACTCTGCGCGCAATATATCACGCGGTTGCTCAAGTGTACGCTAAATAAGTTATTTAAGGCATATGTCTGACTGGCAGCGAGTTTAGAGAACATCTGATTTGCATAGGATATACTTGCATTGTACCATTAGATATGCCCTCACTTACATACACGAATATAGGGCACATTATTTAAGGGCATATTATTATAAAAAAAAACTGTGTAAAAAAATATTTTATTTATTTTATACCTGTCGTCACTATAATTCAGTAATATTTTCCATTTTAGTACGTGGAGCTATAATTGGTTACTAATTAATTGGTCTCTTATTTTTAAGTTCAAACACTGGACTTTTGCTGTCCCAAATAAAGCTAAAAAATATATGGCTTTCGTATATAGCTTCAAGAATAATCTGGGAGATTTTCAATTTAAAAGTGGCATGCACTAGAGTAACTGAAAAATTTGGTCCCAAAACCTACTTCAATTTCTAATCTAAAGTTATCATCGAGTCTAAAAAGCTATGAGGATTTTTGAACAAAGAGTTAAAAGTGAAACTATCACATAGTAGCTACTGTTGGGAGTATTTGGAAGTGACCAGGCCCTGCATTGTCTAAAATAAAACTCGTCGCAATATGCAACGAACAGCGGACTTCTCGTGTGATTGCATAGTTAACGAGAGAGACAGCATATCGTTGAGTTTGTGTCATTTACTGGGTCTCTGATGTTACATAAAACATTAATTAGGTATATTATTTTCTTTGTTTTGCTCCATACTATCTATTCTGTAGTTATTTTTTTCTTTTTTACTTCCTACATATTTCCTGTGACTAGTTACTTTCAACTTTTTGACTTATCGCTCTCTCTTCGTAGTTCAGACATTTTCCTAAGTGCGGCTTTAGTGTTAATACGTCTGAGATGAAATCTTAACGATCTTAAGTCGACTTTAAATGTTGGGAGAGATTAAAATGTGTGCTCAGCTTAGGTTATATGAACATGTTGGACTTTTAGATTGTTGTCTATAAATGGATATCTACTTAATCTTGGTTACTCTAGCTTGGCTTCATAAGCTGACCATTTTATTTTGCTGTTTGAGAAATCGCTTCAGCGGTCGAGTGGTATGAAATTATTTTTAATTCTAATAGACCTTCACAGGCACTTATGGATTGTCAGACTCTAATAGGGTAGTTGACTGACTTTTCAAATCAGCTACTTTTTAATAAATGTCAAAATGATAGTTTAAATGGAACTTTGTATGAAATATTACACTATGACGTCATAGTTTCACAGCATCAAATGATCTACTCTTTGTGGTTCTACTGGTAATTAAAAATCATAAAAAGCATTAAATGTACAACATATTTGATGTTTCCACGTGTTTTGAGATGTTTTATGCATTGGTTAGTGTTTGGTCATTTATTTTTGACACTGTCAACTAACTATGCACGTTTCGGAAGGTTGCTTATGCTGAAGAGCCGGCAATAAACTCAGCAATTATGTACATAACAAGGGCGCATCCAGGATTCCAATTTGGGGGGGGGGGGCACGTTATAAGTTTGATTCCAACGCACGATTTCAAACAATAACCTGAGTATAGAGATACAGAATTAAAAAAAAACAATATATAAAATCTACTGTTCCGAATTCCTTCCACCGGCGGTCAGCAATAAGTATCGCATGAGCTGATCATATGATAGGAGGTGTCTTAACCAACCGCACCAATTGACCTGTCAAAAAGGTTCTGAGATAAACCCTTTATTAACAGGTGCACTGTAATAGTCTATACTATAGACTCTATAGTCATAAACAGAATAGAATAATTACTTACCTAGTTTCACATGAACTAAATTGATCTGCGTGCAGTGCAAATGTGGGGCTATGGGTTCACTTCTCGGTTCATTAAGTATGAGATTCCTTTGTCTGAATAACTATTCACATGATCGGGGACCTATTTGTGTAATTTTTAATTAAACGTAAGATTGTGGGTTCGATTCCCACCCAGAACAAACATTTGTGTATACTTCTACCGTGCTACGGTTACCTCGTGATATTTTCAAGCTCATGCTCATTGCAGGATTCGAACCCAAAACCGTTCCGTTAAAATAAAATAAACATTTAATCAACTCCTATGACATTGGCTCGATGAAGTCGAAACTGGTATTTTGGTCACGTAATATATGGCACACCCCTAATACAATAAGTCGGCTACAGACCACCCTTTCACTGCTCAAATAACGAATTTCAATTTAATTATTTAATTAATTCTATTTTCAAATAGCTACAGTGATGTGAACAACACATATCGATATAAAGGTTAACTGACATTCGATGTTGTAATTATAGATTCGATGCAAGATAATCGACTCGGCGATTGCATGGGAACCGATGGTGATTTCGACGATGCATTGTTGATGTTATTATTTCGATTTAATGTAGTTTTTTTTTGCTTATTTGTTTTGTAATCGGTCGATGTTTGGTCAGCGGGGGATTTTAGTTATTTTAATTAGAATATGCAGTATATGATGTTGGTTAGTTGACCTTGGTTGAATAAAATCAGGAGCTTCAGCATTACCGTTACGAAATTAAAATTGTCATAATTTGAGGTTTTTTATGAAAGAAAAATAATATAATAATGATAATATCATAATATCCTATTTTTTGTTATAAAAATAATTTGTTTATGTCAAAAGCACTTCGCTGGCGCATCGTGACATTTTATAAAAGAGTTCCACTGAAAATCAGTGCTGCTGGTGTTTGCCACAGCATACTGAGTTGGGGTCCTTTTTGGCATCATACTACAAATAACTTTTAAGGCAGCTTCTATTTATATTTTTTTTGAGTAGAAAGTATTTTTTATGTGAAGTGCTACAAAGTATAGGTATATATTACAGAATCGGCACTATTTTTTACCAGAGACGCCGCAAAACCTTGCCCTTATAATACAAAATGCCACAGATTATATCGAATTAAATACATGACACATAATTACGAGTACATTTCGGGTTAATTGAGTCGGTGCGTCAATGGGCGAGGTGCGAGCAACTTTCTTAAAGTGCAAGGTCACCGCACTATTTCGTAGGGATGCGAAATCTATCGACATGATAAATCGTGGACAATAGCGTTATCGTAATCTTAATCCTTACCTCACGTTGTACAGCAACAGATCCACTTTATTTTTAGCATTAGTTTAAAAAAAACGATCTATGGGTTGATACTTTTTGCCTCAAGCTAGTGTTGCCAATCACTATTGTTTACAGACTAACCTACTATCAATCTCAGATGGCTGATAGGTATACTCCAAACATTTTTTGTGTGAATACATAGGTACATACTTACCTACATAATTACACCTTGACTCAGGACCAAACAGACATGTTCATAATTTTTTATCCTGGATAGGAATGCGGCGTGATAGATGTTTTCATAACCAACCTCACCCAATGGATCGTTCTTCCTTACCTATTTAATTCCTATAATGTGAATTCTATAGTATAGTTATTCAACAAATCTATATTTTCAATCGATATAAAATATCGACGTAAACACAACACTGGCGATCAAGTTACCCGACCGGCGACTGCGCAGATCCGGTGACAAGGTGTCACTCGTCTGGTCCTGTCTATCTGTAAATACTGGCCTTACCTTGTCATATACGGTACAGGTTGATTAGGTCACCTGTATTTGAAGACTAAGATAGATTATTGCAAAGCCTATATACCTACTGACAGTAAATCTAAGTTATTTAGAGGTTATATGTTTTTTTTCACTATGTATAGGCCTGGCCTACACAAAGCTTAGAAGGGAACGGGCTTTCAAGTGCCGGTAGGTGCTTGGCGACAGATTTTCAACTTGAGGGTGGTAGCCAGCCAGGCGGGTACTAAAAAGTACCCTACCACCGTGCTATGGTTTCCTCGCGATCTTTTCCTTCATCGAAAACTCAAGCTCATCTCAGCAAAAGCAACATTCCGAACCGTGCATTAGAGTCTGACAATTCATAAGTGCCTGTGAATGTCTATTTGCATAAAAAATATTTCATTTCATTCATTGTAGGATTCGAACCTGCGACCCTCGTCTCGGCATTCGACGTCACTAAGCACTACCATCGCCTTAATTTTTTTAAATATATATTTAGGGTTCCGTACTCTGTAGTCAGTAAATAAATATCCTGGGATAAACTTCCCACACGGTTAACCAGATAACTGATAATTATACTACACTAGCTGACCCCCGCGGTTTCATCCGCGTTCCGGGTTAAAAAGTAGCATATATGTTATTCTAGGGTATCTACCTATGTACCAAGTTTCATCCGAATCCGTTCAGTAGTTTTTCCGTGAAAGAGCGACAAACATACATACAAACAAACTTTCACGTTTATAATATTAGTAGGATAGTTAAGGATTTACTATTTCTTTTAAATATGTATATAGTTTTATAGATAATCACACCCAAACTCAGACACAGACATGTTCGGACCATGTAAATCTTTATAATCTATAGTTATACTCTAAAAACCTTGACATTTCGTTACATGTAGCACTTGTAAGTTTCGCGTGCGTTACATACTTGCGCACACGTCACAAAGCATGCGTCACGCTCTCTGTGTTGCACGCTGTGCGTGTGCGTGGGAATCATTATTCAATACAAGAAAGTGACTAAAAGTTCCGTTTTATTTAAAGGTATTTGCCAAAAGCAAAAAAAAAAAATTTCTAAGAAAACTATTCCTCGTCATATATTCTCTAGTTTAACATATATTTTTTACAAATCAACATACTTAGCAACAAATAATGCAGACAAAAGTGTGGAACTTCCTGGCAGGGCCACATAAAAACCCTTATAACTTTTGAACCAGGACGCGACAAAATCTGATATTCGAGCACAAAATAGGACAAATTAGGGACAAAATAGCGACAGACTTGAAATTCAGATCCGTGATGGTGGCCCTGCCAGAAAGTGCCACACCAGACAAAACATTCATTTAGTATCATTATTTCTCATTGTATCAGATATCGTCGCCTTAACCAATAGAATTGCATAAAATTGACGTAGACTTCAAGTAGTCAGTTTGCTGCAATTCTGATCGATGAACGATGATCGAACTCGTTTTTCGGTGTAGGCTCTATTTCTCCAATTAAATAGGCATATAAATAAACTAGGAAGCAACAAAACATGTCAATAATAACTCAATATTGTATTACAGTTACCCAATAACCGACAAAGCAAATTGAGCTTAAAAGCTTCATAAACAAGAACTGACATCGTACATTTAGTCAGGAAAATACAAGAATTACGTAATTTTAAGTAAAATAATAGTAGTTTATGATACTGTTGCATAATAGGGGTTATTAAACACGAGTTTGATTTAAGTACCGAGCCGTAGCCGAGGTTCTTAATAGTATCACACGAGTTTTTAATACCTAATTATGTGCAGTATCATACAGTTCTTTATCTAAACTCATCTAATAATGTAATTTTAAAGGTAAAAAATCGATAATATTTTGTTATAGGTTTTCATGACTCACTATTATTCGTCATTTCCATTGCCGCCTCCACAATTTCAGATCCAAGTTTATTTCACCTTAGTATCACTGCAATTTTACTGTCATTTTTGGCCAAAATAAAATATGTATGCAAAAAATCAATAAAATAAACAAACATTAATCATCATGGCGCCCAAATCCGTGTTGGGAAAAACTCACTACCGCATACGCGACCACAGAGTAAATTTGCATCTAAAATTGAATTTGTACTGATTGATTCCTAATTGTTTACAAAGAGAATATAATACTACGTATAATTGTTTAGTCATGTCTGGCCACTTATAATGTTTTTTTTCTTTATTATTTCGTTTGACAAGTTGACTGACAGTAATTGAAGTATTAAAACCCAAAAAACATTATAAGTGGCCAGACATGTCCAAATACTTGTACTTTAATGAAAAAAAGTTATTTTATAGCATTATCTTGGGAAGAAAACTGTGCTATAATATAATTTTTTAATTTCATTATACACGGGTGTGCATAAAGTGGGTCATTAAAGTACTGTTTTTGATTTCATAATAAGAACATTACGATATGAGAGTAGATAAAGTCTATTTATATTATAAAGTGACGGATAACGATTAATAGCGATAAGGGAACGGATTTTGAAAAAAAAATATAGTATGTTCTATGGTACTATGTAGTTTATCAGTTGTCTGGTTGTCCATAGTAGGTCTGCTTAGTTCGGGATCAGAAATCCGCGAAGCACCTTTCGGTGTGTTCCGACAGCTGCACTTGAGAGCCAGTACCCTTCTAGGCTTTGTGTGCTTACTACCATCGGCCACATCATCACTGACCACGGTGAGATGCTCAAATACACGCCTATTAAATAGTAAAAAAAATATATTTACACACTGACTCAGGACAAACAGACATTTTCATGCACACAAATGTTTGTCCGGAATGTGACTCGAACCCACGACCTGCGAAATTAAATGTGGTGTCTTAATTCACCACGCCAAATAGATAGATAATTACACCCAGACTCAGGACAAATCGACATGTTCATGCACACAAATATTTGTCCTGGATTGGACTCGAACCCACGACCTGAGACGTTCCGTCAAGTCCAGTACGTGACAGTATCAGTCTTGTTTCGTCCTATTATAAATGCCCTTTCACGTACAGTTACGTACGCAGGGCGCGGCATGGTCAGTCTAGATTGCCTCTCGCCTTGGAATCCAGACTTGGTACTCACTCACCTATTGTTAACAACTTGTAATGTAATTTTTCCTTCATCCACAATATCCACCCACAGATTATTAAATAGTGCTGTAGAGTATAAGAGTAGTAACTTTTTCTGTTATTTCTTCCAGTGTCGAGTATTATTATTTTTTGTTGTAGTTCGTATTATCACTCTTTTTGGGAAGGCCCTACCAGAATACCAGCGTTGCACTGCCTTGTGTAGTGTAACTTAATGCTGAGGTAGGGACCTTTTGTCCCCGCGAAACATGTATTATTTTTTATTTAAAGTTTCTTTCCTTTTTGTACGTTGGGCCAATAAATATTTTTTTTTCTTTCTTTCTTTGTACTTACTTAGTCTGGCGTAATACTTAGGCTTGCATGGTGCTTTATTTCACCTGCAGTGCTTTATGCGTTTATTCTACTAATATAAAAGCGAAAGTTTGTGAGTATGTATCTTTGTTGCTATCTCACGTAAAAATTACAAAACGGATACCTATGGATGATGGACACATAGATAGATCATACCCTGGAATAATATATAGGCTACTTTTTATCCCGGGAACGCGGGTGAAACCGCGGGGGCAGCTAGTCCCACTAATATTATAAATGCGAAAGTTTTTAAGTATAGATGGATGTATGTTTGTTACTCATTCAGGCAAAAAATACTGAACGAATTTGGATGCAACTTGGAACACAGATAGTTAATAACCTGTAAGTATTACGCGGGGCAGAAGCTAGTGTTATCATAAAATGTGAAAAACTTTGTCTATAGGAGCAAATCTCGAATTTTAACTTTTGATACAAAACATCGACTTTGCTACTACTACTTTGCGACTACTTTTGCGTCTTGTTTATGTACTACACATAGTATTTTATACGATAAAGAATATTTCATGATTTCTTTAATTTTTTCGTATACCTGTAAGTTTTTTATAGTCATCTGGGGTTAATTCTCTAGTTAAGTATATATATTTACAAAAAAATAGTAATTTATGTAGTATATCAGATATCTGGTTTCCATAGCACAAGCTCTGCTTAGTTTGGGATCAGATAACCGTGTGTGAAGAATGTCCCAGATAGTTATTTTTTTTATATTTACAAAATATTAGTTTACTTAATTTTACCCCTAGCTCTCGCACCGCGGTTTTACCTGCGTTCCTACATCCCTATGTTCTTCCCCATATCAGAGTAGATAGCCTCGAAAGGTTTAGGCGTTAAAAGGTTACAAATAAACACTCAACTTATTTATAATATTAGATGAGTGTATAAGTTATCTTATATTCCTGACTGTACATATAGTCGACATTAATTATGTTACGACAGGTCGGAATCACGCAGTCGACTGCGAACCTACCGCCGCCCGGTGTTGTGACACCCGTCATTAGTGAGGCAACGTACCGTTATTTCCTTACATGTATAAATGCGTATTATTGACAAGCCAATTGGCGCAGTTGATTAAGACACCACCTATCACGCCACTGGTCATGGGTTCGATTCCCATCCAGGAAAAACATTTTATGTGCATGAACATGTCTGTTTGTCCAGTGTCTGGGTGTAATTATCTATTTAAGTATGTATTTACAACAAAAAAAAGTAAGTATATCAGTTAACTGGTTGTCCATAGTACAAGCTCTGCTTAGTTTGGGATCAGATAACCGTGTGTGAACAATGTCCCAGGATATTTATTTATTTATTTCAACTGGGTTTCGTATGATAGTACCGATAAGTCACTGATAAAGCATCTAATAGATACACCCAAACTCAGCTCTGAACCAGCTAAAAGAATCAAATCCAGGGGCGTAGCTACCGCCGTATCTGCCGTATCAATTATACGGGGCCCCGGGTCACAGAGGGCCCTGACGTGCGTCATAGAGGCAAAAGCATTAGAAAATGTATCCAAAAACAGAACCTAAACAATGAAAGTTTTTCAATCGGCCTTATCACTAAAAGTGATTTCTACCAGGCAACTGATTTATTGACCTGATTCAGAGCTGAGACCTCGTAGTAAGTCCTCCCCCTCCCCCGGTAACGCCCTGAGCCGAGGTTCGTACCCCACTCGGGGGTGCCCTCAGGCGTGGTTACCTAAATGTTACCCGGCTGAGAGCCCTCTGCGCTCGCCGGATTGTCCGGTATGGTTGGTGCAGCCATCAGAGGCTACCAACTTTAGTCCTTTCATAAAAAAAAAACTGAGCTGAGTTTCACACCTCTAAACACGTCCCTATAATAAAATAAAAGCTTGGGAAATCCTTATAAACAATACATCTGTACGAAAATCACAATATAACAATGATAGCTAACCTTAACACGATTATGTTGCTTTTAGTGATATGATAGCTCTATAACGGCTGCCTAATTACCACCTTGGCCTAGTGCCTTTGGCTCATAAGCTGCGAAGCGAAGGTCGGCTCGCGTACGGCAACTTTTTTCGACGTCTTGTTATCGGACCTTATTTATTTATCTTTACTCTCGTGACGTGTGCTTCCCTATTGTATTTTATATATGGCAATCGATTTTTAATCGCATATAAGGTTTATTTGCAAAGATAAATACAAAATACATACTATTACGGCTTCCTAAAGCGCGTCACATACGATCAAGATGCCATCGCCATGCAGGCGACGATATCCGAGTAATGATGATTCTAAATGATTTTATACTCGGCATTCTTTGTTACAAGAGATTTGTTAATAATATATGTTAAACTCGAGAATATGTGACGAAGAATGTGTTTTTTTTAATTGAATTTTTCATCTGTAACGTCAGAAAAATATCGTGAATAAGCCCCTTTTTAAAAGTAAGAATGAATTTTTCTCTTATTTGGGCCATCCAAATAACTTAAATAAATGTTATCTTATTTTTTCAAATAACATAAAACCGTATTTTTATACTAAAAGTGGTAACTCTGGTCGCGGTATACTAGCTTGCTATAGTATGACACAACTTAGATGAAGCATCGGCAAACTTCGTAAAATCGATCGTTTTCGAAAAGAGTGCGCCTCTACAACATTACTCATGTGTTAAAAAATGATCGGCGAAAATGATCTTGTTGAACGTTGAATGGCGCGATACTAATTATTTTTATTTGTTGTGTAAATCGGAAGTGAAGTGTACGAAAACGATTCGCCGATGCTACATCTAAGTTGTCATACTGTACTATTCAGTAATCTGTGCGGTATACCCACATCACGTTCTAAAGCTACAATCAAAATAAACTTAGATTATATAAATCAAACATAAAAATTATATAATCAGAAACAACGTCCTTGCAATGCGCATTGGTCAAGGTCAGTGTCAAACTAATTTGCGTTTTAAGTGCCGATCGCTAGTGTTTAAAATGGCATAAAAATCACTGTTATGTAAAATAATTATTTATTTATTCAATAAATGCACGTAATATTTTATTGGTTTTTGATATTATCACTAATTTCTTATGATTTATTATATAACTACTAAAGTAGTGGCACTCTATGATGGTAATTTTGACAGCCCAGTCAATACTTGGGCCAAAAAGAGGCGCATAGCAAATCTGCGTAAAAGTTGAATGACGCAAAATCCACCTATGTTAGTTTTGAGCCGTGGTTTTGAGACACTATACTACAAACTTCCTACAGCTAAAAGTCACACAACATTCAAAATCGTCATCCACAAATCCGCGATTTAGAGCTGTCTCGCGAAAGAAGCCCATAAGGCCACCTCTATTCCAGAGGAAATAAGGTAGATTTGAAATAATTCCATAGGTTTTTTTTATAAAAGGACTTTACATACATACTGCAGTCACATGAGTAAATAAACAGTACTGCAGTTAACAGTAGACCTACCCTTATCCTATACCTTATAAGGCGATGATAGCTCAGTAGTATGTCGGATGCCGAGACGATGGTCCCGGGTTCAAATCCTACAATGAGCTTGAGCTTTAGGTGAAGGAAACCATAGCACGGTGGTAGGGTACTTTCTAGTACCCACCTGGCTGGCTACCACCCTCAAGTGAAAATCTGTCGCCAAGCACCTTTCGGTGTGTTTCGACAGCTGCACTTGAGAGCCAGTTCCTTTCTAGGCTTTGTGTGCTTACCAACAATCACTGACTACTGTGAGATTGTGATCAAACCAGGCCTATACATAGTAAAAAAAAAAAATATTTCTTATTCCAGAATCCCAGGGCAAGCGCCAGCGTCCAAAAGACATGTCCCTGGCCGAGCCACCTCACACTATGGAGATTGCTCAGATCCTCATATCGCTGCTGCACGCGTGGGGACTCGATCCTGACCTGGACAGGGTGTGCGAGTCCAAACTTGGCTTGTTGAGGCCCATGGTAAGAGATAACAACACTTGGACAGATTTACCTGACATTATTGTTTGTTTGAAAATGACATCGAATAGTTTGATTCTTGTTAATGTTGACAGGCCAGTTGGCGCAGTTGGTTAACGCCACCTATCGCGCCGCTGGTCGTGGCTTCGATTCCCATCCAGGACAAACATTTGTGTGCATGAACATGTCTGTTTGTCCTGAGTCTGGGTGTCATTATCTATTATATATGTATTTACAAAAAAAGTGTATGTAGTATATCAGTTATCTGGTTGTCCATAGTACAAGCTCTGCTTAGTTTGGGATCAGATAACCGTGTGTGAAGAATGTCCCAAGATATTTAATTATTTATTTTAATTTTTATAATTAAATGGCAACACATGATTTAGAAAAAAAAGGGTTCGTTTTTTTTTTTATACTACTAAGGTAGCAAGCAAGCATACTGCCCACCTGATGGTAAGTGGTTACCGTTGCCTATCGCCATTGGCAATACCAGAGATATTGCCAATGTGTTGCTGACCTGTTACGATGGCTCTCAAGTGCAATTGCTGGAACACACCGGTAGGTGCTTGGCGACAGATTTTCAACTTGAGGGTGGTAGCCAGCCAGACGGGTACTACAAAGTACCCTACCACCGTGCTATGGTTGCCTCACGATGTTTTCCTTCACCGAAAGCTCAAGCTCATTGTAGGATTCGAACCCACGACCTTCGTCGCGGCATCCGACGTCACTACCACTGAGCTATCATCGCCTTGCCTTACCACAATACCGAGAAGGCAAACGCCTTCTCGGTATTGTAACAGGTCAGCAACACATTGGCAATATCTCTAGTATTGCAAATGGCGATAGGCGACGGTAACCACTTACCATCAGATGGGCCGTATGCTTGCTTGCTACCATAGAAGTATAAAAAAAGTACTCAATTTAGAAATGTAATGTCGTGCAGGTCCCGGTGTGTTTCGGTGTGGTATCCCGGCACGGCCACATGGCGGTCCAGCTGCCGACGCGGCTCGGCGGGTGGGCGGAGGCGTGCGCGGCCGCTCCCGACGACCCGCTGCTCATCACCTCAGCGCTACCACCCGAGTTTTTAAAGCAGGAGAAACTTACCAGGTAGAGTTACTAATTAAGTAATGCTAGTGACTACTATTATTATTATTTGGGTTTAATGGCTGTATCAAGTCTGTACAAAGCTTGTATCACTGCGACCTGAATAGATCTATTGTGATCGCCAAATAAATTAAATTTCACCGCCAATACCTACAGCTATAATAAACTGTACTATATTCTTGGCAGTAATAAATTTTACTTCACTTCACCTGGGTGCAACTGGTGCCATTAGTGACTAACAAATAAAATTGAGTGAAAGAAGGGGGAGGTCTTTGCCCAAGGGTAAAAAAACTTTTTGTTAAACCCCTACATCCTGCCGGGCTACTGCGTATCTTTTCGTGGTAATCAGAATGAACACCATCAATGATTTCATGCAATGACGCTCTACATTTTGTGGGCGTGGTCGAGCCCTCATTGGATGATTTTTAATACTGATGTCATTACGATTACCACCAAAGTTACGCAGTAGAGTCCCTGAACCATATATTTCTATTTTTTAAGCTTCAACGACTTTGTGGTTTAATGTGGTAGCATGTGGTAAGATGTGGTACAATGCAAATCAGACACAAATGCAATGTATCCTTTAAACTTGACATGAGAAGACCATTACACTAACTAACTGCTCATTTCAGATTGTTCACATCAAAACTCCACTGGGAGCTCAGTACGACCCTGACAACGAACCATCTGCTGTCCATAGTGGCACTCGCCAACACTCTCATGTCCATGAGCAACGCCAGCTTCGTGCCCGAGCAGGAGGTCATGCGGAGGCTGCACAGGTTACTTGCATATCATTTAATAATACATAACACCCAGAAATAAATAATAATAATATCGTAGGACATTCACACAGTTATCTGATCCCAAACTAAGCAGAGCTTGTAACTATGGATGACTAGATAACACATATACTACTTTTTTAGGGTTCCGTAACCGAAGGGTCTGAACGGGGGCTCCGTGCACACAGTTTATCAATTAGGGGTATAATAGAAATATAAATAATAAATATAAGAAGTCGTAATTATTAGTTACTAGATTCCGCCCCGCGGTTTCATCTGCGTTCCCGAGGGATCTTATGTTTTCCCGGGATAAAAAGTATCCTATGTGTTAATCTAGGTTATAAACTATCTGTGTTCCAAATTTCATCCAAATCCATTAAGTAGTTTTTACGTGAAAGAGTAACAAACATCCATCTATACTCACAAACTTTCGCATTTATAATACTAGTAGGATAATTCGACCACATCATCACTGACCACGGTGAGATTGTGGTCAAACACAGGCTTGTACACACGGCCACAGATCAAGCTACACACTGCGGCACCTTATGCGGTTGTAATATGACTACAAAACTGTGTAACTTGATCTGTGGCCGTGTGTACGTATTAATATTTTTTTTAGGTTTCCTTACCCAAAGGGTGCCAACAAAACCTTATTGTTAAGGCTCTGCTGTTCGTCGTTCCGTCCGTTCATCAATCAGCGGGCTATATCTCATGTTATAGGCGAAAATATAGTCAAATAATGAATATAAAACATTTAGTACGATGGTTTCGGAATTAACCGAGTGCGAGTCTGACTCGCGCATGGTTAATACTACTAATACCCTGTAACAGACCATCGACTAGGAGCTCGCGGCCGGAGTCGTGGTCGGGGTCGGAGGAACGCGAGGAGCAGCTGGCGGCGCAGCAGGCGCACATCAAGCAGGGCTGGTCGCTGCTCGCCACGCTGCACTGCGTGCTGCTGCCCGACAAGGTGCAGGCTGCAGGTAACCACTACCTACCACATCCCACCACATGCTACCACATCCCACCACATACTACCACATGTCACCACATTGTACCACAACAGAGGGGCAAGTGAGGTTGTCGATCCTGAAACGAAAGGAATAGATAACCGAACAGCCAAGCAGTTTGAATCTATATCTATATTCTATACTAATATTCTAAAGAGGAAAGATTTGTTTGTATGTTTGTTTGTTTGCATTGATTAGGCTCCGAAACTACTAAACCGATTTGAAAAATTCTTTCATTAATAGGAAGCTACATTATTCCCGTAGGTTATAGGCTACTTTTTATCCCGGGAACACGAGTGAAACCGCGCGGATCAGCTAGCTAGATAAAAACAACACAATATACAACAATGATAAGCGGACAGAGCGAACTCTCAAAAAGTAAGAGAACGACAAACTTTCTAGGCTTTGTGTGCTTACCACCATCGGCCACATAATTACTGACCACGATGAGATTATGGCAAACACAGGCCTATATACCGTAATTTTTGAGCGCGCAATGTACGTTACAGCGCTATCACACACAACACGTGCAGTCTTGCGTATTTAATATTTGAATTTTGATGTACATACTGTCTAAATTCGTAATTACTGTTTATTTATTTTTAAATCAGGTTTAGTTAGACTTGTATAATGATTTTATAATATAATCAATCAAAAAATTGAGAAAAAAAATCGTATAATTCATGAAAAGATCGACGAAAAATTCAAAGTCTGGGCTCCAGAATCATGAATTGAATCCATGGCATCAGTTTTCAGAAGGCTGTCCCTTACACCCGATATAGTAAAAAAAAAAGCCAAAAGATTCTTGTCACACTTGCACTATCATAAGATTGAATTTTTCACAGGCGCTAAAAGCTTCAAGCGTCCTCAAGTGGAGATGCTAGCACGCAGATGGCAGCACCACTGCCTAGAAGTGAGGGACGCTGCGCAAGCGTTGCTACTTGCTGAACTTGGCAGGTGAGCCAATGGATGCTATACTGGATCCAACGCTAAAATAATTATTAAAATCGGTTCATAAGCAATATAGTTATGCGTGAAACGACGAAGAAACATTAAAAAAATAGAAAATAACCTGCAACCGAATTAAAAGAACTGAATTTTGGTCTATGCTCATTCAATATTTTGCTTTCGGCACTAGATCTAGTGCATTTCTTGATATTTTAGCGCTCAAAATTCCATTACAGTGCATAGTGGCCTAACTGTTGCATCTTCAAGAATCTGTAATGTATCACGTTTTGTTAAACCAATTAATGGCGCGTTCACAAACAGTAAATTATTACCTGAAAGTAGCGCATCTTATTCGCACTCTGTATAGCAGATTCTCCTACTCTGCTAATGATAACGTTATCATGTTCCAGACTAGGTCCAAAAGGGCGCAAAGCCTTGGTGGACAACTGGGCCCAATATCTGCCTCTATACACGCATACGGAGAGTATAAATCCTCACGCTGCGCAGAAGGAGCCGGCTGAGAAGGTGGCTAAGGTAAGGCACTTTTTAGCACTCATATACTACTAACTAATTTATTTCTTACTAAGTTTTAAGAAACGTAACGCGACAGTAGCGTTTACAACATATGTATCAGTTTTTCGTTGAAAATACGTTCCGGTTGCTAATTTAGATGGTTTTGAATCTGGAACTGCAGGGCTATATTAAAACACTCGGATTCGACATCGGAAACTGATTCGAAAACTTCTAGACGAATTCTCGCAATTGCTACTTCAATTTCTTGTTCTATCGAATTTTTTCGAATCGTCGGTAACGGAATCGACATCGGAATGTTTTCGTTTCTGATTCCGATGTCTAATCAGAGTGTTTTAAAATAGCCCTGCTGTTACCTTTCTGCTGCATCAAAGAATAATTAACTACCACAAATTCAATAGAATTTGTAGTAGTCGAGATGTTTTTACATCACCGAAAGTTAAAAGTGAAACACGGGTCAATAAATAATGAGTAAGTTTCGTCTTGAGTATCTCACTTATTACCAGATTTGTTGGTCAACTAATCATAACTGGGCGACCGCGCTGTATGCGGGTAGCGCAACACCGGCCATCGTGAAAATCCTTGGGGGAGGCCTTTGTCCAGCAGTGGACGTCTTTCGACTGATATGATGATGATAAGATTAAATTACTTTCATTTAGAAGCAACAGAATTCTCTATGGGAGCTAAAGAGCAAGATGGGAGGAAAAAATTCACCATACGCCATTTTAATCCTTATTGGCCCGTATTATAAGGTTTAATCGTAACTTTAAACCCAAAACATAGCATATCACAACCCCACAGCAAGAGGAAGAGTTCGAGGAGGAAGAAGAGGAGATAATCCGGAAGCCATCTTCTCTAGCAGAGTTGAAGCGGAAACAGACCACCGCTGTCGTGCTACTGGGGGTCATAGGCGCGGAGTTCGGACAGGATATCACTAGTGAAGGTAAGCTGATAGTATAGGAGTTTGTCTTTGGCAATTTTTTTCTAAAATTATGTTATTGGTCCTAGAAGAAAATATGATGAGGATGTAGCGCGCGCTTGCCCAGAAAATGCTTTTTTATTCTGGCCTTGATATCTAGGTTATAAGTCTTAAGATATATAATACAGAATTCCATTCCATTGCTGTTGACTGAAGTAGGGTACTTTGTAGTACCTAGGTGGTTATCATCTTCAAGTTGAAAATGTTTCGCTAAGCATCTATGGATTTCGGTAGCTTCAGTTGATAGCCAGTTCTAGGCTTGTATGCTCAGTCAACCGCCACATCATCACTTAGAATTTATGGTCAATTTATGATAAAAAAAAATATTTTTTGTGTATTTTCGATTTGATGTTAATATAATGCTTATTTGTTTATATTTAACTAGCTTTTTGCCCTCCGGATTCGCCCGTGAACCCCTATTTTACCCCGTTTTGGTGTAAAATCTATTCCATCCGGTTTTATATCAGCCTTTTAGCTCCAAGAGTTTGGGCTGATGAGTCATTCATTCAGTGAGTGAGTTTTTTATGTATTTGGACTTGCGGTAAGCCTTTGTATAGGGCAATATTTGCCTCCTTCCCCCCCCCACCCCCCCCCTAACAGAAATCCAAGCCAAGCTTTTCTACATTTACAGGCATAACCTATAACCCAGCTGGCTTACTTTGATATAATTTGCGTGTACGCTTTATACAGCTGCCTCTGTCCCACAGGTGCGGCCAGCAATAAGAGGAGAAAGGACGGAGATAGCCGGAAGAGTTCTGTTGTTGAAGGTAAGATGATATGTAGGTACTCAAAAGGTTTTTTTAAGAAAACAGTATAGCTCCAAGGTGGTCCATTTTATTGTCTTTGAAGGAGGTTTTCCTCTTTTTGTTAAAAGTTGATTATATTTAGGGCAGTTGTGTAAAAAGGCAATAAAGAAAGAAGAATGAAAGATATTTAAATTTTGACCAATAGCTTACAAATACTTAAAATTTACAAAATATGACAAGGCTGTATGACTCGGAGCCTTTGACTGTTTTTTTTTAATGACCATAGACTAACATATAATGGATTGTAATATGAGTGACACGAGTACCTACCATTATATTTCGGATGCTATTTTAATTTTAACAATATCTTTCGTTTAGGTTTCACCCTCAGCTCTTCAAACAACCTGGCCCGTCTGACGGCACTAGCGCTCACCCATCTGCTGCTATCCCCGGCGTGTAACCGCTTGCCTGCGCACACGCCGCTGCGGCGCGCCGCTGTGGATCTACTGGGGCGCGGGTTCACTGTGTGGGAACCTTATTTAGATGTCAGCGCAGTCCTGCTTGGTGAGTTATTGACTAGCTTCCGCCGCTTGGTTTCACTTGCGTTTTAAAGATAAAAAGTAGCCTATAACCTTCGGGGATAACGTAGCTTTCTATCAGTGAGAGATTTTTTCAAATCGGACCGGTAACTCCGGAGATTAGCGCGTTCAAACAAACTCACTTACCCTAAAAATATAGCAGCTTCTATATATCGCTTACATGCGCAGGTTTGCTGGAAATGTGTTCGGACGCGGACAAGCTAGTGCCGTCGATGACGTACGGGCTGCCTCTCACACCGCAGGCCGACTCGTGCCGCACCGCCCGGCACGCACTCACACTTATAGCTACTGCCAGGTAATGTATTTGTATTAGCTTATATATAGGGTACTATTCGTCGTGGTTATCCCAAGAGACTACAGCATGGGGTACTTCAAAAAGGGTGTGGAGACATTGATTCTTATTCTTTCCAGGAATTGATCATTATAAGCGACACTATGACATGGACCAAATCCAAGACTTTTTTTTTATATCCAAGCAGTTTTAGTTTTTTTTTTTATCAAAATCGGCCTCGAGACTCTTTTCAGCATTTTTCGATAACTGATATACTACTTTTTTTTAAATACACTTAATATAGATAACTAGCTTCCGCCCCGCGGTTTCACCCGCGTTCCCGAGGATCTTATATTTTTCCGAGATAAAAAGTAGTCTATATGTTATTCCAGGGTATGATCTAGTTATGTGAAAAGTTTTATCCAAATCCGTTGAGTAGATTTTACGTGAAAGAGTAACAAACATCCATCCATCCATTCTCACAAACTTTAGCATTATGATATTAGTAGGATATTCAATGAAATATAGTTGGTATTTGTGTATCCCCCCCCTCATGCAGGCCGGCGGCGTTCATAACGACTATGGCTAGAGAAGTAGCTCGGTGCGCGGCAGCGGCTCAGGGCGGTGGGGGCGGCGGGGGCGGCGGGGCGGGGGGCGCGGCGGGAGGGGCGGCGGCCGCCCACCACGCGCTGCAGCGCGGCCGCGCTGAAGTACTGCGCGGGATCGAGCTGCTTATAGATCGCATGCACACTGAACTCGCTGAACTACTCGTTGAGGTATGTGTAAGTTCCACGCATGAGTGGTGTTACTACGACGCCATATTGGATTTTCGTAGATTTTGCTCTGTCAGCCAAACGTCAAATTGACATTTGCGGCACTAGGGTAGTTTCCTGACATATCAAATCAGCTACTTTTTAATAAATGTCAAAACGATAGTTTATATGGAATTTTGTATGAAATACTACACTATGACGTCATAGTTTCACAGCATCAAATGATCTACTCTTAGTGGTTCTACTGGTCATTAAAAGCATTAAATGTACAACATATTTGATGTTTCCACGCGTTTTTCGATGTTTTATGCATTGGTTAGTGTTTGGTCATTAATTTTTGACACTGTCAACTGAAACTTAGTGAATTTTAATCTCGATTACGATGGAATAGAGTTTTAATTGTCATGACAAAAAAAAGTAATTTGAAGTTGTGTCGAGCGTTAGTGTTCCTTGCATTTGTTCCGTTATGTCATTGTTATTTTTGGCATCACACGTGTATTTTGCCAGTATCAAGTTGAGCTTCTTTGTTTTCAATATGGCAACCAAATCCATAAGGGACTTATTTTCTGCCAGTGTCAAGTTATATTTAATTTTGTATTAAAACTCAAGTCATGTTGATAAATTGCTTTCAAATTATAGTCGTACTCTTATGGAAAATGAAACGTCATAATATGTAGGAGTACCCTAAAAATAAAATTATTTCTCGCAGGTAATGGACATAATACTTCACTGCGTGGACCAGTCGCACTTGAAGAATAAAGGGCTAAATGAAGTTTTCCCAGCCATCTGTAGGTACAACCAGGTGTCGCACTGCCCGGCTACCAGGAGAATAGCTGGTAAATATACTTATTTCAACAAGTTTTTTTTTTACTATCTAGATAGGCCTGTGTTGACCACAATCTCACCGTGGTCAGTGATGATGTGGCCTATGAGGGTGAGCAGACAAAGCCTAAAAGGAAACTGGCTCTCATGTGCAGCTGTCTGATCACACCGAAAGGTGCTTGGCGACAGATTTTCAACTTGAGGGTGGTAGCCAGCCAGGCGGGTACTACAAAGTACCCTACCACCGCGCTATGGTTTCCTCACGATGTTTTCCTTCACCCAAAGCTGAAGCTCATTGTAGGATTCGAACCCGCGATCTTCGTCACGGCATTCGACGTCACTACCACTGAGCTATCATCGCCTAATCATCAAGTTCATTTATAATAGGCATACGGTATACATGGTATATTATTTTCCAGTTGGCAGCCACACGGGTCAACTGGCAATGTACGAGCTGCGAGCAGGTCGGTGCCAGTCGCTGGCAGCCCACACCGGCCCAGTGACTGCATGCGCCTTCAGCCCGGACGGACGGTATCTAGTCTCATACGCCACTGCGGACAATAGACTCTCCTTCTGGCAGAGTACTGCTGGTGAGATATACATAGTATAATACAAAGTCGCTTCCCGCTGTCTGTCCCTATGTTTGCTTAGATCTTTAAAACTACGCAACGGATTTTGATGCGGTTGTTTTTAATAGATAGAGTGATTCAAGAGGAAGGTTTATATGTATAATACATGCATATTATGGTACAGAAAAGCTAAGAAAACCGTGCGAAGCCGGGGCAGGTCGCTAGTTTGTTATATAGTAACGTTCCAGATATTGGCAGCTCAGTGCAAGATATTAGTACTACGGTGCCAGAATAGGTAGCACGGTACCAGATTTGGCAGCATGGTACCAGTCATTGGTAATAAAGAAATAAATTGCCAAATATTGGTAGCAAGTTGCCAGCCGCTTATAGCACAGTCCAAGATGTGAAGTAAAGGTAGCTCAATGACAGCATGGTGTCAGACACTGATAGCATGATGCCAAGCACTGGCAGCACAGTGGCAGACTTGAGCAGGGATACTCTGGTAGTAAGGTGCCAGTCTCCGGTTTGTCTTCTCAGATCAATAGGTACTATATTGATCCGAGGAGACTACTAGCTTTAGTAATTTCAATGAAGGTAACAAAAGCACGTACGTTTTAAATATCTATCTAAGTCGATCATTATAATTCTGCTGAATTGTTTGTGGTCTTCTTTGTCGTGATGTCCAAATCATTACTGTAAGATCGTGATAAACATTGAAACTAAGGTCCAAAGTTGTTTTGATATTTCCGAGGTTTTTATAATTGTTTAAAATATACGAATATGTAATTCTTCAGGTATGTTCGGTCTGGGTGCGGCTCAGACCCGATGCGTAAAGTGCTACAGTACAGCGCCGATGGCTGACGTGGCGCGTCTCAACCCCGCGCGACTCGCCCGCCTCGTCTGGACCAACTCTAGGACCGTCACGCTCATGCTCGCTGATGGCTCCGAGACACGGTTCAATGTTTAGATGGGAGAGTTGATACATACATATGGGTTCATGTCTCCCATGGATTTGAGGTTGGGAGACTTGATGTAAGTGAGGGAGAAATTATGTAAGTAAGGGAGGCTTGATGTATGAGAGGATAAATGATGTAGGAAGAATGATTTGATGTAGAAGAAACCAAGCTAGAGGAAAGGAGATATTAAAGCGGGGATTATATCAAAGGAATATAACTGGGGAGACTCCAGACTTGATGAAATTTGGCACGCAAATACCCTATATTATAGAGTGACACAGATAAAACAGTTGGGATAGCTATAAAAATAGTAAATAATCTTTTCGCCTGATAATTCACGGTAAGGAGATTATACAAGTGCAGCATTTTTTTTTTTATTTCATATAAAAGTACACTTCGCCTGTCTCGCTTGTCTCAATCAGTTTAGCAAGTGACATCATTCTCAACTTCCTCTTGAGAGGCAGTTCACTTCTTAGCTTTGTGTACTTACCACCTTCGGGCACGTCATCACCTAATAAAATTATGGTATAAAAATGTAAAATAATCATCGTTAGCTTATTTATTGTTATTTATAAATATGTGATAGTTATTTGCAATTAACTAAAATAAAAGTATTATTTAAATGAAATTATATAATCATTTTGTTATAATTATTATATGGATGTATGTTATGTGTAATCAAATGTTGTAATAAAATAATGTTAAACGTTTTTTATATATTTTTTTTTCAATAATAAGTCGCGGGTTCGAATCCTTGTTTAGATATACTGTTTTATTGTGACGGGCCAGTTGGCGCAGATGGTTAAGACGCCACCTATCACGCCGCTTGTCATTGATTGCTGGCTTTGATTCCTATCCAGGACAAACATTTATGTGTGTGAACATGTCTGTTTGTGTGGGTGTAGTTATCTATTTATGTATTTATAGAAAAAAAAGTTGTATAATTACGTAGTATATCAGGTATCTGGTTTCCATTTCCATTAGTATACAAGCTCTGCTTAGTTTTAGATCAGATAACCGTGTGTGAAGAATGTCCCAGGATATTTATTTATTATTATATTTGATGTAGCTACTCGGAAAGCCTGCTCTCCATATATTGAGCTCTGCGTTAGTTTACAAGTTGGGTCGCCCAAGCAATACGTATCATAGAAAACTTATGACAAATTGTTGCATTATCAACTGTAAAAACTTAAAGGTTAGTGAATAAAATAGCACTATCAGTTTTAAATATTTTATATTTTAATAAAAGTGGCTTACTCTAAATCCCTGATTATTGAAGGTGGAAGGTCCACTGTTTGAATTTTTTACGAATATTTCTTACGTTTTAATTTAACACCTTACAAATAAAACTAGCTTTAGCGAGTTATTTTGTATAAGAATCTTGAGCTTTTCGATTACAAATAAAATAGAAAAATATTGGCGAGTGTACGCCTCATCTTAATATTATCATAACTTAGTATATAACTTACTATCTAAATTATACAGGATACTTTTAGTTGGGTATTAGATGCATAAAGGGCATTGAAGTAATATACAGATCATTAAAAAATAACACAAAAATATTTCCATACAAACTTAAAAAAATATCAACAACAACATAACCTTAATAATACTAAAATCGATATCTCGCCCCATCACTATATTTCCAAGTGCGACGGTTGATAAGAAGTTTCACGCTAAATGACTAACTTCGTGATGGTAATGCTGGGACTCTTGTAATTTTGTTGTATCATTGATAATGATGTACACTATCCACAGTATTCGGCCTAATATACCCTGTAGCGACCCCTATCAGCTACATAGTTCACACACCGATGGATAGATGGCGCCAAAACAATCTACATACAACCTACATCGCGGTGGTGAAGTTTATTCGCACATATACCAGATCCCAACAACATGTACAGTTGGAGGGCGGTCCCCAGGAACGATGATCCAGCCTGGCGGAAGATCTATCCTTTTCAATGGAGGAATCATCCACCCTGTTTCTCTATTTACCCAACCAAATCACTTGTATAATGAGTATTATTATTTTTACCAAATACTTTCTATAGGTATGGTAAATAATATTTTCACACTACCAAAATCTAACAATATCATCAAATTAAAAAGAAATTAGTCGCTTCATTTTGGTGGTAGAAAGAGAATCAAAACTTTCCTCCCCCTATTCTACCCCCTCAGGGGTTGATTTTCCATATTTTTTTTATGGAACAATTTAGCGGATGCCTACGTCATAATAGCTAACTGTATACGAAATTTCAGCCCAATCCATCCAGTGGTTTGAACTGTGCGTTGATAGATCAGTCAGTCAGTCAAATTTTCCTTTTAAATATTTAGATGTTTCAAAGTCCCTGACTGATCACTGACGTGCCTGGCGAAAGTGCCTAGGAGATGGTAAAATTCTATGAAACCAAACCGAAAATAAGACCGACTATAATCCCTTCCAGTTAAATATAACTTTATCCTTCATTGTCTACTAGACAACTGTGTGCTTCCAAAATGATACGGATTATATTTCATCGAATTGTCTCATAGAGACATGTTTTGTCAAATTCAGTCTGTGATGGATAATTTGCAGTTTAATTATTGGTGAAGTTTATAAACTTTAACCAGTTTATATGCTTTGTGAGTGTTTCCTAGTTTTAATTCCAAAGTATAAACTATAGAAATCATAAAACCTTGTTACAATTAGCAAAATATCCTGCAAGATAAGCTATGTAAAACAGGTTATAAAAATGGATCAGCATTTCACGAAGGCCAGTGAGTACAGAATACGTTATTTAAGTAATACACTTATATTTAATAGGCATCAAACAGTTTATAATTGTTCGCCCTACTAAAAAATTAACAACCCTATTTTGAACGTAAAGAATTGTGCTGCCTCTCGATTATCGATAATTTCACAAAGTTTATGGGAAAAAATATGGGAGGTTGTATCTGTTTCCGTTTAATATATTTCAGAGACAATAAACAGACCAGATGCGCGAGGACCATAGATATGCAATGTTCGGGGTTCTGTTGCAGCAAATAAGTTTATTAGCAATGATTGTCGGATATCGAAAAGATCTTTCGCATCAGACGAAGAATCTGCGGATTTTGTAGAAAAGGTATAGCTACAATGTTATTGTTATGATTTTCATTTTACTTAATAAATACAGTTTTATTAACTATTACCATAACATGAAACCTTTATGGTAGGTACCTGCTCTGACGGTAAAACGCTAAGAATATCGATATCTAATGGGCATCCCTAATTTCATTTTTATGTTGGCAATGGCAGCATGGAAATGACGTAGAATGACGTATAACTTTGCATTCATGTTTGTAAGGACATTTCGAGATACTTTTATACTAAAACGAGTCCAAGGAGTCCCATATTTTTCAATGAAACTACCGCCTCTTAAACGTAGTATTACATTCTCTTTGACTGACTGAGTGACATATCAACACACAGGTTAAACCGCTGCTCTTACACACGACTTTTGAAAGTTGTATTCCGGGAATCCGGGAATCCTGGCGGTAGACGCACATAATATGAAAAACTGGCCCAACTATGCGAACTAAACTAGCTTACTTTAGCTGGTGGTGGACGATCGGCTTTAATTTCGACCCAAAACCGCTTATCGTAAGGCCGTATAGGTCCTTGCTGACCTATTTTTTTTACAGATATGTAAATCTGATGACAATACAATAATAATGGAGGTGAATAAAAAAAAGCTTGTACTTAAAAAATACTTAAAATGTTAACTTAATACATACACTACGATTACCTTTAATCTTTGGCACTAAGTGTCATTTAAGTTTGAGGTATAGAAAATATTAGAAAGTGAGCACAGACGCGTTTACGCTTAACAATAATTTTAAATGCTTAGCATAACAGATAAAAGTAACAAATTAACACATATACACAATAGAAAAATAACATAGTCTACCTTGTAAGACAAGTTCTAAAAATATATGTTTTTTGTTTAACATAAAATTAACTTTTCACAAAAAGGGAACCGCCATTTCCATCCTGAGACTTGGTGACAATGGGACCACCTCTTTCGAATAAAAGGTATTTTTTTTTATTTTAGTCTTCAGGGTCAGAACTTCCTAGCGGAATAACGTATCCTGACCCTGAGACCAGACTAGGTGTATTGTGATCGCCACAAAAATTAGATTTTACAGTCGATCTACAACTTTATTAACTGTACTATTTCTCGACAGTAATAGATTTTACTTCATCTGGGTGTTTGCCCTAGAAGAACATTAGGTATTTTTAGGCATAAGTGAATATCAGAACGCCGATGGTAAACAGATGTTTGTTCAGTCCACAGAGTCCCATTAAGGCCTTCACAACTATACGTAAGTTGTTTCTACATAGAGAGGGTAAGTGGTTCATTGGGGAACATGGTTCCAGAAATCGATGAATATAGTTTAAGCAGTCTTTTAGGTTAACCACAAATTTAAAGGGCCAAAAAGGGTCTACTAAGCTCCGGCTTTGTTTATTTCAGTCAGCTCTTTCATTATAGACGATCCGTGAAATCACCGTTTCAAAGCTTGAATCAGTTGAGAGTTAGAGAGTATTAAAAAAAAATGTAGTTTATTTTCTGCCCCGCGGTTTTATTCGCTTGAAGGTGTTGGCCAGAGGTGGCTATAACACCCTTACGCGGACAAATCGGCGAGCGCAGGTGGCTCTCAACCGGGTAAAATTTTAGGTAACCACGCCGAGGGCACCCCCTGTGGGGTACGGACCTCGGCACCCCCTGTGGGGTACGGACCTCGGCTCAGGGCGTTACCAGGGAGAGGGGAAGGATATAGTACGAGTTACCACTAATTGGAGGCGGTCGGAATACTGGGGTTTGATTCGCGCTATCCAAAAGATCTGAAGTTTTTTCAATAGTATTTAATTCTAGGATACCATCTATTTATCCGTTCAGCCATTACGGGTTAATTTAATAAGATAAATACAGTTTTAAACTCATAGAAATCTCATATAATTTCACTAATATTATAAATGTGAAAGTTTGGATGTTCAGCTGAACGAATTCGAATTAAACTTGGCACATATATAGATCATACGCTGAAATACTCAACTCATTTATTCAGTTTAGGCCCTAAGACACTTATGAACGTCGACAGTTACAAATACTCGTACAATAATACACAATACTTTTTATTCCGGAAAAATATAAGGTACGCGAACCGCGAGACGAGAAATAATATTCAATAAAACTCTAAATAACACGATTATAATAATAAGAAAAGAAAAATGTCGTTACAAGTTCCCACGAAAAAAAAATTTTAGTTTACGATTGGACGTCTGCTATATTTCTATAGCGAACCAAAAAAGTAAAAAAATTTATTACTTTTCTTTGCAGACTTTATTACTTTTTAAGCCGAACTGGCCGGAGCCATCGACCTTTTGTTGAATGAAAGCTTACTCGTATTTAACGACTTTTAGGCGAAACACGACCGGTGGCGATACATAATCCGACATAATTTATAAATGGAATGTCCCAACACACGGCAACTCGTACATAAATTATAGTTTATGTGTCCCTATCGAAATCTGTACACCTACCTACTTAGAATAAATAAAATTAAAATTTTAAAGAAACCCCCGAAACTCACTAGAAAATAAGTCATAACTTTCAAACGGCTGAGCGGATTTTCATGAAACATAGCTAAGAACACTCGATTAAGACACCTTTCAAACATAAAAAAAATAAATAACACCCTTCTTTTTCGTCGAGGGTTAAAAACCGGACTAGTGCGAGTCTGACTCGCGCACCGAGGCTTCCTAAAGAGATCTATCTATAGGGTCCCATAATACTTGTCTTATAAAATTTATACAAATTACTTCCTGTAGGTAAAATTAGCGTCGTCAATAAAATCATCATCTTCGCTATCAGATTCTATCTTATTATGGATATGTTTTAATGTATTTATATAACTATCATCTACTGCATCCTCCTCCTCAGACGACGTGTCAATTGAATCAATATCATATACTATCCATTTACGAATGCCACCATCTCTCGTCAAAGTCAGCCAATTTCGTTTCATAACTTTGCACAGACTAATTAAAATGTATTGTCCTCTATTGGAATGTGAAGATTTTTTTGTATCTATTACACCGTATAGTTCAAATTCGAATCCATACTTTGTATCGTTTGATTCAGCGTCGAATTGCAAAGATCTGTCATCGATTACAATCTCATATTTTTCAACACCTATCAAAATAATTTTTATGGTCACTGTGATTTTATTTTGACGCCATAATAGTTTTGGCTTTCTCAATTCGTCTACTTGAGTTGGCAAGGAAGGAGGCATAGGGTGGCATACTTCCGATCCATCGGGTGTTGTCAAATCATCTGAATCTAAATCATTGAGCTTTTTAATTGGGATCTCTTTCTTTTTACTCTCGAGAGCTTTAGGCTTTGTATCTAAGTCTTCTATTTGTTTATTCTCCAATACTCGTGGTACTTTTCTATTTAAGCGCTCATTAAATTCGTCCGCAGTTATTTGGGGAGTAAGTTTATCAAATTTTTGACATAAGCCAGATAAAAGTGGTCGAGCCATTGCTAGTAAATTATCATCCATGTTGACGTCGCATTCAGAGTCTGAATCAGAAATATCAAAGTTATGAATGTAATTACCATTTCCTAACGGTTTTTGCAGAGGTATATTATTATTGTTATTACAATTGTATGGAATAACAGATTTTGTTTCATTTTCTTCTGGTCCATCGTCTGAATTGTCAGGTGTAGTAACCACGTCTCTTTTAAAATCTAACTGATTAATATAATCAAATTCATCCTCATTTTCCTGTGCAAAATTTAAGTCAATAATCAATTTATTAATCATTACGTCTTCATTTGTATTAGTGTCTACTAAAACTACTCCATACTTATATCCTCCAGTAGATTCTGCTTTTTCTTTAGTAAAATATTTGAGGAAGAGATATTTCAAGTCTGCGCCGTTGAAACATTTGTCATAAAACCAATTAATGCTGAATTCCGTCCAATCATCGCCCGCAGGCTTAACACCAATTAAACGGCACTCTATCGCTTGGAATGGTAATTTAGTAACAAATGCTTCAGTGATTTCAATTAAGTGTTCAATTGCAACGTCTCTCCAATCTCCCTGATCAACAAAGAAACATTTAACTTTATTTGCATTAATAACTTCGTCTATTCTCGCTCGTTCAAACGTAGAATCATCAGGGAACATAGCTAAAACGACATCCCCCTTTTTTACTTGTTTGACCGGTTCGGGATTTTCTTTTACGAATTGATTGATATCTTTAATCAATCCATTGATGCAATTCTCGAATTTGGTTAGGCGTACGAAAAAATGAGCTGGTGTTTCTGCCGAAGCGAAGAAAACTGACAAAAAATCATCAGTATCCAGATGCGCCCATCTCGCTTCAGACATTTGTTTTAATGGCGGCGTATCTATGAATGAATTGTTTTCTTCATCCACTGCAACATGTATTTCATTGGCAAGTATTTTCAATCTGGTGATATGATCATCATTAGGCAAAGCATGTGTGTCCAGCAGATCTCTTTTGAAATTATGTTTCACTACAGATTCATTAAGTGACGACAGATCCTGACATGCTTCCAACGTATCAACGAATACGCAGTTACCAATAGTCAGTACTACTTGCCCTCTCATATACAATTCTTCATCTTTATCTGTGATTCTCTTCAAACTATGCATAGCCATATTTGAAAAAGTTATATCTCTATCTTGAGGCTGTATGTTAGCTAGTCTCACATGAACCACGTATGTTTCTACAGCTTTAAGTTCATCAGGTAAATGGTACAAGTGAATATCTCTAGATTTCTCATACTTCTCTTCATCGATGAGTTTGATCAGTACGTAATTAGGTTTGCCTGTCTGATAATGGTTCAAGATTTTTAAAACTTGGCATCTAGCAAAGAAATTTTGCTTAAGTGAAACTGCACACACGTCCCCGATTTTGGGAATCCCATGCGGTTGCTTATTTGACTCTTTACTAAAATGCATGCCCATTTTCAATGACAAAGAACTGTACGTTTGTGGGAACTTTTTGGTGTTACCTTTAGTGACGTTTGAGAGTAATCTAGCCGAGTAAAGTACTGCAGTATGATAATACAGAATTTTAAAAGTTATCACACCAGTTTTTGGCACCCATTCATATGGTTCATCAAATTCTCTTATTACAGCATGCCTTTCTTCACAGTTCCAGAAATCTGGACACTCTCCCAAAGCTAACAGATTATCACATACAGGAACAAAGCATTTGGCTTTTACCAAGTCTTTTTCGGCCAATACTTGTTTACAAACATTGTCCAACGCTTCAGGGACTTCATAAGAGCAACGTTTGACAAAATTTAAGATCTTAGGCAGTTGTTCCACATTACTTTCTTCAAGTAAAATGTTTATTTTGACGATCTCATTATCAGTTTTAAATATCGACGCGTAAGTATCGTTTAGTACCGAAAACCTTTTACAAAACATGGAAAATAATTGCGGCATAGAATAGTGAAGGAGGTAATTTGCGTCTGTCACATTCAAATGTATCAAATTGTCGTCACAACACACCAATATTGGGCCCAATAAAGGTTCCTGATAATCTCCCCAGGTAACATTTAGGTTATACAAGTCGTGGACAGTCATAGTGCTGTTGCAGGCAAAAACGACATACTTCAGCTTTAATGCCTTCTCTAGAAATTCAACCTCATCATCAGATCGACAAACAATAACAGTTTTTTTGGTGCCGTCGATTTCGGTCAAAAAATTTGTAACGGCATTAAGTTTGTTTTCCTTCTGGACATAATTAACTGTTGTATTAGCTTTCGAATACAGAACGCATTCTTGAAATGCACCAATACAAATCAGAGTATCTGGCGCTTTCAAAGCTAAGGGTCTCATAAAATCGCACCAAATTCTCGACGCGACAATAATTTGTACTTTAAGCTCTTTATTAGCTCTGTTTTTGAGCATCTCCTTAATAAAGAAGAAAATTACTTTAATTTCCGTCACGTAAACTTCAGATAGACGCTCGCCATCGTCTAAAACCAGAGTCGTAAGCCGCCGAATATCGACTCCAAATTCCTTATGCATTAGCCTAATTAATACTAAAGGAGTGGATATGAGTAAATCGCAGCCATTTAACAATGATGTGGTTATAGTTAATTCATCCATGCCAGCGTAGCATGCTAGAACTTTCTCATCGAGCCCCAAAAACATTTTAGCTTGTTTTTCGATAGCAGACACAGCTTCAGCAGTTGCGCAAACTATTATACAACTGGGACCAACGCAATCTTTATTTTTATGAGAATCAGATACCAGTCTGCAAACAGCTGGTAAATAACCTATAGTTTTACCGCTTCCTAAAGGACTGACGGTAAATACGCTGTAGCCTCGTAGAATTGAAGCCCACGTTACAGTTTGCAATCTGGTAGGTTCTTTAATATTCATGTTTTTTAAGCTTACTTGAATATTAGTACCGAAAGGCAAGTCTCTTAGGTTGCAACGAGGCTGAATACGATTATCTTTTTTTGTATGAACCATCAAAACGGGACTTACGAGCTTTTCAACAAACACAGAGGTGCTACCATCTAGGTTTTTAAAAGGATTTACACTATTTTTAAGACTTACCCCGTCTGTAAAATTATTGGTTTCTGATTCTTTTATCGGAGTTATAGCTTTAAGGTTGACTTTCATTTTCTCAATTATATCAGATACGGTATCATCATCTGAATCTAATTGTTCTTTAAAATCTTTTTTGTTTGGTTTATTGACGTCAGAGCTCGATGTATCCTTATTAGTGGTATCCGAGCTTGACGTTGAGCTATCGTGTTTTTTTTCCGCCATTGCTTTATGCAATTTTAACTGACGTTGTAGAAGTAATGACCTTTTACGAGCTGGCGCTACAGCATTTGGTGATGATCCGGTAATTTTATCTAAATCATCTATTTTTACATTAATATCAGTCTTTGATGATTCCACCTCACATTTTTTATAATCTAAATTATGTGATCCTACTTCATCAGCCTTTGTTTTTTTAACTCTCCTACCATAAAATGCTTTAAGTGTTTCAATATTATTTTTCTTAACTACACTATCTAATCGATCAGCTTCTTCAATAAGCTTTGGTGATGGCACTTTTCTTACCCTATGATCATTCTCATTAATATTTTTTAAAATATCTACATTACTAATAACTATGTTAACATTCGAGTCGACATCGGCAAACATGTCACGTTTGGGTATTTCTTCAACTTCATCCTCTATGAATTCATTTGGTTTTATATTCATAACCTCGTCAAAGTCCGGTTTAGGTATTATTTTGGTGGGTAGTTTCATTTTGTTAAATTCTGGTGGTCCGTAAGCAACACGCTTCTCATTCTTTACATCATATTCTGGTACCAATACCTTGTTTTGTTTTTTTTCTGGAAAGATGAACAACCTAAATTTTTGTGATACTTTACAATATGTAAAATCAAAATTAAAATCAAAATAATAAAAAAAGCTAAATACTTACGTGTATCTTTCTTGCGAGTTGTTGCACGAGTGACAACTTCTAAGGTAGTAGCAGGGTCAGGAGAACCAACGGTAGGGTCTTGTACAGCCTTTGGAGAACCTGAAGGTTAAGAGCAAATAAATAGACCCAGGACTATTTCTATAAGGTGTTTGTGCCCTCTCATCATCTTCGTGAATATATACTGAACGTGAGCGTCGGCCAGAAAGATCAGCAGTCGGCCAGCAGTGTCAATTAACTATAAACACTTCCCCAAGAGAAGCATTCCCACTTGTTTTTATATACCTAGTACTAGTTGGTCCTGGAGATGTTGTCCTACCCTGACGTTTTTGAGTTTCAAGCCTACCCAACTAGCTACTTACCTAAGAATTTTCTTTTTTTCCAAAACTACCTGTTTGCCTAAGTTTCTACCTAAGAAACAAAACAAAATCATAGAATAAAATGAAAATTGCCTAAAAAAGATAACAAAAAGTGAAATTAAAATCGGCAAAGAAATACAAAAGATAATTATAAGCATTTTAAACTATTAATTAGACAGAGGGATCTGACATACCCTGTGACATTATACTACACTACTGCCATATAAACTCCAAGCTAAATTCTGTTTTACTAGAAACAGATAGATATAAGTCTTTGATGCATTATATCTTGGATATTTATATACCTACTATTTGTTTTTTTTTTCTACTGTTTATTATATGAATGAGCTTTTATAAAGGTATAAAAAAATGCATATTCCTTATTATCCTACCTACCTTATTAACTTTTCCTAAAAAATATGACTAACTGACTAATATGCAATAACACTTTGAAGAAAGAAAGATATATGGTAGGTATATGTATAATAAAACAACATACCTTCTAGAAGATCTTCAAATGCACCAACATCATCACCCAAGTTCCCGTCATTGCTTTCAAATGAATTTTCCTGATACATTTCAGCAGAATTATCCATAACTATATTATTCTGATCATTTTTTGTTGTACCAACTCTATCTAATAACTTTTTTGTTGCCATAAAAATGGATGATTCACAGTCATTTCTCCTTTGCTTCATATGTTCAAGCTTTTTATTTAGTAATTTAGAGCTTAAAGCTTCATTCTGGGTTATTTTACTGCAAGCTCGGCCTATGGAAACCTCATCCACATCTTTACACATTTCAAAATCTTTTTTCTTATTCTCCAACACCACATCTTTATTATCTCTCGTAAACTTATCTAAATTCCTCCTCGTCAATTTTGTTTCCAAGGCTTTGCCCATTGTAAACACAGTCATTTGTTTTTTCACATACTTCTCCCACTTTCTGGAACTTTCTCTGTTGTTGTAGAAACCCTCTAGGTGTTTAACTACATCCTTAATTTTACCGCTGTCTAATTTAGTTTTTATTTTGCCCAAACTCAATTCTTGATGGAAAACACAATCGTCTTGAAATGCAAAGCCTGATTTTGACAGGTATTTTGTCAGACTCTTCAGTTTACCGCTAGGCCTTTTGATTATGAGGTCTCCATATTTGTGTATGTTATCATCAAAGATTGAACTTCTGTAAGAACACTATTTATATTTATTTGAACAACAGATTTCTGCTGCTACCTAATTTTAATTATTGAGAAAGTAAGTAAGTTTGTTTATCGCGCAGGTACTTAGATCATAAACTGGAATAACTTACGTAGCATACTTTTGGTGAAACCGCAGGATACAAGCTAGACTACAAATAACATAAGTATGATTTCTTTTTCATAAATGGATGGAAAATTTAAAGTCCGCCAAAACGTAAACTTACTTTCGATCAATGTAGGTAGGTCGAAACCAGACTTCCTCTGCATCACTTAATAGATTCTTCATAAATACTATGGCAGCCGGTGCCCATTCATCGCACCTGTGTGTCTCCAAAGTACCCTCAATGTCTATAGTGGTTTCTAGGGGCAAAACCCCATAAATTCCAATTTGTTCAAACAAAATCTCTTCGTCGTTTTTCAAAACTTCCACCCATATTAAATGCGGGTTTAGGTAATGAAGGACTTGAACTCGATAGCTATCCGTCTCCATATTGCACTTATTGCTTAGCTAGTAAACAACATTACAATCTTGAGTCGAAATAATCTAAACTTGATTAAACAATCCTGTTTTTACATCTTCCGGTAAAATAAAATTCTGTTGAATGAAAGAAGAAAGGAAATGAATGAATGAATCACAGATTAATAATTACAATACTAAATGAATGAATGAAAGACAGATACACATTGTTTTGTTTGTGAATAAAATCTTTGGAATTTGGCTGGATGCTCTTGGTTGGACAAGACAGCAGTGGGGGCGGGAGCACAAAATACAAAAGAACTAACGTTGGCGCATGGCGGGGCGAGAGATGCGGGAGGTCCGTGGGCCATAGAATTAGATTTTTATGTAATCAGTTTCAATCACATTGCCCCTCAGGATAGTAGACCAAAGAGGATATAATGCTACGTATATAGTAGACTAGAAAAACAAATTGCAAAATTCCTTTGAAAAACTATAAGGTAATAAAACCGGTTTATGGCAAAAAAAAATGCTTTTGGTGATCGTGATCGCATTTTTTGTTTAACAGTTGCCTTCCTGTCTATCTGTCAACGCATTTGACAAGTCGTCAATAATTTCGTCGTGGCGATACGAAATTGGTGTGACAAAAATTGAAATTTATCGGCGAATACATGTTTTTGTTAGTGTAATATTGCAATTAATATAAGGTAAGATTAAGCACATGACCTGTAATAGATTAAAAATAAAGCTATATAGTATATTACTTGCCTAGTGACTCCTTGAAATATATTTTTATTATTATCTTGTATCATTGTTTATGAAGGCGTAGGTGTTTATACTATCCAAAGTGTATGTATCCTGGGTGTAAACTGCTTTTTTATTGTATTTTAATCAACCTACTTCTTTCTAGATCATTAAAAACAAATAAAATGTCGTCAATATAAACTCAAAACCATTGTAATGAGAAATAATATTTAGGTAATAATGTACATAATTTGCGTAACTTATTCTATTATTAAATAAATAGTAACTATTTTAATCAGAATTGATGTGTACAATTATAGATATATGAGTTTTTTATATCAAGTCTTCAGACTAAAAGAAAAGTAATTTGTTTTGAACTATTATTATACATAAAAAGCTCTTATTTAGTATAGTTTTTTCATAACATCTTTAAACTGGAGTCTCCACTCCAGGACAGTGAGATTACTGAATCTTGTTAATTTTATTGATTTTTAAATCCTACAATGATTGTGAGCTTATAATGAAGAATATCATTATCATGATAATATAGCTTCCACTATAGGCTACTTTTTATCTCAGAAACGTGAGTGAAGCCTCTTTATAGATATTTTGTTTTCTACAATACCTCAGACCTAGCATAACAGCTTAAAACAGTTTTTTATAATTTTCAGCATCAGGATGGGTGTAGCAATAAGTCGTTACTCCGAGCTGTCTTCCAATGAACTGCTGTCGAGGTTCTGTTCCACAGAAGTTATATGTCCCAATGATCCATTCTGGAACCAAGCGCTAGCATTCAATATTAACCCACCTAGTAGTTCGTAAGTTGTTTATTATTTATTCTGTCACCGTGCAGTACATGGGTTCAATTACCACCCTGGACAGACATTTGGGTCTCTGAACACTATCTATGTTGTAGATATTGCACTAAGGTTCATCTGAATCTACATAATTATGTATACTGAATCATAGTTAAACAGATGAGTTTTATTGCAAAGGCATACAAGTCATTTTCATATCTCTCTGGCTATTGTCATCATGCACCAGGCTACAGGCAACAAGTTACAATGTAAATAGTGTAATATATCAGATATCTGGTTCCCATATTACAAGCTCTGAGTTAGATAAACAGTATGTGAAGAATGTCCCAGTATATGGTATACTGTATACACCTATCCTAGTAATATTATAAAGTTTGTATGTATGTATCTTTGTTGCTCTTTCACGTAAAAACTACTGCACGGATTTAGATGTAACTTGGCACATAGATAGATTATACCCTGGAATAACATATAGGCTACTTTTTATCCCGGGAAAACATAAGATACCTCAGGAACGCGGGTGAAGGTGCGGGGGACAGCTAGTGCTTTATAATGAGCTTGAGATTTATATTATTTCAGAGAAGAACAATTAATGTTTGATTCATGCACAGAGACATTGCTACAGACGTTCCTACAAAACAATACACAGACTGGGAACCTTGGTTCCCTCGTACAAGTGTTCATCACACGCGCTACTGAACTATTGGCCTCACCTAATAGTGATAAGTAAGTATCATAATATAAAAATACTGTAAAAAATTACAACTACTAACAGAAAACTACTAATTAGACAGAGACATAGGACATAGTATGTGACGTTATAATACTATGACGGCCATATAGACTCCATGCTAAATTCTGTTTTGCTAGAATGAGATAGTAATATATCTTTGATGGCTTATATCTTGGTAATTTATTTATTTATCCGAAATAAATTTTTTCCTACTGTTTCTTAAATGAATGAGCATTTATTAAAGCAAAAAAAATCATGTATATTCCGTATTAAACCCTACGTTAATTTCCAGTGTAATGCTAGCATGGCAAACATACAACGCTCTGTTCGTGATCCGTGCTGTCAGCAAGTATTTAGTAGAAATGGTACCGGAGTACGAACTGTGTCGACATTTGGATGTCCAAGCTGAAAGGCGGGTGGCTAACGGACCAATTGATGTCAAGGAAGATACTGAGGTAAGTGGAGATATATTTTCTATTGAGCTGAAGAGTTCTTGCTCGAAATAATAAAAAAAAATATACAAATTGTATGTTTAAATGTGATTTGAAATGATACTGATATTATAAAATAAGAAAGTTTGTGAGTATGGATGGATATTTGTTACTCTTTCACGCAAAAACTTCTGAACGGATTTGGATGAAATTTGCAACACAGATAGTTTATTACCTAGATTAACACATAAGATACTTTTTACCGGAAAAACATAAGATAAAAGGCAAAAAAAACATGTCTTGTATGTGAGCCCCACTTTTTCCAAATTAATATTTAATTTTATTATTTATTTTTAAAGTGAATAATATTACTCAATATTCTGTGAATATTTCAAGCGTCTACCTGTTGCCGTTATCAATATTGAGCAAAAAAAAACACGTTTGTTGTATGGGAGTCCCCTTAAATATTTATTTAATTCTGTTTTTTAGTTTATTTGTTACTATAGCGGCAACAGATATGATCCGTGATAGTTAGACAGTTGAAAATTTCACAGAATGTGTATATCTGTTGCCACTATAACAACAGTGGTATGGACCCCATTCGTGTGCGAAGCCGACTCAAATTTGGCCGATTTTTTGGCCGACTGTCTTGTTTTTATTCTGGTTTTAACTCTTTCATTACCCCCCAGACGCAAAGCGACTCTCCCCTCCCTGCCCCGGCAACCCCAGTGGAACAGCCCCCCCCTCAAGCCTCGCCGAAGCTGATTGGTGGAGAAAGTAGGGTGGAAATGCTAATCGACGCACTGATTGGTCTCATTATTGACGTGCCTATGACGTAAGTTATACTGCTTATCTACACTAATAATAAAGCTGAAGATTTTGTTTATTTGTTTGTTTGAATGCGTTAACCTCCAGAGTTACTGGTCAGATTCGAAAAATTCGTTGAAGTGCATTTTAATGGTAAAGTAATAGGGTAGACAACTGACTTATCAAATCAGCTACTCTTTAATAAATGTCAAAACGATCGGTTACATGGAATATTGTATGAAATACTAAGCTATGACGTCATCGTTTCACAGCATCAAATGATCTACTCTTAGTGGTTCTACTGGTAATTTAAAATCATAGAAGGCATTAAATGTACAACATATTTGATGTTTCCGCGTGTTTTTAGATGTTTTATGCATTGGTTAGTGTTTGGTCATTTATTTTTGACACTGTCTTCTAGCCTATTCTACTAATATTATAAAATGCGAAAGTTTATGGGTATGTATGTATCTTTGTTGCTCTATCACGTAAAAACTAATTAACGGATTTGTATTGGCACATAGATAGATCATACCCTGGAATAACATAGGCTACATTTAATCCCGGGAAAACATGAGATACCTCGGGAACGCGGGTGAAACAGCGGGGGACAGTTAGTTTGTCCATATTGTTTTTTTAAAATTTGAATGGAATTTCCCTTCAGTACCTTTTGGCCTTTACTAAAAATCACCCTGTATCTATATAAGGATAATATTTGTTAATTGTTTCAGTGACAACACATACTATCTACACTTGGAGTGCATAAACACAGTGCTTGTGCTCATGTCTGTTTATATGTTTGCCGGAGTGCACGGCCAGGCGAGGCTGGTTGACACTTCACTCATATACAGGTACGTTATAATAAAATATGTCCTAATGTTGTATCTAATCTATCTAATATTTTTAAACGAGCAAGTTTTGTATATGTCACCGGAAATGTATGAAACATAGGAATTGTACACAATTCCTGTGTATTTCTCCTAGGAAATTTTATTTCAATAATGATACTAGGAAATATATAAATTCTATTGAAAAAAATAGGTTGGGGTTATTTTCTTTATTTTGCATAAATTTGAAAGTATTCGCACAAAAATAAATTTCACTTACAACCCCCCAAATACCGCTATCCTTACAAATATCCCGAATGTAATACTCCGATAGATATTTAGGAAATGTATGGATTTCCTAGGAAATGTATACAATGACGGATTAGATACTTTTCCGTTAACATATATATATAATCAGAATTTCGGATCTTGCTAGGTTTCATTTCCAAAAACACAAAAAAGAATACAGGGCATCCAGGTACTTATGAATTAAATGCTACAACGTCGCAACGCATACACACAACAAAACGGACATTCAAACGGTCTATTTCAAACTCTTATCTATCTCTACTAATAATAAAGCTGAAGAGTTTGTTTGTTTGAACGTGATAATCTAATCAATAAAATCCATATGTTTAACAGTTTAGTAACATTTAACAATAAGCAAGTCATTTACTTTTGAATAGATTAGAAACCTGAGTGTGGGAAAATGGTGCCGACTCTGTTGTTTACGAACTAAATAAATTTAATCTCCCTATATCTCTTTCTAATAGTAAATATAAGAAAGGGATGCAAGATAGTCCTGTCAGTTTATTCCGATCACATATTTCAACGTGAATTTAAGCGCGACCTTTATTGGTCACGACTATTTACCTGTATATTACGACGGCATGGATTAAACTGACAGCATTAAAAATGTTCTATCTTTTTTCAATAAGGTTAACATGAAAGAGAGGTGACTTGTCTAATATTAGTTATGTTCGTAAACAACAGAATCGGCACCAATATAGTGTTTGTTCTAGGACCCTCTTCCAGGGTAGGTATGGGATGCACGCGCCTTTATTGGTGCGCGCGTTGTTAGTCAATCTGTGCTCCATGAGCGCTGCGCCCGCGCCACTTGGTACCGGAGCTGGAGGAAGCCTGCTCATTAACCTGGCTTGTGAGTATACATCTATATATCTATACAGGGTGGAAATTTGACGGTTCCTTAAGGGAAGCCACGCGAATATGGTCTTAGGAGACCATCCCTTATTTTTTGAGTTATTGCTATAGGCATTTACGGATTTTGAAAAGAAATTACAGTCGGCGAGAAATCGACGATTTTTGCTAAATACATACTTTTATAGATAATTATACCCAGACCAGGACAAACAGACTGGATGGGAATCGAACTCACGACCTGCGGTGCGATAGGTGGTGTCTTAAACATTAGGCGTGGCTGTCAAATAAAATGAATAATACGTAAGATAGAAAATCTAGGAAAATCGTGAAAAGCAACTCCCTTTTGCAGGCGAATCTCGTCCTTTTTTACTATAAAAACGTTATTATTATAATTCTATTTTTTCTGTCAAGGTTGAAATTTAAATAACATTTAAAAATAATAAAAGAGTAACAGAACCTACTTGTTGTAAACAAAAGCCATATGAAAAAAAAAATGATGTACATAATCCGGTCGGCCACGTGGTTAACCAACTGCGCCAACTAGCCTGTTAAATATAAATATATTTATCTACTCTCATATCGTAATGTTCTTATTATGAAATCAAAATCAGTACTTTAATGAGCCACTTTAGGCACACCCGTGTATAATGATTCATTATAGTACAGTTGTTGTTCCCAAGATAATGCTATAAAATAACTTTTTTTGTATTAAAGTACACTTTGGACCTATCAATAGTATAATCAATCAGTATCAATTCAATTTGACGATGACAATGTCACAAATTTTGTAACTTGAACTTTAGAGGTAAGAATTTTTGGGAGTTGGCAACACGGATTTGATTAAGTATATGATTATATTTTATTGTTTTTGCCTACACATATCATTTTGTCAAAAACAGACCAAAAATGTAATTTTTTTTTTTTTTTTTTTGCAAAGTTGGTAGAAATTCTTTTTTTTTAAATGACCTTATTTATATGAGTTTAGATAAAGTACTGTATGATACTGCACATAATTAGGTATTAAAAACTCGTGTGATACTATTAAGAACCTCGCCTACGGCTCGGTACTTAAACTCACACTCGTAGTTAATAACCCCTATTATGCAACAGTATCATAAACTACTATTTTTTTCTACTTACAGCCGGAATTTGGAACATGCTGACATTCAGCTCAACAACACGACAGACTATATACACGCATCCCCCTCTAGACAGGCACGAGTTGATCGACAGATTGAAGAGAGAACACCCTGTAGCTAACCAGTCGTGCCTACTCCTGTTGGCACTTGCTAACCATTGTATGAATGATGATAATTTGTATAGGAACGCGCTGTTGTGTTGCGAGGATAGTTCTGGTAAGTCTGTCTGTTTGTCCCAAAACTTGAAATTCATTGTTTTATTCTAGAACTACTAATACTTACGCCTGCGGTTCCACTCGCGTTCTGAGGGATTTTATGATTTTTCCGGAATAAAAAGTAACCTACATGTTATTCCAGGCTATGTGCCAAGTTTCATCCAAACCCGTTTAGTAGTTTATATGTGAAAGAGTAACAAACATCCATGGATACATATTCTCACAAACTTTTGCATTTATACTTAACTAGCTTCCGCCCCGCGGTTTCGCCCGCGTTCCCGAGGGATAAAAAGCCTATGTGTTAATCCAGGGTGTCAGCTACCTCCATACCAAATTTCATCAAAATTGGTGCAGCCGTTTGAGCGTGAAGATGTAACAAACATACACACTCACAAACTTTCGCATTTATAATATTATATTAGTAGGATACATACATATGCTTGCTTGTCTTTTGAAAATTATGACCTCTTTTCTATGGGGTTTCTTTAAATTTTTAATTTTGGTTATGGCAATCATTTTTTTTTTCAAATATTCGTTCAAGTCCAAAGAAGCTTCTTATGAGGAGGAAAATTGGAAAATTTTCCCGAATTAGAAAATTTGGGAAAAATTTAAGTCCTCTATTCTATTGGATTTTTTATTAATTTGAAATGAGTCAATGCATTTAAAATAAACTTAATTTTTAAAGAAACATCGTCGACCACACCGCAAAGAGAGTCGTCGACTGGGTCACAAGTTACTCCGCCACGGATAGATATGGCTGCTGTAAGTATTACCTCAAAATCATATTTAATACTCTACTGATTCATAACAAAAGAAATCATCAACACATTCCTCCAAGGTATATTAGTAATATTTTCATGGAATAGTCGTATATGTCAGTAATATACCTTGGAGGAATATGTTGATGATTAATTTTGTTATTAATCAGTAAATATACTACCATTCTTGTCGCAAATAGCATGTTGATAACTTACGACCTATGACTGAGCTGCAATTAGCAAAAAAACGTGATAAAATTTGAATTTAACGCCCCAACCGAAGCCTCCACCTTAAGTACTAACTTCCGCCCCGCGGTTTCACCCGCAATCCCGAATGATCTTATGATTTCCCTGGATAAAAAGTATCCTATGTGTTAATCCAGGTTATAAACTATAGCTGTTCCCCGTGAATTTACTCGCGTTCCCGGGATAAAAAGTAGCCTATAACCTTCGGGGATAATGTAGTTTCCTATCAGTGAAAGAATTTTTCAAATCGGTTCAGTAGTTTCGGAGCCTATTCAATGCAAACAAACATAATATTAGTATAGATTTCTGTTCCAAATTTCATCCAAATTCGTTCTATAGTTTTTGCGTGAAAGCGTAACAAACATCCATACATACTCACAAACTTTCGCGTTTTTTAGTAGGATATATTATTTTGTAGCTGCACAAAGCGTTATGTGCGACGGCGGGGTGTGAACACTCCACGTTACTGGTATACCTGATGCTGCACTCCTGCAAGGCTTACAGGCGACATGTCACCACCGGACCGCACTTGGAGAACTTAGTATGTTTGATTCATTATATTGACCTTGAATTTTTAACTAATATTTCTTACTAGATTCCGCCCCGCGGTATCGGTTCCCGTGGTATCTTATGTTTTCCCGGTATAAAAAGTAGTAGATGTTATTCCAGGGTATGATCTATCTAAGTGCTAAGTTTCATCCAAATCTGTTCAGTAATTTTTCCGTTTATTGATAAGGATAATTTAGGCGATGATAGCTCAGTGGTAGTGACGTCGGATGCTGAGACGGTAGAGTTCGAATCCTACAATGAGCTTGAGCTTTCGGTGAAGGAAAACATCGTGAGGAGACCATAGCACTGTAGGGTACCCTCAAGTTGAAAATCTGTCGCCAAGCACCTACCGATGTGTTTCGGCAATTGCACTGGAGAGCCAGTTGCATTCTCGGCATTGTAACAGGTCGGCAACACATTGGCAATACATCTAATAATGGTGATAAGCGACGGTTACCACTTACCATCAGGTGGGCGGCCTGCCTGCTTGTCAACCTTCTGACATAAAAAACAGGCAATTCAACCTGGTATTGCAAATGTTTCTAGGCGGCGGTGACCACTTACCATCAGAATAAAAAAATGCTAATTTAATTTTTTTTTTTTGTTACAGATAGTACCAATTCTGCAAGTGTTATACAACGCGCCGGACAACAACTCCCACCATATATATATGTCGCTGATAGTTCTACTTATACTCACTGAGGACGATGCCCTCATCAAGAATGTGCATTTAATTGTGAGGCCGTTTTATTAATTTTTGGCAACATTTTTTTTTTATTATGTTTTTTTAATAAAAGTTCAATGTCACCGTATGATTATGAACACCGTTAGTTTATAATCTATCTGTAAATTTTCGATACATTGTGAACACTAGACTGCTTACAATTATAACGTATTTATTATCGATACTATATATCCATGTCAAACAGTGTGCGACGGAACACACCTTGCGCGCTGATTGGTCGAACATGATGTGCCCCGCGCCGCCAGCTGTTTTTGAGGGTTTTAAATAGTTTATTAAAAAAATATATTGATACTTGATCTCAAACGTTCATTTACTTTATTTGACTTCGAGACCGACCAGTCAGGGATGATTCACAACTTTAAGAGTGATAAAATCGGACAGATTATAAAACACTGTCCGTTCGTCCACAATTTAACGATTTGAAATGGATATATTATCAACTATCGAAAATTAATACATACGTTATATTGTAAGCAGTATTGTACAGTTCACATTGTATCGGCAGTTTACAATCACGCGAGATAGATTATAAACTAACGATGTTCACAATCATACGGTGACTTTAATTCAATTTCGAAATTTTCGTGAACTTTCAAATTTCAACTGTATCGAGATGAATTTATGAAATAATAATATACAATATTTACATCAAATATACAAACTATATATAAAAAAAATCCTCGAGGCGGCCGCTGGTGCCAATCAACGGCAAGGTTCCCAGAAGGCTGGCAGCGTTTCCTCTTTGTATGGCCAAGCTAACGCGTTGGCGGAAAAACCTCCCCGCCCGCCGGTCCCCTGTGACCTCAATTAATTTTGAAGATAATGTTCGAGAAAATCGGCGAGCCTCGGACCCCCAAGGACCCATGGTCTCGACCGGCAAAAGGCAAAAATAAATAATTTGGGCCAATAGAAGCGTATTTTTTGGATTTGGAATTTTCCGCACCAGCCGCGTATTTTGATTATCAACATTGTCCACAGATGTTGAAAAACCTAACATGGTACACGGAGCGGTCTATATCGGAGATATCTTTGGGCGGGCTGATGGTGCTGGTGATAGTGCGCGCGCTGCAGTACAACATGGCGCGGGTGCGGGACAAGTATCTACATACCAACTGCTTAGCCGCCATTGCCAACATGAGCTGTGAGTACCAGATCCACTAAATAAATAAGCCTTGCTGAGTTTGTTGGCGGAGTGTTCTCAGTCCAAGTGTACGTGGAACCGGTGGTAGAGTCTATTGTAATGATTGTAACTATCGATGTTCATAAGTGCCTTATGCTGAATAAATAATTTTTGAGTTGAGTTTGAGTAATCCTACTAATCTACCAACCGATCGCGATGAAATTTGGCACGCAGATAGTATATGTTATGGAGAAGAACATAGGCTACTTTTTATCCCGGGAAATCATGAACCTCGGGAACGCGGGTGAAACCGCGGGGGACAGCTAGTATGTATTATAAATGCGAAAGTTTGTGAGTATGCATAAATGTTTGTTACTCTTTCACGTAAAAACTACTGTATGTGTTTAGATGAAACTTGGCACATAGATAGATCATACCCTGGAGTAGCATATAGGCTACTTTTATCCCGGGAAAACATAAGATACCTCGGGGTTTACAAATCTTTGAATTTCTCGGCTTTTCTGTACTATATATAACAAGCATGTATTACATATAAACCGTCCTCTTGAATCACTCTATCTATTTCTAAAAACTGCATTAAGTTGAGTAGTTTAAAAGATCTAAGCGAACAGACAGCGGAAGCGACTTCATTCCATTCAGGCGTCGCTGTCATATAAAATGGAAAATACGTAAGATGGAAAATTGAAAAAGTAACTCCCTTTTGCAGGCGATTCGTCCTTCTTGACTATAAAAACGTAATTATTATAATTCTTATTTTTTCCTGTCAAGGTTGAAATTTAAATATACTATATAAAGAAGTGTTTAATTTTCAGGTGAATTCAGAAATCTACATCCGTATGTTGCCCAGAGACTAATATCACTGTTTGAAACGTTGACGAAGAGAAGAGCGAGGTTATGTAGTGAAATAGAAGGTATGCATATAAATAGAATACTTATATCTATTGTTATAGGTGAATACGCTAATAAGTACAAGTTTTTTTTTATACTACTAAGGGAGCAAGCAAGCATACGGCCCGCCTAATGGTAAGTGGTTACCGTCGCCTTTTGCCAATGTATTACAATGCCGAGAAGGCAACTGGCTCTCAAGTGCAATTACCGGAACACACCGGTAGGTGCTTGGCGACAGATTTTCAACTTGAGGGTGGTAGCCAGCCAGGGGGATACTACAAAGTACCCTACTACCGTGCTATGGTTTCCTCACGATGTTTTCATTCACCGAAAGCTCAAGCTCATTGTAGGATTCGAAACCACGACCTTCGTCGCGGCATCCTACCACTGTGAGCTATCATTGCCTCGTACTGCTTGTTTTGGAATAAGATGGTATTATTAGTATTTTTTATTCCAAGGAGACATATCTCTCCGAAACGGAAAATTCTATAAAGCTAGTTTTCTGTTCTATTATTTCATATGTAGGAGGTATACACCGGAGTTACTGGTACGATTAAAAAAAAACTTTCATTAATAAGAAGATACATTATCCCTGAGCGCTATAGGCTACTGTTTATACCAGAAACGTGGAAGAATCCGCGGGAAATAGCTAGTTTAAATATATAAAAGGAATGTGTGATTGACTGACTGATCTATCAAGGCACAGCCCAAACCACTAGACGGATCAGGTTGATATTTGGCATAGCATGGATTTGAGATAGCTATTATGTAGACTGCTAAGAAAGGATTTTTGAAAATTCAACGGGTAGCGGAAGACCGGCCGTCGTGGAGATCCTTGGGGGAGGCTTTTGTCCAGCAGTGGACGTCATTCAGCTGACATAATGAAGGGGGTAAAATAGGGGTACGCGGGTGTAATCGGGGCGGAAATCAAGTAATATAAATAAATAAATATCCTGGGACATTCTTCACACACGGTTATCTGATCCCAAACTAAGCAGAGTTTGTACTATGGACAGCCAGATAATTGATATACTACATATACTACTTTTGTAAAAACATGCTTATATAGATAATTACACCCAGACTTAAGACAAACAGACATGTTTACGCACACAAATGTTTGTCCTGGATGGGAATCGAACCCACGACCGGCGGCGCGATAGGTGTCATCTTAACCAACTGCGCCAAATTTAATGAATTGCTTAATTTTAGGTGGAGATATAAGTACATTAGAATTACCACATCACGCAGAAGAGAAGACAGAAGAAATTGTGAGTAAACCTTTTTATAGTTAAAAAAAACTAATGGTGAAGGAAGTCAACGCAACCTAGCACAGTAGTTCGCCCACAATTTTTTTTATTTTTTACTATGTATAGGCCTATGTATGACCACAATCTCACCGTGGTCAGTGATGATGTGGCCGATGGTGGTAAGCACACAAAGCCTAGAAAGGAACTGGCTCTCAAGCGCAACTGTCGGAACACACCGAAAGGTGTATATCGCCTGAAGATGTGTTCCGTCCGATAGTTGCACTTGAGAGCCAGTTCCCTTCTAATCTTTGTATGCTTACCACCTTCGGTAACCATGTGACGAGTTGGTTTTTTTTTTTACTCGAGTTGGTATGATATATATATTTCGTGGTCCGAGATGACCAAGTTAGCGAGTTATGGCTGGCGCACAGTCGCGAGCCGCACGGCAGAGAATTTAAAATTTATCAATTGAATTTAATAATTATCCAATCGAAATAAGGTATAACTTTTACTATGAGACCAAGCCTAAAATCACGAAAAAACTGAGTTTACGGCTGGACCGATTTCGCTAAATATGTGTTTGTTATTGTTAGGAGAAGGTTCCTATGACGTAGTACAGAAGCAGTAGGTAGGTAGGTTAATTTCTCCTGGGTCAGTTAGTCTCAAATCTACATGGTTTCCAGATGGACCACATAAGCGTGTTAGACGAGGTCCTACGGATGCTGCTTGAGATCATCAACTCGTGCCTCTCCCACCAGCTGGTGAACAACCTGAATGTGGTGTACGCGCTGCTGCACAAGAAACAGCTGTTCCAGATGCACCAGCATCATCACATCACGCAGAATATCGAGATGGTGAGTGTATTCACCGTTTATTAATATTTATCTTATATTAGAAAGAATGAAAAAATATCCATACTAATATCTAATATTATAAATGCGAAATTAACTCTGTTTATTTGTTACATGTGAAATTTGGCATGCAGATACAGATAGTCAGTTAGGTTACAATAAATATTGGATACGTATTTTTTATTTTATCAAATCAATCAAAAATTACAAAGATAAGTCGCATCAAAGTTTAGAAGTGGGGGCTTGTGACGTCATCTCTCTGTAAAAAAATATACTAAGACGTGACGTCACGCGATTTTTTTACGCACTGTCTTTGTTATTTTTTGTAATCTAACTGACGGACTAATTCGATTTTTTTAGTCATCATCTCAATTATGTTACTTCTACATATTTTTAAAATTATAACAGGTGATAGGATACTTCTCAACGCGTTTACAACGAGTACAAGAAGGTGCTGGCGGAGACTTGGGCGTAACAGAAGTACTACAATGCATCAAAAAAGGCGCCGAGCAATGGTCTAGCGATAGGTTAAAGGTAATTACCTAATAAATTATTTAAAGCCTTTGCCTGGCAGCGTTGTGTGACGGGTCCCTTCCAATATGGCGATGGCGGTGGCTGCCACACGCTTCATACTTGTGGACAGGTGCTTGTAGAGACTGGTCTATGTGAGGCTGCTATTTACTCATTATATCAATACAGCGTCGTGTGACGAGTCCCCTCCAATATGGCGAGGGCGGTGGCTGCCACATGCTTCATACTTGTGGACAGGTGCTTTTGGGGACTGATCTCTGCCACTCTGCTATTTGTTCTGTCAATGCAGCGTCGTGTTACGGGTCCCCACGGCGGTGGCTGCCACAAGCGTCATACTTGTGGACAGATGCCGCTTGTGGGGGCTTGTCTACTATTTACTTATTCAATATTGATAGTCTATTTCGCGTTCTTATTAGACATTATTAACACTCATATAATGTATCATTGATAATAATATCCTGGGACATTCTTCACACACGGTTATCTGATCCCAAACTAAGCAGAGCTTGTCCTATGGAAGCCAGATAACTAATATACTACAAATACTACTTTTTTTTGTAAGTACATACTTATATAGATAATTACACCCAGACTCAAGACAAACAGACATGTTCTTGCACACAAATGTTTGTCTTGGATGGGAATCGAACCCACAACCAGCTGCGCTACAGGTGGTGTCTTAACCAACTGCGCCAACTGGCTTGTCAGATTAATTGTTGTTTAGTTATCAGCTCTCACCAACCACTCCAACTGTGCCATCTTACCTGGATATCAGGTAAAAACTGGGGGCACAACTAGTCTGATATGATTTTGTGTGTTTTCAGAAATTCCCTGATCTTAAATTCCGATACGTGGAAGAGGAAAGGCCTGAGGAATTCTTCACTCCATACGTTTGGGGCCTTATCAGCGGGTGTGGGGGAGTGTACTGGGCCAGTGAGGGGGGGACACGGGCCGTAGGCGACCTACTCGCTTGTTGATGTACTATATACCAGTTATTAATGTGTTATTTATGTTTTTTTTTAAGTGGAAATATATATGGAAACTGTTTTTTTTTAATAAATAAGGGCATATGTTATCTATGGTAGATAAGAACCAATTATCTGTAATTGAACTTGGTTGCATCAGTTTTTACACGACTGCCAAAAAAAGGGATTTTCTTTAGGGTTCTTTGTCCGTTTCTTTATTCCATCATAACTTGTAAATGCTTGAACCGATTTAGAAGTGTGTGGTACTGTTAGAATCCTTATGTCATCCTGGGTGACATAAGTTGCCTAACCTGCCAAAATGTTAAAAGATATGATCATTGTATGTTATTATGTATCAGTAATGTCATGAACGCTGTTTTTTTACCGTTGTTTTTTCTATGATTTGCATAAAGTCAGAAAAATAAATGTTATAGTAGCCTTGTAATGACAGGCGTGTTTTTTTTATTTTCGTATTTATTATTTTACATGTGATAGGTTCTTGTGTGCCGTGGTCATTATTATTTTTTTTCTTAATGAATTAAATCATTACTAGTATTCTTGACGCTATTTTATTGATGACAGATATATAGGTACATATTTACAAAGTGTACTCAAGGTGGTTTTTGCATGGACTCTCTCTTTACAAATTGTAAAAAATATCATCATCATTACAGCCGAAAGACGTCCACTGCTGGAAAAAGGCCTCCCTCAAGGATCTCCACGATGGCCGGTCTTGCGCTACCCGCATCCAGCGGTTTCCCGCTACCCTCACAAGATCGTCGGTCCACCTTGTGGGGGGCCTACCCACGCTGTCTTCCGGTTGGTGAATATAGCTTACTAGAACCCGTTTCCACCAGTGCTAAGATATGTGGACCAATGAAGAATATGATTAGTGGATATCAAACTCATCCTTAACAATGTAGTATAGGACATCTCTTGTGGAAAGGCAGCCTTATGCTTATGTCATTTTCCAAACAAAAAAAAAACACTGACAGAAAGTGTCTCTAAGCCAGAGAAATTCTCTAAGCCAACTCTAAGGGCAGCAAAAAATAGTTATAATAATAACTTTGTAAGATTTTATTGTATGTAAAATACCTATAAAATGTATTTCCTATAGATTATTTATTTATTGTTTTCATAATTTATATTTTATTTGTGTACTTTCTAATTATTCAATTGGATAAAATGTAAATCCATTATTGGCTGTAAGATAAGCATATTTTAAATTAAGAACTGTGGATTGTGTTTAATTAATAAAAAAAATTTTTTTAATCTTTGTTACGTTCATTAAATGCAAGTCTCAAAATTAATGTATTATATAAAAATTGTTTTCAAGTTAAGTGATATTTGTTTCTAGTTTTTTAACTCATAGATACAATTCTTTGACTGTTTTATTCAATAAAGAATCGATATAGGAATGGCGCCTTATAGTGACTTAAATAGAAGGGCAGAAAAAAATAGAAACATGATAAAAAACACGAAACACATGAGAAAATTATTGAGAAACAATAGTAAACCTTTAAAAAGCTGTTACCAGCTTTGTTTTCAATGATATACCATTAATAGGGTTACAAATTACAATAAGTAGTGACCATTATGTCTAAAGTAGTTTATGAAATAAAACGCAATATAGATTATAAACATTTTGAATAAACGATATTTAAATAATCTTGACTATTTTTTATTGAGTTAAAAACCTCACGTTCCTCCAAAACCCTTGATACTTGAGACAATTTAAAGCAAGTCTTGTCAAGCTCTGGTTTTAAAGATCACGTAATATTTAAAACATTTTTACAGTTAATCCCGCCATGATGGTGGGGTATCTCTACCACAGAACAATCTCTACTCAGTTTGTGATGGCGGGTGCGGTCAGCATGGCAAAGAATATTTTCAAAATAACCCGCCAATATTATATATTAAAACCATAGTCAAGCAGACATTTTTTCGCTCACTCCTTTTGCATTTTTTACAATTCTCAGAATTTTAGACAAATGTAATATATTTTTCATATTTAACACAATGAAATAATTTATGTGAATAAACTTTCGTTCGATTTCCTCCATTCATATAACTTTTCCTTTTAATAATAATACACCTAAGTGAAAAGGAACTGTTTTCTGACATTCTCCCAAAGACAACTCAGCCAGATTTACATACCTACTTACGGCTCTAACCATTTTTTACCAATCAAACAAATCAATCGCGAAATGTTGAGTGTTGAGTGTGCGTAAACAATGAATTACTTTTCGATGTGAAATAATATTTGTATTAAATAATTTTGTGGATTCATTTATATACATTTTTATTTCGTTACTTGTGATAATAACGGGTATAGAATACGTCGCTTACAGTTGCCAGGTAAGTGTATATTTTTCGAAAATTACTATTCTTGTTTTGTAGCTTTATTACTATTTATTTTAATTAATAAACCAATAGTGTCTACATTTTGTAAAAATGTCCTACGAATGATTTTGTTCGTTTTACATTGCACTGCACTTTACAGGGTACCTGCTTTGTATTTTTAATAGGTAGGTACCTAATATATTTTTTTTCTTGTGAAGAAAGTTATTTGATTTTTTTTAATTAGGTAAGGCTAAATTTCTTCATTCATAGATTTTTACTTTTATAAAAGAAAAAAATAGTAAAAACATAGTAAACATAAACAAACATCTTTGTCCTTACCTAAATTACGTTTAGCGGCAGCGATAGTTCGAAAAAAAACCAATTTTTATTTAACTTAATTTAATTTATATAGAAATTACAAATTAGACTTAATTAGATCTTACAAGGTTCGATGTGAGAACGCAAGTGAAATATGAATTTAGAGTCGTCGGCGCTGGTGGTAACATGATTCGCTGATTCGGCGCCTCGTGCCGTCGATTGACGTAATTACTTGATTTGCAGAAAAATGAGGTGATGCCATGCCGCTGCACTATCAGCATATTCAATGCAGCGCGATTGTGTAACATCTCCCCCCGAAGATCAGCAATCATTTGAGAATAGATGTCGAGAAGATTGCTGCACGATGATTGGGGTCATCTTGTTGCCTGGGTGGAATTTCCGCGTAAAACTGTGTCGCTGGTTCTGGTTTTGTCCCATCTTGGGTTTTCTTCATATAATGATTTCTGCATACTATTCCAATAGCTAGTATACATGCACTTATGATTAACACGTAGATAGGTATGGTGGTGTGATAGAGAGAGGCGTTAGATGTCTGGTCCAGCTTGATGGGTGTCTGAAGATCAATCTTCGTATTAACTGCGTGTAAATTATCCAAGTCTATACTGTTAAGTTTGACTGTAGGTTGTAATTGGATAGGCAAACTTATCTTCGTAGGTACATCTATCATTTTCAAGACTCGTCCTTTTACTCTATCGTTATTATTTGCGATAGTGAACTCTGGAGTTTTCATTGAACATCCAAAGGGCATTATAATAAGATAGCTCCCCTTTAAAGTACTGTACTGGTTTTGTTTGCATGATATTTGTACTTTGGTTGGTTTTGGAAAACTTATAGTGTAGTGTCGGTCGTCCAGTTGGTCTAATGCTTCTGTAGTAAGGTTGACTGTGGTGATTCGGCACGTGCTGGCTATTTGCTGCGTAATAATAAGATGCTGGATACAATCAGGATCTTTTTGAAGATGATAGTTGCGCTTCTTCTCGCAGAGATACCATGAACCTATCTTCGGACATTCTGTCTCTATGTACCAGAAATCTTTCTCATGAATGGCTATGTAGGGGAATAACGGGATAAGGATACTATTATTTTTATTAGGAATAATTGATAACTTGTATAGGTCGTATGTTTCAGGAAAGGCAATCGGCAATTTGAAGACTATAACTATCTCATTGTTAGTATAGTAATAACCTAACTTTAACATATCGTAATATTCTCTAAAGTTACTATCTAAAATTTCATCTTTAGTATATAAAGATTTTAGCTTATCTACCATATTTCTTAATGATTCTAAACTTAAAATAGAATGGTAAGTGCTCGATGCACGTATAAAACCTAATATATTTTCTAACCTATGTAATTCGTCAGATAGATTTTCTATATTATCTCCTAAAATCATTAAATATTGCGCAAAGTGTGCATATTTAATTAAGTCGTTATCCCTATTAGCTTCAGATGTTCTAATCAAGTTAAGTACGTTTCCGATTTTACTCTGATTTTCAATAATTTTGTTTAATATTACCGAGTGTTCCGACATCCATTGCTTACTTAAACTAATATGGTTATTTAATTCGGAAGCTAGTTTGTCGTCATTATTCTGTAAAGTTTTTATTGCATCGTTATAACGAATAGCGTCTGTATAATCAAGGTTCCCAGATATACTTTTTATAACAGATCCGAGACCGTCAATGAGGCCTCTTTTAACACGAATCGGTTCAAAAGTGAGCAATTGATCAGAAATCTTGTCAAGCCTATTCGAGAGGTAGTCTAAATGAGGTTCGTATAGAGATAACGTTTTGTTAATAAGTTCAGGCCTAATTTCGCGTAACTGTACTTTTACTTTATCTATATTCGACTGAATTTCATTGAGATTAATAGTTTGTAAAAAGGAATGATAGTGGGATGTCACCTTTGTTGGGCCTAAACTAAATGGTAGTACTCCTGGTCCATTGTCAAGGCTGTCAAATATTACTTCTTGCGCGTGAGTCAGGTGGATGAAGGTCAGTATTATCCTGCAACAATTGGTTGACGTTAGGGACTCTCTTTAATCGAGATTTCGCTACAGGACCTCTTTTCTTTTTGGTATAAATATGAATCGGGAGGTCAGCTAGGACTACGTCCTGTGTATACCTTGGAGCTAACTTTTGACGGGATGCTAATGGGTTCTTAATAAAAACTTGCTGTTCCGGTTCATATTCCTTTTCAGGTTCCCTATCTTTATTGCGGTTCTCTGTTAATTCCGTGCGATTATGTAACGATGTTTCATTTATTATATCGTATGCCTGGCTTACGCGTTTACGATGATCTACGATATACTGTTGAATTAAGTGTTCGGATAAATTTATATCTAAAGGATCCCGAGGATCGAAGTGTCCGGTAATAATCTCTATTGGCCTGCATTTGGTAAAGCTATGTATCGAACTATTGTAGCCTAAAATGGCATAGGGCATGAGGTTGACATGAGGCTCATTATGGTGTTCTAATTTTAGAATACGTAAATGTTCGAGCAGTGTTGAATGAAATCTTTCTACAATTCCGTTCTCATTAGGGGTGTGCGCTAAGATCTTATGATGCTGTATCTTATGTAATTTTATGAATTCTGCAAATAACTGGTTAGTGAACTCAGTTCCGCGATCTGTAACTATTGTCAGGGGAACTCCATGGTGAGTACAGAAATTTAATAAAGCCTGAATAACGCTAACCGCGGTTCCGTCCCTCAAATGGTACGCTTGTGCATACTTAGAGAAAGCATCCACAAGTGTCAAGTATTTTTCATTTTGTACTGTAAATAAATCTAAATGTAAAATTTCAAAGGGCTTGGTTGGGGGAGGAACTATATGAAATTGCTGTTTGATTGGACTGCGATCATATTTAGCCTGCCCACAGATTGTACATTCATTAATATATTTAGTGATATGCTCCTTCATCTTTGGCCAAAAATATCTTTTTGATAGTGCAAGATGACATTCTGTAATACCACGATGGTTGGTTTTACCTTCGTGATATTTTTGAATTATCTCTTGTTGACGAAGGAAATCTTTAATGTTCTCGAGTTCAACTTTAGTTAGAATTAAATTCATAGTAGAGCTTTTAAATTCATTCTGAATAATTGGAATAATGTTGTACATTTCTAGGGGTGGATTAATTATGATACATGTTCTAACTTTAGGGTTGACGTATTCTTTAAGGGCATTTACAACATCCAGATGTAGATTAGATTTAGAGAGCTGAACAGCGAAGCGAGTGTGGGTTTCAAAGGGCTTAGTTACTACTGTCTTTCTTTTGATATCACCTACAACGGTAAAACATATTTGACGACTGAATTTATTTAAGGGTTCGTCTGTTATTGGTACTTCTAATATAGGGTTCTCGGCTGACGTATGTGCCGTAAGGGTGGAGGAACCTGTTACTGAGGGTGGTTTTTCAGAAGGGTTGACTATGATTGAACTTATCTCCTCATTATGGATTTCAATACGGGAGAGAGCATCTGCGTTGGTGTTATATTTTCCTTGTTTATAGATAACGGTGAAATCATACTCGCTCAACTTAAGTCTCCAACGAGTAAGTCTAGAATTGGGTTCTTTTAAGTTCATTACCCATTGCAGGGGTTTGTGATCAGTAATGATCTTAAATTTTCGACCGAATAAATAAGGGCGAAAATATTTCGTTGCCCACACTATAGCCAATAGCTCCTTTTCTATTGTACTATAGTTAATTTCGCTGCTGTTAAGAGTCCTAGATGCGTAAGATATGGGCTTATCAGACCCAATAGGTCCCTGTGAGAGAACGGCACCTATGGCCAAATTGGAGGCGTCTGTGGTAAGTATAAACTCTTTATTGAAGTCGGGGTATTGTAAGATTGGGTCATTTGTTAGGAGGGTTTTACATTTCTCAAAACAATTAATATAATTTGGATCAGTAGTAACTATTTTGCATCCTTTTTTGAGACACTGAGTGAAGGGCTTTGTTATCTTAGCAAAATCTGGGATGAATTTTCGATAATAGCCAAGTAGGCCTAAAAATCTTTTTATTTCAGTGGCAGTTTTAGGTAAGGGGTAGGTTTTAATAGCGGCGATTTTATCAGGATTTGGTTTTATACCGTCCGTACTAATGATGTGCCCTAGATAGGCAGTTTCCAGTTTGAGGAACTCTGATTTATCCATTTGGATTTTGAAGTTGGATTCTCTAAGTCGCTGAAACACCTTTTCAAGGTTGATAATGTGCTCCTGAAGGGAGGTGCTGAAGACTATAATATCGTCAAGATACACTAAGCATATTACATTTTGGAGGTCACGTAAGACATTGTCCATTACGCGTTGAAATGTAGAAGGAGAATTTTTCAAACCCATGGGCATTCGAAGAAATTCAAAGTGCCCACGTTCTACATTGAATGCAGTTTTGTGAATATCGGTGGGGTCCATTTCAACCTGATAAAATCCGTTTGCGAGATCAAGCGTGGTGAAGTATTGACAGTTCCCTAATTTATCTAACACGTCAGTAATATTAGGGATCGGGTATTTATCGTCGATGGTCTTTTCATTAACTTTTCTAAAGTCGACAACTAATCGCCATTTAGTTTTTCCGGATGCATCTGTTTTCTTAGGTACGATCCATATAGGAGAGCTCCATGCAGAATCAGATGGTCTAATAATACCCTGATCAAGCATTTTACTAATCTGGTCCCTAACTTCTTGACGGTGAACATATGGATAGCGATATGTCTTTGTATAGACGGGTGTTTCGTCCGTAGTTTTTATGCAATGCTTGATCTTATTGGTAAAAGTTAAAGCTTCGCCATCAATATAGAAAACGTCTGCATATTGAGTGCAAAGTGAAGTTAAATTCGCGCGCTCCTCTTCGTTCAAATGACTCGTACGTAATCGCGATAGTACTTCCTTCGTACGCGGTGATACTTGTTCGGTACGCGCGCACTGCATGCTATGTAACTCGGCGCGCACGGGACGATCCATTGAAAAAATGACGTCATACTGAGTTGGATTAGTAATCTCTACGTAGCCCCTACTATCGGTTACTTTCGTTATACACTCGCCTATTAAACAGTTTGAAATCATTTGTTCCGAAACTATGACGTCACCATCGTGCATGTTAATTGGTAATCGCAACAGTTTAGATGAGTTAGCTGGGATCACATCTTCATATAAATTCACATTGCGCGAATTATATACTTTAAGCTGATTCGTTGCTTTTTGCGTAATAAGGGCTTTATTTTTATAATCTATAACTGATTCCCATTTATCAAGTAAGTCTGAGCCAATTAATCCATCAAAATGATCGTGGAATTTATATATGAAAAGTGTGATCTCAGTATTATCGTTAAGTTCTGGAAAACATGGTACGGAGATAGAATATTCATTTCTACTGGTAGCATGAACATTAGTGACTTCGAACGGGTCATAATTAAGGGGAATGTCTGAATAAAATTTATCAACAGCTTCCGGGCTTATGAACGACTGATTAGCTCCGGTATCTATCAGTAATTTAAGAGGTGGTGAACTAATTTCTATGTAAGGTAACTGTCTTTGAGTCTGTAAGTTTATCTCTATATGGGTTTGTCTGACTGGGGGTCCTTCTGAAAATCCTGATTATCATTACTAAGGGGTTGTTCCTGTGACGATTCCTCACAAGAAATCATAGGGTTATTATAGGGCGAATATTGTTCAAAGTTAGGGTCATAGTAGTCGCTGGAATCAACATAATAATTATTATCATATTCATAATCTGAAAAATCATTATAATAAGGGTCATATTCATAACACTGATTAAAATTCATCTCTCTAGTCTTAAAATAATTTTGTGGAGGCGGGTTACCAAATTTCCGCCAATCATGCCCGCTAGGAGGCAGAGGCTTGGTCACATAATGGCTTACACCACTCATCGGCTTTGGTCCACTTGTCCCGGGGTTCACAGGTAGATTTCTAGGCTGCATCCTAAAGACATTACTTTGAGGGTTGTAGTTTGGTGGGGGTGCCCTAAACATTTGCTGTGTGCGTGTGGGACCTCGGTTTTGTTGGAACTGATTTAGATTTGAATTTGGTTTCCACGGTTGCATATTATAATGTTGCATGGGTGGTCGTGAAAGTCCGGGCATATTATATGTAATAGCTGGCTTGGACTGTGGTATATTAAATAATGGTACATATGACTGTCTAGGATTAGAATTCTGCATTAATTGAGATTGCATTTTACGTTCGGGGATGGAATCGCTCCTTTGCTGTAAATATAAAATGTTAACCTCTTCCTGGACAAATTCTAAGGCCTTTTCAATTGTACTAGGACGCATACATCTGATACGTCCTCCTAACGGATCTTTAAGACCTCTAAGGTAAGCTTGTAAAGTTAGCTTTTTATACAGGGTACGTTTAGCTTCAACAGTGGTAGGCACAGATTCATGCAAGCTTATGTAAGTCATTATTGTACTGAAAAGATTCTGACAACGCTCGTAAAATTCTTGAGGCGAAGTATTACCTTGACTAAGCAGGGAAAGATCATTATACAACGCAGACTCGTCGCGATGATCTGCGAAATTATTTACAAGTGACTCGCGTATCCCAGTCCAAGAATCCGGTATGCCGTTCGAGTTAATTAAACGCGCGGCGGGTCCTGTGATTTTATTTAGGATCCCATTTATCATGGCCACATTTGCCAAATCATTTTCGGGTTTGACATGTTCTAACACTAATGCGTCGCAAAGCTTTATAAATCGCGTTAAAACATTCGAATTACCATCGAATTCTGGTAATAATCTAAGTGACTTATAAATCGTATCTATTTCCGACATCTTATCTAAGTTTCTATTAGCGTCTATTTGTTCTACACGCTGACTATGCCTATTTTCCTTAAGATTACAAGTCCGAGATTGCCTTGGATGGAAAATCTTGGAAGGATTATAATTAACACAAAGAGGGAAAAGTCACAAGAAAGATTCTGTGTACTTACAATATCATTTCGTTGGTTCTCTGGGTGTATCAATGTCTGGATACCGTCTATGCTGCAGCTTCCCGTAGATTCTGGATACTCGTCTATGGTTAGAAAACCGGTCAGCTACGCCAGGGCTCCGCTTCGGTCCTTTCGATGTGGGAAAAGTCTTCGATCCTGTGCGCACTGACTCGAGTATCCTACCGACTGCGCCAATTACGTTTAGCGGCAGCGATAGTTCGAAAAAAAACCAATTTTTATTTAACTTAATTTAATTTATATAGAAATTACAAATTAGACTTAATTAGATCTTACAAGGTTCGATGTGAGAACGCAAGTGAAATATGAATTTAGAGTCGTCGGCGCTGGTGGTAACATGATTCGCTGATTCGGCGCCTCGTGCCGTCGATTGACGTAATTACTTGATTTGCAGAAAAATGAGGTGATGCCATGCCGCTGCACTATCAGCATATTCAATGCAGCGCGATTGTGTAACACCTATGACTTGCATTTGTTTATTATGAATAATAATAATTTTTAAGAATTTAACTTTAGTTCAGGATTTTAATAAAGTAGAACCCAGCTTTTGTAATGCTTGCCTGAAGGTTAATTTACTGGTTATCAGTCAGATATATATTAATTCATTGTAATGTTTCATAAAAACTATCTGAAATAAAATTGTTCATGAGTTTTTATTTTTAATTTAACATATTTGGTGAGAGAGTAGTGTTATTGGCATCTGAGTTATGGTATGGCTAAGGGCTCTATGAGTAGCCAAGGTAAAATTAAAAATGCTCTCAATTAAAAATTGAGGAACATCCATCTAGCCACAATGTGACTAGTTCACCATCCTATAGCAATCCCATTAATTTTAATTATTAATTCACATCCACGGAAAAATATTATAGATAACATATTTATTATGAAGATGCAATTTTATTAGCAATCCCATATCTTGTACACATACATATTAATTCAGGAAGGAAAACATGCAGGAAACCGTCATGATACCTGAGAGCTCAAATTCATAGTACTATGTAGTTTGCCAATCAGCACTGCTGAGCCCATGTCATGGATTAAACCTCGGTGATTCTAAATTGTAATAGCAATATATAAACATCTTGCACCCTTAACCAACAACTATTTTCATTTTTGTCTGTCTCATTTAGTACGCTTAAAAATTTTACCAGATAATAATAATAATATTAGACAGATGTACACAACAAATTAGCAACTTTTTAGTTAAATGTCAAAAAAATATTTTATTTCTTTGATACAACATATTTGATGCTTCCATGTGTTTTTTAGATATTTTATACATTGGTCAAATGTTTGATAGAATATTGTGCAATAAGTGAGTGAAAAAAACTGCCTTGGGGTACCTGGAGTTCCAGACATAGCATATTTTATAATATAACCAAGATAATTTAAGGATATAAACAAGGTTATCCAAGCTCAAACACACTTGTGCAAATATGCAATGATGAGCTATTAATTATTATTTACCTTTTATATCATAATTTCATGTCAAGGTCTGTGGGTAATTTCATTCATATATATTATTTATAATTTTCCTGCAGGCCTAGTTTGGATTGCATCTTGGAGACTAGACTTATTTGGAAAATAAAGGTAATTAGCTTTATCTAGTTCTAGAGCTATTAATAGGGGAAGATCTAATATCTTATTTTATAATTTAGCTTAGCTATTAGTGAAATAATTTTTCAGATCAGTCCAGGCTTTATTATTAGTATAGATAATCTGAATCTCGGAAACGGCTCCAACAATTTTCATGAGATTTGGTATGCAGGGGGTTTCAGGGACGATAAATCGATCTAGCTAGGTTTCATTTTTAGAAAACGCGATTTACAAATCATCCAGGCACTAAAAAATAATCCCCTCTAGAACTAAAACCAAAAGTTACTAAAACGAAAGATGAAGGTTTTGAAGCAACAATTAAAGATGCAGAAAGTGTTATTGTTACAATGAGGATATAACACGAATAAAAATCGATTGAATGAATATGGTCGTAAATCCGCCATGTTTGTTAACACTTTTTGCCAGTTCAATTGCTGTGAGTATAGGCAATTTATTTATTGATACAATGGAACCAGTCTTTCCGAATATAGTAGCACAGTGATCACTTCGCTACTTTTACTGCAATTTGATGTGACGTCATTTTTTTGCTGCACTTTTTGCAATGTTGTCATTGCTGAAACAGCTAGTATATTATAACAGAAATTTTATTTAAAATAGTTACCGAGCAATTTTTTTTTATACTTCTAAACTAAGGTAGCAGGCAAGCATACGGCCCACCTGATGGTAAGTGGTTACCGTCGCCTATCGCCATTTGCAATACCAGGGGTATTGCCAATGTGTTGTCGACCTGTTACAATGCCAAGAAGGCAACTGGCACTCGAGTGCAATTGCCGGAAGCACCGTAGGTGCTTGGCAACAAAGGCTCATTGTAAAATTCGATTCATATCCACCAGCAAATGAATACTGGCCATATTGCATCCAAAAATTACAAGTGATTTTAAAATATTTCAAAATTGTAAATAGTCAGATATTATTATATAATAAACCAATTCATAAATAAAAAAAAAAATAAAAAAAAATTCAATGTTCATAGTTCGAAACATGACAACAATGGAATACCTTTTAATTTTAAATCTGAAACTTAATGAGATTTCCAACGACGTAAATTAAATGTTTAATTTAAAACTTTTCTGATTCCCATCATGACTGTACACATTTTTTATTCGTCTAGATTTTTATCGATTTCATAAATGTTATGACCGGAGCACAGTGGCGGACGGCACGGGAGAGGATTTAAGATTTATCTATTGAATTTAATAGTTATTCAATCAAAATAAGGTATATATTTAAATGCTTGGTGATTGGCATCGGAGCATCGCAGCGCAGTTTTCTCTAGAGCATCGCTAGTTGAAATATATACCTTATTTCGATTGGATAACTATACAATTCAATTGATAAATTTTAAATCCTCTGCCGTCCCGTCCACCACTCTGCGCTGCCATTAGTGCCTGACTGACTGCCTGTGCAGGCGCATTGCAGGTTTGAATTTGAATAAAGAACTGCTTGATATAACTTCCAGTCTGTATTATTTCATACGACGTTGTAAATTTTAACTGTGCAGTTGAAAATATGCACAGAATAACTAATATGCAAACCAAGTATGTAAGTGCAGGATAAAATGATAACTGCTGCCTATTAAACCCTTTAAATTATTCAGTTATGCAGTGCAGTTATGTATGTACGAAGACATTTAACTTAGATTCGACTGCCATGCAATCAAACGTAGACAACATTCTTATTTTCAAGTACTAGTCACTTTTGGTCGTCATCTTCTTTACATAATATAAGTCGCTTCGTCTGTCTGTTCTCTTTGATCTTTTAAACTACTCAACGGATTTTAATGCAGTTTTCAGCAATAGATAGAGTGATTTAAGAGGAAGGTTTATTTTAACATGCATATTATACAGAAAATCCGAGAAAAGCCGTGCGAAGCCGGGCGGGTCGATAGTTGACAAATAAATTGAATTCTGATCGGAAAGCTGCAATCTGCGACGGCTTTGTCTTATGGTACACGAGAGTAATGCAAGTCTCTTAAAACCCGGTTATTAAGAGGAGGCTATCTGTGTATGTCTCCGTCCCTTACTAAACTGGCGGTGACAAGCGAGACAGGAGTAGCGTTAAATTTTTAAAAAAACTATTCCCCCTCACATATTTTCTAGTTTCACATATATTTTTTCCAAATCTCTTGGAACAAAAAGTACAGAGAAAATAAAGGCTCTCTGTTATAACTACGACGTAAATTGATTATATTATAACCTGAGTATTCCTAGTTTTGCAGTTTCTAGTGCAGTTCTTTATTTCGACTGCTCGCTACTGTCAACTGAATGCAATCAGTCTGTGAGGGCTCTTAGACAGTTTTACATCCTGTCTTTCATTGCGTTTAATAATAACGATCAGCAAATGGCCCAGTTGATTGCGTTAGTAAGTGCCACTGAGTAATATGCACTGAATGAATAATTTCCTGAGTGAAAAATGTTGCCGTCGTTTATGTCGATGATACGTTGGTTGTTTCGTACAATGTCGGCTTTATTGCACCAGTTTTATGGTTATGGGCATTTGTAAATTGAGGCTACGCTGAGAAGGAAGGCTTGAAGGTGCATAATATAAAATTTTTGGTTGTCGTAAACAACACGGAATTTTATAGGTGTGTTTTTTCTTTTGATTCAAGAACTGAGCTTTTGTCATTTAGCGTCCTCCTGTCTATTATTTGTAACCTTATACGATATGATGTCTACTTTTGTCTTTGGTCCATGAACCTTTTCCTGATCTAAGAATATAGTTAGGAATTCTCCGATTTTCGTAAATCGAATTGCAGTTAGACGAAACTTTTTTGTCACTAGTAAACTTCCATAGAATAATTATTTTTTAAGAGAATTCCAAATTTAAACTTTAAAAATATCATTACGATCGCACGTGGCTATAGATTTCCAGACCATAGACATCGAAAGCAATCCTCAGTATCAGTAATCTAGAACCCATTCCATAATGTTTTACGTAGCTTACAACGAAAACATTAGATTAATTTGATTTGATGGACTAAAATTGAAGAAAGCGGTTAAATAAGAAAGGTAAGTAACTAGTGGAACGAAGTTACAGCACTTAGAAATAGCATATAATAAATGCTTCACAGTAAATGGAAATTAGCACCTCTTAACTCCGAATTTAATTACAGGGTCGAGCAAGAAAAATATTACTTCACCAGCTTCCGCCCCGCGGTTTCAACTGCGTTTCCGTGGATGTTTTCCCGGGATAAAAAGTAGCCTATATGTTATTCCAGGGTATGATCTATTTATGTGCCAAGTTCCATCCAAATCCGTTCAGTAGTTTTTCCGTGAAAGAGTAACAAACATCCATACATCCATCCATCCATTCTCACAAACATTCGCATTTATAATATCAGTAGGATTTTTTTCTTATTAAAAAGCTTACTTCATCTCGGGGTGATGTGGATTGGGCTAGCCCATCTAAATCTCAGGCATTTAAAAGTTATGGTGGAATAAAAAAAGTCCTACAATGAGCTTGAGCTTTCGGTGAAGGAAAACATCGTGAGGAAACCATAGCACGGTGGTAGGGTACTTTGTAGTACCCGCCTGGCTGGCTACCACCCTCAAGTTGAAAATCTGTCGCCAAACACCTTTCGCTGTGTTCCGACAGCTGCACTTGAGAGCCAGTTCCTTTCTAGGCTTTGTGTGCTTACCATCATCGGCCACATCATCACTGACCACGGTGAGATTGTGGTCAAACACAGGCCTATACATAGTAAAAAAAAAAAACCCTGCACAAACTTACACTCCATATGACTTCAAAACCTCGCCTACTTACAAGTGTACACTACCCCCAATAGACCAACCCACTGTTTCAAGATATTTCTTTAAACCCATTCAGCAAATCCTGTTACCGTATTCTGTGTTTTTTCGTAAAGGACTTGAAGGTGTTAGCCAGAGGTGTATATAGCTATAACACCCTTACGCGGACAAATCGGCGAGCGCAGATGGCTCTCAACTGGGTAATAAAGGAGCACTAGAAGGAAATCGGTGCGTCAGGACAAGTAAAATAATCTGCAATAGGCCTTAAAAAGTGTGACATTCACCTGTTTGCCACAACGATCAACATTATATATGACTATGTTTCTAGCCTGTACAGGAAGTTAAAGACGTCAATCTTGATCTTGTAAGGTCGCAGACGCCACTTGCGGTCGCGATCTTACAATGAACGCAGCCAAACCATAATCGCCACTTCAATTATTTATCCATTGACCCCTTTTCTATGTCGCCTAACTCTTACATTCTCAACAGCGACTCGCTCACATTTGGACGGGAAACACAGTTTGAATCCTAATTGAAACCATATTTATTACATCGCCTTTTATATTTAGCTGTCATCGTTTCCCGCCATGACCGATGACTTTTCACGTGCAGTTCGTGGCGCGAAATGGAACGCGCGAATCGTGTTCGAATTTTGAGTTGAACTTTTTAATGTGCTTTTTTCTGGCCAGTGCGTTTGTAGTCTATGGTGGTTGGGTATTATTAAATGCATTTTTTAATTCATTCACTGAAATCACTTTGATCTTGTCGTTTGATAGGTGTGTTTGTTAGCGTTGTGATTGCGCGATTTCGGTGTAATGTTTCCTGTGGTATTTAGGTGAACAGTTATGCAACTTATATGGAATCTGCGTTTGTTTGTAACATTATATGTCATTAGTGTCTGATTTTATTAGCAAGAGTTTTGAGTAAGTAGTTTACCTTTTCGTCCTTTTATCCCAGTTCTGGCGTGACTGCAACGAAATAATCAACACTTTCATTAATTTCTTCAATAAATGCCGTCGCTTGCATCCAAGAAATCAATACTTTTTCTGCTTGGTCGCTAATAGACCGAGATCCGGAGACCATTGATCAGATTTTAATTTTTCGAGTGATATCACCACCATATTTCTATCAAAGTAAACATAGTTACAGGTCATTATAGTCTTATGATCTAATTGTGGTTAGAATGAATATGTAATCTCATATTACCAAAGATTTGATTAAGATCTTTCCATATAACATTTCAACTTATATCCATCCGACATGTATCACAGACGGCTTAGCAATAAAAAGAAAAGAAAATATCATAGGTCAACGCACCCGCCACTATTTGGCAACGATCCAGCTTCGCTTGCATCAAAACAGTTGGCAAAAACTGCAAGCGCATCTTTGTCTAGTCATAGATAAATAATTGTCTGTGATCAACTTTTTTTAGGTCACTTGTATTTCGAACGCTAATGCGGCCATTGCTGTTTGCGTTATGTTCCTTTTTATGAATCTGTATAAAGTTACGTTTGATGTTGAATATCTTACGTTTTGTCTTAATTTGATGGATTGGTTCGCATTTTTGTATAATCAAATTAAATAAACTGGAACATTTGTTTGTAATTTAAAACTTTTTGTTCCATAAATTGAATCAGTCAAAGTTGAATTTAACTTCTTTGATTGATAATCACGTATTTAAACTAATTTGAATTTCGAAAACGGAAGAAGTCGTGCGCTTGTGAATAGTAATTTCACACATTATATTATCATAATTATTATTATGTATTTATTGGCTTTCAAATAAATAAACATTGGATTTAATAGGCTATATAAACTAATACTACTCATGAATCTTAGTGTATGTTACCTACATTCATTTTAACTCTAATATGACTTGTTTTGACATTATTTTATTACTGAAGTAATAAATACTTTTCTTACTCCGGAGCTGCCAACATTTTAGTTACGAAAATCTATCTTTCCATTCTCCTTTGTTAATTATTCTATTTTCATCTCATTCATCACTTTGGCTTCTTTCAAAGCATCATCTCCCTGTTCCCAATCATTTGAGGTCAGCGCCATATGTACTCTTCCATTCAGCCTTTCTATCAATCTTATCGGCATTCCCTCTTTTCTCACTCATATTATCTCTTACACAACCCATTCATCTCTTTTTCGGTATTCTTCTTCTCTCATATTCATCAAATTTCATATTGAGATTCCCTGAGAATCTATCTATGGTCACGTAGAAATAGACTGGATCGAGTCGCCCCATGTTAAAAATGAAGCACAATATGTCGTACGTATGTGTGTCCTGAGTACTACCATATGAAACAAATATAAGGCGAATGTCAAAAATCGGCAACATTTTGGAGTGTGTGTGTCCGTAAGGCTTATATTTTTCCAAGAAATCAAGCATCATTGGGTATTATCGTTCAAATCTTCAGCCTGTCCATGAGTCTCTTCTATGTCTTTGTCTATGGTTTGATTTCTGATATTTTATCTGTGCTTTGATACTAAATCCGCGTGAATTTCAACACATCCTCAGTTTCCACCATCGCTAATCTCTAACCAAACGTGTCTCACCCCTGCATCCTCAGAAATAGACATTATATACCAGTGAATGATACGCTCGGAGATTTCCGCTGCAGTTATTTATGTTACAATAAAATTAATAGACTACCCGCCATGACAGCATCAGAATAACTTGTAAGACGAAGATTTAACTTTACCTCGTGTTGAGAAACTAGATTTTATTAGCCATTAAATCTTTGCTGACTAATTTTATGAAAATTCCAACCACCAAAGTACCTGCAACTGCTTGCAATTTGAAAGTCATTTGGCTTACAAACGTTGTAATGTGTTGTATTTTTTCTTCTTTTGTCGGATCTATCGCTGTCGAAATGATTTCATCCTTAGAAAACAAATGCTATCTGAGCCAAACCTTCTTAGCTAAATGACATATCTTTTACAGTCTCTTTTAAAGGACAATGACTAATCTGACCTGTAGCAGGATCATTTAAACCATGAAGAATCACAGACAAATAGAAACAAAAAGTAAGTTTGACACCTTCGCTTTCGCCGCCTCGTACTGCAGCTTATTTGGTCAGTTGAAGGCCTTTGCTTTCAGCAATTTAAAAAATATTTACATGTGGGAGAAACACCTTGAACACATATCGTGCCAACGCATTTAGTCAGCAGCTGTCAGCCGGTCATATGAAAACATGACCTATGTCGTGGGACCTTGGTCTCATTTCGCAATATTAGTTGCTTATATGCAATGTATTCGCAGAGATCCGTTTACAACGACCGTTTGAATTTACGCAGATTTGTCGCTTTGTCTGTGATTGTAAAGGTATTTTTTACTCACTACATTACTGTATTTTTTTTAACTTAATTTTATTTATGAGTTACTAAACAAGATCTAGTCAAGTCCATTGAATATCGGATGCGTAATCATTTAAATCGTACAGTGTAATAATTATATTATTTATTCATTGCCAAACACTCCGGAACAATGAGATGACATTTTATTTATTGTCAAAGTATATGCAAAAATATAAACATGGTTTGCTAATATAACATCGGCTTTCATCGCTCCCTTTCAGTCAGATTTATCTGTAAAATTATTCATATACTACATCAGAATTTCATCGTGTACTATAATTAAACATAGTGACTTCCCCGAAAAGCTTGTATTTGATGTGAATACATCTCTTCGGTCAGTATTGGAGTTTTACTTGCGATAGACTGACGTCGTTACAGGACTCATCCTGAGTGCTCGTCTAATTTTCGGTTCCATATTCAAAATTATAAATTTGGATTAGTCTTGTCTATGAATCCGATCGCGATCCGGATGTTGTCGAAATTTGTTTAAATTTTCGCAGCTGTCGTTTCAAATCAGATTATACTAATCAGTGTTACAATTCGAATTTCGAAATGTGAAAACGGAACAGGAAGCGCTCCTGAAAATGGAACGACGCATGTCATTTCGCTTTCATCAGTCCGCGAAAGTGTTTGTTGTGGCCAACAACATGTGATCTCTGTGGAATCGCTGATGCTAAACATATTGTAATTACTTTGTTTGTCTACAAGAGAGCGTCGGAGCTCATCTTAATTTGGTGTTACCCTTTGAGCAGTATATGATACACGGAGTTTGGTTTGAATGCATTCTCAGGAATTTCTATTTACTGAACTGTTTTAGAATAATGATGTTTATTCATAATATTTATTGCTTTTGTTCTATTGATTCATGTGAGTAGTTTTAGGCGCTTACTCTTGTAACCCAGTTATCCAAATGTCGGCGCAATTTTTTAGGCCGGTGGTATTTTTACTTCCTTTACAGAAAGTTTAAGCTAAGTAGTAGACTCTTCGGTCAAAACGAAATTCTGCACAATTACAATAATCATTAGATGAATCATTATGACATTATGAAACCCATTTCTAATTTCTATTCGACTTATTTTTGTATCATTTCCTCATAGTCATCTGTGTCGTATATAGGTGCCTCTTGGTCTCTTGGCGAGCTCCCAAGCGGTTTGGTATGTTACATCACTAGTGTGGAGTGTGACGTATATTTACTATTTAATATTTCGATTTTTAGCGGCGTTGTGTGACGAAATTTTTATGAGTTTGAGGTTAATCGTCGTCGTTTGTTGTGTCAATAATGTTTTTACGAGTTTATAGTTCTGTATGCTACATCAACATGCTAGTTCAAAGAACATAAGCCTTCCAGTATTTTCAAAGTTCGGGGAACACAGTGACAATCACCCTGATAACTGTTATGTCCGTAAGCAATGGTAGCCTAGCCACTTACCATCAGATGTACTACATGCATGAGTTTCAGTCTTCTGACAATAAAAATGGGAAATCACACGTTTGTGGTTGAAAGTGATCCTGAACCTTCCTGTACATTTGATACCTTGAATATTTTTGATTTGAAGTCAGACTTATAAACGTAAAAATAAGCCATGAATTTAACAGAATTCATCGCGTCTTATTTATTTCTGGTAAAGCAGCATCCAAAATGATGTAAAGCCTCCATAAATCAGTGTGCAAAGAACAATATACGTAACTATTTCCCGCCCCATCTTGATTCTAGATATAGAATTCTCTGACTCATTCTCTTTAGTTTATCTTATTTTGTCTGTCTGTACGCTACTGTTATTTGTTTTATTTGCATCTATGGTATTTTGAGAGTTAAGTTCTAGTGGGCTTTTTGATGGAAACTTCTGGCTACTTGCAACTCGCAACGTCTGAAATTTGAGCTGTTATATTTAGTAAATTTAATGTCTGGCCAGATTTTGTCTCATTCCTGAGACAATGTAATATTCTGAGCTTTAAATTATCTTATTCCTTTAAACAAACTCTTTATAAGATTTATGATATGAGCAGACATAAGACTAGTCGATATATGCCGTAAACAGGACCACAGTAGAAGAGTTCTTGAATGCAACCAATGCGTTGAACTGGCGACCTGTTTAATATCGCTGAGAAAAATTTAATGTGGATGGCACAAGACCGGAAGGAATGCCGTGCATTAAGACCTATACTCAGCATTGGGTGACCAAGGGTTGAAGATGATTAAGACCAGTCGAACGATTCTAAGCATTTAATTACACCACTTATACTCCTTACTCTATTACTGATGCACCCAGATACCCTTTATATTGAGGTTTTAGCACCAAGAAAGTTCAGGTGACCAGGTCTGGGACCTAAAAATTGTCAAATCCTAAAATAGCCGTGAATGCTTGAAGGATATTAGTAAAAATAATGTCTATTCGATTTTCGTTATGTTCTTCTGCCTGAACATAAGTCAATTATATGTTCATAGTCTGCTATTACCTTATATTATATTACATTACTTCTTACGGTGTTATTACTTTCGAAACCATAATTTACTGAAGAATGATGTATTACTTTGCTACATATAATTATAAGCTATACAGTGTTGCATATCTAGACGATATACTTAAGCTCAGTGAAAGCCGGGTAAAACTACAAGATTAGAAATGTTATTGAATAAAGTAAAACGTTATATCTACTAATCAATAAATATCTTCTCTTAAATAAATTTAAAACATCTCCTCTTAAATAACCTGACCTCGGCCAGTTGCATTGTCGTCTTAACATTTCCAATGACCCATATAGTACCAAGTTTTTACTGTGCCCGTTTCTTTAATGTTTCCTTCGTTTAAAGTTTTGTCATTTTTACGCGTAATCATTTTCTCTCCGACACATGGTTATGTAATTAACGATCAAGGAGACTGATAACCCTATAAAATCAGTTTTTTAACTGAACTCCAACCTTTTGAATATCATTTTGATCTCAAATGTCTCAGCAAAACTTTCGTAGACGAGACAGCATGAACGAAAATAAACAAACACACACACACGCACACTGCATTTCTCGCAATGTGCATCCAGCCAGAGTGTTTTTCTTTTTTTTTTAACTTCTAAATTTGAACGTGGCCACGCGCCAGTCTCGGCGCGCGCGCACCCCATCGTGCACTCCTGAGCTTTCGGAATATTTTCCTTTTCTCATTTTGTGCCAGCATTCATTTTCGGTAAATATTCGGCAGTGATATATCGTGTTATTGTAAATAACTCTTTTTTGACAGTTGTTTGCTTTGTGCTTAATAATTTTAAGGTTTTTTTTAGAGTTAGATGTGGTCCTTGTTCTTTAATTAGGTTTCGATAATATATGAAACGTTACTATTTCTTCGGTTCTAACGGTTTCTTTTTTTAATAGAGCCCAACCATTGAGTCCTGTACCGGCCAGAGACAGTGTTCTAAATTTAAAACGTTAAATGGTGTTTAAATAAAGAACGAGTGATTTGACTGATAAGGATAAAGGAACTGCAATCGTTAGTGAATGCGCACCATTGAGAAGGTGTGGCGTTCTTTATTTGAACTATATATCATTTTACCAAGACATAGACAGTGATTTGTGTGTTTAAGACAAAAGTGCCAGTGTCATATGTTTATTTTAAAGTTAAAAGAAAATGGGGAAGAAGAAGAAAAATAACGGGAAAAAGGCGGGGAACAGATTCTTTCGCTGGATAAGAAGGTAATTATGGCAAATATAAAAACAATAAAATGTGTTTCAGTGTGTGTGATTAACAAATTATAGGTATTTGATCGAAAAAAAGTGTGATTGAACTTACAGGCACGCATGGGGTGAAAATATAACCTTTCTTTGATTCTCTCTTCTCTCTAAAATCTTCTTTTACACCGAATAAATTCTACAGCAAGTTTTCTCCATCAACATAATCACTGTATCAAGTAAGATTGCCGAAAAAATAAACATAAAATGTTCCTACTAGATTTCTACCTACCTAATTTTCCTCGACTATGGAGCATTCCTTTCCTATTTTAGTTGTGTATGCACATCAGAAAGCCGGACACCCAACAATTTTGCCGATTTTGACAAAAAGACGAAAATCAGGAGACAACCCTACCCACATTATAGATAGTATTGGCACCATTTTGTCGATGTCTGTTTGGAACAATTCGTGACCAATAAGGAACCCACCCCGCCAAATGACAAATGTCAAACTACTGTCATGACGTATCGCTTCGATATTTACAGATTTTTGTCAAAAAATATGTCAAAACAAGCACGACAAATCTCACGACTGATCTCTTAAAACTAAAGGTCCCTATTTATTCTAAGCACCAGTTGACACATCATGTGTCAGTGTCATTATCAGTCATTGACATGTGAGTAATTATTACTGTTATGGTCCCACATAACTCTATTTGTCTATTATCTGCTCAAAGACATTAGACTATCCTAATGGTATTTTAATAGCTCTCCAGTGTGGAATGCGACGTAATAACCTCACGATGTTCATGCTCGTGGGATGTCTATGACCAAGATTTAAGACCTGCTTTTAAAAATTACTCCTTTTCCCTTACTCCGGGTTACATTATGTTCCTCGTATATGCAATTTAATGAAACTTGCAGGTTCTTTCAAATGGTCTGACTTTATCATCAATTTGGAAAGTTACTTTCCCTGCTAAGAGTCGGTCGCAATCTTCTAATGAAGCTCCGTCACAATAAGAATGCCTTGCTGAGTTTCTTGCCACAGTCTTCTCAGTTTAAGTGTATTCAGAACCGGTGGTAGAGTCTGTTGTAACTTGTGACTTTCATAAGTACCTTATCAGGTGCTCAACTGAATAAATGAGTTTTGATTTTTTATACGTAGGAGCGCAGGCATCTATAGCATGAGTCCTGGGACATTAGCCAAAGTGATATTGAGAATTAGCCTTATCTCATTGCATTTAAGTTCATCTGTTTGATATATAATTAAGAATATGTAGATTCCGATGAACCTTATTGCAATGTAATATGGTTTATTTTCATGTCTCTGGCTACTGTCAGACGACTCGTGTTATATTTTACAAACCATAGTCCAATATCATTTTTTTTTGTAGCAAAATATAAATTTCCAAGTTACCTAAGTGTACCCTTACAGCGAATTGAAGTTTAAACGAATAACCCGTTGATCTAGAAACTAGATATGTTATGAGATCACCGACGTTATTTCAGACCACTAATCACTTATTGTAATAAACAGACAGACCGAAACCATTTATAGATTCTCGTTTTAGATAATCGTGGAAGAACAATATGTAGTTAGTTTTAAAGAAACTACGGGATTTGAATGTATAAAACATAAATATCTTCATGAACGACTTCCCCGCCATCTAGGAAGCTATATATAATCCAGTTAGTCGAGCTGTTTCGACATGCTTTCATCCCCGTAGGGTAGGAGTTTAATTTAGTAAAAACGTTCTTCTTGCACCTCTACATAATACAAGGTACATCTTAAGTTTATGTTATAGGTCTTCAATAAGTCAGCAGAAAACGGTGGTTAAGACACAATGCCTAGAGTTCCTTACTCTAAGTGCAGCTGTCGAAACATTAATATTTGGATGATTTGGTTATAGCAAATTAAGACGTAATGTAGCGGCTATAACATAGGTAATAAGAGAATGGAATCACACAGTGCTGCAAACCCCAACTTGCCAAAAAGAAGTATATTTATGCCAGAAATCCAGGACACGAGAAAAAAAGGAAGGAGAATTTAAAAAAAGTACTTTTTGCTTTCTTTTGAATTATTCGTAGGTACTTATTTTAATATTAATCACATGCAATAAAGTACCTAGTTAGTAAGGTAATAAGTTCATGGCAATAAATTGACAACCACAGAATTCGCTTCAAAAGTCTATGGATAATTCAGGAGATTTTCGTGGAATTGAAAAAAAACAGGAGTATACCCAAAAATAATGCAATCTTCTGAAAAAGAAGGAGAGTTCGCAGCTCTGGAATCGCAAACGGCGGTGAATATCATCCTCTCTCATGTTTCACATTAGTTCTCTAGCGTGCGAGTTGAGAGGACATGATATTCGTGAAACAAAGCTGCATTTTATAAATTAGGTCATACAGGGTTGAAAACTCGTAACATTTAAGTAGCCAATGCCAGCTGGAATATTGCCATAAGTAACTTTAAAGTCAATAGTAACACTTTTATTGCATACTTCCGTTTGGATGGATCTTCACTTATGTTGACTGGGAAATATAGAGCTGGGTATAAGGTAATTTGTACATTATTACGATAGCTCATAGTTGATATTACATAAATCAGATTCCCTGGTTAATATGTGATGCTTTGTATATAACTAAAATTTAAGAAACCCCCGAAACTCGCTAGAAATATTGTGATTTTCTTGAAACATAGCTAAGAATACTCGATTAAGTCACCTTTCAAACAAAACAAACTAAATGAAAATCGATCCATCTGTTCAGGAGCTATGATGCCACAGACAGAAACACACACACAGACAGACACGTCAAACTTATAACACCCCGTCGTTTTTGCGTCGGGCCCGAGTTAAAATCAACCAAATATATGACAACTTGATTCTTCAGTCCATTCTACAATCACCATCCAAGTCTCCTAAGCTTTGTAATGATCGTCAATACATTAATCATCTCCTGGGATTGCTAATATCATGAGGCAATTGTGGCGACTACTATCAGTTGGACAGTCAACTGATTGTCCGCCGTCTGGTATTAAAAAGGCTTTGTCAATAGTTGACAGCTACGTTCCACTTTCAGCATCAGCCCACTTGCGTATTTTGCAGGTCGTCGACCCCACCTAGCGTTTATGTTTTGTTGTTAAATCTTTAATTAACTCGTTCGTGTCATCGTAAGTGGATTGGATATTTTGGTGGTCTGAGCTGAGCATCTTCTAATCTGTTAGGAATCTGCTTTAAGGTGATTCCTTCGGTTGGAGCGCGAAAATCAAATTTTATTACGTTTTTGCCAATTGCAGCTCAGTTAAAGGTCGTAAGTTGTCAACATGTGTTTTGCGACAAGAATGGTAGTATATTTACTGATTAATAACAAAAGAAATCATCAACATATTCCTCCAAGGTATATTAGTGACATAATACGACTATTTCATGAAAACGTTACTTTTTACAACAAATTTAACCCCGTGACATATTATGTTGATGATTCTTGTCGCAAAACACATGTTGATAAACTTACGACCTATAACTGAGCTGCAATTAGCAAAAAACCTAATAAAATTTCAATTTTGCGCTCCAACCGAAGGATCCACCTTAAGATCTCTCATTGATCAAGCTTAATTTGGAAGACAAGGATACGAAAGATATACAATATTAGTTTTGGCCGTAACAGCCTTGACCATTATTTTTCGGAATCGCAGCGAATAATTGTTTCCAAAAGCAGTACCTACAGTGGGCGGTGGGCCTGTTTCGCCAGGTATACGGGTTAGATTGCGAAACTGTGATATTTTTCGCCTACCCACACGCTGTGAGTTGTACAAAATTCATATAAACATTGTTTTGGATGAATAATTGGCCTACATTCTACATCTTCATTGAAATCTTAAATACAATATTGGTGTTTTAAGTTTTCTACACAAATAAATAAAATTGTCAGTCAGTGTCAATATAACGGTTTTTACTTTTTATGATCTATCCAAAAAAAAGTGTGTTTGTTCTGGCTAATCTCCGAAAAGGCTGGACTTTCACTGGCAGATAGCTTATGTTATAAGGAGTATCTCAGGTTACTTTTGTTTTAGAAAATGAGATATCCCGGGAACGCTTGCGTTTGTCTTCAGACTCACTGAGCGATATCGAATGCTTTACTAGAGCTTATAGTATTATATCTCTGTGAGAGGAGACATTTGTATGCAGAAGACGAAAAATCCCTGAGCAATAGAACTATCTTCATTTCATTACTAGTGTTTTTAATGATAAGCTAAGAATTTAAAGCATGATGAGTAAAGACGTAGATAAATATACATACTAGAGGCTTTACATAAATTAATAAGCAAGCAATAGTGACCCGGTTCGCACGTGCAGTTTTTCAACTCGAGGCATAAAATAACATTATGTTTCCGTCTATTAATAATGATGTAAACATGCAAACAAAACAAAAACATTTACAAATTTAATTAGCCCATTGCATGCCCGTAGTTAATAAATTCACAGCTGACAGCCCCCAGCAAACAAAATAGGGATGCCAGACGAGTGCCAGTGAATTATCGTTCCAATATTCGGAAATTATCGTATTAGATGGAAAAATATCGTACAACTGTCAGTCTTGTGGTACGCGTAGCTAGTTCACAAAACTAGAAATATGATCTAAAGGAATTTCAGGACGTTGTGTTTGTTTGAATGTTTGTAGCGTGGATTTGAGTGTCTGTCATTAGCATCATAGCTCCTGAACGGATGGACCGATTTTGATTTAGTTTTTCTTGTTTGAAAGGTGTCTTAATGGAGAGTGTTCTTAGCTGTGTTTAAAAAAAATCGGCTCAGCCGTTTGAAAATTATGACTAATCTTCTAGTGAGTTTCGAGGGAGTTTTAATTTCTGCTTTACAAAAGAGCGGTACCATCTAAGGAATACGAATGAACTATAAGTGTGATTCGTTCGTTGGTTTGTTAGATTCATCGGGAAAGCGGGACATTATTTTGTATTGTTGGATGATTGGCCCTAAATACCAGTCTATTCATCCCACTTCGGAGCAGGGTTGCAAATCGTACTTTTGCGTACGATACGATGATACATATTGTATCGTAATCGTACCGGAGCCGAAATAATCACATCGATGAAACAACTGTATAATCACCAGCGTAAATCACATACTAACTTGACGACATGCTATTATTTTCCAAGCAATTGTTAACCAATTCATGTGTGAAATTGCTAGTGTTTTTTCTAAGGAAGCAAAGGAAAACTTGTTGCAAATGTTAAGCTCTATATAAGCTACAAATTGGTTGTTAATAGTTGAGTACAGTTGGTGGTTTTGTACTGTAGTACTAGCATGGCTTGTCACAAGCCTTCTCAGTTACTTATTTTTGGTCGCATACCATTAAAATCATAATCATAAAGACATAATTCTATTGTATTACAGTTTTACATAGTCTATTGTAAAACTGTAACTTTTGACATTCATAAGTGCCTTATTAGGGCCTAAACTGAATAAATGATTTTTGATTTTGATTGATTTTGATTGATTGCTTATAAATTAGGAACCTCATTAGCATTCCAGTCTAATCTAAAGTATTTCCTATCGAATCACCTTCCGTTTTGTAAACGTTTATCGATTTTCAATAATTTACATTATATTTTGTTATTTTTTTTAACAATGCTGGCTGAGATTGGCGCCTTTTTGGCCTAATATGCGTTTGATTTTTCAATCCAAAATAAATTAAAGCTATATTCATTAGATTCATATTATTATCTAACTATCCGTTTTCATATTTCACTATATCTCAAGTCTTCAGTTTTGTAGGACCTTCAGCAGTTTTATAGCATTTGTAATGCAAATTAATAGATCGAATTCATACGTCATCGAGAAACCTAGACCTATTCATACTTCATAGATCACACATGACCTTAAAGGAAACAATTACTATGTCACAATGTTAATCGACCATTGTGATGCATCCGGCCATTCTGGATGTTTGTAATTAGTTATTAGTTACGTATCTCCTGGGATAGGCCATGTGAATGATCACGCATGAAGATGATTAAGAGAATGACTCCGTCCCTTACTAAACTGACGGCGACAAGCGAGACAGGCGAGGCCTTTTAAAAACCATACACCTTTTTTATATAAGTAAGAAAACTATTCCCTTTGTATGTATCTCAGAATGTATGTTAAAAATTTCAAGTTATTTGGATGGACCAAATCATAGAAAAACGTTTTTTACTAATGGAAAGATCAATAAACGAGGAAGATTTGTGTCTGTAAATTGCTCCCGTGCGAAGACGGGGCGGGTCGCTAGTCTCTCAGTTCGACTGGAGAAGTACCTTACGGAATACCCCAGGCAAATAATTGAATGTTATGTTTATAGTAATATATCGGGTCTATTCGCGCATAGAATATTATCAAAATATAATTTTGACTAAACTATGCGCGAATAGACCCGATATATTACTATAAACATGAATGATATTAGCGAGAGTTTAAAAATGTTCCTGCGCGTGAGAAATTTCGCCAGAGAGTTGCGAAAATAATACTCCACTCAGAACAATAACAGTTACTGTTGTTGTTTTTACTGTTTGCACGGTGTTAGCGTACTTTGTAGTACCCGCCTGGTTGGCTGCCACACTCAAGTTGAATCTGTCGCCAAGCACCTTCCGGTGTTTTCCGACAGCTGCACTTGAGAACCAGTTCCCTTCTAGCTTTGCGTGCTTACCACCATCGGCCACATCATCACTGACCATGGTGAGATTGTGGTCACAGGCCTATATATACTAAAAAAACTTTTGAAATGCCTCGGGTGTAAGCCGCTTACCATCAGGAGGGCCGTATGCTTGTTTACCGACTTTGTCGCATAGAAAATAACATACATATTACGCATGAAAGTATACAACTAAAATCTTAATCAAATATCATGAGATTCCAATCTGGTTTCTCTAGTTTTGAATTTGCTTAAGGATTTATAGTTTGCTACGATCGTTTTCACTAGTCTGAAATCAAACCAGCAACGTATCCATTTCTACAATTAACCGCCAATTCGAAACAAAACCGTGAAAATTAAGAGAAAATAAAAAAGTTATTGACCACTGATACAAGCTACATTAAAACGAAACTGTACAAGATAAAATAAACTTCCATAAAAAGAATGGTGAGTGAGCTTTAGAAACATCTGTTCCGGCATAATCAACGCATACCGTTTCCCATAGCACGTGCCATCACATATGCCGTGAAATATAAACAACTGGACCAATTACAGTCACCGTCTGGGCTAGGTTCCCCCTCTTTACTACCAATACCACTTATTCCATCAATAATTAGGGTTAGTGACGCTTAAAAAACTGAAAGAATACATTGCTGCGTACTTGAGGACGGGAATTTAAGTACCGCTTATACACAAGCGTTGGATACTGTAGACATCGGTTTCTACGCAAGTTATGTATGCGCGACCGTGGCTTGATAGTTGATTTCGACTCCACGTCATAAGTACGTACCGCCCACGGTTAGGTAGACGTGCGCTCGCGCTCCAAACTTAATCCGAAGAGAAATTATTATTGGGCGTCCCACAAGGTTCCATATTAGGGCCGCAATTTTTTATCGACGTCACCAAAGGTTCATAGTCCTTGTATTAGTGAAGTGTCGATGAACTTACGTAACAAGTGAAATTAAATACATTTTCCTATTGAATGGAACACTTTCTCAAGTGAAATCCGACAATATTCCCACGGGAGATTTTTTCATTGACGAGTGATTGTATTGTTACCAAGTTCAGTGGTATTAAATAGCGTAAAATGATTTGATGATCGATATTACTCCTAAAATGCATGAAATGTGTAAGTTTTGTCTATTTATTGTTTATATGAGACTCTTTTGAGTCGCGTATCGTAAGCCTTGAAGATTTGTTTGTACCTACTAATATTTATAAACTAAAAGTCAAATGACTAAGCCGATTGTCAAATAGTGTAAAATACACTCTATTTACATAAGTTATAAGATTCTTTCTTAACTTTAGGAAACGTGATGAATCATTGAATGGCGGCGAATGCATTAACGGCTCGAGAGAGATTTCTTTATAAATAATTGTCATGTTTATAAATATTGTATAACTGTATGTTTTTGTCGTGCTTTCGTCCACTTAAGCACTTAAATTTTTCCGTATTTCTTTTATGATTTTTCTTAATAATTACTTTCATTGTAAAAGCCACTTCGTTCATGTTGGATTCCTTAATTAACTACCCGCCATTTAAGAATTCCTTAAGCCAATGTCTGTCCAAGTTTCCTTCCATCTACAGTCAGTCAATATTGTTAACTTAAGCTTTATCTTTACTTGATTACTTACTTACTTCTAGGTTTAATTGTTTTTCTGGAATCTAAAGGTTTGAAAGTCCTTCTTGAGAGGACTCACTCGGGCGATCGTTTTTTTTCTGACACCTACATCCTTGATGCTCAGAGTGAATAGGAATTTTCTAGGCAAGTGTTCTACATTCTCCTCTCCGCCCTCATTAACTTCTTGGTATCAGTTGACGGCCAAACGTAACATTTAACATTTCAAAGAAATCAAAAGCAAATTTTTTTGGAAAGGGCTATATGGTTTCAGAGAGTAAAGCAAATAAAACATTATATGCATGTTATTAATGAACTAGTAATCCTGTGGATATTATATTAGTCATGATTTCTAGGTAATTAATAAAACATTCAAATGACGTTTCGATTATTCGTAAAGGAAAGGTCATAGGGATAACCGCGTTATGGGACAACCGCGTTATGGGTAAAGTGGAGATTTTAGGTACATACATCGTCATTCTATCACTAATATGGTATGGTGATTGAAGCAATAATCCTTCTTATAATGGGGAGACTATCCGATTCATTGCTATGCTTTATTTATGAAATCTATCAATCTTATGTCAATAGGGATTATGACTGGGTAAATAATAATTAATTATGTTTAGTCCGTCATTTAGGTCATCAAAAAATATTTGATACTTATGTCTTATTTTATCAAATTAATAAAAAATTACAAAGATAAGGCGCATAAAAGTTCAGGAGTGAATAACCGCATGTGAAAAATATCCCGGGATATTTATCTATTTATTATTAAGTAGTCACTTGACTTTAAATTTTAGAATTACTTCAAATATTTTAAAAACTTATAATCATAATGCTGCATGTATTCCACCTTCATGTTCTTAAAGCATTGCGGTAAAACCAACTCTACCGTTAATGACTGTTGGTATATAATTCATAAATAACATACGATTAGGTAAAGAAAGTTGTTTGTTGGCGTCATTCTTTCATAATTAGGAGGATATTGACATACGACCTTTGTTAATAAGCTTAGCTGTTGGTAATACATTATGCAATGAGCTGAAGTCCTCATAATATAATAGGCCCGGTTTGACAGCACATATAGGTACAACGAACAAACTTCAATCATGACCAAAGACAACATTGCAGTTACCAGTGGCTGCATGTGCCTCTAAAGACAATATAAGCCGTTCCCGAGATAAAAACTAGCCTATAGCACTCCGGAATAATGTAGCTTCCGGGATAATTAGTGAATTTTTCAGCATCGGATCTGTACTCGCGTAGAGTCTTTACATAGTATAAAATGAAGTCGCTTCCGCTGTGTGTTCGCTTAGATCTTTTAAACTACTCAACGGATTTTAAGGCAGTTTTCAGCTATAGATAGAGTCAAGAGGAAGGTTTATATGTATAATACAAACATACTATAGTACAGAAAAGCCGAAAAAGCTGGGGAGTCGCTGTCTGCCTTTGCCTGTTTCTCCGCTTAGTTTTTCTAAAACACGCAACGGATTTTGATACGGTTTTCACTAATAGAAAGAGTGATAAAATTCTAAACTACATCACGTTATCGGATTAATTGGTAAATACTTTTTTATTCGTTTTTTACGAGTTGCGCTAGCTTGATTTAACCTCCAATGTGTGGTTTAATTTTACGATATGACAGCGCTTTAATAGTATGATTAGTTAGTAGCAGCCCTTAATGTGTAGGTTGGTTGTTAGATACAGATTCTGTCGCAACAAATATGACATCATCAGAGCTCCAGCTTAGATTTCGATACACTTATGATACTAAACAGACAAACATTCATACAACTATATATATCGACAGGCGAGTTTCAATTACACTTTTGATAATAGCTAATATGTGCTTTAATGGTCTATGGACTGTTTTCTCCCCAAAAAGTTTGGATGTGTTCATAAAAAAATAATACGATTTGACAGATTGTATGTCAAAGTATGGTACAGTTGCTATGCGCCATCTAGAGTGATAAATATGCAGTTTTTCTCCCCATTGGCCTGTGTTAGAAGCGTCCATAGGTTACGGGTACTCCTTAGTGCTTACCATCAGGCTGCCTTCTCAAACAATAGATAAATGGAATTATGATGCTTCCACATAAGATATTGTATTTTGTTTCGAAAAACAAAGAACTTAAAACTCAAGTCACGGCATCGTATGCAAGAGTGAATGATGTAAATTTTTTAACCAACAAAGCAATAATTAACGTTAAATATTCCACGAATTACACGACTTTAAGTCGTCAGTTTTAGGGGAGAGAATCGCTTGAATAATTCAAGTGTTCGAAACTGAATCAATCAGATTCAAGGTTCGAAAGTATGTGATCTGAAATTGTGTGCAACAATAGATGAAAATAGCGGGTTTTCTCACGAATTTCATTGTACGTGAAATTGTAGATTTATAATGTTGACTAGGATTCTGCCACGCGAGTGAGTAGCTGGCGAACAATTTTGTCCACTCTGAACGTTTTTTTTTTTTTAATTGTTTTGTACTCTCTAAGCCCACATCTATAAATCCTTAGAATATTTTGCTTCAAAAGAGGTAAACAGCGTTCAAAAAGTCTGATTTCATGCAATTTTCAGCTAATCTGTAACATTCGAATTCTGATTTTTTGCTCTAGTATAAAAAACAATTATAGGACAAGTTCGCTATTGTTCCCCAGCTCCTCCCTTATATTACCCCCTTATAAGCCAACCTTATCAAAAATCCTATAAGCTTTAAAGCTCTGAGCGATTTTCTATATGCCTTTTCGCCATGTAAACAATACCGCGTGGTATACTTGTAAAGAAAGCAGAAAACTTTCCATCCAGTTTAAATTTTAAATGTGAAATGCCCGTGTATCAACATCAATAAAAATACCAGTCTTTCCCACTACAGTCGTAATGAATTTTCTGCACTTTCTACTGCTCTGTGGATGACTTTTTCTAGTTTTTAGTCTCGATTTGTAAGATTTATTATAGAACAACTTATCCATAGACATAATAGAAGTCGATGGTAGAATAGAAAGGACAAGAGCGAAAGAAACAGGTGCGAGACTGACTCGTGTACCGTTTCGGTTCCGTACAGATAATTCGGATTAAAGGACACTTCCTAATTGAGGCTTTTCTTTATATGATACTTTCACGCGTTCCTGAGAATAGCCGTTTGGAACAGCGCCTCTCGTGGAATACTCTTGGAACAATATTCTTCCATTTTTTTTGTACCACACGCTTCCTGGCTTGCACCACAAATGAAACCACATCCGCCGTGCCATAGTAAATATGGTGTCTTGGAGCACCTATAAACAAAGAAAATAATGTATTGTCTTACACACACTAAAAATATATCAATAATAATTAAAAAAAAACACGATCGTCGTTATGAAATATTTACTTACTAAATACAATTTTCGCATTCCGTCAATTCTATATTGGTATTTTTTTTTCTGAAATTATTATCGAACCATGCTGTACCTATCGTTTTTTTTTCGGATAAACTACAATTATAACACAAAGATAATCCTTCTCCCTTCACAACGTAACTAACAATTCACGCTCAATTGACCAAATCGTCGTACAATTGGTCGCCGGAATTAAATTAGCGAGAAATTTTGACGATAACAAATTGAAATTGTTTTCGTGTGACCTTTTTATGTTTTGGTACTCTATTCTACATTATTTCAATGGAAAAGTTTTTAAGGTTTAATCAAATAATGAATTATTATAAATAGTCGTCACATTTTCTAACCAAGCGAAATTCTGGACTTTTGCAGGTAATTTATTTAGTATGTTCCTTGAAAACCGTGGGGGATAGCTAGTCTCAAAAGAATATGTCCAAACCAAGCAACAGGTAATGTCTCGCTAATCCAAAAATCTAACGGTTCCAACATAACTAGAACACATTAAAAACAATAAAAAACGGTTCGCCGTCCGCAATCTCCAAAGAAAATTATTGCTGCCACAAAAACAGAGGTGCCATTCACCTGCGCCGGCGCAACACGGCCAGTGGTCACGAATCACATGTTAGAGCGCTCTTTCACTATCCGATACGATATCGGGACCTGTGGCTTACTAAATAACCTTACAAAATCTATTTTGTGTTTGACACCTTGCGCCAGCGCCGCTTGCGGATAATTTACTGAATCTCAAATGTACTAGTCCGTTGTCAAAACCGACTTCATCATAAAACCTGAAGTAATCCATTTAACAAAGAATTATATGCCTTATTCAGAAGATCTAAAAGATGATTATGGTCATTCTGGTTCTGAACCAGTAGGCGTCTAACTATCCAGTGTTGAATAAATGTTTCCCCAACTGAGATCCACAAGGAATGGTCCTGATAAGCTTTTTATTCTATTGCTCTTGACTTTTTTTGCCAGGTCGTCGTTGTGCTGGTGTGGATCCCGCTCGGTTCTTATCCACTATCTTTCTTCCTTGTCGGTTATTAGCTTTTAAAGCGACGTGACCTACCTTTGTAATCGTCGAAATTGAACGAACAAAAAGACGTGGCGACGAACGGGCTTTGGCTTCAGCTTCGACAGAAGGTTTTAGCGATAATCGATTAATTGGCTTTGGGAAATGGACCTTAGATCGGACGCTATTACTAATTAGAGGTCCGGTATCGTATCGGATCGTGTGTAAACGCTCTTGCAGCTCAAGACGGGGTCTTTGTACGATGTGCTCGGTAATCAACAGTTGCGCAACTATTGTTTTAGATAAAGTTATGTACTTCCTGTTTCATTAGTTACTTCTGATATGAACCGGTGATAAGCTATGCAATGTTGTTAATGAGATTTGGCAGCATTTTCTTACGAATGGAGTATGCTTTACTCCTTTGGCAAGAGGGACTTGATATCTTTGTCTCTTTCTAGTAAGGAGATGATTGTGGTGGCGCTGGTTCAAATCCTACAATGAGCTTGAGCTTTCGGTGAAGGAAAAACATCGCAAGGAAACCATAGCATGTTTACCACCCTCAAGTTGAAAATCTGTTGTAAAACACCTGCCGGTGTGTTCCGACAACTGAACTTGAGAGTCAGTTCACTTCTAAGTTTAGTGTGCTTACCACCGTCGGCCACATCAGCTAAAACGAATGTAACAATAATAATTTGCATGCACTCATCTCATTTTAACCATAGATAATAAACTAGAAAGCAACAATAACTTTAACGGCCGGCTGAACGAATTGATCGATGATCGAAAGCAATGAGGAATCGATATTTTTTAAAGATTGCATAAAATGTATTGTAATCGCTTCCTATTGCATCACGTTTATCATATGTTGCGTTCTGTGATAATGGATTTGTGCTAATTTTTCATTTGATACGGTATATTTTTAACGATCGATATTATTGATGTAGATACAGGCTGTGGTAGGGTATGATTTATCTATGTGCCAAGTGTCGTCAAAATCTATTCAGTAGTTTTTATGTGAAAGAGGAACAAACTTTCACGTTTATAAGATAGTAGTAAGAAGCAAGATAAATCATTTTTAACTTCACTAGATATTGGTGTCGATTCTGTTTACGAACTTAACTAATATTAGACAAGTCACCTCTCTTTCATGTTAACATTATTGAATAAAGACAGAAAAATTTTAATGCTGTCAGTTTAATCCATGCCATCGTAATGTACGGGTAAATCGTGACCAATAAAGATCGCGCTTAAATTTCACGTTGAAATATGTGATCGGATTAAACTGACAGGATTAAAATATCTTGCATCCCTTTCTTATTGTATTTACTATTAGAAAGAGATATAGTGAGATTAAATTTATTTAATTCGTAAACAACAGAATCGGCACCATTGATATTCTTTAATCAATTTAAAACGTACGGAATACAGTCAAGGCTGAATCCATTGAATTTTTCGTAACATTTCATTGATATGACCTACTGAGAACATTGTGTTTTCTCGTAAATTATAAGTACTTATTATAGAGTAATCTTTTTTGGAACGGAGTTCCTTATGTGGCACGTTATCGTTTGCGGGCTGAGGGGTAAAATATATTTATATCTGAGGGATGTACGAATATTTCTTGAACACGTGACTTTAAAAAAAAAATTGAATTATCAGGCTACCTTGGATGAAAATCTGAAAAATGATTTATAACTTTCAGATTAAAGGTGTGACTATAGCGTGCCCTGCGTGCGTATTATAGTCTACTCTTCACGAATCTGACAGGGCATTTTAGATAAAGGCAGGATACTATATATTTAGATAAAGCTATCAGATCTCGTAAAAACTACTGAACTGTATAGAAATACTGTTTTTCAGCTTATGATGAAATTAGTTATGAACGCAATTATTGTCTTATTGTACATCACAATCCATCTGTAATCTACTTTTGCGTGAGATAGAGCAATTTGCGCTCAGTCCGATCAACGGGACGTATAGCGCTTTACTCGTAACAAATGTGTCGATATCGATAAAAGTTTTATTAATTTTAGGTTTACACTGGTATCGATTCTGTTGTTTACGAACTAAATAAATTTAATCTCACTATATCTCTTTCTAATAGTAAATATAAGAAAGGGATGCAAGATATTTTAGTCCTGTCAGTTTAATCCGATCACACATTTCAACGTGAATTTAAGCGCGATCTTTATTGGTCACGACTATTTACCCGTACAATACGACGGTATGGATTAAACTGACAGCATTAAAAATGTTCTATCTTTTTTCAATAAGGTTGAAATGAAAGAGAGGTGACTTGTCTAATATTAGTTAAGTTCGTAAACAAAAATTTTACAAAATCCGCCGCTATTTGAATTTGTCTTCGAAAATCTGACTAAATAAAATACATACAATAAATTTTGACATGTTTTTTTTTATGTCAGAAGGTTGACATGCAGGCAGGCGGTCCACCTGGTGGTAAGTGGTTACCGTCGCCTATCGCCATTTGCAATACCAGAGGTATTGCCAATGTGTTGCCGACCTATTACAATTCCGAGAAGGAAATCTAGAATAAAAATTATTAAACCATCAATAAAGCTAACAAACTGCCTTTAGCGATCTTGTTTGTCTAATAATGCAAGACATTATCAATCAACAAGACTATTCTTCTCGGGCTCATCATCCTTTTATCGACCTTTAATGCTTGTCATGACTTCCATGATCAGACAGTATGCAGATGGCACGATTGTGACATATCAGGAGGTAGTGTGCGCAAGACCGGCCATCGCGGAGATCCTCAGGGGAGGCCTTTGCCCAGCAGACGTCTTTCGGCTGATATGATAATGATGAAGGAGGTTGGCACAATCGTAGATGGATGACGAGTTCACAGTAATGATATACACCCAAAAGCTTAACTGCTAGTGTGTCTATCTACGTAAATAAAAAGAGTAACTGACATCGGAGGGACTAGGAACATAAAATGTGCGCCTTTTTATAATATTGGCGAGCATTATGAAGTTTTATAATGATTCTACTCCTATAGGAGTAATATAGAAAATTGCAAGAGAACTGTATGTATAGAATCTAAAATATCGATAACAATGTACGAGTAATACTGTCCCATCCCTACGCATGTCGCCACTCCACAGCCCACCGCACGTCCACGCTTCATTGGCTATACTGTTATTTGTGCCAGTGTGTTACCCGCTCGAGCGTACACTATGCGCCTGCGGGTGCGCGTGCGCCGCGCCGAGGGAACGGAATGCGCATTATGTCTGCTGCTTTGACTTTTAAATTTTCTATTAAACAAATATGATTGTCTTACTAATACGAGTATTATAGGTACCTATTGTTTATATAGGTATCTGTAGACATACTCTGAAATAAAATATAGGATAAATTTTATCCTGGAAAGACTGGCGAAAGATCTTCCCTTTCCAATGGAGGAGTTATCTACCTTGCTCCTCCATACGGATGAAAACGTGGGCGGAAAGGACACCCTAACCAATGTACGATTATGTCATCTAAAAAGACTTATACCAACCTCCTTGAGAACCTTGCTATTGCCCGAGACTCCATCGGTCTTTAATGTTTAACAGAACCCTAATTTGAGCTTTAAATTTAAGAGCTGCTTTGCCCTTATTTTCTATTATGGAACTAAGTGAAGTGCGGCCAGATGGCTGCACTTCAACATAGTGGTTATGTGTGGCGTCTTCTCTATAAGTAATATACCTCAGTGGTTCAACGCGTTAATCTCCGGAGTTATTGGTCCGATTCGAAAAAATCTTTCACTAATAGGAAGCTACATTATCCCCGAAGGTTATAGGCTACTTTTATTTCGGGAACGCGAGTGAAGCCGCGGGGAACAGCTAGTACTTTATATTAATGAAAACGAATTATCGGACTGCAACAAATTACAGAGTATTATGAAGTCAAGGTCCGTACATAATAATTTTCTTACATAAAAACTAGTTTTGTTGAACAGGTCTTTGAGAATTAACGTTCGTTCCGAAATTATACATTTTAGAGGCAATTACGTCATTAGGAGTTTTGATTGCAATGAGATGATATACGAGTAGTAGATGCTTGGATAAATTAGATTTAATTTCGTTTTTTTAATAAGGTACAAAATTACTATGTTTTTTTTTAATATACGGTAAATTAATAGAAATCTTTAAGGAACTGAAGAACCGGTTTTCCTCGATTTTTTGAACCGGGTAATACCGGTTACATCCCCAATACAAAAGTACCATTCCACCTATTTATCTTACTAGATATAATTATGTATACGTTTTCAGATAAGTACCTACAATTATTTTCCTGGCAACACACACCCATCCATTCACTAGGTACTTTCCTCATTTCATTCCGTTCACAAACGTATCTGATAAATTGTGAAAGAATCCCTAAATAGTCGCGTGTCAGGTCCAAATAAAGACCATTTAATGTGACTTAAATTACCAATAGGGGGCGCGACCGTACCCGCTCGTGCATTGCACGATATAAAAATAAATGGCGTTCACTTAAAATTGGAAAGCTTAAAAAATTGATATGCGCAGTAGAATGCATCAATTTATATGGTTACCAATGCCAATGAGTAAAGGGGAGATTCGTGAAAAATAACGTATGTACCAAAAATCAAGACGTAAAATTCAAGATGGCGCGGTCCTATATAGGGCTATAATAATTAACTACATCCAAAAATATCACTGTAATCGGACTTTATTTTTTGAATATTTCCATTGTATTTAATAACATTAATCCTTAACTTGTATTACATCACAATATTTCTGTGTAGGTATCTGTTTCTACTTGTTTTTGTGACGTGAGTATTGTTTTATTTTTCTTTTGTTACTAATTTATTGCTTCGTTCACGCTTGTTGTGCTAATTTTTCTAACTTATTTTAATATTCATGTGTTGGTATTTAAAAAACGCAAACTTGTTAAGTTAAGTCATTTCTTGTTTTATTATAATGATCATCTTATACTATTATGAGACCAACTCCGAAATCGGAAAAAATAAACATTTCATTATATTCTATTCTTTTAGGCTTTGTTTGCTTACCACCATCGGCCACATCAACCCTGACCACGGGTCAAATATAGGCCTATACTTAGTACCTAATAAAAAAAACGAGCTAAGTTGATGTTTCGTATGAACATTTTCCGATTTATTAGTTGGTCCTTAATAATGTAAAGTAATCTATGTAGATGAGTACTTCTACTCCATGAATCACAAATACCCTGTCTATGTCAGATTAAAGGAATATTTAAGTTAGATTAAAGAAGGGTGATCAAGTGAAAACATTTAAAAAATGCATCATTTAATTTGCTTTCCAAAAAATTTGGTGCATCACTTATCACTTTCTAATTAGATTGATTAAATCAATTAGGTACCAAATAAAATGCTAGATGCCCTAGTTCTAAGTGCTCTAGATACATAATCGCTTTTGCAACTTTCAAGCTATTTGATTAATTTATATTTTCGCGTTCACTATCAGGCAAATTACTTGTCAAATTGTGAACATGGCAATTATTTAATCAAATTCGTAAATAATTCAAAAAGACTACTAAACACTAATTTATGAATTAAGCTTCCTAAACACCAACTGACATCATCTATCTCTTTTCAGCGATTTACCAGATGAAGAGGACAAGAAATCGCCTGTCCTCCTCTTAGGCGTGAACAAAATATCAGACTCCCCATCACTAATTAGAAGAAGATCGACTGAACCTCACACATCTGGCTCTATCAGATTCTTTAGGCCCCCCAAATCTAAGTACACAAGGGGCCTCCATGGTGACGAAAGATTGGAGAAAATCAGGCAAGATCTCTTAGTCCACAAAAATAAACCGGATACCTACATTCCAAAGACTGACCACGATGTTTCATTAGAACCTGATGAGAGGATATGTTTGAAGCTCAATTGTGTAGGGAATTGCATTTGTGATAGGAAAAAGACCTCTAATAGAGGCTCGTTCTCCTTTCATAGACCAGAGAATAGACAATCTTCTTTATGCCCATCTGAAGCGTATGATAAGTCTGAAGCTAAAAAGGATTATTCGGAGAACGATATAGAATTCAAATATACAGAACACATTCCAAACGCTCACCCATCTAGCAGTAAACAGAGCTATAACGTTACTCCAAAATCAACTGAACGAAGACACTTCCTGCTAGCAAACCTCAATGAGAGATTTCGAAAAACACTCAGTTTAGATTCACGCAAAGTTGAAACGAATCGTGTCCCATTAAGTCTGCCAAAGGATTCTCGGCCCAAATCTCTCGTTAATACGAGCAATATTATCGTACAGCAGTATAAACCTGAGCCTTTTGTCGCTACAAATTTTAACAAGGCTACTCAGCCGAAGAAAAAACGAAGATCGTTTTTCTCCCTTGACACATTTTTTGATTCTAAAAAGTCTGACACATCATCTATAGACGACTACTGCTCATCTAAATACAAGCGCTTTGAGCTAGAAAGTGACGATTCCCCATTGTTCCGTCGAGATATTCAGCGGGAAAAAACTCCAGACTTGCTAAATTTACCCGTGATAATAGATTCTGTTCGTAAAAAGCAATCAGAAACAAGAAGACGTTTGGAAAAGATAGAGAACCATTTTTATAATAATATAAGTAAGCGTACTGTTATAGACGCGGTCCCTAAAGACGCGACAGACGTACAAGGCCCAAGCGGACATGCCAACCACATTTTCATTGACGATGACGACGTAGAATATATTGAGCCTATAAGGAGCAACTTCACGAGCCAAAGCACGTTAATATTAGACAAAAGTGTATTGAAACCTGATTCTATATTAACAATAAACACTGATGACACTGATATAAAGTTGCCAAGTTCAACTGTGTCTCCTAAATCTGAAGTGAGGAATCTTGAGAATGATTTCGATAGTATCGGAGCTTTTGAAATTGAAGTCAAAGAATCTGATCTGTTGAAAGTTGCTAAAGTTTTGACGGTGAAAGTTATGGACAAGTCAGTGGATTCGATCGGCAGTTGTTCTCTGGATGTGGATGCGAGCACGGATTTTTCAGGTAACGCGTTGGTTTGAGCGTGTTGTTTGTTTTTTTTTCTAGTTTATGTCGTATCGTAGCATGTTTGTACTTGTCAGTCTATACCGCTATTTTATATTTCTGAGTTCATCTACTTGCATATTCTTTCTTGTTGAGTTAGCTATTGTAGATTCGTAATATGTATAAAGTGAACTCATTTAACTTTTAGATACTTATTTTACTATTTTCATATATTTATTAATAAACTATTGTTGTTATTCGCATTAGAATCTGTGTTTTCTTTATTACCTTTATCTACTCTCATATCGTAATGTACTTATTATGAAATCAAAATCAGTACTTTAATGACCCACTTTAGGCACACCCGTCTATAATGAAATTAAAAAATTATATTATAGTACAGTTTTCTTCCCAAGATAATGCTATAAAATAACTTTTTTTCATTAAAGTACAAGTATTTGGACATGTCTGGCCACTTATAATGTTTTTTGGGTTTTAATACTTCAATTACTGTCAGTCAACTTGTCAAACAAATTAATAAAGAAAAAAACATTATAAGTGGCCTGACATCAGGACTAAAGAATTATAATTTTAGATGCAAATTTACTTTGTCTGTGGTCGCGTATGCGGTAGAGATCTCAACTTAGGAGTTTTTCCCCACACGGATTTGGGCGCCATGATGATTAATGTTTGTTTATTTTATTGATTTTTTTGCATTCATATTTTATTTTGGCCAAAAATGATAGAAAAATAGCAGTGATACTAAGGTGAAATAAACTTGGATCTGAAATAGTGGAGGCGGCAATGGAAATGATGAATAATCGATACCCGTAAGTCATGAAAACCTATGACAAAATATTATCGATTTTTTACCTTTAAATTACATTATTTATATGAGTTTAGATAAAGTACTGTATGATACTGCACATAATTAGGTATTAAAAACTCGTGTGATACTATTAAGAACCTCGCCTACGGCTCGGTACTTAAACTCACACTCGTATTTAATAACCCCTATTATGCAACAGTATCATAAACTACTATTACAATTACGGATCCAGAAGTTGGGGATAAAATTTACCGTCGAATTAAAGTTGATGAAAATTTTGAGCTTTAGCATTTTCTTGGTGAAAGGACCAAGTTCCGGTTATTTCTTCTTAGGAAACATATTTTTTTTTTCTATTCACAATTTAAAAAAGGAAATATACATAATTGTATAGATTATTATTGAAAGTGCTTTGAATATGAGGTGAGTGGCCAGGTAGTTTTAATGGAACTTATTTTTCTGGGTCCGTGCTTACACCTATATAATTATCATTTCGTGATTGTGACCCTTGGAATATTTCATTTATGTATGCTACTCGCTATTGTATTGTCCATTGCGATTTCATACTTATTTATTGAAACATTTGTGTCATAGATTTTAACAATATGATTTATGCATTGCATTGTAATTTTATCGTGACTCGTTTCGGTCAAACATATTTATTTGTCTGAACTCTGATATTTAACTACAGTTTGGTGCTCGATCCTCGCGTTTTGGACTCAATTTTCTGTAAAACAGCGGTAATTCCGAAATCTTTGGAATGTTTACTGAAAGTCTAGTGCACAAGCACGCTATGGTATCGGCCATACAAGTCGGTGGAACGCTACAATATCTCAAGTGATTAAAGTATTATAGTCTCTATTTAAATGTTTTAATTGTAATGACAAAAATAAGTAATTGGACGTTTGTCAAGCGTATAAGGTGGTATAAGCGTTCCTTGGATTTGTTCCTTCGATACCTATCTGTACTATAGTACTATATTCATTAATCTGTGTGCACAAGTGCGATCTAGGGAGCCTACTCCGAAAATCGATAATTACGATAATCGTTTTGTTTTTCTGAAATTCTATTCGTTTAATTTTTATTAAAACTATGTTTCGACTGTCGTTTATCGTTTTTCGGAGTATGCCCTTTGAGACATATAAAATTATTATTTCTTAAAATTTATCGGGCGGGGCCTGACCAAAAACGCTGTGCCGCGCCTCTGAGTGCGTCAGGCTCAGGCGTGGTACGGAGTTCCTTCCGTTCCCTCAAGCGTGAGCATATCTATCTATATTCTACAATAGTTCTTGGGATGATATTATTTTAGTTATGTGATATATTTACCGAGAGATATCTATGTGGCCTATTTGTCGAGTTTCTACGTAAGGATTAGTCAATTGGTGCGTCCAAAATGCAAAAATAATAAATTCAGGCAAAATGCTAATAAAAGTGAAGGAGACCCCTACATTTATCGTTATACTAAGTTAATACAAGTTCTTATTCTCAAGGAACCATTCAAACTACAACATGTGACCCTGATGCACACTGGGTTTCTTTTTCCATTATTTTTATAAGCAAGGGTGAGTGAGTGGCATAGTCATCCTATAATTTACTGGAAATCGTCTATATTTATCCCGTCTTGTGTTACACGGGTGCTTCGCCTCACTTCGCTCCGACATCATGTTGATTGCTTTCCGAATTTCTCGAGACATTCACGCCTTTTTACTCGTAAATCTTTATGGTACGTCCTTATTTTTAGCTTTGTATGCTTTTGTACTTTTACGGTTATCACGTAAAACGGAAAGTTATAAAAAGTTTAATTATTTTGAGTTGTGGATTTTAATGAATTTAATAAACATGGAACTGTATTTAGAAAAACTTGTCATTGACCAATGACCTCCAATATTGTTATTTAAAATTAATTACACAGGTGTTCAACCTTGTCTTTTATAAATTCTAAAGTTTATACCTTCTTACTTAGTGTCAGTAATATAGCTAAAACAAGTTCGCTTTCAAAATGCTTATTGATATTTGTATCATTAATCTGGGTCATTTATAGAAATCGCAAACAATGCAGGTTGCAAAATGCAAGTCACAAACAAAAAGACAATAAAATACTCATACACATACCTACGTTTAATCTATGTATTGGTTGGCATCTACAGCCTACGCATGTCTTGTCGCTCGGTTATTGTCGTCATATAGTCGATGAATACCCACTGCGACACATCTAGCTAAATATTCTAATAAATAATTTCCATACATGGATAAATTATTGTGAAATATTTATTTAAATGACTACATTATGTAAAGATTGAACACTTGGACCGTGAAACGGAACGAACAAACTGGCCGCAACGCAAACGTGTGCGTGTCGCGAACTCGAAAGAGCGATGAAAAAAAAATTAAAAGTTTGACGTTTCTTTGTGGTGTGATGTCATAAATATCGTGTAAAATTATTCGAAGTCTTTTCGAAGTGTTATAAAATTAATATAAAATTGTGTTGAACTGTAATTAAATCGTGCCGGTTTTATTACTTCGACTGTTTTAATAATTGGTAAGTTATTTACGTCGTAAAACGCGTGAGTGCTCTTGAAAAAAGTTTGTAACATAGGACCATTCAATCTACCTGCCATAATTTTTCGTTAAATTTTATAAAATATCGAGTATTTCTTACTTTTGTTTGTAAAATCTTGTGCTAATCTTATTGTAATATGCATACATGAGCATGTTAATGTGATTTTCTGTGTAAAGCGTTCTTTTGTGATGACTAATGTGATTATTTTCATTGGTTTGGAATTAACAAATTCACACCTTGTTTTCCTACTTTGATAGTATGATTTTTCTATTATTTGCTAAATATGTGTACATAAATGATTTTAAATATCTAATATCCAATAAATGGATGTTAAATATCATATCTGCATTACTTGGCATAAGACATGCTGATGCAATTAATTCATATGATAAAATGCTGATAATTAGAATTGCAGATTAACATGTTACACAGTTGGTACACACGGCCACAGATCAAGCTACACACTGCGGCATCTTATGCGGTTGTAATAGACGCTATTTTGCAACAAAAATGTGTAGCTTGATCTGTGGCCATGTGTACATGAGAGCTATGCATCTTGTGTAAAGTCATTTTGTTTGTAAATATGCCATGCATTATAACAAAAGTAAAAATAGTTTTGGGGGACTAAAATGTGAGTGAAATACATATTGTCTTCTACCTGAAGCTTAAAATGTGTCTGTAATTTCCGGAGTCTGTTCCCGCTGTATTTGAAAGATAATGGTCCATATTCTGTTGTGAATAGCGCTAAAATAAATCACATTACAAAAGCTAGTATTTCATATTAAAATGAGATACATGGCCAAATGCTGAGACTCCTGCTTGTCGTCATTTGACAGTTCGATTGTATGGCATAGCTTCCAGTAGCAGAGGGTCCATACAAGCTGATTCCCATCGGCTTACCTTTTATGAATTCTAGTGCCACAGATTCATCATTCCAAAGACACTTTTATGTAAAATACACTATAATTAAGTATAAAATTATCGGTGTTTTTTGAACTGCTTACCCTCACTATAATTTTACCCCTCGCCACTGATAGCTTCTCACATAGCTATTACATAAACTATTGTACAGTTAAAGTGTCGACAAAATCGGTATAGCCAAAGGACTTAGTCATTTTTGGTAGGGTCTATCTTCAAACAAAATTTAATTTATTTCTCTTCTAAATACATTGTCTAGTATGTTTTGATGATGCAATAAATCATGTAGATCCATGGCTCCGTTCTTGTGTGAAAAAATGAGAAAGGAACACACTTTGTAATATTGTTAGGACAGAAAAGTTATAGTTTGAATCAATATATAAATTGCAATTTAATATGCTATTAAACAATCTAGATTCCAATCAACGTTAAGACTGACCTTAAACTCCTTACTCATAATATATTACTCGCGTAACATGTCCCACTTATCTCTAAGATAAGATAACAGATACCAAATTAATCCATATTTCACGCATATTTTCATTATATCTCTTTTAAGCATGTGTGTTGCATAATTTTTAATAACTTATTCGACAAAGAAAAAGTTTAAACGTCATGGCATTTGCAATTTCCAATGAAACTTGTGATGTAGGTCATAGGCTATAAGAAGGATTTTTGCTAAATTCATCCCAATGCATGTGAAACCTGTAAAACTAAGCTAGTGTTAACATGACAGATTATTTCCTTATCTTCATGTCCTGTGAGTTAATTTCTTTATTGTTTAATTGTCATATTGCTTTATTTTATTATAAAATGGCTTCAGAGTGCACTGTGTATAGGTTTGTCAATTATCTTGAGCTGAAACTGGTTGTGAGAATATCTGGTTAGTTTAAACCTGTTCTAGATATGTTAGGAATATAACTATATAATCCCCTGTTTTAAGGGATACCTAGTATAGTATACCTACCTACTATAGAGGTAGACCTCAAGTAGAGTTATCTTTATCTTTACATAGTATAAAATGATTTGCTTTCGCTGTCTGTGCGCTTAGATCTTTTAAACTTCCTAATGGAATTTAAATCCATTTTTCAGTAATAGATAGAGTGATTCAAGATATGTACATGCATATTATAGAATAGAAAAGCCGAGGCGAGTCGCTAGTAAAGATGTAAAGTTAATAAATAATTTAAAGTGATGTTTCCTATTAGCTCAAGATTTTGGTAACAGAAAACATAGTGAGGAAACCATAGCAGTGTGCTTTGTAGTATCTAGCTAGCTACCCTTAAATTGAAACTGTGCCGCCAAATACCTAATCGTGTGTTCTGATAGTTGCCCTTGGATAAAGCAAGCCTACTTATTTCACTAGATACTACTTGTATATTAAAATTTACATTTTCTCCTTTTGAAATTCCATTGTAAATACATCATTTGAACCTCTCTTTTTACAAGACTGCCCAAAGGAGAACAGAATGGGATATCCTTAGAATCCTTACACCATCTCGAGTGACACTGGTTATATTTAGTTTACTTTACGTAAGAGGCAGTCGTGATTTTTTTTGTATTAATCGTGTCCTTATGTTTTACAGTTAAAAAAAGGTGTTTTGTTTAAAAATCACATTGTTTATTTGTTTTGTTTTAACATATTTCAGTTTGCTACCCTTTACAGACCACTTAGTACAACATCCAATCTAAACATTTATCTTCTCATTTCAGATACCACATCTGGAAGTCTGAATCTTCTCACACCATCATCAACTACAAGCCGCATCCGTGATTTCACCTCGCGCATCCAAGAGCGGGCTTCTAACCTCCAACCCAACTATCTATCGAGCCAGCAACCCACTCCTATAGTTACCCCATCGCGTACTCCTGAAGACGCCACTCCGACACCCAGAAAATCTGAAAATTTGCTCAAACCACCTCCAAAAGTCCATGTAGACGCAAGCAGCCACAGGTCTAGAGGACACCATAAGAAAAGAGACGAATTACCTAATAAGAAACCTAGCTACTTAAACCTAGCTTGCTCAGTTAATGGGTACACGAATCTAACTACTTACGATTCAAAGCTACGCCAGGATATCAACAAGAGCAGAGAAGCATCACCAATAAGACCGATAACACATTACCAGTATAGAAGCGAGAACAATTCTCTGCTCGTACCTGTGCCGGTTAGCGCAAACAAACTGTTGGTACCAACATTTGGGCCCCATGATACTAGAGCAGATTTGACCTCGAAAGCGCCGTCAAAGGCGCACACGGATCCATATTTAGCTACGCCACCATCACATGTGTACATGGCAGCAGAAAATAAACAGCTGAAGAACGATTTCCTAGGTCCAAGTATGACGACCACAAGTAGACCTTACATCTCTACGGAGAGCAAGAATTTTGCAGCTTCAATGCTCCATCAAAAAACTGATGAAGTTGATAATGCAAAAGAAATTACATTCAAATCTAGTTACTCTGAGACAAATTTCCGAAAGACCGTCAGTAATGGCAAAGAAACTAGGTTTACATCAGAATCCTACACTATATCCTCTAATGGGGTATCAAAACGTGTAGAAATTACGAAGGAGAATGGCGAAAAATTAACAAGTCCAATGAAAAGCTTTATTCAACAACGCGTCGAGAGACTTTACGGGCCTGGAGCGTTAGCCCAAGGATTCTTTAACCAGAAACGGCATAAAACGAAGAGTCAGAGCGAAGATGACGAGCCAAAAGTGTTAACAGAGAAATCTTTAAACACTCCAGACAGGTTTCTCTCTCCAAGGAAGTCAAACGACAGTATCGAGGCGGAATGCGTCAGTCCCAATGGCGAAATAGACTCTAGTGTTTCTTTACCAGTTCTCAGGCATTTAAGACCGGAATTTCGCGCTCAATTGCCAATTCTGTCGCCAAAGAAGAGTGTGAAATCAGACTTATCCCCTCAAAAGTTGGAGGTAGACATTCCAATAGCAAAGACTGAAGATTTGCCCAGTGACGTGACAGTGACAAACGGTGTATCTGTGATAAATTTAGCTGACAAAGACCCAGTGTGTAGTGTAAATGGTACTGAAAAGACAAACGGAGTGAATGAGGTTGTTAAAGATGGATATTACTTTTTGGAGTTGGAGAAGAAAGAGACGGAGAGACTTATCGCTCTCTCTGCTACGGCTGATAAGGAGTTGGAGAATTTACAGGTGAGATTTTATTCATATTTAAATTGCATTCGTAAAAAGCTCCTTAAATTATTTTCCATTCAAAACTCCGAGCATAGCCCTCTCCATTGCTCTTTGGGTGTCCTTAAGCCTTATTAGATAATTTTTTCCTGCTTTCAGTTATTTAAACTTTTGCCATTGCAATCAACAGGAACAATTTCATTTCATTAAATGTATGCTGATGACGTGTTAGTTGCAGTCTTTATTATCTTGAACCAACCAACTGCCTAAGAATAGGAGCCATTTGATTTGGTAGAGTACTCCTCCATCCCAATAAGGCGAAGATAGCTCAGTGGTAGTGACGTCTAATGCCGAGACGAAGGCATTGCGCGTTCGAAGCCTGGTACGATGGTAGGGTACTTTGTAGTTCCCGCGTGGCTGATCCATCCTCAAGTTGAAAATCTATCTTGCCGGTGTCTTCTCAGTTCAAGTGTATTCCGAACCGGTAGTAGAGTCTATTGTAAAACTGTAACTTTTGACATTCATAAGTGCCTTATTAGAGTCTAAACTGAATAAATGAGTTTTGATTTTGATTATCGCCAAGCATCTTTTGGTTTGTTCCGACAGCTGCGCTTGAGAGCCAGTTCCCTTCTTCTTTTTTTCTTCAGTTCCTAGGCCACAACATCACTATACATAGTAAAAAAATAATATACACAGAAATGGCTCTGACAGACAACATTCCAGCAAAGTTATGTGTCTTTAAAAATGTTTTCTCAAAAATCCTTGAGACGAAATAGCCATAACAAAATGCATACATAATTAAATTGAAATCCTTGGATTATCTTTAAACGGCATGTCTGATCCAAGTGTATCTTGACTATTGTTTTTATTCAACACTAGATAAAAAAGAAACAAAAAAAAATATCAGAAATAATTTGAGGATGTCACGGTAAGGATTTGGATTACAAATCCGTTCCGCAATTTAAATTATTACCCGACTGCGGCGAGGCCAAAAGAGGAGGGTATGTGTTTGGCCTGTCTGTATGTATCTGTCTATGTTACTTCGTAACTACTAAACGGCTGAAGATTGATTAATGATATTTCTTTAGATTCCTCTTTATTAAGCGAGTGTTACTGGGTATATTTAAATTATAAAAAATCAAAATGGTGGATTTTTGGCATCAAAATGTGTTTTCTAATAAAAATGTATCGGACTCCGAGTAAGATATCAAAATGAAGGGTTTTTTTAGTATTTTTACTACCTGTCTTGTTTCCTATATTACTAATATAGCAAAAAGACGACCAGATTCAGTCAGAATACCTATCACTGATAAAAAGCCACAGTCACATTTAATAAACGTCTATATGTCACTTGATCACTGTCTCACAATAGCACTATAACACTCTGAACAACGCATTATGACTCGCGCGATCGGACTTGCAAAAATCTCTTCGGCTAAATGAAATCATGACATATTATTAAACAAGAAACTGATAATATTTCAGGATCAGGAGGTGAGTGAAGAAATCCTGGGTTTCCTTCGTGCCGCATCAGGGAAGGCACGTCTACTAGCCACACAGAAGATGCAGCAATTCCAAGGTAATGTTATTAGCACAGTGTAGCTGGTGAATGGCCATAGGCGACGGTAACCACTTACCATCAGGTGGACCGACTGCCCGCTTGTCAACCTTCTGACATAAAAATTATAGATATTGAAATTGCTGTACAGCATGTATGACTGAGCACTGCGCGCTCTCCGCCCTCTATCTTAAAAATGGTTGAGCGCATGAAATAATGTTTCCAACAATTTTTATAAAGATTTCATCATCACTGATCGTCACGACAATTTACCCATATACTACGACGGCATGGACTGATCTGACAGCATTAAACGTTCTATCTTTTTTCAATAAGGTTAACATGAAAGAGAGGTGACGTGAGTAATATTAGTTAATTTCGTAAACAACAGAATCGGCGCCATTGTATAATATATTGTATGTGATTACAGGCCTCTGCTACAACAATATAAACGAACGAGTAGACGAGCCGTTCCCGACCACAGTGGAGGACCTGCAAGGGTTCTGGGACATGGTGTGTCTCCAGGTCAAGAATGTGGACGCCTTGTACGAGCAGATGGCACAGTTGAAGGCCAATAACTGGCATGAGGTGAGAACACAAGTTTTATCAATAGGAGATTAAAACCGGCCAAGAAACACGGAAGATAAAGCATTTAAATATTGAAACGATACATATGTTAATGTAACTTTTTAATTTTATTTTTAATTTAGTACGCTCGCATACCATCTCATCAATAGTTTTATTACCTACATAGTTTTTTTAAGTTCTCATATTAAGTGAATGTAAATTCTTTTTTGAGTATAAAGTTTCTTTAACCGAAAAAAAAAACAATAAAAAAATTAAACTTCTAATAAGACAACGATTAGACAGAGAGATCGGACATAGTACGTGACGTCATATACTAATACGGCCACATAAACTCCATATTAAATTCTGTTTTGCTAGAAAGAGATTGGAGTAAATCTTACATGAATGAGATTTTAATAAAGCAAAAACAAACATCATGCATATTCCCTATTCTAAGAAATACCTTTTGCCATTTAGGAATATAAAAGAAAAATAAACCTTATCGCGTAATAATAAGGTTTATCTGTTCAACTAGCTTTCCGCCCCGCAATCCTCTATTGTATTCCCGAATGGGCTGGATTATATAAAATCTATAAGGATGCGTACGTCATACAAGTACGTCATTTCAAGGCGTGGTAGTGACGTCGGATGCCGCGACGAAGGTCGTGGGTTCGAATCCTACAATGAGCTTGAGCTTTCGATGAAGGAAAACATCGTGAGGTAAGCATAGCACGGTGGTAGGGTACTTTGTTGTACCCGTCTGGCTGGCTACCACCATGTTTTCTACCATAATGTAGAATTCGAACCCACGACCTTCTTCACGGCATTCAACGTCACTACCGCAGAGGTATCACGGATACACCATTCCTCGATAAACGCAAGAGCGTTTAAAGTTTGTAAACAGCCAGTTAGCTCCAACGTAGGTACCCTAAGTTTGCAGTTCAGTTCAGTTATAGTCCGTAAGGTAACTGACATACACGACAATTTCATGAAAATGTTACTAATATACCTTGGAGGAATATGTTGATGATTTCTTTTGTTATTAATCAGTAAATATACTACCATTCTTGTCGCAAATAACATGTTGATAACTTACGACCTATAACTGAGCTGCAATTTGCAAAAAACGTAATAAAATTTGAATTTCGCGCTCCAACCGAAGGCATCACCTTAAATTGAATATTTAAAACACAGTAAAAAAAAAAGCGTGTACTATGAATGTCTGTATTTTTGTTTTTCAGATTTCAGTCCCCATAGTGAAGCCTCCGCAGACGTCCTCGGCGTCCCCCGGCCGCGGCCGCCAGCGAGCCACTCCCCTCATCAAGAACGAGAAGGCGAGATTAGCCGCTGAGAAACGAGAAGCAGATAGGAAAGCTATGTTGGAGCATAGGAGGTACATATAATAATAAATAGCTTTCCGCCCCGCGGTTTCGCCCCTATTATACCCCCCTAGGGATTGAGTTTACAAAAATCCTGTCTTAGCACATGGATAGGCATATTAGATATCTATATGCCAAATTTCAGCCCGATCTGTCCAGTGGTTTGATCTGTGCGTTGATAGATCTGTCAGTCAGTCAAATCAGTTACCATTTCCTTATTTAGATTTATTAATTCGTAGAGTATACGCGAATGACTCCGTCCCGTCCGTCCGTCAGTAGGTAGGTACCGTAGGTGGGTCTTAGTTTCTTATATTCTTAGGGCAGGACAACGTCTGCAAGGCCAGCTAGTAGTCAATAAAGGTGAGAATCGTCTGCGAAAACGAGTTACTTTTCCATTTTCTTTTGTTTTCATATCGCGACGTTATTTAGGGTAGTATACTATGTTATACACTTCCGGACACATCTATCGGCCTACCCTGCGTTTTAGCATTGATTGTCCTTTTCAGTATTTTGAATTCGAAATAAAAAAAATATACGAAAAAGATATCCTGTCATGCCAGCTTCAAAACTTGGTAAAACGCAGTGTGGGCCGATGGAAGTGTTCGGAAGTATATTTTAATGGGGCACACCTAGCTTGTTTAGATAAATTTCAATGTTAACATTTCATTCACTTTGCTAAATAGAATCAAACACAACATTAAAAAAGTAAATCAGCCATTTTTTTTATTGGTTTCTACTTGGTCACAATGTCATCATAGAAAGTGATTATGTGGCCGAAGGTGGTGAACACACAAAATATCCAGTAAAATAATATTAGTTACTTTTATATACCTATCTAGCTTTCCGCCCCGCGTTCCCGAAGGATAAAAAATACCCTTAACACATAGGCTGGACACCCAGCCTATATACCTACCTCCATACCTAATTTCATCAAAATTGGTCCAGCCTGAGTGTGAAGAAGTAACAAACATACTCACAAACTTTCGCATTTATAATATTAGCAGGATATTGGTGCCGATTCTGTTGTTTACGAACTAAATAAATTTAATCTCTCTATATCTCTTTCTAATAGTAAAAATAAGAAAGGGATGCAAGATATTTTAGTCCTGTCAGATTAGTCCGATCACATATTTCAACGTGAATTTAAGCGCCATCTTTATTGGTCACGACTATTTACCCGTACATTACGACGGTATGGATTAAACTGACAGCATTAAAAATGTTCTATCTTTTTTCAATAAGGTTAACATGAAAGATAGGTGACTTGTCTAATATTAGTTAAGTTCGTGAACAACAGAATCGGCACCAATATACTATATCAGTTTTATTTCAATGTAGCTCTCTAAAATTGGATCTTAAGCACCAGAGTAAGATTTTGATTAACCCCAAAGTCCCATTGTATTGTGATTAATGTCTGCCCTTATATATAATAATTTCAGTGTTTGATACTGAGTAAATACTTTAAAATAGCATCTTGCCGGAGTCTTCTCAGTTTAAGGCTGAGATCTATAGAGCGTGCTTAGACTATGCTCAGACTTTACCGCACAAAGTCGGTATTTAAAATACAATCTTCGAATCTTTTTCTCTCTCTGAGTGTGTGCTAAGTAAAGCCTAAGTGCATCTAATCAACGACTTACCTAAAACTTGTCTACAAATTAAATATCCTCGGACATTCTTCACACACGGTTATCTGATCCCAAACTAAGCAGAGTTTGTACTATGGAAACCAGATAACTGATATACTACATATACTACTTTTGTTTTTGTAAATACATACTTATATAGATAATTACACCCAGACTCGGGACCAACAGACATGTTCATGCACACAAATGTTTGTCCTGGATGGGAATCGAACCCATGACCAGCGGCGTGATAGGTGGTGTCTTAACCAACTGCGCCAACTGGCTTGTCAAATTAAAACACACAAACGTAGGTTTATACCCTGTAAAGTCTGAGCATAGTCTAAGTACGCCCTATAGATCTCAGCCGTGTGCCTAAGTGTATTACATAGAGTTGAGTCGATTGTAACTCTCAACGTTCATAAGTCCCTTATCAGGGCCTAAACTGAATAAATGAGTCTTGAATCCTAATCTTGGTTCGTTTCACTTTGAAAATTCATTTATTCAGTTTAGGTCCTGTTAAGGTGATTTCCTCGGTTGGAGCGCAGAATTCAAATTTTATCACGTTTTTTGCAAATTCCAACCGAAGCCTCCACATTAAGGCACTTCAACGTAACGATTTACTTTACCTCCGGTTCTTAGAGTTCCGTACCCAAAGGGTAAAACGGGACCCTATTACTTAGACTCCGCTGTCTGTCTGTCCGTCTGTCACCAGGCTGTATCTCATGAACCGTGATAGTTAAACTGTTGAAAGGGGTTCGAACCTTTTTCTTTAAAAGCTGGCATATTGAGGCCCGGCATTTTGTTTTTTTTTAAGTTTCCGCTTTGTCTCAGAATTAAAGTTATTATTTTAAACTTAATATCACCATTATATTCCGTAAATAGCTTTAAATTTCTGCTAAAATTCATATTAGGCCTGTTGTGGACATTAATTAAATACATAAAATCATGAAAACATCAATATGGCATATTTTTTATTTTGCTTCTCTTTTATCATCATATTTCTATATGTTTGAAGTCAATCAATGTCCTTTGTGGAATAACTGAACCATTTAACTATTCCTTTACCGTTCAAACTATTATAAACCTTATTAACATAGTAATTAATTCCACAGACGCGTAGCCCGCGAGCGGCAACTGGCGGCGCGCGTGACACCTGGAACCAGCCACGAAGATGACCAGGAAATGGGCATAGAAGGCAGTCAGGTGAGAAACTAGTATTTCTATGTCCTTTTCCACATCATAGGCTATTTGCGTGCCAATTTTAATCGCATTTGGTACAGTGCTTTTGGCAAGATAAACAAATAATCTCATTGTCGCTTTTGTAATATTAGTACTAGACTAGGACTACACAATAAGGATTATAAATGCAACTGTGTTTGTCTGTTTGTTTCCTTTTTATACCTAAACGGGTGTACTGATTATGTTGAAATTTGATACGCAGATAGCAAGTCTTCCTCTTCCGCTCTTTCCTTCTATCTTCCCTTCTATGATGTTTTTTATTAGTTCGTCGTGACGTATAAGGTGGGCTAACATATTTCCTCTCCTATTCATAGGTACTCAGCCTTATTTTTTGTCTTTCGCAGGAGGTGGAAATCTTCGTGGGCAAAAACGCCATACCATCAAAGACAGCGCCTAAGGGCGATTGCAACAGGTCCGATCGCTCCGACGACTCAATAGTAGAACAAAGCTGATTCTACAGTCATGTGTGTGGCCAGACTTATCTATTGAAAAATATTCGTGATAAAAAAAGTGATATATTTAATTTTGTATGTATTCTATGTAAATTCTGTTTTCATGAAATTTTAAATGAAATTGTTTTTAAAATGGCAGCACTGACTTGACGTAATGTCGTATCAAAAATATATTTTATCAATCGTTACTCAGTTCGTTGGTCATGTTCAATATCCGAAAATAATATGTCGGCTACAGATGACAATTGGAGCCATAGTGTTTTTTTAAAGATAAGTCTGGATCAAAATTAAACAGGAATTCATTGTTCAGTCATATGTATTGTTTTTAATATTGTGAAAAGTCAGGGATGTATGTATGTATGTAGGAAGGAGATGTTCTTTTTTAATTAAAATAATGAAGCACGATACTCATAATGCATTGTAGGAATAATGAAATCGTATTTTTTTATTTTTGTCCTTTTTTTCGTCGAATAAATTATTGTTTTTAAAATCATTATTTTGTGTTTTTACTTAAATTTTTCTATTTTACTTTGTCAGCTTTAGACAGTTACGGTTTTGAGTGAAAATATGAGGTAAAATAATTCAGAGACAGTATTAAGGATGTGAGAAAAAAAAACCCAGTGATTTTTTTTCTTTTAAAATTACACAAATGAAATAATATTATGTAATTTTTAATACATATCTATTTATCTTGCCCCACATCCTTAATACGCTTTAAAATCATTAAAAAAAACAGAAATACGATTTTACACATTCCTTTTATTTATTCTAGTTGTGGACGTAATGAATTGTACAATTTATTTAGCATTTTTTTTAATAAATAATTTCTTAATAATTGTAAATAAATGTTTCAGATATAGACGTCCTATTCGCACTATCGAAATTGCAATTGTACGATGAAATAGCGATGTAATAAATAGCCTTATAAAAATGCATCAAAAAGTTCACCTAATATAGAATGTTAGTTATTGCTACCAGGAATACGAGTAAAGGCTAAATACGTTAGAGTATTGGCCAATAATAAAAAAATCACGTTTTTACATACATCCTCCCAAATATTTTACTATAATTAAAAAAAATATATCAAAACCATACACTATCTACGCTGTATTTTGGTGCGGGTGACAGTAGCCAGAGAGATATGAAAATGAACTATATGATATTGCAATAAGGTTCATTTGAATCTACATACGAATCGTAGATTAAACAGTTGTACTTTATTGCAAAGATATAAGGATCATTTTCATATTTCTCTGGCTACTGTCACATGCACCAAGCTACAAAGTAAATAGTGTAGTTTATTTTTCAAGTTTTCCTAAAATATGCATAATATTAAAATAATCTATACTCATTTTGATGCAGTTTTGAAACAAATACAATGTACACCACGGTATGATAAAACTATATGGCAGAATAACCGAATTATTAGAAAAATATATATTTATAAAAATAGTTAAAAGTAAAAAGATGTATCAGAAATGGTTCTTTGAATTTTTGGTGTGTGGAGATTTATTGCAACACACATTAAGGCTCATTTAACGGAACGGAAGCGAATCGAATTTTTGGAGCGAAATTATACATTGCATTTTGAACTCTATCAATGTTTGCACCAGTTACTTAGCGCATTCTTTCATGAGTCTCCGTCGGTAGTCTCGATTTCTGAGGGTCTTCTACGAAAAACGATACACGATAGTTCGTTCTATCTAACTATCGATTTAATATCAACTTTTTATGTTATTCAATGGAGGTAAAGTTTAAAATACATTGTACATGTTTATTCCATCAATTCACGTTCCGTGAGCCGAGATTTATCTACACAACAAAAATCCAGAGCTGCCATTTATATAAATATACTAAAACTGCACTTATTGCTTACAATAATAATAAATTGTATATCTGCTAATGTTTAGATATAACTACAGATTATTTATAAGTTACAGGAATTTCAATTAGAAGTTTTGAGTAAATTTTGTTTGTTTTTTTTTTCTGAACATAAATTAGGATTAAAAATATTATGTCATCCAAATCCGACACTTGATTTGGTTAGCAGTGATGTTTGTGTAGATGGAGCCATTATCAAGATATAGTAATTAGAACCATTTATTTAACACATTACTAAAATAACTTGCAAGTTGTTTTTTTTTTTTCAAGTGATATTCGATAAAAATAGAAAGAAAAGTTAGTTCGAAAGTTTACTTTAAACTGAGATTAACTGGCGAGAAACTAAAGCCTATCCAAAAATGTATAATTTAGGTATTTGCCAAATTTATTACAAAAAATAATTCCCTTTGACCTTACATCAATACGGCACTGACATAAATAGAATTTATTTTTCTGACAATAACTTTGCAATAAAAATATAATGTCATCTAAATCCGACACTTGATTTGGTTAGCTGTTGCATGGAGCTGAGTCATCCACTCCATGGAAACATAAACAATTTACAGTAATTAGATCCATCTTATTTTATTTAAACCCACACGTGTTAAGTTTTACTACTATAACTTGAAGTTGCTTTTTTCGAAGTGAAGAGGTTTCATCCGACGCCATTATAAAATAATTTCAAATATTACAAAAAAATACCATTTTATATCATATATGGTTGGTAATGTCATAAATAAAATCTTTGTCTTAACATAAATAGTACTAATAACGATAAATATTATAAATTTACGTTACGTGTGTTTGTTACGTTTGTGTGGGATAATTTGTAGGTACGTATTAGATGATATGTTGTGTTTATAATAAATGTATTCTGTGAATGTTATTATTGAAAATTATCGGACTAGAATGCATATTTTTTTATAATGGAGATTAACTTTTGTTAATATAAGGGCGCGTCCCCACTAGCCCACTAGGCTTACTGTTAGCGAGACTAACTCTGAGGCGGTGTCAGCGACAATCGGTCGCTTGTTTAGAAGCGTTTTTTCAACGTCAGAAAAGTTATAATTTTATTGTTACTTAATAGTTTTTGTCATCAATTGCTGACAATAAGGAAACTGTAATATAGTATGACAGATTTTCGTTGGCGCTAGTCGCTTGTTTATTAATGATATGATGAATAAATTATGTTAAAAAAATCGCTCTATATTGCTATCCTTGTCTTAATGTCGTGTTATATAATAATTAACATGTTATCAAACTCCGACATTTCATTTCGTTAATGCTGTGTTTTGCCTAAAGTAATGAAAAAATCCTATTAGTGTATTCTGTGAATATTAAATTTAGAATATCCAAGACACTTGAATACCTTTTTTTAAATTAAGAAAATTATGTTGACGAAAGTTCGTCGCGTTGAGAACCTACAAAAAATAGTCATAAAAATATGGCTGATTAGAAGTTTATTTTAAATCTTTCGTGAAGCCTAATAATTTTATGTCAACGAAAATTATGTTTAAATATTTATGTGAATTTATTAAAAATTAAGTCACCTTATTTATTGCACACAAGGAATCATATATAAGCATAATATGCCGCGAAGGCATTTATGCAAACTCAATAATTATTTAATAAAGCTATTGACTCGATATCACAATTTTATGTCTTTTCAAAACCCGACTGGCTTGGCTGTTTTTTACGTTATTCCCAATAATCCAAAATCGAAAATTAATATCACTGCATCTAGATTATAGAAATTAAATATATTGTAAAGTTTTCGTCATAATAAATCTGTAAGTACCTACTTTTAATTTTATTTTATGCATTTTACTGCCCTTTGACATTGCGCTACGCTGTATGATTTAATTTTGAATAATATGCTGTAAAATATTACCTATAATAAAAATCATGACATTGTATTTTGATTTTATTGCTGACTAGTTGTCTCCCACGGTTTCACCCGCTTTCCCGGGATATTTTTATTTGCGCGGAACCCTAATTTTCTTTAGAACGGACTTCCGTAAGTCAGTTTGCCGCAAGCCGGCTCAGGGTAAAACCTAAAAAGTAACAACAATCATAGACAATAATATAATGACTCCAAACAGTTTGTCAAAATATGTTGTCACAAAAGAAGCTTGTCGTACCACAGATCATATAGTATATTATGTCGCACTGTGTGAACCGTACTATAGTAAGTACGTCCGGTTATCTCAGTCAACCAAAAGCAAATCGTCGTTTTATAATATTAGGGTAGTTGTGTGTGGAACGGGAAACGTAGTGATTATATTATTCTCTTGCTTGCGGTCTGTGATATTCTCTTTGAGTTCCAAAGTTATTATTCTCTTGCTTGCTGTGTGTGATATTCTGTTTGGAACTCAAAGAGAATATCACAGACAGCAAGCAAGAGAATAATATAATCACTACGTTTCCCGTTCCACACACAACTACCCTAATATTATAAAACGACGATTTGCTTTTAACTAACTAAATATTTTAACAAAAAATACGGTTGTTGCAACCAAGGACACCTTGGCATGGTCGGCATGCAGTATGCCCATGATCAAGGGCTCGAATACTTTTACCTGACCTACTCCTAAACAGCCCAGGCAATCTTTATTATTAGTATACCTATCAGTTATCTGGTTTCCATTGTACAAGCTCTGCTTAGTTTGGGATCAGTTAACCATGTGTGAAGAATGTCCCAGGATATTATTAGAATTATTTCAAAACTACTAAGAAGCAATGGCGCATATTAGAAAAAAAACGTATTCGAAATACGTACGCACGATTACAGTCCTTTATTTTTTTTATTTTCTTTTGATTTTTATTTGACAATGGTGCCTATTTTGTTCGCAAACTAAACTAATATAATATTTTACATACATTATTGAAAAAGAATAGGAAATATTGAATGATTTGTGTATGCTATTGTCATTTACGTCGAGACTAGAACCACGTAGTTTCACAGAATGAGAAGCATCGTTAAAAAAAAATAAGCTAATTTAGTCTAAATAAAATCAAAATATGTAAGTTGGTATATATACAATCAAACCTTAATCTAAATTTTCTTAGGTCAAAATCTTCGTTATGGAAACTCCATACCATAAATATTAATAATTAAATCTTACACTTTTGTATGTATAAAATTACTTTAGTTTGTTCAAATAAACGGTTGTGAATCAATCGGCAGACAAGACGGCCGCTTGACGAATCGGATAGTGAATGCCCGGTTTTACGATTATTGCATATATTATGGAACGTGTGTTGTTCCCATTATATTTTTTTTCTGTAAGACTAGGTAAAAAGACAAGTAAAACTAAAGATAATTAATAATTTGTTTATTAATAACGCTGATTTAATTCATCCTTTTTCAATTATACAATATTTACAATTATAATAATATTAAATATTAATATTATTTATTATATTATTATTACAATATTTTAATTCATATATCTATGTTCATCAAAAATAATCATAATCTCATAAAAACTATTTGTAAAACGGAACGTTCCATGTAGACTCGACGAGTTGTCTATGGTGTAACAAATTGTGAAGAACCATGTTTCATTACTTTTTTATTCGATAATATCTAAATCCAATTCATAATTTTTATGATTTTATTACAATTAATTTTAGTTTTTTTATATTTTATTGAAAATTATAAAATTTATTTAATTTTATGACAAATAATTTTAATAGTTTACAATTTGCCGGAATTGCTCCCGCGTGTTTCCTTCCCGGGCACGTCGTGCTAGGTGGAAGTTGGTCATGGTCGTCCGCCAAACGGAAAGCCGCCATGATGGCTTTCTGTAAAGTACGCCCAATATGTAAAGTTTCGTTATTGTTTTTCATTAATTGTGACTGAGTGCGTGCAAAAATTAACCATGGGAACGAACTAGAGTGTGCAAAGTGCAGTTTAAGGTCCCTAGAGACCTCCTGGAGGAGCTATAAAGTGTTTTTTAAGTGCATTTTTGTGTCGACGCTAGCGTGTTTTGTTCTGTCAACAAAATGTCGAAGCTTTCGTTTAGGGCGAGGGCCCTGGATGCGTCGAAACCAATGCCCATATATCTCGCCGAGGAGCTTCCGGATCTGCCGGACTACTCGGCGATTAACCGTGCAGTACCTCAAATGCCCTCTGGAATGGAAAAAGAGGAGGAAAGCGTAAGTATTTTACGCATTTAGTTAGGTCATCGAAACTACTGTGTGTCGGCCATTACGTATATGTTTCTGGTATTCACCGCTAGGGGCGGTATTATTTCGTGAAAATTATTATATATTTTGAAAACTTGGAAATTTACCTTTATATATATGTGATGATTTTTGGCTGTAAAATCTTGTATTATTGGCAATTTCAGCTTAATTCCCTAACTGTAACGGCACCTTTCGGATATTGTTATGACAAATTTTGGCGCGATACTTCAGCCGCATGGTTATTATTCGAGACTGGAAAGTCCCGTAACTTTTAGAATATTGGTTTTTTCCGCAGTTTGGCGACGGAGCGAGCTGAATTTTTCGTATTTGCTAGGTCATTTAGTAAAAAAAATGCTCTGTGTTGTCCGGATTACACCGGTCGCCGGAACCATATGTTATTTGTTTACAAACATTACGTATGCCGGTACGCGTTTACTATTAATCTACAATAAAGATTAATTAGGTACAATTAAATAAAAGCTTGAACTTAAGATACGTATTTAATAAATTAATGCACAAATTTATTGAGAATTCGTATATTTCTCACATTCAAACAACAAACATATTTACCTGAGGTATCAATCAGAAGTTATTAACTTATCATATTTGTTGAAACAATTATGGTTAATTTTACTCAAAGGGAAATTCCACTTAGTTTATTTGGCATTTTACTGTCATTATCCAACTGCTATGTAATGATGTTAATAAATTTTATATCACAACATTTTTTCTCATATTTTGTAAATTATGATACAAATTGATGAGCATATACAAAATAACTTAACCTTAACTTAACTTATAGTAAACATCTCCTATCCCAAAAGAGGTAGGCATTTGCATCTACATTTCTCACTGAAAGGAGATGGACCTAGATGCTAAGAAATACTGTTGTATTGTGGCGAGTAAAAGTTTCGACACTCTGTGCATGCCTGTAAGCTTATTTTATGACAGATGATGCTTACCTATGTAAATAGGTAATTTATTATTAATCTTACACCTATTATTTGAGGTTCAGTGTATATGACATGACTATTCACTAGTGTTACTGATGTGTGGACTGTATATTGAGAGCCTCCTGTTATCTGCTTTAGCCAATTCTACTAATTAATAAAACATTCACGAAAACACAATATTACTCTTTATGAAAAGAAATTTGACAGAACTCACAAAACAAAAACCAATATATGAAAATGACAATAACTGTGTAAAAAAGAAATAAAACTTAAAACTATCACGGAGTCTGCAACAACTAGGTTTATCCAAGATGTAGATTGTAAGGTTCAGTGGCATAAAGCGCGGTCATAGTAAGGTTATAGTTAACTTTAACCACCGAAAGAAAGCAAACTGGGTTGCTCATGTCACTATAACTAAAATTTTAACCGTAACCATAACTGGCCGAGGGAGATTGGTCATCTTCAAAGTTAACCCTACAGTCAAAACATGGTAATGGTTATAGTTAAGTTAATGTTGACTATAACTTTAACTAAAAGTTTGAGCAACTGATCCTTAGTAGAATGTTATTTTAAGCTGTCTATTCCACAATCGTTTTTAAAGAAAATGTTGATGTTGTATTAAACATTATATTGGCAACAAAACCCACTTAGCCATTCTAACTATGTTTACAATATGTCAAGATGATGGATTCAAATATTTGGTGCCGACTTAAGGATGTCTCGTTTTTTTTTATAAAAGTCTGGTCGTTTTTTTTTCATCACAAGTCTTGCTAACTAGGTAGGTTGCTTTATGGTTTTTATAAATTAATAATCATACTAATATTATAAGTGACTCTGTCATGACTGTTCATGCCTATTTGCTCAATCGATCACTATGAAATTTGACATGCATATGCTTATGATATGGAGTAGGTAGGACATAGGCAACATTTTATCCCGAGAATGCTAGTAAATGTACGGGGAAAAGCTAGTACATATACAATAATACATTTTTGTAATTCATATTTGCTGTTTATGACACAGTTAGTAGACTTGTCAGTTGTTAAGGAAAATGGAAGGTATTTTAAACTATACAAAAACAATAATTATAAGATATTTTTTGCCTTCAGCTAACTTTGAACAGAAGATGTACCTAACTTAAATTAAATTTAAAAACATTAAGTGGCATTACTGTGTTTACCTGAAAATATTTATATTAATTTCAATGGAATAGGTAGTAAATTTATTATCTCATGACGTATGCGACAAACAACGCATGAGTCAGTGCGGTTATCGTGATTCCAAACGTGCGTGAACATCGATTTATCTCATACTAACATCCCGCCACTGCTTCGCTCGGTGTGGGACCCCTTGCACACCGAGTATTATCCTCGCGGCATGATTTTCTCCAACATCTTATATTTCCGCCATATTTTTTCAAAACCTAACCTAATTATATATTATACCTAATGAATCACCCTGTCTATTATTGAAAATCCGTTCAGTAGTTTTGCTTTGTGACATGTTGAGTGTCCTTTATTATGGAATGTTTCAATGGTGCTCAGATACGATCCCTTATAGGATGATGACAAAAAAAATCGAATTAGTCCGTCAGTTAGATTACCAAAAAATATAATCTTTAGTTCCGAAATCAAAAAATAAGGAAGATACAGTGCGTTAAAATTTCGCGTGACGTTACGTCTTAGTATACTATTTACAGAGACGTGACGTCACAAGCCCCCACTCCTGAACTTTGATGAGCCTTATTTTTGTAATTTTTTATAAATTTTATAAAATAAAAAATACGTATCCAATATTTTTTTATAACCTAACTGACGGACTAAAAGAATTAATTATTTTTTACCCAGTCCTCATCCCTATTGTGATGATTAACTGATTGGATGAATCTAATGAACGTATGACGTTTTTTGGCGGTCAGACCCACAGTATGGCGGATGTTTCTGTACGCTCTAAGAGGCAAATGACGTAACGTAAACCAGGGTTACAGACATTTACTATTTATCTACCTATACTTACAACTAGGCAAACATAAAACCAATTGACTGCCTTCATAAAGGTCAAGGCATAATACAATTGCATTTGAACAGCTGATTTAAACATGCTCATTCTATTTACTTGTAACTTTAGTTACATGTTATGTGCCTTTTTGTTATTATATGGCATAATAATAGTTACCACCTAGTATGTATGTACATTATATGTCAATAATATCCTGGGCATTCCTGGGACATTATTTACAGTGCCAGGCCGAGCCCTTAATCAAAGTAGAGTGAAATACTTTCGGCGCCATTTAGTCGACGCTTTCACTCACACCTTATTGTATTTCCGTTTATGTTAAATCTATACTAATAATAAAGCTGAAGAGTTTGTTTGAACGCGCTAATCTACGGAGTTACTGGTTCGATTCGAAAAATTCTTTCACTAATAGGAAGCTACATTAACCCCGAAGGTTATAGGCTACTTATTATCCCCGGAACGCGAATGTAACCGCGGGAACAGCTAGTGAATAATCATTACCAAGTACTTATTTAAAAAAAAATATTTTTACAAAAATCACTTATTGAATTTAATTAAATATAAATTATAGGCCTGTTTTTGACCACAATCTCACCGTGGTCACTGATGGGCCGTAATTATTTTGTAGGCCATGCTACCTGGCGCCTAGAGCAACCGTTCCTCTAGCTCTACCCCAGGACAGCTGATCTTTACACTCTGCTACCTGATACCAAAGTTTGGTAACCAAACTAAGCGGAGCTTGTATTATGGCAACCAATTAACTTATTATATACATCATCATCATCATATCAGCCAAATGACGTCCACTGCTGGACAAAGGCCTCCCCCAAAGAGATTATATATATATACTTATTCAAATAGATAACACAAACAAGCATTTGTTTGGCCTGGTCGTGAATCGAACCTACGACTTACGGTTTGATCTGGCCTCTCAACGTCACTTCATAATAAGTATGCAATTCCTTTGTCTGTCAGTCCTTTAGTCGACTTATTGGTTACACGAACTTTCTTTTATGTAAAGTTTACTAGTTTACTTTCCAACACACCGGCTTTATATTGGAATAAATGTTCAGAGACACAAGATCTAGATTTGTAGCTATTGAGGCGATGATCGGTCAGTGGTAGTGACGTCGAATGCTGTGGCGAAAGTCTCAGGTTCACTCCCAACAAGCTTTGGCTTTCGTTGAAGGAAAACATCGTGAGAAATAGCATAGTGATAGGGTACCTTGTAGTACCTGCCTGGTTGGCTACCACCCTTAAGTTGGAAATGTGTCGCCAAGCGCCGTGTGTTCGTTCCGATAGTTGCACTTGAGAGCCAGTTCCCTTCTAGGATCAGCGGTTTAGACTGTGCTTTGATATGTCAGTGATCAATCAGGAATTTTGAATCTTACTAATATTATTAATGCGAAAGTTTATGAGGATGGATGGATGTTTGTTACTCTTTCACGTAAAAACTATGTACTGAACGGATTTGGGCAAACAAACTGGCCCTGGTAAGGCACTTGTCTTACGACCGTCGATAGTTACAATTATTGCAATAGACTCTACCACTAGCTACCGCATAAGTGTATGTGGAACCGTCTACATACACTTATTACATAGATAGATCATACCCTGGAATAACATATAGGCTACTTTTTATATCGGGAAAACATAAGATCTCTCGAGAACGCGAGTGAAACCGCGGGGCGGAAGTTAATTTCATATAAACAGACTGTAAGGACATACTTAGTTATTATTAGTATAGATACGTATATTATACTGTAAGTGCATAATTAATTGTTAACATTGATAATTTGTTATCACGTGATTTATAAAGTGACTGATGACGTCATTAGTGTCGTCACGAGTCTTATAAATGATGCAACGGTAATTTGTTTGATAGATTGATGCGCTTGAGCCTACGCATTACCCCCTTTTGCCCACGTAAGCACGTGGAGGTCTCAAAACCTCCCACATTTCCGATGAAATTGATTTCCTTGCTCGAACTATGAATATTCTAATAAAACGTCGCTCCAACGTTAGTTTACTACCTGAATTTGATATTGCAGAAATGTAGGTAGCTTTCTTGGACCCAATCCTAGGAGGTAATAAAAAATAGACCCTTATTTAAACCAATTTATTCCACACACACGACAAAATAAACATATATTTTTAAATTAGGTGTGCAATCAACTTGTGTGTAGCAAGGTAGCCACGTTTTTCGTTAACACTCTCAATTCTAACCTGGAGGTAACATGAGCTAAACCCGAAAGCATGCTCTGTATGATGTGCTCAGAATGAAGTTTTTATACTTAATTGCATTGCCTAGATAAAACATCCTAGTCGCCAAACATTCAGCCTCGTTGAAAACTATTTCTTGATATACGACTCCTCAAATTTCTTCCTTATGCCCTTATTCCATTTATGTTTATTCTTTTTGATCATACGGCAAATCTCTAGCAGCTTCAGATCCAGGTTTCCCGGAGCTTATAGAAGGTACATAAATATAATATGAAATAGGTACCTTGAATTATGTTAGATCTAGGTAGCAGTGGCGAGGGGTGAAATTATGGCGAGGGTAAGCCGTTCAAAAAACACCGATAATTTTATAATTACAGTTTATTTAAAGCATGATAAAAGTGGCTTTCAAATGATGAAAATGTGGGACTGGGATTACTAAAAGGTAAGCCGATGGGAATCGGCTTGTATGGACCCTTCGCCGCCATAGAAAGAAAGTTAAATAATTTATTCCTTATAGTTTAAAATATCATACTCAGGTACTTTTTTAGCGCAAATAATTAGCACATATAAAATAATTGTGTAAAATATGCGTTGCGTAAGGAAAGGGACTTGATATCAGCATTTGCTGAGTAAGCGCCGTGAAGACAGATACTTACCCACTTAGTGTGGCTTTTCAGCCAAGCCCATGTAAGTATCACGTGACAAATTACATAATGATAATATGTGTTTGCAGCAAAACTCCAAAATATTATACAATACCTAATTAACGGGGAAAAATTAAAACTGTTAAAACGTAACTGGTAAAAATTAAAAGTAATAACAAAATGATAAAAAATCATATCCCTGTTCCCAATCATTTGGGGCGCAATAATAGTCTTAGAAGAGTAGATATCTACTCTTCTTCCGTTCAGCCATTCTATATGCCTATGTTAGTTCTACATTATAATATATAAATATCTTTATTAGCTTACTTTGGCCAATTTATACAACTTACACACTAATACAAACATTATATACCTACCTAATTATAATAATATTGTGTATGTAGTAAAAATACTATTATTATCATATGATTATGTGGCACTTGTAATAATATACAACATGATATATTATCATTTAAATAATATAACTGAGTTCGTTATATATTTTATATATCCTCGTCAAAAACAAAATATTATCCTTTTAGTATCAATACTGCACAAAACAAATGTATCAATTTATAAGCGCTCCTGCTTTGCTGCCCGCCACCGGATAGATATCCGTTAGTTAACGTAATAATGTATATATTATACCAGCAATATCCCTCTCGAACTTTGTCTTGGTCGCTTCAAATTATATGGAGGTAAAAAATAACTAAATACATAATTAATTAGACCAGGGGTTCCCAATCTTTTTCAGCCCGCGGCGCACTTACAAATTTAGTATATATTTTGTCACGGCGCCCTACCTATAAATCTACTATATAATCTATTTGAAAAAGATACAGTCGAAAGAAATAGATACCTACAATAATAGTAGTTAGGTTAGATAGATAGGAACAGAAATTAAAACATCTACTATATGAAATTGAGTTTTTTGATTATAAAAGAATTGAAACAGAAAACAACAAGAAAGACTTCGGATAATGATAGAGAATCGACTCACCCTCTTTACTCATACTTTCTAAGGCGCATACTTTGGGAACCCCTGAATTAAAGCGAGTGAAGTTGTCGAAGCATTTTCGCGTGTGCTGAGGCAATGCTAGCGATAGGTGAAATAAAGTAGTACATAACAATGCGCACTGACACCCGCACCATAGATTAATCGCTAGCTTCATAATAATAATATAGTATCTTAATTAACATGAAAATATAAAAAAAATTGCTGTTCCCCGCGGTTTCACTCGCGTTTCCGGGATAAAAATTAGCCTATAACCTTCAGGGATAATGTAGCTTCCTGTTAGTGAAAGAATTTTCCGAATCGGAACAGTAACTCCGGAGATTAGCGCGTTCAAACAAACTCTTCAGCTTTATTTTTAGTATAGAAGATAGATAATATTGAATAGGTATGCTGTTTTGGTTCAAAGAATATAAAAAAAAAACTATCTCAAGTAGACATAGATAGACCCTAATCTAATATAATCTACATGGATATAGAACATATAAAAACGATGACGCAGAAACTAAAAGGTCGGATAGGGACCGATTATAGGGAAACAATATCTAGGCTATTGTTCATCTTAGTTCACCCTTCCGGGGGTTACTTCAGACGACGCGTGGGCAATAACAGACGTAATGTAAAAGGGAAATTTGTGTTAGGATATAAGTGTGTTTTTAATACAGAACATAGTAATGTTTTACTTGTACTCAATACAGTTGGGTACTTTAGTTGTATAATTATGTATAATAACTTTATTCTAATCTGTAACGAAGAATTTCAGAAAATGTTCCGTTGTATAGAGGCAAATAAAATAAAAACCATTACAAGAATACATTTTAAACTATTCATGCCAAGGAAAACTATTCCGATATTTTTAAGATTTTGTATCGAAAAAGGAATATGTATCGACCTAAATGTTTATGCTGTTCTGACAACTGAATTTGAATTAAAACTGAACTACCTACCTGATGTCGGTAAGGGCTTTTAGTACATTTAAGTTGGCCCGCATTTAGTAATTTTAACTTATATTTTTTTGGGTTTAAAATAAAATAAATTTTAAGTAGGTAGATACCTAGTGAAAGGAATTTTGTGATTAGCTACTAACACGTATATCAAATGGTTATTCTATGTATTCATTATAAACTACATTATAAATTGGTAAAATGTTGAATCCCTTTTCCCTCGAGAAGTCAAAAAAAGTACTTTTTTCCCCGAAAAAAATGTGTCTACATGAATTGAGTAAAGTTGAGTTATAAATACAAATCGTAAGTATGAAGCGATATAATACGCAAACATCAAATCAATGTATTTCCCAAGGGATAAAGGTACGGGAGGATTGTGTGTTTTGCTCGAACATTGCCAATGACGTGGGGTCCAGGAAAGCGGATTAATATCTCTCCGTTTAAATAACCAATCGCGTAAAATCCAATCAAAATGTTTGTTGATTATTACAATTTATGTTTTCGGGTATTGAATTTGTGCTGTTTATTAATGAGGTCAAATAATTCTAGAATGTTTGATGATGCGAATAATTAGGTACATAGATAGATAGAGGTAAGGTTTGTTTGGCTGTAGGAGGTAATCTCCGGAACTACTGAACCGATTCTAAAAGTTCTTTCACTAATAGGTTAGGAATTTACATTATCCCTTAGTGCTACGTTTCATCCTTGCAACGAGTGAATCCGAGGGGGCTAGCTAGTTTTCGACACTCGTTCGTACACTTTCCGGAGTATAGATAGTTAGTAACCTTGCCGACTCTTCCCCCCTCCCCGATGACCTCTGGCGACCTTACTCACGCGCCGGAACACAACATTCAGTTAATTTGCTGCGGTATTCTTTGAGAGCTAAGGCTTAGTTTGACTCTTACTAAAATAAATACTTAAAACTTAAATCTTTGTTGTTATTCAAGTCGCATTTTTACGCCATAAACATCACGTGTACAAGTACCCTAAGTTAAACTTTCTCCTTGAAATTATTCCAAAGGTTTTAAAAGAAGCTTTATATATAACAAAAAATTTTTTCCTCCATGGAATATTTCGAGCGTTTCTCTGTACGTCATTTCCGATTGTGAATAAATGCGTTGGATAAAGTAGCCTAAAGAACAATGTTTGTTTTTTGTAAAGAAGTTCTTCTTACTTTGTTGAAAACGAAAAAACCTTAAAGGACTTATTTTTTGCCAATGTCAAGATAAATTTAGGTGAGAGACATGTAATTAAATCGCTTTCAAGATGTTTTCAAGTTAAATTCAGTTAATAGTATAATGATGGCCATTCTACTAAAACTTTTCACGGACTTTGTGACAACTTCATAAGTCACCATACTTATAAGTACCTAATTAATTTCACTTCACTGGTGCACTTGTGCTTGATTTTTATTAGACAAAATACCACATATATTTAATCTATAATAATAATAAAGCTGAAGAGTGTTTCTTGTTTGAACGCGCTAATCTCTGGAGTTACTGGTCTGATTCGAAAAATTATTTCACTACTTGGAAGCTACATTATCCTTGAGTACTATAAACTACTTTTTATCCCAATACTAAGAGTAATAACGCGGGAAATAGCTAGTTTTTAATATACTCTTAAATAGTTAAAAAAAAAATAAGCTTAATATTTTATGACCTTTGTCTTTCTTGTTTCCTGGCGTTGGTCCTAGCTGTCAGGGTCAGGTTTTTTCAACATTTATTGTTGGTTCCATTAGATTAATCTTGCTATTCTGTCTGACGTCACTTCCTCACAGTGCAGGTGTTTCCTGACAATAATCAGACACCTTTTGTCATTGATATAACGAACAGGTGATGGTCCCTTTGAGGTCAAAATATGTATAATCTAACTTTCCGGAAAGCTGTTCCACTCTGGATCCGCGTGATTTTATAGGTCTTAGGTTATTGAAGTTTTCGTAGGAATCCCAATTAAAAATAAAATACAATATTTCCTATGTTATTACGTAATAATATAGAATCCGTACAAATTGCCAATGGTTCCGATTGCCGTTACCTCTCTTTCTTGCAAACATTATTGATAAAATAACAACAACAACGTGAGGAAACCATAAGACGGTGGTAGAGTACTCTGCAGTACCAGCCTGCCTGGCTACCACCCTCAAGTAGAAAATCTGTCGCCAAGCACCTTCCGGTGTGCTCCGACAGCTGCATATTATTATATTTCTATTATATTATTGCATATATTTCTCTTTCTTTTCTTTTTTTGTTAGAAAGAGATATACGTTTGTAAACAACAGAATCGGGTCCTGGATTAGAATAGGCGCGTACGCAAACTTTCCTATGTCCTTGTGTCCACTGTTATCTCGGATTATTTAAAGTGACTCACTGATTAGATACCTCGTATGGCATAATTAGTACGCGAGGAGTTTCTACTTGTTTGACTTAACATGATGTAAACGTAATATTGAGTTTGTAAATAAGTATGAGCGTTTTGTTTCTAAGTGAGAATCTGCCGACGAGCACGTACCGGTGTTCCAATAGTTGGTACTTGGAGTATTCCCAGATACCCTGTTGAAGTTTTCCCGGGTCTGTTGGGAATTTTTCATTTGAAAGGTGTTTTAATCGAGAGTGATCTTAGCTATGTTTCAAGAAAATTCGCTCAGCCGTTTAAAGATCATCATCTCTTTTCTAGTGTGATTCGAGGGTTTCTTGAATTTGAATTTGAATTATTTTAAGTAATACAATTAGTTCCAGTTGTATCGATTGACATACGTGTAATAGTTTTCTATACTAACAATAAAGCTGAAAAGTTTTTTTGTTTGAACGCGCTAATCTTCAGAGTTACTGGTCCAATTCGAAATATTCTTTAACTAATAGGAAGCTACGTTATCCCCAAAGGTTATAGGCTACTTTTTATCCCGGGAAAGCGAGTGAAGCCTCGGTGAACAGCTAGTAAATATATAACTATTACTAACAGTTTTTTGTTAGGTGGTTTGCATTGGAAATTTTTGAATAACGAACGTCAAACTGAAACTAATGGTTCGATGCAATCGGACCTTATACTCGAATAAATTTAGTAAGAATCGCATGTAAAAGCACTTCTGTTGCTTTTTAATCACTGCGATCGTGTAGGTAAACGTTTAAAATAAAACCTGGGAATTTTCAATGTTGAACAATCGTGTTTGGCAACATTGCCATCACCCGGAATCATCGGTGACTGTTGCACACAGCTTGTTTTAAATTAATCTTATTTATAAACTGTTGACTTATAACTTTAAATGTTTTTTTAATTTCCTCCTACACTTGATAATGAATCATAATCTCAGGTATTTACGTAAATGACTCATTATTTCGTAAGTTTCTTTATAATATGCGATTATCTTAGTTAATAATATGTATTAAAGTAATAAATAAAAATTAAGCAAAAGGCTATTCTAGATCCCACCCGCGGACGCCTAAGCTTTGAGTACTTAAGTTATTTGTATTGACAAATCGTCAAGGTCATTGGCGTTAGTGATCCTCTTAAGTCGCATGTATCGCAGGCGTTCTGGTACCGCACCTTATGCGCCTTAAATCAGGTTCTTTCACAATATTTAACCATTATTTCGTATGTATTTTTGATAACGACGTAAATGATTCATTTACAAATAGTAAGCCAAAACAAATAAAATGGAGTATTTATAATACGTTCTTGCTTTCGTCTCGCTTTTTGACCCGGATTCTAAAAGAGCCTGTCCTTCAGACAAAGAATAATAAATCTTATCTATACTAATAATAAACAGTTAGTTAGTATATCCTACCTACTATATATGTTAACGGAAAAGTATCTAATCCGTCATTGTATACATTTCCTAGGAAATCCATACATTTCCTAAATATCTATTGGAGTACTAAATTCGGTATATTTGTAAGGATAGTGGTATTTGGGGGGTTGTAAGTGAAAGGTATTTTTTGCGAATACTTGCTATTCTAAGTAAAATAAAAAAAATAACCCCAACCTATTTTTTTCAATAGTTTCTATATATTTCCAAGTATCATTATTGTTATAATTTCCTAGGGGAAATACACAGGAATTGTATACAATTCCTATATTTCATACATTTCCGGTAACATATATATATTTTTTTTACTTTTTATAGGCCTGTGTTTGGCCTCAATTTCACCGTGGTCAGTGATGATGTGGCCGATGGTGGTAAGCACACAAAGCCTAGAAGGCAACTGGCTCTCAAGTGCAGCTGTCGGAACACACCGGAAGGTTCTTGGCGACAGATTTTCAACATGAGGGTGGTAGCCAGCCAGGCGGGTACTACAAAGTACCCTACCACCGTGCTATGGTTTCCTCACAATGTTTTCCTTCACCGAAAGCTCAAGCTCATTGTAGGATTCGAACCCGTGACCTTCGTCTCGGCATTCGACGTCACTACCACTGAGCTATCATCGCCTTATAACACAAAAACTACTGAACGGATTTGGATGAAATTTGGCACATAAATAGATCATACCCTGGAATAACATATAGGCTACCTTTTATCCCGGGAACGCGGGTGAAACCGCGGGGGACAGCTAGTAATTATATAAAAATTAATCCCTATTCCCTTTGGTCACGAGATCACGCGTGAACAGCGGGACCGATTTCGTTAATTCTTTTTTGTTGTGTTGGTTATAGTCTAGTATAGAAGGTACTTATAAAAAAAAATGGTAGGTAGCAGTGGCGAAGGGTCCATACAACGGCTTACCTGTTAGAAATCCCAGTCCCACAGATTAATCATTTCAAAGTATAGTATAAAATAATCGGTGTTTTTTGAACGGCTTAACCTCGCCATAATTTCACCCCTCGCCACTGGTAGGTAGGTAGGTCCCAGTTAGTATACAACTTTTTTTGTTTTTTGTATGTAAGCTGTAAGATTATTGATTTTGTTCGAACAACAAGATACCTATCAATCTGTTATAGTCAAGGTTTCGTTCGCCACGTTTTCATTCTTCGTAATAACATATAATAAGTAAGTACTTACACAAACCTAGATTTTGTATAGCGAATTGACCCATAAATCATGTTGTAAGCAAAGAAATCGTTGTTACATTGTTGATCTCATAACCAGACACTGAGGCATATTACTACGTATAGAGAAGCTATCCTTATCAAAGGTCATGTCCCATTTTGTTAATATTCGCTGCAACGCTGAAACAATCATTAGTCTAACCAGACAGTTTAAACACGTAGCGCTAGAACGCTTTTGAGATGAAGTTCTTCGCGACCAAAATGTCGAAAGCGCCGTCTCTATATGTAGTAATGTACCTCAGTGTTACTAGACCAATTTATTAAGCACTTTAAGCTAGATTTATCTAACTATGGACACACAAAATCGTTATCGGTCGCATCTTATCGGTTATCTATTTTGCAAACATTGGGTTTGTTTTTAATTAAAAAAGTAATTACTTTGTTTCTTGTTATTTAGTAATTAGGAAACGAGGCAAATGTTTTTAGAATAATACTAGCTGTGCTTCTCTGTTTTGACCTCTTTATCGAGATAAAAAGTATCCTATAATGTTATTTTGAAATGAATTGAGTGAGTTAATAAACAAATACAAAAACTTTCCATTTATAATATTAGGATTTTTATATCAGACATTTATGTATTGATTGTTGAAACGAAATACTTAACTGTACCTACATACCTACGTATTTTGGGATTTTGTCTGCGTCAGCGCTGAAATTAATTAAAATATTGCACATGAGGCGCCATTTGCTAGACGTTGGATAAGCGCTGACTTTAAATAATTGGATAATATGTTTTTTCGTAATATTGCAATTCATTGACCAATGTCTCCAAAATGAGAGCCAAAGTCCAATATGATTCGCTTCGTAGAAATCATAATTGCTGATTTTAGCAAATTTATACATTTGTCAATTGCATGTAAATTTAAAAAAAAAAACTTAGTTCCGCATAAAAATATAAATGTAATTTTTATACCTATGTGAACCTGGCAACTAAGTATTCAATAATTGATTTTTTTGACTTCCATTCGTTTGTACCCGGTTTGTACCGGACTGTACCGCTTTTAAAATCGTTTGTACCTCAAAGGGGTAAGAGATATAGGGGTGCGAAAATTTGGTCAAAAACTAAGTAAAAAAAAAATCGTTTGTACCCGGTTTAAACCGAATGTAAAGGTTTGTACCCAGTCCCTAGAGGATTGTACCGCTTTTCAAATCGTTTGTACCTCAAAGGGGTAGGAGATATAGGGGTTCAAAAATTTGGTCAAAACACAAAGTACACAAAAATTTATTTTTATGGCTTGCAATCGTTTGTACCCGGTCTCTAGAGGATTGTACCGCTTTTCAAATCGTTTGTACCCCAAAGGGGTAGGAGATATAGGGGTTCAAAAATTTGGTCAAAAACCATGTAAAAAAAAAATTCGTTTGTACCCGGTTTAAACCGAATGTAAAGGTTTGTACCCAGTCCCTAGAGGATTGTACCGTTTTTCAAATCGTTTGTACCTCAAAGGGGTGGGAGATATAGGGGTTCAAAAATTTGGTCAAAACACAAAGTACACAAAAATTGATTTTTATGGCTTGCAATCGTTTGTACCCGGTCTCTAGAGGATTGTACCGCTTTGCAAATCGTTTGTGCCTCAAAGGGGTAGGAGATATAGGGGTTCAAAAATTTGGTCAAAAACAAAGTAAAAAAAAAAATCGTTTGTACCCGGTTTAAACCGAATGTAAAGGTTTGTACCCAGTCCCTAGAGGATTTAACCGTTTTTCAAATCGTTTGTACCTCAAAGGGGTGGGAGATATAGGGGTTCAAAACACAAAGTACACAAAAATTGATTTTTATGGCTTACAATCGTTTGTACCCGGTCTCTAGAGGATTGTACCGCTTTTCAAATCGTTTGTACCTAAAAGGGGTAGGAGATATAGGGGTTCAAAAATTTGGTCAAAAACAAAGTAAAAAAAAATCGTTTGTACCCGGTTCAAACCGAATGTAAAGGTTTGTACCCAGTCCCTAGAGGAATGTACCGTTTTTCAAATCGTTTGTACCTCAAAGGGGTGGGAGATATAGGGGTTAAAAAATTTGGTCAAAACACAAAGTACACAAAAATTGATTTCTATGGCTTGCAATCGTTTGTACCCAGTCTCTAGAGGATTGTACCGCTTTTCAAATCGTTTGTACCTCAAAGGGGTAGGAGATATAGGGGTTCAAAAATTTGGTCAAAAACCAAGTAAAAAAAAATCGTTTGTACCCGGTTTAAACCGAATGTAAAGGTTTGTACCCAGTCCCTAGAGGAATGTACCGTTTTTCAAATCGTTTGTACCTCAAAGGGGTGGGAGATATAGGGGTTCAAAAATTTGGTCAAAACACAAAGTACACAAAAATTGATTTTTATGGCTTGCAATCGTTTGTACCCGATCTGTAGAGGATTTTACCGCTTTTCAAATCGTTTGTACCTCAAACGGGTAGGAGATATAGGGGTTCAAAAAAATTTGGTCAAAACACAAAGTACACCAAAAAATATTTTTATGGCTTGCAATCGTTTGTACCCGGTCTCTAGAGGATTGTACCGCTTTTCAAATCGTTTGTACCTCAAAGGGGTAGGAGATATAGGGGTTTAAAAATTTGGTCAAAAACCAAGTAAAAAAAAATCGTTTGTACCCGGTTTAAACCGAATGTAAAAGTTTGTACCCAGTCCCTAGAGGATTGTACCGTTTTTCAAATCGTTTGTACCTCAAAGGGATGGGAGATATAGGGGTTCAAATATTTGGTCAGAACACAAAGTACACAAAAATTGTTTTTTATGGCTTGCAATCGTTTGTACCCGGTCTCTAGAGGATTGTATCGCTTTTCAAATCGTTTGTACCTCAAAGGGGTAGAAGATATAAGGGTTCAAAAATTTGGTCAAAAACAAAGTAAAAAAAAACAACGTTTGTACCCGGTTCAAACTTAATGTAAAGGTTTGTACCCAGTCCCTAGAGGATTGTACCGTTTTTCAAATCGTTTGTACCTCAAAGGGGTGGGAGATATAGGGGTTCAAAAATTTGGTCAAAACACAAAGTACACTAAAATTGATTTTTATGGCTTGCAATCGTTTGTACCCGGTCTCTAGAGGATTGTACCGCTTTTCAAATCGTTTGTACCCCAAAGGGGTAGGAGATATAGGGGTTCAAAAATTTGGTCAAAAACCATGTAAAAAAAAATTCGTTTGTACCCGGTTTAAACCGAATGTAAAGGTTTGTACCCAGTCCCTAGAGGATTGTACCGTTTTTCAAATCGTTTGTACCTCAAAGGGGTAGGAGATATAGGGGTTCAAAAATTTGGTCAAAACCCAAGTAAAAAAAAAATCGTTTGTACCCGGTTTAAACCGAATGTAAAGGTTTGTACCCAGTCCCTAGAGGAAATGTACCATTTTTCAAATCGTTTGTACCTCAAAGGGGTGGGAGATATAGGGGTGCGAAGTTTTGGTCCCCACACTGAGTTCAATATAATCACTTTTTATGGCTTCCATTCGTTTGTACCCGGTTTAAACCGGATGTAAAGGTTTGTACCCAGTCACTAGAGGATTGTACTGCTTTTCAAATCTTTTGTACCTCAAAGGGGTGGGAGATATAGGGGTGCGAAGTTTTGGTCCCCACACTGAGTTCAATATAATCACTTTTTATGGCTTCCATTCGTTTGTACCCGGTTTAAACCGGATGTAAAGGTTTGTACCCAGTCACTAGAGGATTGTACTGCTTTTCAAATCGTTTGTACCTCAAAGGGGTGGGAGATATAGGGGTGCGAAGTTTTGGTCCCCACACTGAGTTCAATATAATCACTTTTTATGGCTTCCATTCGTTTGTACCCGGTTTAAACCGGATGTAAAGGTTTGTACCCAGTCACTAGAGGATTGTACTGCTTTTCAAATCGTTTGTACCTCAAAGGGGTGGGAGATATAGGGGTGCGAAGTTTTGGTCCCCACACTGAGTTCAATATAATCACTTTTTATGGCTTCCATTCGTTTGTACCCGGTTTAAACCGGATGTTAAGGTTTGTACCCAGTCTCTAGAGGATGATTGTACCGCTTTTTAAATCGTTTGTACCTCAAAGGGGTAGGAGATATAGGGGTGCGAAGTTTTGGTCCCCACTCTGAGTACACGATAATCACTTTTTATGGCTTCTGTTCGTTTGTACCCGGTATAAACCGGATGTAAAGGTTTGTACCCAGTCTCTAGAGGATTGTACCGCTTTTTAAATCGTTTGTACCCCAAAGGGGTACTAAGATATAGGGGTGCGAAGTTTTGGTCCCCACACTGAGTTCACTATAATCACTTTTTATGGCTTCTATTCGTTTGTACCCGGTTTAAACCTGATGTAAAGGTTTGTACCCAGTCTCTAGAGGATTGTACCGCTTTTTAAATCGTTTGTACCTCAAAGGGGTAGGAGATATAGGGGTGCGAAGTTTTGGTCCCCACACTGAGTACACGATAATCACTTTTTATGGCTTCTATTCGTTTGTACCCGGTTTAAACCGGATGTAAAGGTTTGTACCCAGTCTCTAGAGGATTGTACCGCTTTTTAAATCGTTTGTACCCCAAAGGGGTACTAAGATATAGGGGTGCGAAGTTTTGGTCCCCAGAGTACACGATAATCGCTTATTACGGCTTCCATTCGTTTGTACGCGGTTTGTACCGGACTGTACCGCTTTTTAAATCGTTTGTACCTCAAACGGGTAGGAGATATAATAATGTGAATACACATACTGAACACATAAAAAAGTGATTATTGTGTGTATTCAGTGTGGGGACCAAAACTTAGCACCCCTATATCTCCTACCCGTTTGAGGTACAAATGATTTAAAAAGCGGTACAGTCCGGTACAAACCAGGTACAAACGAATGGAAGCCGTAATAAGCGATTATCGTGTACTCAGTGTGGGGACCAAAACTTCCACCCCTATATCTCCTACCCCTTTGGGGTACAAACGATTTAAAAAGCGGTACAGTCCGGTACAAACCGGGTACAAACGAATGGAAGCTGTAATAAGCGATTATCGTGTACTCTGGGGACCAAAACTTCGCACCCCTATATCTTAGTACCCCTTTGGGGTACAAACGATTTAAAAAGCGGTACAATCCTCTAGAGACTGGGTACAAACCTTTACATCCGGTTTAAACCGGTTACAAACGAATAGAAGCCATAAAAAGTGATTATCGTGTACTCAGTGTGGGGACCAAAACTTCGCACCCCTATATCGCCTACCCCTTTGAGGTACAAACGATTTAAAAAGCGGTACAATCCTCTAGAGATTGGGTACAAACCTTTACATCCGGTTTAAACCGGGTACAAACGAATAGAAGCCATAAAAAGTGATTATCGTGTACTCAGTGTAGGGACCAAAACTTCGCACCCCTATATCTCCTACCCCTTTGAGGTACAAACGATTTAAAAAGCAGTACAATCCTCTAGTGACTGGGTACAAACCTTTACATCCGGTTTAAACCGGGTACAAACGAATGGAAGCCGTAATAAGCGATTATCGTGTACTCAGTGTGGGGACCAAAACTTCCACCCCTATATCTCCTACCCCTTTGGGGTACAAACGATTTAAAAAGCGGTACAGTCCGGTACAAACCGGGTACAAACGAATGGAAGCTGTAATAAGCGATTATCGTGTACTCTGGGGACCAAAACTTCGCACCCCTATATCTTAGTACCCCTTTGGGGTACAAACGATTTAAAAAGCGGTACAATCCTCTAGAGACTGGGTACAAACCTTTACATCCGGTTTATACCGGGTACAAACGAACAGAAGCCATAAAAAGTGATTATCGTGTACTCAGAGTGGGGACCAAAACTTCGCACCCCTATATCTCCTACCCCTTTGAGGTACAAACGATTTAAAAAGCGGTACAATCATCCTCTAGAGACTGGGTACAAACCTTTACATCCGGTTTAAACCGGGTACAAACGAATAGAAGCCATAAAAAGTGATTATCATGTACTCAGTGTAGGAACCAAAACTTCGCACCCCTATATCTCCTACCCCTTTGGGGTACAAACGATTTGAAAAGCGGTACAATCCTCTAGAGACCGGGTACAAACGATTGCAAGCCATAAAAATATTTTTTTGTGTACTTTGTGTTTTGACCAAATTTTTGAACCCCTATATCTCCTACCCCTTTGAGGTACAAACGATTTGAAAAGCGGTACAATCCTCTAGGGACTGGGTACAAACCTTTACATTCGGTTTAAACCGGGTACAAACGATTTTTTTTTTACTTAGTTTTTGACCAAATTTTCGCACCCTTATATCTCTTACCCCTTTGAGGTACAAACGATTTGAAAAGCGGTACAATCCTCTAGGGACTGGGTACAAACCTTTACATTCGGTTTGAACCGGGTACAAACGAATTTTTTTTTACATGGTTCTTGACCAAATTTTTGAACCCCTATATCTCCTACCCCTTTGGGGTACAAACGATTTGAAAAGCGGTACAATCCTCTAGAGACCGGGTACAAACGATTGCAAGCCATAAAAATATTTTTTTGTGTACTTTGTGTTTTGACCAAATTTTTGAACCCCTATATCTCCTACCCCTTTGAGGTACAAACGATTTGAAAAGCGGTACAATCCTCTACAGATCGGGTACAAACGATTGCAAGCCATAAAAATCAATTTTTGTGTACTTTGTGTTTTGACCAAATTTTTGAACCCCTATATCTCCTACCCCTTTGAGGTACAAACGATTTGAAAAGCGGTACAATCCTCTAGGGACTGGGTACAAACCTTTACATTCGGTTTAAACCGGGTACAAACGATTTTTTTTTACTTAGTTTTTGACCAAATTTTCGCACCCCTATATCTCTTACCCCTTTGAGGTACAAACGATTTTAAAAGCGGTACAGTCCGGTACAAACCGGGTACAAACGAATGGAATTCAAAAAAAGCAATTATTGAATACTTGGTTGCCAGGTTCACATAGGTAATTTTTATGCCTTATAACGTAAGCTCTGAAAAACCCGTCAAAATTGGTCCAACCGTTTCGGAGACTAAAAAATAGACAGACCTACAATTATTATTTTTTGTATATGTAAATACCGTACATATACTTTCTCATGCTTTTTATAAAAAGCTGTTATTTGGACATTATAAACGGACACATTTTATTTATATTTGTAGACAAGCTGTTCCCCGCGGTTTAACTCGCGTTCCCGGGATAAAAAAGTAGCCTATAACCTTCAGGGAATAAGCGAATGTAGCTTCCTATTAGTGAAAGAATTTTTCAAATCGGACTAGTAACTCCGAAGATTAGCGCGTTCAAACAAACAAACTCTTCAGCTTTATTATTAGCATAGATATAGATTAGTATAGATATGCCTAGAAGAGAAACGTAGTGGATTAAAATTAAGGTGAAATTCCTTCTGTAACTTTTACAGCAACATAATCAAATCCTCTGGTGTGAAAGATAATTCGCATATCTTTTCCAATGGCGGCGGCGTAGGTAAATCCTTAATTAAACCAGGGATTCCGGGGGTATTACCGTAGTCTGGATATAAAAACCAACGGGCTGGAATGTTGGCCATTAGTGTTTTCAAATCCATATAATAACATGTGCGTGTGTACCTTTAGTGTTAATTTGACCTGTATTATAACTATTATTAGGATTATATTCGTTTAAAAATTCCCTGCTAATACGACGCAAAATCGAGTGGTCGGATTTGGATGAAAATTGGTAGATGGATAGTTCATATCCTAGAATAACCTATAGGATACTATTTATCCCGGGAAAACAACCCACGTTGCCGGGAAAGCAGTGAAATATTTTTTCAAATTGGACCAGTAACTTCGAACATTAGCCCGTTCAGACAAACTCTTCCGCTTTATTATAAGGGAAAGGTAATTGACGGATTTATTAACGCACAGCTCAAACCACTACACGGGTCGGGCTGAAATATTTTATGGACATAATGATAAAAAGTAAAACACTATTTATCATTATGTCCATAAAAATAGAAACTATATGCCATTTGAACAGTGACAACAGTAATCACATTCTTATGGATTGTAGATTAATGTTCTCTTTGTTGCGAACACGGGAACTGCTGCCGACAAACTGTTTTCACAGTTTGGTAGAATAGTTTTATAAAATTGTAATATTTCTTTTGTGTTTCAATAAATAAAAAAAAAAAAAAAACTTGGCATACATATAGCTATTATGACGTAGGGATCCATCCACTAGAAATCAATTTTTGAAAATTCAACCCCTATTTTTTTTTTTTTTTAATGCTACTGCATTAACATATACAAAATATTTTCTTGAGTACGGTAATCGAATGATCCAGAACACGAGTCTGGAAATGTCAATCTTAATTGGTATATTATTAATATAAATAAACATTTAAGTACTCATCTGCAATACAAGAATACTACGTAAAACGATAACATTGTAGTAGGTATGTACACTTATTTTACGACGTTACTAGAAGTATTGTTGCTTCGGGCAATGCGATGTGTGTAAAGTCATCTGTCCAGTGACATTATACGAGACCATTCGAAAAGCGACTTTTAGATAACGGAGTCTTTTTTTTTTTTTTTTTTTTTTTTTTTTTTTTTTTTTTTTTTTTTTTTTTTTTTTTTTTTTTTTTGAAAGGACTAAAGTTGGTAGCCTCTGATGGCTGCTCCAACCTTACCGGACAATCGGCGAGCGCAGAGAGCTCTCAGCCGGGTAACATTTAGGTAACAACGCCTGAGGGCACCCCCGAGTGGGGTACGAACCTCGGCTCAGGGCGTTACCGGGGGAAGGGGAGGACTTTGTACGAGTTACGACTAATTGGGGGCGGTCGGATTACTAATGGCAGCTCGGGCCGCTTGAACGGGACGAGACTGAGTGGGACGTCGCGGCGGTCCTCGCCGTCGAGGACGGTATAACGGAGTCGTGAGATTATTTTTATCTGGCTTCCATATTACAAGCTCCGCTTCGTTTGGGATCAGATAGCTGTGTGTGAAGAATGTCACAGGATATTATTATTAAATTGTATCTTCATTTGCAAAGCAAACATTGCTACAACGTCACATGAAAGCGTTTGTGGTGAAAAATTGTAATCTATTCCATAGAAACATGTATGCAAAATAAATAAAATACGATTATTTATATTTATTTATTTATATACACACACACACATGTAAAGAGAAAAGACAAAACAGATACAAATGGACTGCTTATTTCTAATAGAAATTTCTTCCAGCAACCCTGCTGGAAGAAAGTGGAAAGTTTGTATATATGTATTATACAACCTCAAAAAAAAATATGTGTCGCCCTTATGTCACCCGGTATGACATAAGGATTCTTATTATAGGTATGTTGGAATAAAGGTATAATCGGACATGTATACTCTCTTTATATTCTGGCAGTTGTGTAAAAAAAAATATTGTGCAACGCAATCTTCGCTCGCAGTGGAACGATCGCTTAAAAAGACAGCTGACACTGGTTTTATCGTTGAATGAATGCCGGCAATGAGTCAGCAGCCCTGTCACGTGGTCTGGTTGGTGGCGTGGATTCCACTCTACGGTCACAGATTAAAAATGTACTAAAAGTGTACAGCTGACAGTTAAGGTTATCGGTTCATTATGCCATACAGCAAATAGGTATTATGATTATAATATTGTTAAATATTCCAATAAAGAGTGCTATGGCAACTTTTAATTTAATTGGCAAATTTAAAAAGTGGTGTCATTAATTGGATAATTTTTCATGTGTCAACTTGGAATGACAAACATAAATACATTTAATGAATTTATTTAATTACACTTAACTAAGTATTTTACTAATTAGGCTGTTTTTTTTTTGGCGTGTTCGGCGACTCCTGGCACAAACAGCTATTATTTCTAACCTTTCGAGATATGACTGCTTAGTTACCTAATATTATTATCTTTAATTCAAATAAATAATCGATAGACTGCTATTATATTCAAGTAGGTATATAATCATTGCCTCATTTTATTTCTCAAAACCAATAAGTAACTTCATTTCAATGCCATCTGGAAATAATCTTTGACACGCCAGCGGTTCGGTCGACCCGGCCAGGCCCAGACAATACGTGTACTGCGTAACTCCCCCCTCCTCTCTTCCCTCACACCGACCCCCAACTAAGGCAAACTGTGCGTTGCAAAATGTATAACAAAACAAGAGATTATCGCTATACAGCTGATGCCGTAAGAAATGGAATATTTCCTTTATTATCGAGACAGATGTTTTTAATTGTGATTTGATAATATTCACAGTTTCTTTGTCAATCGGTGAAGGAAAACATCATGAGGAAACCATAGCACGGTGGTAGGGTAATTGGTACTTACTGGTGTGTTCCGACAGCTGCACATGAAAGCCAGTTCCCGTCTAGGCTTTGTGTACTTACCACTGAGAACGATGAGATTGTTGTCAAACACAAACTTATACGAAGTAAAAATAATAACTATTTCCATAGCAAATTCTTGCTGTTGAATTTCTGCGAATCGATTTTCGTACAGTAGATACCTGGGTGTTCAATGGATTGTACACTTTGTCTGAATATGTTTGCTGCAGGTTTAGTTTGAGTAAAGTTTTAAGTATTTCTCCGGAGCCGCACGGTCCGAGCGTAAGCTCAACTACTAACGCGAAATTCTAAGCTTTCGTTACATGAAAACTTCTAACTGATTAGAGATGGGGAATGTTAAAAAGGTTTAATCTCTTTTAAATAGAACCATTTACCCGCGTTCCTGGGATTAAAAGTAGCCTATAGGACTCGGGGATAATGTAAATTCATTTATTGTCCAACTAGAAGATGGAGCTTCCTATTTGTGAAAGAATGTTCGGAGTCGTATCAGCAGTTCCTAAAATTACCTACATTTAAACAAACTTTACTTTATAATATTAGATAGTCTAGTAAGTATAGATATATCTAAAGCTTTTGATTGTGTTGATCATGATATTATTCTAGTTAAAGCGAGTCAAAGACGGTACAACACTTGAAACATAATTTAAGCGCTGGTATCTATATTGAGTCCTTTTCTATTTATTATTCACATTGAAACCTTTCTTTTATGACAAGAATCCCAGTGATACTGTGATACAACATTTATTTTAATAATGTACTTAGCGCCCTTCAAACTGTCAACCTGACTAAGTAAGATAGATGCTTCCGAAGCATCAATATCCGGGTGTAGGCACGGTTCAGGCGTAGGCGTTTCAAATTAAAAGCAAACATACAATACATCTGTGTCCCACACGCTCTCTGGGCGCGATACGTGGACGAACAAACAATAATGTTGTCTGTAGCCATAACATAGGTTGCGAACTTTATCTGTCGTTTTTAGGTAGGTTCTAATTCAGATGCGTTCTGTTATTATTATTATATTAAAATACAGCCTACTACATACATTTTGAACCTCATTTCATTTCAAATTTAATACAATTACATCCGCATTGAAAATTGATGACAAAAAGTTTAATCGCCATAAGTAATTGATTAGTAAAACGAAAAAGAGGAATATATAAGTACGTCGTCACACTAAGCAAGAGTTTTGGCCGTCGGCCAGTCTGTTAGGTACTACTTCACTCCAGTCTAGCACTATACCTAACTATTACATAATTATAGAATTATCTGTAGTCCAAAGTCTAAGCATAGTAATTCTTCTAAATATATAAAAGGAAAGCGTGACTGACTGATCTATCAACGCACAACTCAAATCAATGGACGGATCGGGCTGAAATTTGGCATACAGAGAGCTATTGTGACGTAGGCATCCGCAAAATATTTTTTTAAATTCAATCCAAAGGGGGTAAAATAGGGGATCGCGGGTGAAATCGCTGGGCGGAAAGCTATTATTTAATACTAGCTGTGCCCCGCGGCTTCACTAGCGTTCCCGGGATAGAAAGTAGCCTATAACCTTCAGGGAGCTTCCTATTAGTGAAATAATTCGAATCGGAACGAAACCAGAGATCAGCGCGTTCAAACAAACAAACTCTTCAGCTTTATTATTAGTATAGATATAGATTTATTTTACCTACAGAGTTGTACTATTTGTAGTAGTAAAATGTTAGAATGTTTTTTTTTATTTCTAACTAGGTAGTTGACTCGACAGCGTTTTCCTGTTTCGTCCAGAAATCGCATAGAAAAAATACACACAAAAAATCAGAATTTTCCAGGGTTGCTTTCCAATTATTTTTCCTTTTAAACCTTATTCAGACATAAAATTAGATAATTTGTTCAGCAGCTTTCAAGTAATGCGCTTATCAACAAACACCAATAATTCACCTTTTCACAAAAATATATATACTTTTTTTTTAGGGAAACCTGACCCTATTTTTGTTATTTCAATATCTTCTGTGAATTGATCGTCTACATTAAGGATTTGATCAAACCACAATTTTCATAATATTCCTGCGACATATACTTACATCGCGACTAAAATCTATTGAGTAGGTGTACAAAAAAAGAGAATTATAACTTTATTGTTACGAAAATAGAACGCCTTTTGCGTAAACAAGGTTGAAGGGTCGCCCGTATACGACGCAGCCTATCCACGTTTTAGCTCTTCCAAATAGGGCTTTTATTATGAAACATATTATTCTATAAGACTGTGCCGCCTGCCTGCAAAAAAAGGATAAGTCGGAGTACTCTCTGAAAAGTCCACTTCCTGCCAAAGAAAGTCCTTTCCAAATCAATTCAGTCGAGTAAAACGTGCAAATACCATTATATAATCTTAAGATCTCTTTTATTTCGAAATAAATAAATATCCTGGAACATTCTTATCACACGGTTATCTGATCCCAAACTAAGCAGAGCTTGTACTATGGAAATCAGATAACTGATATACTACTTTTGTTTTGTAAATACATACTTATAATAGATAATTACACCCAGACAAACATACATGTTCATGCACACGTTTGTCCTGGATGGGAATCGAACCCATAACCAGCGGCGTGATAGGTGGTGTTTTAATCAACTGCGCCAACTGGCTTGTCAAATCACTAGACACTTCTTATAAAGGGAGCTAACGCGATATTCAGGGACTCGTATACATCGACATAACCGAGTGTTATTATTTTTTCGTATTGCTTCAGCGAACGAATAACTGACTGACATGACGAATGATTGTATTGTACGTGAAAATGTGAATGCTAATAAGACGTTGAAGGAACGGTTTGAATAGTAATCAGGTTTTTGACATTTTCTTGAATATCAATAGGTATATATGGGGAGAGTTGAAGAGTATGGTTTTTGAAATTTTCATCAAATCAAAATGTTTGATTTTTGGTTGCATTTAATATCTGACTTAGACCTATGGTAAAATGTACCAATAAAAAAAGAAGCCTTGCTGAGTTTCTTGCGGGAGTCTTCTCAGTTCAAGTGTATTCCGAACCGGTAGTAGAGTCTATTGTAAAACTGTAACTTTTGACTTTCATAAATGCCTTATTAGAGCCTAAAATGAATAAATTAGTTTTGTGTATTTTTTTAAGTTGTTCGTATTGATTGTCTGGTAAGGTTGATGCAGCCATCAGAGGCTACCAACTTTAGTCCTTACAAAAAGAAACATATTGATAAGTACCTAATTTAAACCCAAACGCATGCAGGTGTATAAAGGTACTCTCATAAGTGAGATTTTGGACAAACGCTAATCTTTGCAATAATAAACTCGAGAAAGTGATATAAAATAATATGTACTGTTTTTTCCCATTTCATGCATGGGATGAAAAGGTCAATGACATTAGGTTTGGATGTTGGGGAGCGGATCGGATATCCGAAATAATTTACGACTACAGCCCGAAGCCGTGGTATCAGAATTCCGGATATTAGCCGTATATTGTTTTAGCTTCTAGTAATATTGTTAGACGATATATTTTTATTAAATCTTTATTTATTTTTATTGTAAGTACGAGCTGCACAAATACAGTGACATTACAATAAGACGAATAATTTCGAACCAGTGGTAGAGTCCATTGTAACATTTGTAACTTTCGACGTTCATAAGTTGCTTATCTAAACTTAATAAATGAGTTTGAGTTTTGAGTAACATGTACTATCCATCCAATAAATTGATATATTTTGCAATGTCTAACGAGGCGACGAAAATAACACGGTGACATTACTTTTCGGTAAACATTTTGAGGAAATAGCACGCCTGGTTGGCTCAAGTTGAAAATCTGTCGCCAAGTACCTACCGGTGTTCCGACAGCTGCACTTAACAGCCCTTCTTGTGTGCTTACCACCTTCGGCTACATCATCACTGATTACGGTGAGATTGTGGTCAAACATGGGCCTCTTAAGGTGGAGGCTTCGGTTGGAGCGCGAAATTCAAATTTTATCACGTTTTTGCAAATTGCAGCTCAGTCATAGGTCGTAAGTTATCAGCATGTTATTTAGGAGGAATATGTTGATGATTTCTTTTGTTATTAATCAGTAAATATACTACCATTCTTGTCGCAAATAACATGTTGATAACTTACGACCTATAACCACAGAGGATAATGAGCCTTTATCCTCTGTGCTATAACTGAGCTTGCAATAAGCAAAAAACGTAATAAAATTTGAATTTCGCGCCCGAACCGAAGCATTCACCTTAAGGTCCGGTAATAAAACTTAAAACGGTAGTTTCAAGTTACGGTCGATTAAATAGACCCTATTCCCAGCTGCTGACGGTTCATTAACTGCATCATTATCACTAAACCCTGTACATGTATGAGCTATTTAGGATTCAATAATGAACAAAGTGTTAGTGTTATGTTTTCAACATTTGGATCGAATCCAGGGTCGTTATAGCGATTATTGAATGATTGGAATTTTGCACGGTCTGTGGCGAGATTGAAATGTTGCACTGAGCAACATTCTAGTACTATAGTACTTACCTATTTGTACCACATTAAACCTTACTACTGGTTTCTGTCGTAAGATGGCAGTGGCTTTTGTGGATCTTTCTTTTGAATTTATGTAATTACCGTTTTAGTCTATATACTATACTAATACTAATAAATAATAATAATAAAGAGGAAAGATTTGATTGTTTGTTTGTTTGCATTGTATAAGCTCCGAAACTACTGAACCGATTTGAAATTCTTTCACTAATAGGAAGCTACATTATTCACGAAGGTTATAGACTACTTTTTATCCCGGGAACGCGAGTGAAACCGCGCGGAACAGCTAGTTTTCAATATACAAGCTGTTTTTTAACTTGCCGTGTTAGTACCTATTGTTTTGGTGGAAAGTACCTATGAAGTCAATTTTCAATCATTTCTGCTGGTATTCAATTCATCTGATATTTACCTATCAGTGGCGAAGGATTCATACAGCCGATTCCCATCGGCTTACCTTTTAGAAATCCCAGTCACACATTTTCATAATTTCAAAGCCACTTTTGTCATGCTTAAAATACACTTTAATTATAAAATTATCGGTGTTTTTTGAACGGCTTACCCTCGCCATAATTTCACCCCTCGCCACTGCTACCTATATACAATAATCTCGCGTCATTGACCTGGTCGGATGATGGAGCTAAAAAAAAAGCTTTTCCTTTATATTATCACTTTTAATGAATATCGGTATGACGTTAATAAGTTAAATTTAAACATGGCTAAACAATAAGTGAGAAAACTATAGTATTTACACAATTATTCGTATTGGAAGAGATAAGCATCTATTTTGGTAACGACACGTCACATACCAAGGCGGGACCTTGGCAAGGGCGTTTTTTCTACGCTGCCTACACGGTAAACTGTTTGTTTTTCAAGGTATTTTATCAGTTTACCATAATATTTTATATCCGGTGCTTGAATTTTTGATAATCTTTTTTTTTTTACTTTAAATGTACCTGATAACCCGATTTTTTAAAATTATATTTTGGTGCTGATTCTGTTATCTACAAACTAAACTAATAATAATCACGTCGCATCTCGTTCTTAATTGAAAAGAGATAGAAGATATTGAATGGTGTCAAACTAGTCGCTCATTTCCATCTACGGGAAATAGTCGAGACCAATAAAGATCTGCGACAAAATTAACGTTGAAACAAGCAATCGTACTAATTGGACAGCTTTAAATCTTTTTGTTATAAATAAATATCCTGGGACATTCTTCACACACGGTTATCTGATCCCAAACTAAGCAGAGCTTGTACTATGGAAACCAGATAACTGATATACTACATATTACATATACTCCTTTTTTTAATTCTCCTTTCATTCTTGTTATTTAATATTTCCACACTTTTCCCGGTAGAATAATGTAGAATTCTAACAGAAAATTCCATCTCACGACTATATTTGTAGAAATAATGAAGCAAATAAATTATTATTAAATTTGGAACGCAATTAAAATTAGACGATTTACAAAATTTCACGAGGCAAATTTAGGTAACCCTATATACGTTGTAGGATAAAATTTTGGTACCCTAATTAATCTTAAGGATTAATACAATTTATGGTCTTGAATAAATTTTATTGTAGGTATAAGATATAAGAATGGGATTTCCATGTGTAAATTTCCAATTTGTTCTCTCTAGCAATCGCTAAAGGATTAGTTACATCCAATGACACCAAATAACCGCGGCTGGTGACAAATCACCGGCTGTCGTCACCCCAATAATCCCCACTTAACCTTTGTCAAATTAATCAAGGCTATCAGGCCCTTGTGCTGGCACCCACTGAAAGAGAGGTTGGCTCTTTTTGAAGAGGCATCTTATGGCACACTTATGTGAATGGGAAATAAGAATACACTAAAATATATTTTTGAGTCGGTCTAAGGCGCTGGACACACAGAAAAGACGTCAGACGAGGACGGGGCGCGGACATACCTGTCATGTCTCTTTCTTCGTGTCCGCGCCGTTTTTTCTATATGTTTTGCGTCTCGACGCTTCTATACATTTTGTATGAAAGGGACGTGGAAGTGACATGTCTGCGTCCCGCTCTCGTCTTACGTCTTCTCTGTGTGTCCAGCGCCTCAAAACTTTTCGCACAAATCATACACAGATTGCCGTCAAGTTAAAAAAATCATACACAATTTGCAGTTCACTGGAAAATCTCAGAAAATTTACTATGTAGACATAACATAGTCATGTTTGCAGTGTTGTAAGTTTGCACAAATACATAACACTATCAACGCAGTCCATACAGTTGACTTAACTGTACCTAATGGAATCCTATGGCACCCCTTCGGACTAAGCCGTAGTGTGAGGGTGGGGGGGGGGAACTATGTATTCCCTGTGCAGCTACCTCCGATCGATTGTTGATGTTAAACATAACACGTGATCGTCGTGGTGAACTATTTATTATCTATCCTGTTTTTCGTCGGGGGTAAAAAAAACCCGACTGGTACGAAAAAAGAGAAATTCATGTTTGTTACTTTTTTACGTAAAACCTATTCAACGGATTTGCATGTAACTTGGCACATAGATATACTCTGGAATAACATATAGGCTACTTTTTATCCCGGGAAAACATAAATCCCTCGGGAACGCGGATGAAACCGTGGGGCGAAGCAAGTATTAGTGAAGCAATCACAGACTACGCCCCAGAGTACATTATGTTTTATTTATATAATCTATAGCCTCGCAATATAGGATATATGGGCCAGTCCAATCTGTTTGCATCATAATAACTTTGTGGGGCACCACACGGCGTCATATCGCAACGCAACTAGCGCCAGCAACTCATCGGCCGCCAAATTGACGTTATCTGAAAATGTTTCATAACAACTTTATATGCATATTACTTAGTAGATTGTAGGCTTGATGTGTTACGACCTACATCTTTCTGGAGTAGATGGTAGGTACCAGTTTTAGTAGAGGAGTAATATTAAAGAAAGAAGAAATACAGAAAATGTTATTATAGCCAAAATAAGGCTTTTAAGCTTTTTTGAGAGAACCATGCATCTATCTCCGGTAAGACTTACCGAAAATTCACTTGAAAGTGAGTTTTTTCAGTGTTACTAACTGTAGTCATATTATCAAGATTGGTCAGTTGGTAGCCAAACGAATACTAAGTATGGACAGAAAAATGTCTATTTAAATAACAACTCTATGACTAGAGTTCTAAAGTATGTTCTTGATTTACCTAGGGAAAATAAACCCTCGGGCCTGTATCGTATGATTGATCTTCCAATGATTTAAAGACGGCAAATCCATATCCCGTAAATATTTTCCAGAAGAGTTGCAAATCTGCGCCGAAAGAGATTTTATGGGACGCCTCGTCATTTCCCTCGGGTGCAGATGATCTAATATTTGTCGGGTAACGCTGGGATTTTGGTATACATGTCTTTTCTCTTTGAATCATATGATACCAACGATGTCACTATGAAGAAGTATTTTTTTTTAATTATACCGCAATAGCCTTTAAAGTGCCGCTTAGAAAATGCATTTCTACACGGTAAAAAACGATTTCTTCAAATAAAGGAAAATGCGTTATGCCAAGAAAATATTAATTCATATATATTCAAACGCTTCATTTCTCTTAAATTCAGTATTCGGTGTTCTTAAAAATATAACCTTGTGTTAAACTGATATACGTTTAATCCAAAGGAATACGAACTATTTATTTTAATAAAATATTATTTTATTTTAAGAAATCGAGTTTTCTTCACTGAAGCCTTTGTATTGTTATTGAATTTAAATAATAGAGTTCACTTAATTTAATACAACAGTTTGTCTTGGATTTAAGACAATAGTTTATTTAGATCAAGATATTTTCTATTTAACTATAAAATATACATGTTCTTGATTGAAATTATTTGATTTTTGACTAAGAATCGAGATGTCTTCGATATAGAATAGTAGATGCTTAGTTCAAGGTAATTATCGTATTACGAAGAAAAAACAAACACTTTGAACTAAAGGGTTCAAAATATTAAATCTTTTGAGTAAAAATTTAAGAAAATTTGATCCAAATTATTACTATCATTGATGGTAAAATTGTTGGTATTTTGGATCAAAGTAGTAAACTATTTTTATTTAATGCATCGATAACTTCGTTTAATACTAAAATAGTTTTGCTTTTTTGATTGGAAGCCAGGATTGTCTGTATGGAAGAGTTTGGTTCGTTTCAATAAAAACCACGACATTTTAAATTTGAGAATCATTATTTATTAAATACAGCATAAATAATAACTACAACCTACACATGCCATTATTATTATTTAAAGATTTTAAATACTTGGGTGTAAGTGGCATCGAACATCTAACGAAAACTGAAAGCATGGATCTTTATGCCATTTTGGACCTTTCAGCGTTAAAATTGTAAGTCGGACTTTTAAAAATGTTTACGCCTGTTTTGTAAGTTAGTTATTAAAACTGCAACCAAAGACGTACGTAAAAAAAACAACCACGCAATATTTTAACGCTAAGAGGTCCAAAATAACGTACAAAATCATGAGTTAATTCAGTTTTCATTATTGACCCAAGTATTTAAAAACTTTAAATAATAATAATGACATTTGTAGGGTGTAGTCGTACTCAAAAAAATAAAATCAATATGTACAGAATAAAATTACATATGCTCAAGAAAATTTTGACTATACAAGGTTGAAAACTTAGACTTAGCCAAAATAAAATATATATCTACCTACATAAAACATATTCAAGTAATTACATTTTGTTTGCAAATATTTACTTTAAAAAAAAATGATGAACGATAAGAAAACCGATCTCCTTGCAAAATTAACTGGCGTTTAATTTTTCACTCAACTTAATATTTCATTTTTTATAAGCAGAGTAGTGAAATAATGGGATACGTCCTGCCTTGCTAACAATATTGAGCAGTAGCTTTCTATTTTGCAATAACTTCCTCCCAGGGTTCTTTTCTTTTAGCCAATCAAGGTCTTCCAGTTTTCCTTCTGCAGTAGTTCTAGTTGAAAAGAAAATGAAATTAAAAAAATAGGAAGGTATTATGGTTTATTATTTATAGTTACTCTGTAATGTATATAAGATAGATATTGTAGTTTAATTTTAAATTAATAATTCATATATGTTATAATAGTTGTTATGTTTCAATTGTATCTATACCTACATATAAATAATTCTTAGAATATTATGTAAAAATAATTTAGTATATCCAGTTAACTGGTTTCCATAATAAAGACTCTACTGTTTGTGAACAGATTGTGACAGAAGAGAGAGACTTGGTTGGTTTAGGTACCTACCATTCACTGTACCATTCCTTTTGCTGTGATAGATTTGCCCACTATCACCAGGTGTTACTTTTTTTATTGGTTGGGTGAAGTTGGTACTAAGTGCGGACTCTTGAGGGGAGAGTATTAATTATTATCATTCCAGATATAAAAGTATAATCTTCATACGTCAAACACCTGAAAAAATAAAATAGTTAGCTCTCATTAATAATAAATGTACTATTATATTGTACTAGCTATACCTATACATCTTATGAATTTACGAAGTGAAGAGTATAGTTTAGCGGATGCCTTCATTATCTGTATGCTAAATTTCAGCTCGCAAATTGCAGAGGTTTGAACTGTGTATTGATAGATCAGTCAGTCAGTCACCTTTTAATTTTATATATTTAGTGTGTACTATCTATCATACACATACACCTACAATCAAATGGGATATAATAACTAAAATGAATAACTGTATAAATTGTAAATGCTTACTTGTAACCAGATGTTATTTAAGCAGTTTCTGCGTTTGGTTATATAAATAATCCATTACTGCTATAGAATTGTAAAATGCTTTTTCCACATGGTGAAGTCTCTAGATGAGTTTGAAGTCAAAGTCTTGGAATGAAGACATCAGACAAGCTTGTGTTAAACATCTAACTAATTATGCATTTCCACCTCCTCCACTGTAGCCTGAAAATAAAAATAATTAGGTAGGTAATCTTGCTAATATCCAGTGGTTTTCCTAAGTAGTATCCAGTTGTTTATTCAATTTAAATCAATTTCAAAGGATATTGATCAGTTGTAGAAAATATAAAGTTTTATATTTACCAGTCTATCTTCAAGTCAATACGCACACCCAGCAATAGTCTGAGTTCTTTAAAATTGTCTTCCATGAGAGAACCTATGTGGTTCGTCTGAATCCAATTTACTGTAAATTTAAACCAATAGTTAGGATTTAAATAAATCTCACACATATCTGCTGCCGCCACTATGGTCATAAACAGCTTTAAGTACCTAAAGTAGGTACTTATTTGTTAATTAGATAATTATTTATTAGGTGCCTCCCTCTAGGTATCCTCGGCACTATATATAGAAGTGAGTTAGCCAGACATTAGTATTAATCAGTTAAAGATAGTAACAGTAGGTAAATATCCTTATACTCGCAAAAATCTATAAAACACACTTACTTAAAATGCCCCATGGCATCCAGTTACTGGAATTCTTTTGTACTTCAGGCACCAGGGACGGCCGTCCCTGATGAGAACCAAGATAGCTCTAACTTCAGCTGGCATTTACCAGGTTTTGAGTAATTTCTCCATTAATGTACAATACACTGACCAAGACTTATGAAAGTAAAACAAATTTAAAAAAACCAAAACTTTGGCTTCGGAACTCGATGGACGCGCATGTGTCAATACCGGCGCGGTGCGACAGTAAATACGGTGATGGCGGCCGGCATGAGATATTTACAACGATCTATGAGAATTGTTTTATCTTCATGTAAACAATTTAAAGTTGATTAAAAAGAGAACACTCTTATTATAAAATTATGCAGCTTCATATTCATCTGATTTTTTGGAAATTTTGCTTAAAGATAATTGTTTCGTAATAAATATATCTTCAATTTGGATACAAACTTGTTGTATATTTTGTCTAGACTACTATCTAATATTGAATTGATAACATATTGTCACAGAAAAAGACTTCTTTTATTTCTAATGATACAAGTTCACTTTTGAGTATAGACGATTAAATATCTCATGTGGATTACAAAGATTGATCAAAACAAGAGTTTTCGATGTCTTAAATGGAATGTAAACTAATTTCATCAGAACAAAAAACCTGGGTTCTTGACCTAAGATACATAATTTTAATATAAATATTTTTTTTCTCCTTCAGTTTAGAGAATCATTTTTTTTAAGTAAGAATCAAATTTCTATTGAAAACAAAACTCTCTTAGAATCAGTTGATATTTTTAAGAATATTTATGGTCTTGGCGCAAATAAGTCGCAAAATCTTTTTTTTCCGTGTACACCTTGATTTTTATTCTGAAAAGGAATTTCTGTTTCGTTGGGGCGGAAAATTTCGGTATATTCTTAACCATGGATTAGTGAAGATTCCGTAACGAGAGTTTGTAAGTTGTAAGGCTCAAGTCATGTTAAATAAATCAGTTTAAAGCTTCTTTCAAGTTAAAGTTGGTCATCGTCATCCAAACAAGGTTTTAGTAAAATTGTGGACGCTTTACTATCATTTTTCACAGACTTTTTGAGAAATTCACGATACACAATGCAACTATTATACATTATAATCCTCAGAATATAATTATAGTCTCCTTCAAAATCATGAATCAACATTGCGTCTGATCCAACTCATGCAGAGAGACAGATTAATCCAATTAACATAATTGGACCAGACTACGTCGACCGTCTGAATAATTTTTTATATGTTACATAATTATTATGAAATTTCACCTCGCCCAGCGCGACGGGATGGGACCGCGACAACGCTTTTTTGCTACGAGTCCATGACAGTTTTTAACTGTAATTTATTTGCGACACCAGTTGTAGGTTGGATAACAGATGAGTTGTTTTTATAACGTTGTATGTTATGATTGTAACTAATAAATCTTTATTGTAACAAATATTCAAAATACAATCTATAAATGTAAACTTTCCTTGAGCCTGCGGCAAGGTTCCTAGTAGGCTGGCAGAGTTCCATCTTTAGATTGGCCATCCTAATGCGTTGGCGGAATAAGCTCCCCACCTGATAAAATACGAGCGAATCTTCGGACCTCCACTGAGGCATGGTCTCGACTGCAAAAGGCATAGCAGATAGTTTGATTTTGTATTAGGCTTTGAACGTATTCCAGAAAAAAAATTAAGAGTTGCTTGTCTTCTTGAGGGTGAGAGAGAATCATATTATTATATACTAGCTGTTCCCCGTGGTTTTACTTGCGTTCCCGGGATAAAAAGTAGCCTATAAACCTTCGAGGATAATGTAGCTTCCTATTAGTGAAAGAATATTTAGAATCGGATCAATAACTCCGGAGATTAGCGCGTTCAAACAAAGTCTTCAGCATTATTATTAATATGAATATAACTTGGTATTTGATCTTAAAAAGTTGGCCAAGAAATGTAGGATATTTCAGAACTAATAGAACAGTGGTAAGAATCGCGTGAAATTGTCATCGAAACTTTATTTTTTGTTGGTTAAAAGTATTCGGCATGATGCGCTGGCATTTTGAATCTACAAGACTGGCGTGTCTTAGAGAGCTTTATCGCCAGCAGTTCCTCTGAAAGTGTGCTGATGCTTGTAAGCTAGCAAGCTTGCTTCAAATTCCGATCAAAGATTTAAAACAGAATAAAGGAGGTCACGTAATATTTTTTCGTAAGTAGCACCTCAATACCAAATTATATTCCCTAAGTAATTTATTGCCCATAATATTTTATTTAAACATGAAAACATAACGTTTTAACAGCTAATTCTCCAGGGCTCCCCACGACCTTTCAGGCCCCGTCAAAAGCAGCCGGACGCCTAAAAATAAATTATTTAATAATAGTTCTATTAAGTTGTTTCGACACGAGTGTTTTTTTGCCGCAGCTAACCGCCACCCCGCACTGTATTTTTTATGCTGGCAATGTGTTTTTGGGGCATTACTTCCTGTAACTCCTTGTGATACTTGTTGCTCTAAGCCTTGTCAAGGAAACCGTGACCAGTTATCCTGATATGGAGACTATCCTCACCAGTTCATGGTCAAAAGTGCTTCTCGAATAAACATTTTCTCATTAATGAAAGATAAATAATTGTTTAGTTCTGCAGTTCTTTCACCTTCAATGTAGTCCTTCATAAAATCTGACTAACTCCGTGCTCGTAAAAGAAAAAAACACGTTCTACATTTTTATTGAAGGCCTCATACTACTGTAGTTTCACAGTTTATTTCCAAGGGTTATGAGTTTGCTAGAAGAAAATGGACCGTATATTCTTCTAGTTTCATATTTAACTTATTGTTAGTTGCGGCTTCTAAGACAAAGTAGGAACTGAAGCTTTATTGCTCAGGAGGTCATGTTGTGGTTGCTTCAGCCTCTTTGTAACATACATAAAGTACTATTTATATTTTATAGTAGATGCTGACCACGATTTTCGTGTGGTGAGTACCATGTGGGTTATGTTAGTACTCGCATAACTTGGAAGCTTCGAAAGTAATAGGGTAGTTTCCTGGCATATCAAATCAGCAACTTTTTAATAAATGTCAAAACGATCGGTTACATGGAATATTGTATGAAATACTAAGCTATGACGTCATCGTTTCACAGCATCAAATGATCTACTCTTAGTGGTTCTACTGGTAATTAAAAATCATAAAAGCATTAAATGTACAACATATTTGATGTATACGCGTGTTTTCAGATGTTTTATGCATTGGTTAGTTAGAGAGAGAGTTAGAGCTAGAGTGATTTGAACCTCGTCTATCATATTTAGGAGATTTTGAGGTCAATTGGCCCGCGGCGAAAGTAAGGTACTTTACCACCTGGCTTATCAATTGTAGTTTTTTGGTAGCTGCAAATAGTGAGCCTGTACTCTTCAAGGTTCTGCATGCTTACTATCTTCGGCCAAAGTACTTACCTCGATGAAATAATCTAGGAAGCGAAGGACAGGAACCATTTTATAAAAATAATCTCTTATTCTGATTTTACACGGCAATTCATTTTGACAGGCTAGTTGGCGCAGTTGGTTGACGCCACCTATCGCGCCGCCGATCGTGGGTCAATTCCAATCCAGGACAAACATTTGTGTACATGAACATATCTGTTGAGTCTGGGTGTAATTATCTATATAAGTATGTATTTACAAAAAAAAAGTTCTGTTTAGTTTGGGGTTTGGGATTACTTAACCGTGTGTGAAGAATGTCCCAGAATATTTTTAACGCAACGTGAATGGATATTAGAAATATTGTATTACATTGAATACCAGATCGCCCGGCCTGTTATGGTAATCTGTTATCTATATGCCATGGTGTTACGTTGCTCGATGATGCCATGGCGTATATTGACATTACGAAATTGGCTTGTTGAAGTAGACTCGCTTGACCGGCCCCAAATTTGTAATCCGGAATTAGGTAACGACTTGTAGTTATAACAAAATTGTCGTGAACGAATTTGCTCTTATTTTTTTTAACAGACTTTCTAACACAGCCAGCAGTGTCCATGATTCCTTATTTTACCCCCTTAGGGGTTAAATTTGTATGTCCTTTCTTAGCGAATACCTACATTATAATATGTAGTGTATATTCCAAATTACAGCCCAATCTGTCTTGTTTGAGCTGTGCGTTGATAGATTTTTTATTTTGTAATTATTTATATTAAATATCTTTTATGTTTTATTCCAGGATATAATTTCAGCGATTATGGCCTGATTTAGTAAACAAAATATCAATTTACATTTTCTAATTACCTTTTTGATAAAATAGTTTTTGAAGAGCGTCCAATTTGCAATTAAAATTTATTTTTAATTACAGGAGCAATGCAAAAATAAACGATGTATGAAATTCAATTGACCTATAAACGAAAATTACTTTTTCCAATAACGTTCGCTTTTTAATTGATTTTTAAATGGATTTAACCTACATTCGACTGGTCTGGAAAAGCTGGAGGGTTTTTTTCAGCCTCAAAATAATTATTTTCATGAATTAATGACTCAAACTTATTAAGTGGGTGCTCTCCGCAAATGACTCCGTCCCTTATTAAGCGAGACAGAAGAGGCGCACTTTTAGTAAAAAAAACTAATTTAATAATCTGGGACATGTTTTTCTTATAATGCCTCTATCACAAAAAAATATCCTCTACAATGTATTACGTACTACGACTATACTTAATATGTAAATACTAAAAATGACATACATTCGTCTGTAATATACGTACGAGTATCTCCCGTGGTAAGAGATTTTCTTTCAATATACAAAATGGAGCCTCCAGTTTACGGTACGCAAACGCTATTTCCTCCGTATTTGTGCTAGCAAACATTTTTAGAAAGCCCACTCTATGAAACGCCACAGAAACATTACTCCCTGAAGTCAGTGCCTGGCAGATAGTTGCAAAAAAATAAGCTACAATTAGGTACCTATATGCTTAAAATTGTCTCTCTTTTAGTAGTAAATCTCTTTTACTAAAAATTTGCTACTCGTGCAATCGCACCAAAAAGGCATTTTGTGGCAAAGAAACCTACTTCAATATTTATTAAATAGATTTCCCCCTGCGGTCCCGTTCCTCCCCCCTTTTATCCTCTCAGTGGTTGAGGTATCTAGATTTTCAATAATCTTAATTAAAAAAATCTGAATTATTGTTCTCGAGTTTTGCGCTTAGCAACACATTTAGCCATTATTTTTTATTTATATCGAATAGACGATTTAGATTATTACCTAATTGATTAGTACTATAGAGAGATATCTCAAACACTATTTCCATTATCACCTGACATTTTGTTCACTCGATTTTCTCAATAAACTTATTTCTCGTAACTGTAAATAACAACAGAATAAACTTTGTACCTTTGTACGCTTCAATTGCTCCTGAAATCAACCCTTACCATTTTATATACTTTTGTATAGCATTGTTACCCGACATATTTGAGAAGCCCTGGAAATTCCGAGAACGGCCCGTACAATCGACCCGGCTCCCGGTTATTCCCAAGCCGTTTCCAACTACATTTAGGCGGGTTCTGTTACGCTTGTATCCAATTTATTTGTTTGGGATATCATCCAGTAGCACTCAGTGGTGGTAAACACGGATTTCGTTTATTTTTAAATTTGATAAGATTCTTGGTGGCCTAATTGTTACTCTGTGGCCTGGAGATGCCCGTTTGAATTCATAAATACTTTATTAAATTTATAATGGAATCGATTATAGTCAATAGATTAGTCTGATAATTCACAACTGCGTGTGAGAGTACCTGGGATTCACCGATTACGTAATGTAAATGATATTTTAATATATCCAGCGATTATAAAAGTTCCACTTTCAAATAAAAGGTTTATATTTCGATTTTTAATTCTGTAACGGCTACGATATGATAATGTATCTTAATTCGTGTTCGATAAGAGACATTTTTGCATCCTGGCGGCGCGCAATGTTCGTAAAACTGATAACAGTTCCGTGATTCACGACCGTTTTAAAAAAGGATAGAATTCTTTGTTCGAATAAAAATTATTGCTTTTTATTATTACCTATTTAGGCTATTGGTACACAGACGCTTCGATACGCTCAATTGAAAACGCTGTCAACTTTCCAATAGATAAAATGATGAATGACAGACCACTGATTTAATCTACATGGTACCTACATTATGAGTGTAACTACTTAACAATTAGACTCACATTTTCGTTTATTACTATGCGCTTTAGCGCTATGTTAGCAAGCATAAAACTCAAACTCAAAACTCATTTATTCAGTTTAGGCTATAATTAACAAAACTCATTTATTAAGGTGCCTAATAAGGCACTTATGAATGTCGATAGTTAAAATTTTTACAATAGACTCTAACACCGGTTCCACATACACTTAAACTGAGAAGACCTCGGCAAGAAACTCAGTAAGGCTTCTTTTATTGTGGATCTTTCTTTTGAATTTATATAATTACTTATATCCTTTTCAATAGTAAGTAATAATATTAATATATACTGAAGTTGCAGTGGTCGGTTGATGTAGTTCGCGATGTTAAATACCACCTAACGGGATCCGTATCAGATCAAAAACGCATTGGTTGCAGTCTGAAACGCGGCGCGTATGAGTCGACCTCAATCGTTATATTTATGCATTTTGTATGGAAGATACAGTAAATTATTAAATTACGCGTTTATTCGCGATTCCGCTAACTTTATTATACGCAGTGGTGTATTATAAGCACTTTTAAATGCTTCTAGAATTTATCTAATAACATGGAGACTATACATACATGTTATCCGATCCAGTTAGACTACTGTTCATAGCGGATTTTTGTTATTATGGACTACATGTTCTATGCAATATGGTCAAAAATGCATGGTTTTAGTTTTTATGGTTTTATATGTGCAAAAAATAAGTTGTCATTCTTGTAGTCGAGCAGTGCACATATATTTTTATCTTTGTATGTATGTATACATACACGTGAGGTCAATGTACGCTGTTGACCTTTTAACATAATATCTACAACCAACGAAAATGATTTATAATTCTGTTTAAATATGAACGTAAACATTTTATTATTATTCTCCGTGCGATGGCAATTCTCACAGTTTGTAAATATCTAATTTAGTTTTACTTTTTAACGTTTGGTGTTCTGTATATTTTGTGTTTTATCCTTTAGTTAACATTTTGTGTAATTTTGACTATACTTATATATACAGGGTGAATTTTTTAAGTGGGCGTGGTAGACCAAATCCAAAAGTATTAGGAATAGCGAAAAATGCTGAAAGGAGTCTCGGGGCCGATTTTGATAAAAATTAAAACTGTATACTTGGATTTTCAAAAATATTATTTGCCTTGCCGGGAATCGAACTCATTGATTTTGAAAAAAAAAACACAGCCTGTATTATTGTTCCATATCATAGTATCGCTTATAATAATCAATTTCTGCCAAGTAATGTTATATGGCAAAATAAAGGAAAGGAATTTTTTTTTAGAAAATACTGTTTACTTTTAAAGAAATAGGTACATACTCGTACCTTATTACATTTTTCAAAATTACACCAATTATTTAAAATACATAAACTTATGATGAAGAACGCACTAAATCTGTGTCGAGTCTACTTGTGTATTGAAAACAATGGCCATCATTTCGAACATTTGATTGAACGTAACAAAAATAAAATAGTGTTTTCGTAGGAAAAATATTTTTCCATTAATTTTCCATGTAACATTACTTCCCAGAAATTTATCATTATAAGCTACACTATGATATGGAGCAATAATACAGACTGTGTTTTTATTTTTCAAAATCAATGAGTTCGATTCCCGGCAAGGCAAATAATATTTTTGAAAATCCAAGTATACAGTTTTAGTTTTTATCAAAATCGGCCCCGAGACTCCTTTCAGCATTTTTCGCTATTCCTAATACTTTAGGATTTGGTCTACCACGCCCACTTAAAAAATTCACCCTGTATATTTATAGGGATGTTAAACATTTACCCATACAATACACCATAAATATATTGACACACACATTACGACTTTTAAGAGTGAAACCTCGTTCAAAGACAATAAAATTAAAATGGGACCAGCTAAAAGAATTGTTAAAATCTTTTCATAAACAAAAAATAAGTTAAAAATATCGCGAACAGCTTTTATTATGTATTTTAGTCACAAGGTTCTCGTGTGCACGGAACCCTAAAAATGTGAAACGTTGCCAGTTTGTTTGTTATTTCATTACGCCTGGAACGGTTTTTAATAATAATAAATATTTACCGAGTAAGTATATCTAATAATTTGCTGGCAATTTCAGTTTTTTAATCTCGGGGCTTTTGAAAGATATAAAATAAATTCAATTTAAAATGTTTATCTAAGTATCTTTAGGGCGCGTCCCCACTAGGTCCCCTCACAGTTAGTGGCAGACTGTTTGATTCCAGTTTGCCTGGAGTGTCCATACCGCGCGTAGTGTACTTTGCGGCGTTTTGCTTGCCGACTCATTCAGTGAGCGGCTGATTCACAGCGCGATACATGTGACACCACCCAGAGTCAGTCGGTGAATAGTCTGCCGCTAACTGTGAGGGGACCTAGTGGGGACGCGCCCTTAATCCATTTTTAATGAGATCTTTTCTGTATATAAATAGACTAAAAAGTCGTGTAAAAAATCCTTATTCTCTTATATTTTTACGAAAAATACAATGTTTTAATAGGTATACCCTTTTGTAAACAACCAACGCCCTTCTCCATTACATAGGAATTTAGTTCCATACAGAAATTCTTACAGGAAATTATACTATTAACAGAATCGGCACCAGTAGACCAGTACTGATAGCCTCAAGTGGACGCCATTACGATGGTGCCAAATTTTGAGTTAAATACTACACTAGAAATGATGATTCTAAAATGCGTTTTTCTCTGTATTCTTTGTTCCAAGAGATTTGGAAAAAATATATGTTATACTAGAGAATATGTTACGGGGAATTGTTTGTTTTAATTTGGGTTATTTTATTAGTAATGTCAGAAAAAAATCCTAAATTTGCCCCTTTAAAACTAAGAATGTATTTTTCTCTTATTTGGGCCATCCAAATAACTTGAAAAATATTAACATATATTCTGAAATCCATTAGAAAGGGATAGTTTTCGTACTTTACAAAAAGGCTTAGTTTTTTTTTTAATAACATAAAGCCATATTTTTTACTAAAATTGGGTCTCTCCTGTCTCCGTCAGTTTAGTAAGGGACGGAGACATTCGCGGAGAGCCTCCTCTTAACTTAGTAATTCGCGTGAACATATTGTACTGTTCTATAAGTTAAAAGTACTTATGTGAATATACGCCCACGGTACTACAGTTCATCTGAAGGCTACTATGCTATGTAGCTGTGCGCCGGTTAAGGTCAAACAACTTTAGTCAATAAATCAGCTGGCGGGCTTATTATTCTACATTGTTGCAAACGCTTTCTATTTGAATACCGTTGATGGAGGCGGCTTTGCAATTAGTTTTCAAGCGTCTATACGTCGGACGGTCGTACCTGTGCTAGTTTACTACCTTAGTAAAATAAATTAATACAATCATCATCATGTCAGCCGATAGACGTCCACTGCTGGACAAGGTGGACCGATGATCTTGTGAGGGTCGCGGGAAACCGCTGGATGCGGGTAGCGCAAGACCGGCCATTGTGGAGATCCTTGGTGGAGGCAATTAAAAAACATACCTACAACCAAATTGAACCTCCTCCTTTTTTTTAAGGAGAAAATAAAAAAAACAAGACTGCTCACTCGGGATGATGAAAGGATTCTAACGATTATCAGGCAATTAGTAGGCATTATTGTAGTGGAATAAAGAAAGTCACATACATACATGAACCCTGATAACATAACACTCCTGGGCAGTCGTGTAAAAAGGGAAATAAAGCTATTAACGCTTGGATATTGCTAACTACAACTGGAGCCATTTTAACCCCCGACGAAAAAGAGTTTGTATGGTGTATCTGTACGTCTGGACTAGTTTGACAGAACACAATTTCTTATGATTTATTTTTCTTTTTGACTGTATAAAAAAAAAACAGAAGCTACACCATTTACGATGAAAATATTAATTCAAATTGAAACCGGTTGTAACCATGTATAGAATCTACATAGAGGAGTCGATTGGTTTGTGTTTTATTAGTAGTGCCTTGGAGACAAATTCACTTTGATAGGTACAGTCTTATAGATTGGCTGTTATGGTTCATATTATATATATATATATATGATTTTAGATTTCCTCTCTAAAATTTAAAAGGTCATACGTATGGCGTCATACGTATGGAGTGGCCAGAGAAATATGAAAATGTACCATATGACATGGCAATAAGGTTAATCTGAATCTACATATACTGAATCATAGATTAAACATGTGAACTTTATTGTAAAGATATAAGGCTCATTTTCATCTCTCTGACTGCTGTCACCAGCACCAAGCTACAACGTAAATAGAGTAGATAGTCAAAGTAAAACTTACGGAATCAATTTTTACATGAAAACACTTTATAATAATACATTTTATTTAATAACTAGATTTCTGCCCCGCGCTTTCACCCGCCATCCCTTATTACCCCATTAGGGAAGGAATTTTCAAAAATCCTTTCTTAGCGTATGCCTACGTCATAATAGCAATCTGTATGCCAAATTTCAACCCGATCCGTCCAGTGGTTTGAGCTGTGCGTTGATAGATCAGTCAGTCAATCAGTCACGCTTTCCTTTTATACCTATATTTTAGAAATACACATAGTGGCATAACTTGGGTTGTTCACGCACGGCGCTCAGTTTTTCTTTTTTCTTGGCCTGAGAATCCACACCTTCCTACAGAACCTAATTTAATTTCGAATGCGCTTTTCGCTGCCGTAAGCATATGTTAACATAATGCACCCCGCCAATTTAATTAGAGCCTTTATCTCAAACGCTCGTTTCCCCTTACGCGTGTGTTTTTCATATGTGGTTAAATGAGGGGTGGTTCGCCATATTTTGGACGGTAAATACTATATGCAGATAAGCAGGCGTGGTGAGCAAGACTTCTTTGATATTGGCCATTTTTAACCGCTTTAAAAAAAGGAGGTTTTTTTTTTATGTTTGTTCACGCATAACGTCAATGTTTATGAACCGATATTATCTATTAGGTAAGTACTAGTAAGTACGTACGTGACGAAGGTAATCTATATCTATACTAATAATAAAGCTGAAGAGTTTGTTTGAACGCGAGTTACTGGTACGATTTAAAAAAATCTTTCGTTAATAGGAAGCTACATTATCCCCGAAGGTTATAGGCTACTTTTTTATTCCGGGATCGCGAGTGAAAGGGGGGAACAGCTAGGATTGTTTTCTTCAATTTTAATCAATACAATTGAAACATGATGAACTGAACTATAAAATCTATTTTTGGTAGGACTTCTAGACGAAAAGAATCGTAAAAAAAAAACTACTGTCTAAACACAGTATTTTCGCGATTTGACCTGTGTTCCACCATTAACCAGTCCATTCAATTACAATCCCTTTCAACCCCTTTGTACAACAGGACGTTTTGGAAAACTACTTTTGCCCTCACAAAAAAAATCCATCACAATCTGTAGTTGGCTAAACGGCTCGAGTAACCATGCGGTACGGCCGGGCCTCAGTTCAACGACCCCGCCATGTTACGTAACAACCAAAAATTTCGTAACTCCTTGATGTTTTTACCCGACTGCGGTGAAGCCAAAAATAATGGTTATGTGTTCAAAATCAAAATCAAATCAAAATCTCATTTATTCAGTTTAGGCCCTAATAAGGCACTTATGAATGTCAACAGTTACAATTTTTAGACTCTACTACCGGTTCGGAATACACTTGAACTGAGAAGACTCCGGCAAGAAACTCAGCAAGGCTTCTTTTTTTGTGGATCTTTTTTTTTTTAATTTATGTAATTACAGTTGTTGTTTTAAATATACATAAACTTCATACAATTATCACTTGGCCAGGGGGCTGCAAGTGCAGAGGGAAGCTACTACAACCATATATTCTTGTCTTCTATGTAATGAGCCACCTTATAGTAGGCCTTGTCAATCAACTTATGTTTAACATACTCTTTGAATCTATTATAAGACATCTTAGTTACTTCATATGGGATTTTATTATAAAAGCGAATGCAGTTCCCGAGAAAAGACTTATTGACTTTCGCTAGCCTGAATCTAGGTGTAACAATTTTATCTTTATTTCTTGTATTTAGGTTATGGCGGCTACTGTTTGTGTCAAATAGATTTAAATTTTTACGGACAAACATAATATTTTCAAAAACGTATAGCGACGGTAAGGTTAAAATGTCAAATTCCTTAAACCGAGTTCGTAAGGATTCGCGAGGACCCAAGCAATAGATTGCACGAATGGCCCTTTTCTGCAAGATAAAGATAGATTCCAAATCCGCAGCCGAGCCCCATAGCAGAAGACTGTAGGACATTATACTATGGAAATACGCAAAGTAAACCAACCTAGCTGTAGCCACATCTGTTATATGTCTAATTTTTCTAACTGCAAAAGCGGCGGAACTCAATTTACTAGCTAAGCTTTCTATATGAGGACCCCATTGTATTTTACTATCTAATGTTATGCCGAGAAAAACTGTCCTATCAACTAGTTCGAGTCTAACATCATCGACTAGGACATGACTGTCATTCCTAGCAACATTGGGGAGAGTAAACCTTATACACTTAGTTTTAGAGGAATTAAGCATGAGATTGTTTGACCTGTATGTATGTTCCTTCGTAACTACTAAACGTCAGAACCGATTTTGATGAATGATTGAGATTCAGTTAGTACGCGCTAGCGCAACTCGTAGAAACGTAAAAAACTCATTACAAAAAAAATATTTACTATTCATCAAAAATGAATCCGAGAATCTATGTGGATTAGAATTTGAAATCTTGTGATATATTTTCAATTTCAAATTAAATAGAAAATTAAGAGAAACACTGGCTTTAAAGGTGAATCAAGTGGTATGTTTTATGTTCTGTCGAAAGCTGCAGAAAGGTATTGAGAATGTCATACATATAATTTTTCATTGAAAATAAGTAATAAGTAAGTATCTATATAGGAGATTTAATTGTTTTAAAAACCCCTTTTTAACAGTCTTTACGAGGTGATAGCACCTTAATCACCGAATTAATCTCACGCAAATTACAATAAAAATAACAAAACAAAAAGGTATCTGATTAATATTTAAAATTAAATACCGAACTCATTACCGACATGTAAATTTCATCGTAATAAATACACGAACCGAGAAATATTCATATAACAAAAGCTTAGGGTGCCTGTAAAGATGCAAATTAGCCATTTCAAAGACCGAGAGACAGTGTAGCTTTACATTAAATTAATTATTATTATCATTGCGATGCATGGTAACAATTCTCCCTTACATTTTTCGGGTCTCACTCCGCCCTCGCGTTTAATGGGAAAAATTAGGCTACGAGTCGTTTCTGCCCGTCATTTTAACAGCATGTTGTTTTTAAATTTGTAAGGCAAACTCTTTCTTTCCACCTTTCCACTCAGAAGTAGAACTAATGAAAAATTGATAATAAATTTTATAATTTATATACTAATATAGTAATTTGGTCTTTGTCCAGCTGTGGACGTCTTTCGTCTCAAAACTCATTTATTCAGTTTAGGCCCTAATAAAGCACTTATGAATGTCAGTCAATAACAGTTACAATTTTTACAATAGACTCTATCACCGGTTCGGAATACACTTAAACTGAGAAGACTCCGGCAAGAAACTCAACAAGGCTGATATGATGATACTAATAATAAAGCTGAAGAGTTTGTTTGAACTAATCTCTGGATCTACCAGTCGGTTTCGAAGAAATTATTTCTCTAATAGGAAGCTACATTATCCTTGAATACACTCCCGCTACATTATACAGGTTGATAGTCCGTCATCGTCATTGTCAACTGTAAAAATTATGAAACTGAGTCGTACGTTGCAACTGAGGCCTTCAAGTCTGAGAATTCTTTAAAACAAAGCTCTACAGAGAACTTCTCACTTGATTGCGTAGGTTTAGAGCAAGACGGGGAATAGTGGTAGGTAGAGCGGTTTCATCATTGAGTGTTTGCGTTGCGGTCGAGTGATTATCAAAATCATAAAGGAAAACTTTAAACTATTATGGTCAATCGAAACAGTCATTCTTCGTAGGAATTATAGGAATTTAAAATGATTAAGTCTATATTGGAGGTGATAACAAACTAGCGCAACTCGTAAAAAGGTAGAAAATCTCTTTAAAAAAATGTATTTAGTACTCATTAAAAATGAATCCGTCAATCTGTGGTTTAGAATTTGGAATCTTGTGATATATTTTTAATTTCAAATTAAATAGAAAATTAAGAGAAACACTGGCTTTCACAATGAATAAAGCTGTAGGTATGTTCAATGTTTTTCTTTATCTATCTAAGTATATCCAAATATGTTTTGAGTTCAGTCAAAAGCTGCAGAAAGGTCTTGAGAATGTCACCATATATTTTTTCATTGAAAATAAGGATCTATATAGGAGATATTATGGTTTAAAACACCCCTTTTTAATAGACTTCCTGAAGTGACAGCACCTGAACAAATACAAAACAAGGGCGTATAAATTTCGCTACAATATCTCGTTTTCAATCAAACCTAAAAAGGCTGCCGTGCCCGGTTCAATGAGAGTAATCAACAAAAAAGCAGCCCGCCAGCGCTTTGTGTAGCCACTAGCTAATTCACCGACCATTAGGCAAACGTCTCACTGTACGCGACGAAGCTATAGTATAGAATAGATATTTTATCGCTCAAGAAACGTAACAAAAGCGTGTCAGTACTAATATATTGTCTCGTTGGTTAATAAAAGAAACAATTTACGGAATCCCTTATTCCTTCATTAAATTTAATTATATCTCCATATTAGGATATCGTTAGAATCCATAAATCGTCCGGAGTGCGGAGTTAAAGGCGGACTTGTTTCAGTTCAGTTTATTTATTTATCAGTTTGTTAACCCCATGTTGATACTGTGAGCGTCTCCGTGGAACTTGTCCAAAAAAAATTGTGCCCAAGAAGGGGCTAGTCATCATTATCACATTCGTTAACTATTTCTTACTTAGAAAAACGATTATTTTTAGCCTTGATGGTTGAAGGTTTTGCTGTTTTACGCATCGACGGTCGGACGTATCCCTTACCGATGCGGCTCAGCCAGGCTTTGATATTCAAACAAGGAACGAACATTGACAAATTTGTTTTGAAATGGCATAATTGAATATTGATCAGTGTCTGACGAATAATGGTCAAATTATTTCGAACATATACTTAGAGTTTTTGAAGCTCGAATCTGACATTTATGTGGATTACGTTGTTTACAAACTAATTTTAATCACGTGACTTCTCTTTCTTTCAATTTTTTAAAAAACGATAGGAAATACATAAAGCTCTCAAATTAGTCTATTCTATTGTCATTTACGGGGTAATAGTCGTGCGTGACCGTTACAGATTGACGTAACAAGCAATCGGATTAATTTTATAGGACTAAATTTATGTTATCCCTTTTTATGATTCTTTAGGTTCACATTCCATGTATATCTAAATAAACAAAAAGAAAAGGTGATTGAATGATCTATCAACGCACAGCTCAAACCACTGAACGGATCGGGCAGAAATTTGGCATACAGATAACCATTATGGCTCTGGCATCCCTAAAGAAAGGTTTTTTTTTAAATTCAACCTGTAAAGGATTTATTGTTGATTTGATAAAATAAAAAATAGGTATCCAATATTTTTTGATAACCTAACTGACGGACTATCCCTATTCCACTTCATTTTACTTTCAATCCACCCTTTTTCGTCGTTGCCCGTACGGCATTATATCAATTGCCTATAACATTGAATAGATATTTACTTAGGATAAATGGTTAGCGAAATGTATTAGCATTTTCATACACATTTGAATACTTTGAACTTTCTAGACGCCTTTAAAGAATATTTTAAACGAAAAATAAGGATTCAATTCAACCCTGCGGTTGTGTCTGCGTTCCCGCGGCATTGCATTTTATTTCAAGCTAGCCTTCCGCCCCGCTGTTTCATCTATTTTTCCTCCTTAGGGGCTGAATTTTGAATATTCTGTAAATTATTTCACTAATAGGAAGATTATCTTTAAGTGCCTTATAGGCTACTTTTAGCGTTCTGTACCTCAAAACGAAAAAACGGAATCCTTATAGGATCACTTTGTTGTCCGTATGTTTGTCTGTCAAGGCCCTTTTTCTCAGGAACGCGTGGAGGTATCAAGCTGAAATTCATATCAAATACTCAGATGTACTGTCCCTTGGAGCTGTGAAAAAATCAAACTTAAGCCATAAACGTATAATAATAATAATAAATATAAATATCCTGTGACATTTTTTCACACACGGTTACCTGATCCCAAACTAAGCAGAGCTTGTACTATGGAAACCAGATAACTGATATACTACTTATACTACTTTCTTTCTACGTATGTATCTTTTGATTGCGTTAATCAAAAGATACATACGTTTATGCTGTAAATTTTCGACAATCGCAAGGGAATCAAAACCTACAGACAGGGTACTTCCCGTGAACTCAGAATCTTGAAATTTGATACGAAGCAACGTCTTATAGCACAGATAAAGGGAAAATTGCGAAAAGCATAAATTATTAGTTACATCATATAATGAAAATAGTTTTATAGGTTTTTTTATACAGGAAACGCATATGTAATCGTATAAAAAAACTTTGCCCATAAAAAGTCTTCAACTTCATACTAAACCTAACAATTTGTATATTTTTTGTTGAATTGAAAGAAAAAAAAAACAGTCACGTGGCGTACCGCAATAGCTCAGTCGGTTAGAACGTTGACCCTGTCTAGTCGGGTCGTCAGTTCAAAATCCTGCTGTACCGTTGATTTTAATTGATATAACCTTTTTTTCATGTGCCATTTTGTTTGTAAGCCCATAATTGTGTCAGTGATAAATTTTTAATCTCTTTGAAAATGGACGTACCTGTGATTTCGGCTTTCGAATGTAAATTTCCTGGGACGGTATTTAATGTACTAGCTATGCTTTACTCTTTCACCCGCGCAAAATGTCTTAAAGAGAACTGGCTCTCAAGTGCAGGTGTCGGAATATACCAGAAGATTATGGCAACAGATCCTATGATGTCTAAATGATCTTATGTAAATCCAATCTATATTACTAATTCTAATAATAAAGCTCAAGAGTTTGTTTGTTTCTTTGATTGCGCTAATCACTCGCACATTATCCCCGAATGTTATAGGCTACTTACTTCTATCCCGGGAACGCGAAGGAAGCCGCGGGAAACAGCTAGATTTTTAATATAACGACAACAAAAGCATCATATTCAAAAGGATGAATCGTCAAATTCTGGTAAACTCCTATGTTATTTTTCTTCTCAAAACCTTTTCAGTTTCTCATCTGAACAAACATATTTTCAACAAACTAAGGATTATTATTAATGCTATTAGTTCCGCCACACGGTCGACCCGTGTTCCCGAGGGATCTTATGTTTTCCCGGGATAACTATATAGTAGCCTATATGTTTTTCTAGGGTATGATCTGTCTATGTGCCAAGTTTATAAGGCGATGATAGCTGTGTGGTAAGTGACGTCGAATGCCGAAACGAAGGTCACGGGTTCGAATCCTACAATGAGCTTGAGCTTTCGGTGAAGGAAAACATCGTGAGGAAACCATAGCAGGTGGTAGGATACTTTGTAGTACCCTCCTGGCTGGCTACGACCCTCAAGTTGAAAATCTGTCGCCAAGCACCATCCGGTGTGTTCCGACAGCTGCACTTGAGAGGCAGATCATTTCTTGGCTTTGTGTGCTTACCACCAACGGCCACATCATCACTGACCACGGTGAGATTGTGGTCAAAAACAGGCTTATACATAGTAAAAAAATTAGTTTCAACCAATCCGTTCATGCCTGACTGTCTCACAAAGATTCACATTTATTATATTAAATAGGATTTGTATTTATAATATAAAATTAAGTTTAGTTTTATTTCTAAACAACCGAAGTGCCCATTTTATACAGGTCTAAATCTAGACTAGGCTAGGCTCTAGGTCGAAAGGAGGCTTGGAGGGCGAACGTAGGACATTCCCCGTCTAATAAGATTAGATACACAATTATGTACAGATTAGGTACGTAGGTACTTGAGTCTGATTGTTGTTAGTTTTACCTTGGATTTGGATTTTATTTTAGGGTTTTATTCTACCTCAATAATCTAAAAAAATCTAATTAGTCCGTCAGCTAGATTTCCAAAAAATATTTTTTATTTAGTTCCGATAACAAAAAATAACGAAGATACAGTGCGTTAAAATTTCGCGTGACGTCACGTCTTAGTACATTTTTTACAGAGACATGACGTCACATGCCCCCCCTCCTGAACTTTGATGCGACTTATCTTTGTGATTTTTTATTGATTTGATAAAATAAAAAATACGTATCCAATATTTTTTGATAACCTAACTGATGAATAGAATTAAAATATTTTTTACCAGTTTTTTTTTTTTAATTATTTTATTCATATTTTCCAAAGCCTCTGATGGCTGCAACAACCTTACCGGACAAATTTTACCCAGTCATCATCCCTATTATTCGTAAGTTCTATATTTCTTGTTGATTGAATGTCCTACTAATAGCATAGACATTTTTCTATTTCACTTGGCGTTTCATCAACGGAAAAATAAGAAGCTTGAGAAGACTGATTTAGCTACACAGCGCTGCAGCGTTTACTATACTGTATATTTGTAACGTTATATATAGCAGTATCATTTCCTCTAGCCAGCTAAGAGCGCAGACAAGACCTTTTTTTGTTCATCCCGTGCCGCAAACCGCACTACATCATTTCTATACGGCTTCTTGTTGCTGCCAGGAAATGGAGTAATATTTTATACATACTGTATTATTCAAGTAGGTACTTACTGTATACAATATACATGTGTAAAATTTGAAAAAAGAAATGTTAACTAATTGTACTTGATGAGAAATGGTAATTAAGTCCAGAAATTGAATATACATCAAATAAAAATAATAAGTAGGTACAGTATGACACAACTTAGATGTAGCATCGGCGATTCGTTTTCGTACACTTCACTTCCGATTTACACAACAAATAAAAATAATTCAGTATCGCGCCATTCAACGTTCAACAAGATCATTTTCGCTGATCATTTTTTAACACATGAGTAATGTTGTAGACGCACTCATTTCGAGAACGATCTATTTTACGAAGTTTGCCGATGCTTCATCTAAGTTGTGTCATACTATACCTATATTTCAAGAAGACTTCTATCGGATTTTGTTTTTATTAGAATTAAATAAAAATTAAACACAAGTTTTACGATTGAAATTAAACCTTAATTAGTGCTGAATAAAGCGCATTCTTGTTGAATATTTTCCAAAGCTTTTTTGCATATTTACGGGTATAAAATCACTAATTCAATATTTTTACATCGTAAGTTATTTATTTTTAAATATTTTACACCCCTCCTAAAGTACATTGTATCTTTAGAAGAGTACTATTGTAAATCATATTTCTCTAAAGCAGAGTAAAATCGTCCTTCCACCCCTTCCTTACAAATTATAGCGTGACCCCTCATTCATGGGCTTAAATCCGAGCCTCATTTATATACAGGGTGCTAAGATATGGTAATTCCGTTTTGGGGTATTTAAACGACTTATGTATACATTAATTACTAAATAATCTGACATCCTGCTTGGAGTTGCAGAGAGCCGCAAACCATAGATAATTTGTGGAGCACCAATTGGTTATTAGGACTGTGTTAAGCAGTGGATATTTACACTAATATTATAAAGAGGTACATAATATTATTAGGGTAGATTTCATATTTCTATGGTAGATATCGTATTTAGAAGGTTTAAAGCAAGTCTTTTAAACCCAGGTCAAAGAGACGGGGCTAACTTACCTCGTCTCTTTCTGTTAGATTACGTTAGAAAGTGACGGATATATTTTGAATGACATTAAACCGGCTTGCTAAATAAGTTACATTTGACGTTTGACAAGAGGTCTCGTTCTTTGTTTTTTTTGTTGTCTTTTTTTTAGTACTCACAGATAGTTGATTAATTTTAAACTCGTTCCTAATTTAAATGTATTCCATTGCTTTTTATAAAAGTTTTCTATTCCGGAATCCGAATTAGCAATTATTTACGAAGTTTTCTTCAACAGCCTGTATATAAACTGTAGATCTCAAATGAAACGAATCGACAAATGTTTCAAAATTGAACCGGTCCAGTGGCTTGAGCCAAGCATCATCATCATCAAAAGTAACCGTTATCATTATATTTGTGTATTTTTAGGGTTCCGTACATCAGAAGGAAAAAACGGTACCCTTATATTATATACACATCCCTTTTTAACCCCCGACGCAAAAAGGGGTGTTATAAGTTTAACGTGTCTGTCTGTGTTATCGTAGCTCCCAAACGGATGAACCGATTTTCGTTTAGTTTTTTTTTTGTGTCATAGATAATTTTATCCCGAGTGTTCTTCAGTGTCAGCTATGTTTCAAGAAAATCCGCTCATTCGTTTGAAAATTATCACCAATTCTCTAGTGAGTTTCAGGGGTTTCATTTCTTTAAATTTTCAATTTTTGTTATTATAATTAAGGCCCAATTTCAGCAGAACATTGGATAGACGAACATAAATAAATATTGCTGTGTGACAGAATTTGTGTAGAGAATGTTATCGACGAGATCCACTGTTTTTGAGAAATGGGCGGGTTTTTGAGAAAACCCTTAGTAGACGCCTACACATCACAGGGATAACACCCTCCAAATGTTGTCTCTAGGGGGAAAGGTTTTAGGCTGTGCGTTTATATATAACTAGCTGTCCCCCGCGGTTTCAACCACGTTCCCGAGATATAAATTAGCCTACCTACAACGTACGGGGAGAATGTAGCTTGCTATTAGTGAAAATTTTTTTTAATTGCACTATTGGTGCAATTAAAAAAAATTACTACTACGGATATAAGCGCGTTCAAACAAACTCTCCAGCTTTATTATATTGGTATACTAGCGGGTGTACAAATTTTTGAATTTCTCGGCTTTTCTGTACTATAATATGCATGTATTATACATAAAAACCTTCCTCTTGCATCACTCTATCTATTAAAAAAAACCGTATCACAATCTGTTGCGTAATTTTAATGATCTAAGCATACATAGGGATAGACAAACGGGAAGCGATTTTGTTTTATACTATGTAGTGATAGTGACTATGTAGATATGCCAGTCAGTGTTCAGCCAGGGACTGGAATTCTATATAGATATGGCATATTTAATCTATGGATAACATGTAATGATTCGTCTTTATATAGGTTGTGCGTTGATTGCTGATTATTAGTCAATCAGGCAATAAGTAATAGGTATACGAGTAAATTTATCCTCACATCATGCCATTTCCTTGATTTTTTGGGGTCGCCAATCACTTTCGGAGAAGTGAAACACGGGTGATGTTTGACCGGTTATCTGTCACGTGACGTCATTGCTTGTTTTTTTCCTTATTTTTTGCAACACAAACTTTTCCATAAAATATTCGGTTATATTGGAAAGTTTGATATATTTCAGAACGGAATTTAACTTACAAAATATAGCCGCTTTACTTCTTCGCATAATAATTTTTTTCTTATGGGAGATGTTGCAAAAAGCCCGCGAAATTCAAATTTTATTAGGTTTTTTTCAAATTGCAGGCTACTTTTATCCCGGGAACGCGAGTGAAACCGCGGGGAACAGCTAGTAATAAATATCTATAATAATATATTAATATATAAACTTAATACGTGAGCTTCGTACGTGAGGGTTGTCTCCTTATCAATTTTCACATCAGCTTTATATACTTTGCTAACTCAACGTAGACCATCGATTGCACAATACACGGTCTAAAATCACTTGCGTCCAGTACCTTCCAGCTATTTTACGAAATATGATCGTAGTCGCCACTCGAAAATTTCTTTTCCATCGGTTATCGGCTCCTTGAGAGAAGTTGCCTGCCACTTTAGCAGTATAACTGTATGGCAGGCCAGTTGGCGCAGTTGGTTAAGACGCCACCTATCGCGTCGCTGGTCGTGGGTTCTATTCCCATCAAGGACAAACATTTGTGTGCATGAACATGTCTGTTTGTCCTGAGTCTGGGTGTAATATCTATATAAGTAAGTATTTACAAAAAAAAAATAGTAGGTATATGTAGTATATCAGTTATCTGGTTGTCCATAGTACAAGCTCTGCTTAGTTTGGGATCAGATAACCGTGTGTGAAGGATGTCCCAAGATATTTATTTTATTATTTATAACTAGTTATGCCCCACGGTTTCACCCACGCCAGCCTGATGATACTTAGTATAATTTTCTTAATTAATGTGCTATCTAATGCAAGGATAATCACTCAAATGTAATGTAGCTTATATGTTATTCCAGGGTATGATCTACCTATTTGGCCAAGTTTCATCCAAATCCGTTCAGTGGTTTATACGTCAAAGACTAACAAACATCCATATATTCTCACAAACTTTCGCTTTTATATTAATTTGTAGGATAGATTAAAATTCCCTACCTGCAGCAAAAAATTTTCAGAAACTCAAGCCAACCAAAGCCGCAAGTCCTAGCTTATATTTCAATAACCAACCTTCCCATCGCTACAAAAAACCCCATCCGTCTGTGTTGCATAACACGATACACTTTCTATCTCGGTTGCTCTCATAAGAAAACTTGGCAAATGTAACCAAATCCCCAGCCCAGCCCTAATGCCGAACAGGAGTACCGCAGCGAAGCGGACCGTGAAGTGAAAATAGTATGTATACGGTGTTATTCTGTATATTTATATGAATGGACTTGAAGTGAATATGAGATGACGTTGCGTTGTTGTTACGTTATGTTAATTATATTTTTTATTGGCTAAAAATGTGTTTCTTCTATCTGTGGATTTATAGTACTAGTTTTCCGCCCCACGTGCCCCTTTTTCAACCCCCTAGGTGTGATATCTATGTATTATATAAAAATAAGTGAGTATTAGAATTCAAAATTGTTAGTTGGCTGTAAAAATTAAATAAATCGTTTCTTACGAACTGCTCTGCCAAAAAATATTTTTTTATTGTAACATCGAATATTACAATTTATACTACATATTTAAATTGACCGAAAACTTGCCAAGGAATTCTAAAATGAATTTCTTGAAGGACTTCTCTAATCACATCGTTCCATTCTCGAAACTCGATATCGTAAACGTTTTCAAGTGGCGCGCCTCTGCCATAATAGGCTCTCTTGATTGTAATCACCACTCGGAGCGTTCTCAACGTTTTTTATAACAGTTTTTTTTTTCAAACGTGACTCTGGAAATCTAAGTGAATTCGTTTTTAAAGGCAAAGTTAATTAAGGGTTAAAAAATATGAAATTAGTGATGTCATTAAAAACATTCGTTAGTAAAATAATACGAAGGTGTCTAATACCTATCTGGTATTAGACACCTTCGTATTATTTTTAGTATCTGTGAATAGGTACCTTAGTAGTTGTTGGAATGGAAGTTTTATAAGCATACTTATACACATAGATACACGAACGAAATTCGCGTGCGATAGTTTTTCTTATCTAAGAAGCAGTAGTTCTTACTTGCCACCACTCTTGCTTAGGCCTTGTGTCACCAGCAAGAACGACCTTTGCTCAGTAAAATAATAACCAGCTCAGTACGGTTTGAACGAATACAAACCCAAAGCCGAAGCAGGTAGTTTTCATTATACATGAGAGGTAATACTTAAGGAGTCCCAAATGCCCACATCTGTTTCGGATAATATGGTAGTTTCTAATTTATCCCACAGGTCTTTTGTGAAATGAAGAAATAACATCGACAAGGGCATTTAAAAAGTCTACTGTAGCAATATTTTTTTATTGTATAGGCCTTTATGTGTTAGAAGGGCTCTCAAATTCAGCCCCCGTAGCAGTAGAAGACTCGATTCTTCGACCAGTAATAATCGTGGAATAATTTCACGTCATATTTATGTAATTTTATTGACTGAAGATCTTCGCGTCTTCTCTGGTCTACGCTCGCCATGCTACGGTGACAGGTGTCGAACATACCGTTAGGTGCTTGTCGGATATATTTTCAACTTAGTGTGGTGGCAAATTCTATGATATTCGTATTTTCTTTGCTAAATTAACTCACTCACTCGTTTTAAACATGAATACTAACGGCAATAGAGATTAGATTGATTGTTAGAGTGGCCTTTTTGAGGCTTAAATATACTTCGGAATTGAATCACACTTAGATAAACGAGTGATACTAAGCACCATTGATAAGTAGGGTACAACGAAACAGAGTCGTGGGGACGCCCGAATCCACAAACAATCCGAATATAGTGAAGGGGTAAATAATGTCTATTAGAATAATTTATCTCCGGGGGTTACTGGCCTACGATGGCCGAGTTTCCCATCGGTTCGGTTACTTCTACCATCAATTTTATTGGATTGGAATAGATTTAGTTTTAGGTCGGCTGTCTTGTTCAGAGTGATTTTGTAACTCGGGTGTTTCCTTAGCGACCAATTCTTTGATGAGATGAGATCGCGCGATGAAATGAAATATTTTTCTATGCAAATAGACATTCACTTTTTTTGTCCTAAAAATCGATTCTTTGATTAATCGATCTCAGATCGCCAATCCTAAGTGATAGTTAATACAGTCATTTTATGTTCATATTGTTCATTGATGTGTTTTTATCCTATTAAAATTTGGTCTCGACTCTTTGAACATCCGATATTTTTTTATTTTTCCGGCATCTGGCTCTTTGTGTAAAAAGTTTGCCAACCCCTGCCCTGGGTCATTATTCACACACGGCTATCTGATCCCAAACAAAACAGACTTTGTACTTTGGAAACCAGATAACTGAAACACGACTTGAACTATATTTTTTTTTATAAATACATACCATACAGGTGATTTTTTTTAGTGGGCGTGGTAGACCAAATCCCGAGACTCCTTTCAGCATTTTTCGCTATTCCTAATACTGTAGGATTTAGTCTAAATAAAATTAAACTAATACTCGAGAAATGTTTTCGGAAAACTAATTATAATAATTGTTTGTTTGATTGGTTAATATTTTAAGTAATTAGTAATGGAATTAATAATTATTTTGGACATTAAGTATATAGTTTTTTAATTTAATAACAATAAGCATTTTATCTATTCAGCCTGATAAGGCTAGTTAGAATTTCATGTTCATGGGTTCATGTTTCGTGGTCATGGGTTCGATTCCCATCCAGGACAAACATTTGTGTGCATGAACATGTCTGTTTGTCTTGTGTCTGGGTGTAATTATCTATATAAGTATGTATTTACAAAAAAAGAAGTAGTATATGTAGTATATCAGTTATCTGGTTTCCATAGTACAAGCTCTGCTTAGTTTGTGATCAGATAACCGTGTGTGAAGAATGTCCCAGGATATTTATTTATATACTCCCTGCGAATTACCATTTTCTTTCTCTATTTCATACAAAATTAATGTAACGGCTTAAAATTATTTGGAAAGTTTATTTCATGAAAGTAACCAGCATTCCTCTTACTTCTCATTAATCTTTAACTTTGCCTTGCTTTTCGTATCTTTGAGACTGAAACTTTTCAGTTCTACAATTTAAACCTTATTTTTGTTTGTTCACGGGTGGAAATAAGAAAGCAAGTTATATATAGTGCTAACGTTAGGATACAGCGTACTTTTACGTTACCCTCTGCCAGGACCAATTTAATCCGAAATAGCCTTTTCTCGTGTGTCTTGAGGATGCTTAGTTGCATGGTCAGAGAAATATAGGGCTAGATATTTTTAATTCATCTGTCACTGAAATACGCAGATGAGCCGTGAAGTAGGTACTTAGAGCAGTCATAAAACTTAAGGTGATTCCTTCGGTTGGAGCGCGAAATCCAAATTTTATTACGTTTTTTGCTTATTGCAGCTCAATTATAGGTCGTAAGTTGTCAACATGTGTTTTGCGACAAGAATGGTAGAGTGAACTGTTATGTACCTACAATTAGAAAATAAATAAATATCTATCTACGCTCTGCTTAGTTACGGATCATATGGCAGTAAGTAGAATATGCTAGTAAATTATTATCTTATCGGCAATCGATGCCGTTTTACGATACTACATAGATAAAATATTAAAGCGGTAACGTCATCGTTCCAAGCGCTGAATTATTGACGAGTTAGTGACGTAACCCTATAGAATTTATATTGCACTGGATATGATACTCACGGGAAATATTTCAATATGATTACGTCGAGAGAATTCCATTAAGGTGATACCTTCGGTTGGAGCGCGAGATTTTATCACGTTTTTTGCAAATTGCACATCAGTTATTAGGTCGTAAGTTATCAACATATTATTTGCGACGAGAATGGTAGTATATTTACTGATTAATAACAAAATAAATCATCAACATAATCCTCCAAGGTATATTACTGACATATACAACTATTTCATGAAAATGTCACTAATTGCAATTTGCAAAAAACGTGATAAAATTTGAATTTCGCGCTCCAACTGAAGCCTCCACCTTAATTCGATAATGGAATATTACAAGGTGGCGATGTATTCACGCACTGAATTATGGATACAGGAATACCTATGGGAATTTATTCTGGAATAGGCAAGCTATAATATCAGTTTCCCAAAAAAAAAAGTTTTACGTAACAGTATGTTAAATACATAGACGTATAAATATATCTCGTAGAGTACCGATAACCGATGGGGGAGAAAGGTTCTCGAGTGGTGACCACGTACCGGAAAATGTTGAGTAGGACGACCTTCCACCAGATGGACGGATGATTTGGAGTTTTTCGAATCAGACCAGTAACTCCGGAAATTAGCGCGTACAAACAAACTCTTCAACTTTATTATTAGTATAGTATTGGATGTTATAACAAATCTAGAATTCTAGAATATCATGGCCAAGTTAGTCTGTCTCATTCTATTCATTTTAATAGAATTGCATTATCAGATATCTATCAGGGAATTATTGGCGACCTGGGCAACCCCTGTTGCGTTTTTCTGTAATTAGCTTTCCGCCCCTTATTTTAAACACCTTTTCTAAGCCTATGTCTACCTACGCTTCACAAAGAACATTATGAATCACCATTTCTCGTATATAGTCGCCTTAATAGCGGTTTCATAAGCGTTCCTGAGATAAAAGTAGCCTATAGCACACGGGGATAATGTAGCTTCCCATTAGTGAAAGACTTTTTATAATCGCATCAGTAACTCCACAGATTACCTGCCACATCGAAACATACAAACATTACCTCTTTATAATACTAGTGTGAACATTTATTAAAAAGAAATGATAGCAAACATCTAATAGGCATGTAACATAATAATATTTATCTACTCTCATATCGTAATGTTCTTATTATGAAATCAAAATCAGTACTTTAATGACCCACTTTATGCACACCCGTGTATAATGAAATTAAAAAATTATATTATAGCACAGTTTTCTTCCCAAGATAATGCTATAAAATAACTTTTTTTCATTAAAGTACAAGTATTTGGACATGTCTGGCCACTTATAATGTTTTTTCGGTTTTAATACTTCAATTACTGTCAGTCAACTTGTCAAACGAAATAATAAAGAAAAAAACATTATAAGTGGCCAGACATGACTAAACAATTTAAACGTAGTATTATATTCTCTTTGTAAACAATTAGGAATCAATCAGTATCAATTCAATTTTAGATGCAAATTTACTCTGTGGTCGCGTATAGTATGCGGTAGGGAGTTTTTCCCAACACGGATTTGGGCGCCATGATGATTAATGTTTGTTTATTTTATTGATTTTTTTGCATACATATTTTATTTTGGCCAAAAATGATAGTAAAATAGCAGTGATACTAAGGTGAAATAAACTTGGATCTGAAATTGTGGAGGCGGCATTGGAAATGACGAATAATCGATACCCGTGAGTCATGAAAACCTATGATAAAATATTATCGATTTTTTACCTTTTATATTACATTATTAGATGAGTTTAGATAAAGTACTGTATGATACTGCACATAATTAGGTATTAAAAACTCGTATGATACTATTAAGAACCTCGCCTACGGCTCGGTACTTAAATTCACACTCGTGTTTAATAACCCCTATTATGCAACAGTATCATAAACTACTATTATGAAATGTATTCGATTGCAATTTTAAATAAGTTCAATGACACTTTTTATCTGTTACCAATGCCTTTTCAATTAGTATTCAGCATTTGTTGCTGACGCGGATGACATTATGATGACGTAACTGCCGTGCGTGATTCAGCAGTAAGTGACATTAGTTATGTGATGCATTTTATTGTCACTGTTACTGGGAACCTGTTATTTTATTGAGCAGTATGTTGAGAGAATGCTCTCAAACGGATTGTTTTTTATTGATTGTATACTATAATTAGCTGTTACCCGCGGTTTCAATCGTGTTCCCGGGATAAAAAGTACCTTCGGGGATAATGTAGCTTCCTATTAGTTATTATTAGTATATATATATATATATACACACATTAAAATATATAAATATAAACTACAAGATTGGTACAAAATAAATAGCATCCGATGGATATGGACTTCTTATGCCTTTGTATTTTTTTTTTATTTATTACTTGAAAGATATCCAATTATATAATTAAAATGATAACCACTTATGGAAGCCTAGAAGAGGCTCTAAGTTACCGTTTTTACCTACACATAAATTTAAATTATTTATTTTATTTATTTAAACGTATGTAAAAAGCGGTGATGGACGCTTCATTTAATGTTATAATAGTATTATTTAACAACTGTTATTAACTCATTGCTCGTTATTTAAATATCATTATAACAGATCACAATAATAGTTGTTAATCCATCTCTATCATTATTGTGTAATTTGTTATACAACATTATATAACAGAAAGTTAATTAAATCCAATTATAATGGTATGAGAACTTCCATTGACTCTGGCAACTCTTTGAATTAAGAATGTTTAAACGTTTCGATGCTTACGTGACGTCATTTCCTTTAACTCGTAAATAAATTAGTTGGGAAATGTTGGATGTTTGTTTTTGAATAGTAAAGTAAACATTTAACGACAAAAGTTGGTGATAGCACCATATATATCACCTTTCCAGACAATAATTTATTTTTGTTGAATATTAGTTTATCAGAAATAAGGATTTTTTAGGTTATAATTTTTCGAGTAAACATAGTTAGTTAGTTATATCAACATTTAATAACATGAAATTTGCCACCCTTTTCATAAAATAATTGATCATAATAACTCGATAAATAATTAGCAATAAAAAAAAATACATCAAAGCGACTCTATAAGTTTCTGACTGCTCATTGTAATCCGATCCGAACAAATGTGATTTGATTTGACATATTGTCTATTTCGTACGTTATGTGCCAGAATAAGACAGAAGATACTTTTTATTGGCTAATCGTGTGATTTGTTTTTACAATTAATTTTAATTTAATTAAAATAAGTTTATAAGCGAAATTATTAAAGCATTGAAAATATCTACGAACTGAAAATATTATATACGCCATCATGTTTTCTCAGTCTACTGGAGTGGCTTTTATACGTTTCACTATCCAGTAGGGTAAAACCAGGATAGTTGCCACACTTTTTGAAATCATTTCATATCTCCCAGTACAAAATTAGTACAGTACAGTATTTTATTTGTAAAACTGGCAAGTACTTTGGTTTTTCTAATACAAATTTATGAAAAGTCAAAAACATTATCTTTGATATTTCCAGAGTATTAGCGATTTTTACGGACCTCTACATTTTGGGACATCTATCCCATGTATGGGATTGTTGCCTAGTCCATATAAATTACGTTTAGGATAGACGCCCCGCTGAGATACGGCATCCACCCCGAAAAACCTTTGATCGCACTTTGCCTTCCCATGCAATCGCACAGAGACTTGAGCCATGGTCCACTTAGTGGTAGTTGGAAAGTCTCCCGATAGATACATAAAATAGCATGCGATTCATCCGCCAAACTAGAGTAATTACATCTGGGCATCTATCCGGGTTTTATGGCATCAACTACGCATGTTTTTCTGACAGTGAAAACACTGGTGATAGTTTGTCAATAGCATTTTGTTTGGCTTTTAGTTTGGAAACATGAGCGCGGACACTAAATCCATATGGACAATTGTATATCGACGGGTTCTAATAAATAACATCTCTCGTTGCGTAGTGTGTCATACATGGGTAAATTGGGACTTCGAAATTCAAAAAGCCTGCTTAACTGAATTATCATTTCATATTGGCTAGGAAGTTTGGTACCAAATTATGACGGATTTCTTTTACTTTTTGTCTGCAGCCCAGTACCCATATCCCCTACTTAAACGGCTGAGTGTATTTGAATTAAAAAATAATGAACATTTATTCCGTATCGTGAAATTACATTGAAGTGAAAAAATTACGTAATTTTTCGATTATTTTGTTAATTATTGATTAAAATAACAAAATAATCTAATTTTAGACCTGCGATACGCAATCCGCCCGTATCGACCATAGACTAAGTAACTACATCCCAGGGAGCTACGCCTAATTAAACACACCCAAATTAAATAGACACCTCCATTGTTCACAGGAACATCACCTCCAGAGGGCTATATCTGGCACGGGGCTGATTATACCAACTCCTGAGGTATGCCAGGTCAGCGACCTCGAGTTCTACGAGAGATGTTACCCGCCCGATTACAAAATGCCCAAGCAGCACATACATATGCAACGTGAGTGGATGTAATATTAAATATGGTCGTGTTGTCCGTACGAAATTTAAATAGCGCGTTTTTTTCGCCGTCGTCGATGGTATCCGGGCGATTTGCGAAGTTACATAATGCGGAGGATTTCGGAGTTGGCGCCGGCGTGCACGGAATTTTCCGGGTTGTAACGTTCTAAGTTTTTTTTTGTCATGGCAAAGTTTGAGCATCGAATAATGGCATTTTTGGCACATTGTCGTTGTAAATATATTTTTTGTGGGGCGACGAAATAACGTTGCTCTTTTATACTTTTTGAAGTAAAAAATGAGATTGCTATAGAAATTGCATAATAGCATTTTTAAATACCGTTAAGTCGTTATGTCGCTAAGTTACTTCACAATGTTGCGTTGTTTGCCTAGATTAAAAGAATATATTGATTGACTTACTTAATCTTAAATGTGTAGATACTTTATTTGACTCAGAGACCGACCAATCAGGGACGGTTCACAATTTTATTTGTGATAAAAGCGGAACCCTGTAAGTGCAGGTTTGTTCACAATTTAACGGTTTGATATGGATATTATGGACTATCGAAAATTGATGCGTGTATCGTGAGCAGTATGGTACATTTCACAATGTATCGACGGTTCACAATCTCGCGAGATAGATTGTAAACTAGCGGTGTTTGCAATCATACGGTGACAGATACATTAATAGTTTCTGACCCAGACCAGCTGCACTCGATCGACTTTTTAGTTGTTCAACAGTTTTGCCGATACTTCAAAATGTACACATTAGTAAGTGAACCATCGATGCATTTTTCACGACGAGTGGACGATGTGACCGCCAGCCAGAAGGGGGCGACTAAATGGGGACCTTTGGGGTCGTGGGCAATCGGGTGGGGGCCCTGTGCGTCCAGAAGCGATCCCAAGGAGGACGACTCTGGCTGCTCCCCCGGGGCGGCTGGGAATCCTATGAGGATTTCCTCACGAAAAAAAAAGAAGGGTCTCAGTTGCAGCTGCCGGTACAACGGTATGTAGGTTCTTTAAATAGTCACGATCACGACACGACCATAAAATTACGATACGCTAGAAATACGATTCTACCTATTAAATAATTCACTTTTTACATTATACCATGCATTATAAATAAATATCCTGGCTGGGCCATTCTTCACACACGGTTATCTGATCCCAAACTAAGCAGAGCTTTTACTATGGAAACCAGATATCCGTTAAACTAAGTTTTTCATTGTAATACATACTTTGCTTTGGACAGGCAGAAATGTCTTAATAAGACGATTGCTATAAGAAAAAAAAGAAATAATAAAAAGGTTATTTAGAGTAAGGTAAACATGTGTACATATCGTCCTAACAAATAAAAACCAAATAATTTCACCCCTGGTACATACTATAGGTACTGTAGGAGAAAAAAAATAAAAATTAACAAGACGGTATATCATTAGAAGGCGCGCACTTAAATATTCTAATGAAGCGAAATTACATTACACAAGTATATTTACCATAGTGTCATAAAGTCAATGTCGTTTTAGCAATAACATGACGTCATACGCGTTTTACAACGATATAAAACCCGTCTAGATGCGGCATGAAGGCGATATTAACTTGCGCCCGCCTGCCCGCCCACCGTAATACGGACAATCATGCTTTTTATATTGCTTTTTAACGTTATTTTATATACGACGGGGATCATTGAATATTTAAATATTATACCTACGTTCCGGGAATAAAAAGTAGCTTATGTTACTCTCCGACCCATAACCTATGTCAAAATCACATCGATCAGTTGCTACAATGCTGCGTGAGATAAGGACAAACTAACAAACACACTTTCACAATGCTTTCACATTTATAATATTAGTAAGGATGATTTATGTAGATTATATTTTTTTTCAAAACTGTGGTGTGTATTTTAAACTAGCTTCCGCCCTGCGGTTTCACCTGCGTTCCCGAGGATCTTATGTTTTCCCGTGATAAAAAGTAGCCTTTGTTATTCCAGGGTATAATCTATGTGCAAGGTTCATCAAAATCTATTCAGTAGTTTTTTGTAGAAAGAGTAACAAACATCCTCACAAACTTTCGCATTTATAATATTAGTAGGATATTTTATTAGGCCACAATCTCATCGTCATAAATCAAATCATAAACAGATTTATTTTCTTTTTGATAGTACAACCACTAAAGTTTCCATTCTCTCGATTTTTTTTTTACACCGTATTTACGAAGACATAAAACACGGGAACCGTAGGCGTTCTCTCGTCACAATACGCAGTGACCCGTTACAAAAAATAAAAACATAGTATCACATAGTAAATAGCTACTTAAACCGCCTTGACATCGTTTTTTCACCCCACACTAATGCTGTTAAGCCGGAACCCCACTGCTGCGCACGGTCGAGCTACACGCGTGGGTACAAAAACGCTTTGAATGAAAATGTAGGTAGATACTTCCACACTAGTGCACGAGCACGCTGCGCACGAAATGACGTCACTGATACACGCGTGGTCTGTTCCGAAGTGCCAGCCACGCACACGCTAGCGCGGGTGTTAGGCAAAGCTCCACTGCGAGTGACTGCGACCCACGCTGTCCAGTGTCCACGCTATGGTCGAAATAAATGCCGTATCTATAGGTAGGGGGAGCGGGGAGCGGGGAGCGGGAGAGACAAGAATCGGGCGCCGTGTACACACGCAGCTGACCAATGTACCCACGTGGCCCACACGTTTTATGTGTGCGTGCATTGGTTGTTGTGAAAATGTTGACACGCGCAGCTAGACGAGGTATAGCGTGTCCGTGCGTAGCGTGCGCAGCAGTGGGGCTACGGCTTTAAAAGTACGTTCGTTTTACACAACCCACTCGCTGAAGGTCCATTAACTGAGCTATATATCATTTTGTAGGGTTGGTAGGTGCAAGGAGAGTAGATCTGACGTATCTATCTGTATATAATAGGTATACTAGCCGTTCCCCGCGGTTTCACTCGCGTTCCCGGGATCAAAAGTCACCTATAAATAAATATATCCTGGGACATTCTTTCACACACGGTTATCTGATCCCAAACTAAGCAGAGCTTGTACTATGGTAACCAGATAACTGATATACTACATATACTATTTTACCTATAACCTTCGTAGCTTTCTATTACTGAAAGTTTTTTTTATAAATATAGATTTAAGACGATGCTATACGAGTATTAATGATGATTCTAAGAGTCGTTTTTCTCAGCTTACTTTTTTCCAAGGGTTTTTAATTTTTAAATTTAAATTTTTCGTTGCATATTTTTCTATGCCTGCGCTGTCCGAAAAAATGAATTTTATAGCATCAGAATATATACAATTTAGCATTAGGTAATAAATCGACATTTTATTTAATATTTATTTATGATATATCTAGTCGCCGTGTAAATCTATGACACATCTCGGTCAACCACCACGCTTCACAAATATGTGTAGAGTGCGTAATTATATTTTTTTATTTACAGTCAATAACACAAGGTCTAAAATCATTTGAATGTCAGATGCAATGATGAGTTGTCCCATATAATCATCGACATTGACTGGTGATGTAACGTGGGTCTTCATTTTCAAAGGATTATGACCTTTATTGACATTACTTTTCTTTTATTGTTATTTTTGTAATGCTGTGGGTGTGAATCCAGTGGTCAAGTGTGAGTTGATTTTTAATCGACTTCAAAATAAAGGACGATGTTATCAATTCAGTTGTATGTTTTTTTTATGTTTCCTCACAGACATTGGAGTCTTAGTAATAGGGTCCCGTTTTACCCTTTGGGTACGGAACGCTAAAGAAGGTAGCCACCGTACCATCAACAAAGTTGAAGCATGATCAATTTTGAGACCTTTTCGCTTGCAGCCAGTAATCATAGTTCGCCCTGTCTATTGCTGATAATAAAACGGCCTCTTGTAAAATCTTTTGTTTAGTTAGACAATTTACTGACAATGACAATCTACTATTTTATGACAAGCGCTTTGTCTGGTTATATTGTGTGAGACACAGGTAGCGGCTGTTCACTGCACACAAAATACTCCCTTAAGGTGATCATGCTTCAACTTTGTCGATAGTACATGAATCAATAGTGCCGTTTGATTCCTCGATGAATACGCAACGTAAATTGCGGAGATTCTTGGTTCTTATTAGCAATTCAACTAGCGAGTCAATGGAAACGTAGGTACCTATAAATATATTGTATTGTGAACGGGTGCTGTTTGTGGGGTCTGGTCTGCTATTTACTTATTAAATACTAGCTGTTCCGCGCGGTTTCACTCGCGTTCCCGGGATAAAAAAAGTAGCCTATAATCTTTGGGAATAATGTAGCTTCCTATTAGTGAAAGAATTTTTCAAATCGGTTCAGTAGTTTCGGAGCCTATTCAATGCAAACAAACAAACATACAAACAAAGAACCAAATCTTTCCTCTTTATAATATTAGTATAGACTAGCTGTTCCCCGCGGCTTCATTCGCGTCCCCTGGATAAAAAGTAGCCTATAACCTTCGGGGATAATGTAGCTTCGTATTAGTGAAATAATTTTTCGAATCGGACCATTAACTCCGGAGATTTGCGGTTTCAAACAAACCCTTCAGCTGTATTATTATTTTGTAGTTTTGCCGCCAGGGTATGCAATTGTTATCAGTAAGACTAGAATGTGAATCCAATAATTTAAAACAAGCAATTCTTGTATAAACACATTCTGTTAACATTCCTGTGTACCTGTAACGGTTCATGAGATACAGCGATTGTTAAGGTCGAACAAAAAAGTCGAAAAATTGCGTTTTTTGTACTTTTATTTTAAATTTATTACTTGTTCTGTAAAAATTTACGAATACAGCCCGCTTACAGACGGATGGACGGTGGGTACAGAACCCTAACTACAACTTTTTGCGAGTACACTAATTAAAAGGGAATAAAAAAAAACATTACAGGATGCTCTCCGCTGTCCATATGTCGCGAACATCTGCCTGTCTGTCCGTCCGCCATTACTAGGAAACGATCGGATAACTGTAAACGAGACTCACCATGTTTGCCGCTTGCATTTTAAGGATACTGAATGAGGGTTACTGGAAACATTGTATATTTATCATCGAGAAGAAGTCAAAGGAATTCTATACTACGTTCAATATAATTAAACCGGAAGCGGTCATGTTAGCGGTCACTGTAGCCGAAATCGGCTAGGGGACATCATCATCATGATCAAATACTTATACAGGATTATTTGTATCTGGGGCCGTTCAAATATTACGTAAGCAGATTTATTACAATTATTTACCCCCCCATCCCCCTTGTCAGCAAGAGTAAGCAAAGCTCTTACCCCCTCCCCCCCTATGCTTACGTAAACATTTTTCAATTAAAAATACGTATGCGTTTATATTTGCGGGAATCCCCAAAAATGCGTTTCGTTTTGAAGCATAGACAATGTAAGGGTTGCCATTCGTGTAAAAAAGTAAATAACTACCGATGACGTAATCATCATCTAGATTCCCCTACCCCCCATGTCATCCAAAATAAGCAAAACAAAGACCCCCCCCACCCCATAGTGCTGACGTAACTTACGTAATACTTGAACGGCCCCTCACCTGCAGTGCTTTATGGGGTAGCAGTATTCATCAAAATAAAAAACTCATAATTAACCGATCTTATGAACGTAATACCTACACTTAAACTACCTACCGCGCCGCCGGTCGCGGGTTCGATTCCCATCCAGGACAAACATATGTGTACATGAACATGTCTGTTTGTCCTGAGTCTGGGTGTAATTATCTATACAAGTATGTATATACAAAACAGTATTATATGTAGTATATAAGTTATCTGGTTTCCATAGTACCTACAAGATCTGCTTAATTTGGAATCAGATAACCGTGTGTGAAAAAAATCCCAAGGTATTTGTTTATTTATGTTTCGACGATTATAGGAGCGAAAGTGAGTCTCGTCACCAACCGAACCCAATTTTATTGATATGTTTTTTTTTTATGTAAGTTACTCAATGATCGAGAAAGGTAAAGCTTAAGGGAGAAGTATCGTACTTGAGAAGGGTTCAAAGCGTATTCCCCCAATAAGCGTATCTCTATTGAATTAGATCGACGCGGACGATATTCAAACATAAAGGGTAGCAAAAAGAGTAGCTTTTGCAGCGGCTTCACCCGGGATTTAGTGGATTTCTAAGTATAAAATATACGCGTTATTGTAAGGTCGTTTATATCTTGTCTAGTTCAGTTCGCGCAGTTGGTTAAGATACCACCTATCGCGCCGCAGTTTATGGGTTCGATTCCCATCCGGGACATTTGTGTGCATGAACACGTCTGTTTGTCCTGCGTCTGGGTGTCATTACCAATGAGCTATCATCGCCTTATAATATAAAAAAAAACTTATTTGTTTTAGAATGTGGCATACAACTCGATCATAATATGACAACCTACTTACCATAGTTTTAGATTTCGCCATTTAAAAATAAATATTTTTTTTTTAGGTAGTTGTGGGCAAGCAAATTGTATGTAAAACTGTACATACCATTTGTCGTTGCTGAGAGAAACAACCGTGACATATAGACGGACAGACAGACGCAGAAGTCTCATCATTACCATTTTAATACGAAATCCTGTAAACAAAACTCAATTTCCACTAGACCTTGATATACCAAAATTAACTGTAACGAAAGAGCACAAGGTTTTAATTACTAAGTAGGTACGAGGCAAACGTTAATGTGCGAGGTGACGTATTTTAATTCGCCATAAAATTCATAGACCGTTGAACTCTGCTCTCATCGCCCCATGGGAATTGCAAAATGTACACACGGCCACAGATCAAACTACACACTACGGAGCTATTAACGAGTATTAATGGTAGGTATTAAAGCTTTTTTTCTATCATATACTAGCTTCGCAGTTTTGCCCGTGATCCGCGTGATGTAAGAAATTTTAGGTATTTTTTTTTAAGTAAAATAGAGCGTTAGATAATAAGTTCGCGCGACTAAACGCCAAAAAAGACAAGCTTCTTCCGCCCGCTCAGTGGTGACACTGTCATTGTGCTATACGTATTCTGTCAAATTATGTGCTGAATATGCTTCAGAATATATTTTTCACCTACTTTTATGGGAAATATTCAAGAACTGGTATCACTCAGTATGCCTGAGTGACGCAGCGCGCTTTTCAAACAGTAGACAAATCTGGCCTGATTTTTTTTCTCACTATCTAGACAGGTTTATTATCTAAGCTGCTATCCTATAAAAAGCAATAGGTTCATAAATACTGCCAAGAAATTAAGAAGCTCGTTTTTGAGGTTCTATTCGTACTAGACTTCGTTTTTATTACTAAAATACAATAGAGCAAGTGCAAATTTTGGCTGGCAGAATCACAAACTGCTTTTAAAAAAGCGTAGGACGAGAATAAACGTACATTTTTACGACAAAAAAGTTGTAAAATAGAATAGAAACGTTGACAAGTTCCCAGTGGAACGTGGTCGATTCAAAATTAACATAGAGTACCTGTACACAGGGGCCGTTAGGAATACCCAATCAGATTGTCGCACAGAGCTTAGAATGGCTCTTGTACCGAATGGATGTTTGAATTATATAAAATGGAATTTTGAAAACATATTTTTACGAAAATGACATTCGAGACAGATCAACAAACCTATAACTTATAGTTAATCGATTTTTAAACTTATCGAAAAATCAACAAACCTCGACAACCTAGAGAAACATTTTCTTTCTCCAAAGCTACAGGTTGAAATAATGAAACCTTATAAAATATAATTGTATCATAAAATTGTCCACGTGCCTTTTTCCACCCCCTGAAATTTATTAGGCAAAGTTTATTTTGCAATATTGAAAGCGAAAGAGCAGTTAATAAATTCAATTGTGTTACCGCGGCGAACGGTAAAAGAGGGCAGGGCCGAATTAAAAAGTTAAATGTTATTAAAGCGGTCCTTTGTTAGGGCTAGCTTTTATATTTGGGAATGTTCATAATTATTTTGAAAACAAATTTGTTTTACTGAAACACCGGTTCGTTTTTCTTTTTGTACATACTGTTTCAATACTGATGTGTCACTCACGTTGTAGGGTTTACTATGGCTATCTCCAGGTTCCTAGCTACCCCTCTGCCTATTTTCATTAAAATTGGCTCCATACCTTAGCCATGGAGGAATCAGGCTTAGCAAACATAATACCTGATTTCATTTTTAGAATATTTACAATGTAAAGGTACCTACCAGATATGCTGCGCCAACCTGTCATGTCGTAAAATATCGCCATAGGAGGTGAAATCAAGTGAGCGCAACTCGTAAAAACGTAAAAAAAACTTGAAAAAATTAATCCGTCACCGACCGTCTATGTGGTCTAGAATTTGAAATCTTGTGATATATTTTTAATTTCAAATTAAATAGAAAATTAATAGAAACACTGACTTTCAAATTGAATCAAGCGGTATGTTTAAAGTTTTTTTTTTATCTATCTAAGTAGGTATATCCAAATAAGTTTTATGTTCCGTCGAAAGCTGCAGAAAGGTCTTGAGAATGTCATACATAGAATTTTTCATTTCAAATATGTTGTCCCTGCATCAGTGCCGTATAATTTGGCAACCCTACCCAGTGTTAGTAAATTTTATACTATGTAAGCACAGAGGAATAAAGGCTAATGTAAGTAACAGCAGCAATAGATTGTAATTTAATTAAATCTCAAAATTAATACGTATTCGTTTTAGTTTTCTGTGTGAGTTTCCACATCAGAGAGAGGGAAAAGAGAATAAGAGAGAGAGTTTTAGTAGGCTAAGTCCTCATGAATAGACATTTCAAATATGTATCTATAGGAGATATGATGGTTTTAAAAACCCCTTTTTAATAGACTTGGTGAGGTGACATCACCTTAATCAATCACGGTCGCATATGAATTCTATTGGCCAATATTAAAACGTCCATCAATGACTCTGTGGGGTTCCCAGCTCGTGAGTTTCGACTGTTCCTTTGCAGTGTCGATAACCCAACTACCCAGGTACTTTTCCCCTCAATAAAAACACTTTGTTAAAATGGACTGTATACTATATTTGCATATAACTTTGTATCATAATCACTTATTTATTACACACGTGATCACTGGCCGACTTGATACAATTTCCTGTTTTTATGCGTGAATTCTACTCAACTGAATATTCGAATTAAATACTAAAGACACTGATGTCCGTTCAAGACTTCGGTCTTACCGTATCGAGAGCCATGCATTATAATAATTATTTTGTTCTCTAATATTGTTCAAATGTCTTATAGATTTTCATTATTTACATAATTTACTTGTGATCTAGTATCGCTACAAAAGTGATTTTATCCTTAAACATTGCCTGCAATTAGGTCTTTCAAATGAATTCACGTTGTCGATACCAGCTTAATCTATCTTAAAGTTATTATACAGTTTATACATAAATTCTCAAAAAAGATATACATTTCTAATTAAAAAGCTTAATTGCTCCCAAATCCCTGTTCTATCGGGTTAGATGGTTATTCACATATACAATACAAACAATTAGCTTACACAAAAACATAATCTTACTTACTATAAACTGCGGGAAATAACCCAAAAACACATAAAAGAAACATATTGATAAACCAAATTAAAACAATATTTCTATTTATACATTTTACCTAAATTGACGTCATCGTCCGCCACATTCTCCCTCCGGCGCAGATCTTCGCAGCCTTCATTAACAACAGGGAGGACGATGAGACGCCTAACCGGCCGTCGAAAAACGCCTCCACGCGTCCTCACATCCGTGCTGCGTACCACCCCGTCAGGTCCCGTGTATATACGTTCAATTAGTCCCTTCGGCCACACATTACGGGGCAGTAACCCGTCCGCGATCACCACGATATCACCCACTTTCACATTTTGGAAAGCCTTTTTCGCGTCTCCTCGTGGCGTCAGTGTTGGCAAGTATTCTTTAATCCAACGCGTCCAAAACACATTTGCAAGGGCTTGTGCAGCGCGCCAGGTTCTCCTATCAGCTACAACGCATTCTCCGATATGCGGAAGTGCAGTCGCTGTTCCTAACAGGAAGTGATTTGGCGTTAACGCCTCCATATCGTTTGGACTTACCGGAACATGCGTCAACGGGCGCGAGTTTACCGTGTGTTCTATTTCTGTAATCATTGTTGTTAGGACTTCTTCCTTTGGTGTTCTTTCATTTAATGTTACAGCTAGTGCAGATTTGACACTCTTTATGAGCCTTTCCCAAGCTCCTCCCTGGTTCGGGGCTCCAGGGTCAATGAATTTCCATTCCATCTGTCTAGTGAGCGAATATTCCTTCAATTCTGGCAACCATTCCGCGAATGCCTTACCTATTTCAACATCCGCGCCGTGGAAATTCGTACCGTTGTCAGAGAGTATTTTCTGCGGCCACCCACGACGCGCTGCCATTCGGCGTATTGCCATAATGGCGGAATCGGTACTTAGGCTTGCTATCAACTCTACGTGAATGGCTCTTGTCACTAGACATGTGAACAGCATTCCCCACCGTTTTTCTTTACGTCGTCCTATTGCTACCCACATTGGGCCGAAACAATCAATGCCACAATGTGAAAATGGTCTGGTGTATGCTCCTAGACGGACCTGTGGCAGATTACCTTTAACCGGTATTGCTGGAGTCGCTCTTCGTGTTGCACACCATACACATTGCTGCACGATTGCTCGGACCGTTGGACGCAGTCGTAGCACCCAGTATTTCTGACGCAGGTTGTTGACAATTTGCTCTCTGCCTACGTGGTTATGACTTTCATGCTCACGTTTGATCAACAACCGTGTCAATGGGTGTGCCCCGTCTAGTATGGGTGGTTCTTTCATGCAGTCAGGGACCGTGGCTGCATTGATCCGACCGTTTAATCGGATTAGCCCGTTGTCTCCGCACTTAGGGTCTAGCTTGTATAAGCGACTGGTGCGGTCGACATTCTTTCCTTTCGTAATCCTATGTACGTCTTCAGGGAAACTGTCTAACTGGGCTTCTCTGATCAATAGGCGTTCGGCCTCCTCAATACGCTTTAAATCTGATCTGTCATGGCGATGTCGGCATTTGTCTATAAATGCAAGTACCGTAGCGGTACTTCGTACTAATCGATCGTATGAGGAAAACCTTTTTAGATCGATTAGTGGTTCCCTCGTACTTATATGTGCCACTACTACTTCGTCTCGATCATTCGTTACTGAACTCTTCTGGATCTCTTGAACTGTTCGCACGTGTAACACTGCTTCATCTTCATGTGTTACAACGTTTCTGGGTATAGATCCATGTATTACCCAACCCAATCGTGTGAGTGACGCAGCTGGTTGACCTTTTCTTCCGCACAATAACTTTCGCGTCACTATCAATTCCCAGTGATCGGCACCGATGAGTATGCGCGGTCTGGCATACTCATAACATACGTCCTCTGGTCTAAGCGTACTTAGATGCTTATATTTCAATATGTCGGGCTTCATCACCTGACTGGTCAATTGAAAATTCTTAACCGTCCGTGCTTTAATCGTATGAAAGTCCTTTTGGCCTTTTCCGCGTAACTCTATGCTCGTATTCTGGCTATTCAAAACTCTCTGACTCGACATGACTCCGTGGATATGTAACGCTCTGGTCGGGCCTTCTGCTCCGACCATCCCGGCAATCTCTTCGTCGATCAGTGTTATAGTTGACGCCTCATCGAATAACGCGTACGTGTTTAATTCCTGGCCGTTCTGTGTCTTAACTACAACAGGACACACTTTCATTAGCACTTGGTAATTGGTGTTACTTGCTGTAGCCGCATTCACGGAATGATTATTCTGAGTCGGTTCGCTTGATGATTCCTTACTCTTTGGTGCGTGTAGTAGCGCATGATGTGATTGACGGCACTCATCCACTCCACATTTCTTCGCTTTACATATGATCCTTCTGTGCTTATTATTTATACACTGGAAACAGACGTGTGCTTCCTTTACCCATTCCCATCGTTGATCCACGGACATAGCCACGAGCTTAGCGCATTTCGTTGTTTCGTGTTCGGCTCCGCAACAGTGACACTCGCTCTTTTTCGGTAGCGTCTCTGTTGTAGTATACACGGGAGCTCTGCGACTACGATCCAATGTCCGATGTCGAGGTTCCTGTTTCGGTACAGCACGTATGGTTTCCGACGCACTCTTGGAATCGTATGAATATTTTATGGCGTGTTTCGCTTCACGCATACAGAATCGTGACAATGTAATGATTTCTGGTTCTGACTTAGACACAGTTTCATCTGCATAGTCATACCATTTTGATTTGAGGAATGGGCTCAATTTTTCTACAACTGACTGCATAATCATTGGATTCTGTAGATACCCTTTATTATCAACACAGTTTATCATCGTCACGATGTTTTGCAACTTGATGGCAAACTTGTTTTGTTCGTCAGATGTTCCGCCTTGTCGCGGCAACTTCTTTATTTCGTCAAACGCATAATTGATGATCATTTCTGGACGACCAAAACATTGTTCTAATGTTTCCATGATTATTGTTGAATCGGTCGCTGCATACATTAATGATGACACTGCTTCACGTGCATCTCCTCGTAAGCATGTCCTGAGTCTAGCTAGATTTTCTGCTGGTGTGAAACCGTAGAGACTAACAGATTCTATCATGGCCGCTTTAAATGATAACCATTCCCCTCTGGCGCCGCTAAAGATAGGCAAATCTGGCGTACGTCTGGGTATCGGTCTACCTTTGTTCATTTGTCCTAGGGCATCTGCTAGTCGATCAATCGCTCGGTCTTTTGATCGTGTCGGCGTAGGTGATCTAGGACGACGTGGTGTCTCCGTTATGACACAATTTGGCGCAATCGAAGGAGTTGGATCCGCAGTCCTCATCGTGACACGATTCGATACAATCGGAGGAGGCGGATCTGTAGCCTTTTCTCGTGATGGTGAGCGGTACTTTTCATGGTTTTCTGTACCGACACGTTCGGGCTCTTCGAGCTCCCTCCGTACAGCACTATGCCGAATCCATTCATTGACTTTACGTTCTGTGTCTACAGTCTCGTGGTCGCATATGCTGCCCGATTCTTCTTGTATCGTAGCGACATTAACAGCAAGTCTCTTTTCAACGAGTTTTGCCTGAATCTCAGCCAATTCAGTGCAATCTTTAATTCGCCGTAACTCTGCTGCGGCCGCTGCTTTTGCTGATGATGCTGCTGCTGCTGCTGCTGCTTCTGTTTCTGCTTTTGCTGATGCTGCTGCTGCTGCTGCTGCTGCTGCTGCTGCTGCTGCTTCTTTTTCTGCTTTTGCTTCTATTACTGTTGCTGCTGCTTCTGCTGCTTGTCTCTCTTTGATGAGATTTGTACGAATCTCTGCTAATCTTTCGTCCGCCTCCAGTTCAGCTAACCTGAGACGCGTTGAAGTACTGGCGGAAGATCGCTGAGAACGCACGGACGAAGCGCGCGATCCTCTGTCTGTAGCGCGGAGCGTAGACAAACGCGTACGACGTGGTATCATGTCGATCGCGGGCGGTGACGGTTCAGTCGAGAACTTATAGGTTACGTCGGATTCACTCCTCGCGTGGCGCGCGTGACTGAGCTGCGGATTCACGGGCACGTCTAACTCAGACGGGGACGCGGGGGGCTTCTCATGGCGTCGCCTCTCAGCCTCTTGACGAGTGCGGACTGGGCTTCTAGACGTCGACATCCTTTGGCGCTAATGCCTTTTTTGCAATGTACTAAAAAAACTACTCAAAATAAGTTTTTTGAGATCGCACTTGAGATCGAGCTTGAGATCGAGCCTGAGATCGCACTTGAGATCGAGCTTGAGATCGCACTTGAGATCGAGCCCGAGATCGAGCTTGAGAATGAATTTAAGTTTGAACTTGAGATTGAGGCTTTAATTGAGATTTAACTTGAGTTTAAACTTGAGATTGAACTTGAGTTTAAGTTTGAGATGTCGACATCTACTTCTTATCTATCTAACGTGGTGAGACGCAACTTACATAAAGACTCGAGACACCGATCGTTTGGCACCGTTAGGTGACCGGCGTTCAAGAGCCGCGGCAAATCCGCCTAAACGTTTTTCATATAGTCGCACCGTTGGGTGATGTTGCGTCGTCCTCTTCGCACGTTCTTTGATACTGCGATGAATTCGTTACTCGTGTGGGATAGAGAAAACGAATTCACCACTTGTTTAATGACACTTATGTGTCGAGACGAGTCTGTCACACGCTTAACGACGTAGGTAACAAACTCGACAAGCTTGCTTCTTGAGACGATTCGTCGCACCGTTGGGTGATGTTGCGTCGTCCTCTTCGCACGTTCTTTGATACTGCGATGAATTCGTTACTCGTGTGAGATAGAGAAAACGAATTCACCACTTGTTTAATGACACTTATGTGTCGAGACGAGCTTGTCACACGCTTAACGACGTAGGTAACAAACTCGACAAGCTTGCTTCTTGAGACGATTCGTCGCACCGTTGGGTGATGTTGCGTCGTCCTCTTCGCACGTTCTTTGATACTGCGATGAATTCGTTACTCGTGTGAGATAGAGAAAACGAATTCACCACTTGTTTAATGACACTTATGTGTCGAGACGAGCTTGTCACACGCTTAACGACGTAGGTAACAAACTCGACAAGCTTGCTTCTTGAGATGATCTCGTCGCGATGTTGCGTCGTACTCGGTGCACCGTTCGGTGTTTTTCACACGACGACCTCTTCACTGGGCGTCTCGAGAGCAAATCGTCGCACCGTTGGGTGATGTTGCGTCGTCCTCTTCGCTCGTTCGGCGATCTCGAGACGAACTTGTTGCACCGTTCGGTGTTCTTCACTCGGCGATGTGCCGACGAACTCGTCGCACCATTCGGTGTTTTTCCCTCGACGATCTCGGCGCACCTATGCGGTGTTGGTCCCGGTTCTGATCCTGTCACACCAAATCGTGGTGGAACCCAAGGATCGGATGCCCAATTCCCTGACAAATCCGGTTGGCTTGAACACGTGATCACTGGCCGACTAGATACAAAACTTTGTATCTTAATCACGTGTTTAACCGGTTTGTGCTGATGGTCACTTTCTTCGAGCTGATCAAATCCGGCTTCGAAGTACCAATTTGTGGGGTTCCCAGCTCGTGAGTTTCGACTGTTCCTTTGCAGTGTCGATAACCCAACTACCCAGGTACTTTTCCCCTCAATAAAAACACTTTGTTAAAATGGACTGTATACTATATTTGCATATAACTTTGTATCATAATCACTTATTTATTACACACGTGATCACTGGCCGACTTGATACAATTTCCTGTTTTTATGCGTGAATTCTACTCAACTGAATATTCGAATTAAATACTAAAGACACTGATGTCCGTTCAAGACTTCGGTCTTACCGTATCGAGAGCCATGCATTATAATAATTATTTTGTTCTCTAATATTGTTCAAATGTCTTATAGATTTTCATTATTTACATAATTTACTTGTGATCTAGTATCGCTACAAAAGTGATTTTATCCTTAAACATTGCCTGCAATTAGGTCTTTCAAATGAATTCACGTTGTCGATACCAGCTTAATCTATCTTAAAGTTATTATACAGTTTATACATAAATTCTCAAAAAAGATATACATTTCTAATTAAAAAGCTTAATTGCTCCCAAATCCCTGTTCTATCGGGTTAGATGGTTATTCACATATACAATACAAACAATTAGCTTACACAAAAACATAATCTTACTTACTATAAACTGCGGGAAATAACCCAAAAACACATAAAAGAAACATATTGATAAACCAAATTAAAACAATATTTCTATTTATACATTTTACCTAAATTGACGTCATCGTCCGCCACAGACTCTTTCAGAGAATTGGGAGTCAAATAGTGCACTGCGTCCATTTAGTTGTCATATTGAAGAGCGTGCTCTGAAATAAACGAAATGTAAGTTAGGTTCAAATTGATTTGTTTTCGAAATTAAGGGATGAGGAACATGAAATGAGTTAGGGTCTATCCTGAACTTCTGCGGACCTGAGAATTAAGGAATACTAACTATTACTATCATCATGTCAGCCGAAAGACGTCCACTATTACAGTATTACTATACAACGTACAACCCCCCCTTTCCTCCCCCCCGTGAATGTTTCGTCGCCTACCGCTGTCGCTTGCAATTGAAATACGTAATGTTTTGTATATGTTTTTTTTTCTTTCTTACTTAATAGCATAACAGTACTCTTAATAGTATTGCTGCGAATATCATCGCTCGCTGCGTGTGTGTCTTTATCGTAGGTAATAGACCGAGCGAGCGCGAATCGCGAGAGAAACGTCTCCGTTTCAGCTTTGGGCAAAAATCTTTCGTATTCGTATCTTTTTCGTTTGAACACCCTAATCTCCGGAGTTACTTGTCCGATTTGAAAAATTCTTTCACTGGTAGGAAACTACATTATCCCCGAAGGTTAGCCTACCTTCGGGGATAATGTAGTTACTACTATTTATCCTGTGAAACAACTTTTACCATGGAACCAACTGTGAAAACATGAAAAACTTTTCGTACATTTTGATCGCTTCGGTTGATGTTTTGATGAGTTACTCTTTCCCAATAAAGTACTGCTGGTGAATGATACTGACCCAGTAGATAATTTTAAACACAATAGGGATGACGCATATCACAAAAATGTAGATTTACATAGCAAGGAGACATTTCCGCTCTATGAAACCACACATTTATTTTCCGCAACCTTTTTCCTTATAATTATTATGGAACGTAGTACAGTAGCAGTTGGTTTTGAGGCGATAATGGCTCAGTGGTTGTAATGTAACGTCGGATACACGGGCGATAGCTTCAAATTCTACATTAAGGCGATATACGAGAAATGATGATTTTAGATTCACTTTTTCTCTGCATTCAATGTTGCAAGAGGTTTGTAAAAAATATATGTTAAACTACAGAATATATGACGAGGAATAGTTTTTGCTTTTCATTAGTAGGTAACGTTAGAAAAAAATCGTGAATATACCCCTTTTTTTAAACAAAGAATGTTGTTTTCTCTGATAAACGACAAAAATGCGGTCCGATAAATTATAATCAGGCGTTTACGATGACTTTCCTACGAAAATTCATGGTAAACGCCCGATTATAATTTATCGGACCGTTTTCTAGTCGGTGAACATCGACCGAAGTCTATAATTAATCAAAATAAAGACTGACGGATAGACCACTGGTCATTTATATTCAAAAATTAAACCCCTATGGGGATACAAATTTATGCGGCTGAAACAGTATGGGGCCAAAGGTAGTGTAACATATTTTTTATCAAGGATTGTAAAGTGGTTAAATTCCGACAACAATTTGTTCTATGCAAGGACGACAGCAATTCAAGGTAAACACTTCGGCATCTAATGCGGTTGTAATAGGGGCTAATTTGCAACAAAAAGGCACCTATAGTCTGATGTGCTGGCGACTGTGCCTATAGTTGCGTCAGGGGTTTAACCCCGGTTTTAAATTTAAGTTTCAGAGCGAGGGGTGTTTTTTGCCCATCGCAACCGTCACAGGGAAAAGTTTGTGTAGGTAATAACTGGCGAAAAAAATATAGGCTTTGAAAATGTTCAGGCAGGATTTTAGGTAAATTAATAAAAGTGAGTGGAATTATGTTTTTATGGAGATATTCTTTTACAGGTCGATCTCGGTCGGAATTTTAATCATTAATTTTGAGACTGACGGGTCGATTCATAGACGGATGAAATAAATTAACATTGGATATTATTATTTGATTTACTTTCTTTGGAAAACCTACAGCTAGATGCACTAACTATATTATTAAACTAACTATTGTATTTAATTTTAACAATTGTCCCTGCATCAGTGCCGTATAATTTGGCAACCCTACCCAGTGTTAGTAAATTTTATACTATGTAAGCACAGAGTAATAAAGGCTAATGTAAGTAACAGCAGCAATAGATTGTAATTTAATTAAATCTCAAAATTAATACGTATTCGTTTTAGTTTTCTGTGTGAGTTTCCACATCAGAGAGAGGGAAAAGAGAATAAGAGAGAGAGTTTTAGTAGGCTAAGTCCTCATGAATAGACAGAGAAAACTGAAATTATAAAACATTCGTATTCTACTATTATTGCAATCCTACTAATTCTAAATGGTACATATTATATACTAGCAGTTCCCGGGATAAAAAGTAGCCTATAATAACCTTCAGGGATAATGTAGCTTACTATTAGTGTAAGAATTTTTCGAATCGGACTCCAGAGATTATCGCGTTCAAACAAACTCTTCAGCTTTATTATTAGAATAGATATAGATGTAGTCAAGTCAACAGTTGGTAGATACGAGCCGGTGTAATCAGCTGCCAATAAAGATGGATGAGATTGTGTATTTTAAAGGAATTACTCATTACCTATTAAGGCGAATTTCAATGATTCAATTATTCGTCATTTAGTCATGGAGACGAAACGTAATCAATTCATGCCTATTTGTTAAGTTATCGTCATTGATTTTGTCATTTACGTAAATACAATTACTTACGTTCGTCAAATGTATGAACTTGAGCTTTCGGTGAAGGAAAACATCGTGAGGAAACCATAGCAAAGTGGTAGGGTACATTGTAGTACCCGCCTGGTTGGCTACCACTCTCAAGTTGAAAATCTGTCGCCAGGCACATTCTGGTGTGTTCCGCCGTTTGCACTTGAGAGCCAGTTCCCTTCTAGGCTTTGTGTGATTACTACCATCGGCCACATCGTCACTGACCACAGTGAGATTGTGGACAAACACAGGCGTAAAAAGAAATTCGTTAATTACGATCGCCGAGATAATGCTCTTCTGACACCAATAATGGGCTGATTACAGAAGTGATTAGGGGTGGAGTTTAGGGGGTTTGGACTTTGACCTCCCCTTAGCAGATACTTTCTGCGTGAAGTCCGGGTAAAAAGTAATTTTTCGTACATTTTTGGAGTCTCGGGATGAGACTCCCATGCCATGAAAAACATGTACTAAGGACTTTTTTTGCCCCGTGTTTTCACCCGCATTTCCGAGGGATCTTATGTTTTCCCGGAATATAAGAAAAAAGTAGCCGTGTGAATGTGTTAATCCAGATTGTCAGCTACCTCCTCACCAAATTTTATCAAAATTAGTCCAGCCATTTGAGCGTGAAGAAGTAACGAACATACACACTCACAAACATTCGCATTTATAATATTATAGATTTATTAGAAACTTCGAAGGGATCCCTAATTATTGTGAAAATAAAAAATAGCCTATGTTACTCAGTGATAATTCTACTGACTAATTAATGATTCTACTGGCGAAAGTATTTTTAAATCGGCCCAGTAGTTTGTAAGTTTCATTACAAACAAAATATCTTTTTTTTCTCTTTATAATATTAGTGTGACCATCACTTAGCTATATCTTCAAAGATCATCGATCCAACGGTCTAGGGTCGTCCCAAATCACGCTCGTATAAAACATTTTCTATTGTCTAACGCTGCAACTATAATTAATAACCAATCTTAGGTCACAAATAATAAAGCTCACATTCGCTCACATAGCTCTTGGATCATATTGGTATTCTCAACTTGTTTAGTTGGCAAGGAAACTAATCACAGAGGACCTGCCTGTAGACTGCCGTAACTCAATCACCTTGTATAGCGAGCGACTAGTGAACAGTGACGCGACTCTTGCAGGGTGCCTTTTTTTTACTTTTTTAACTTTCGGCTGTATAGGTATTCCATAAATTACTAGCTGTTTCATCCGCGTTTCCGGTATATAAAGTAGCGTATGTCCTTCTCCGTATCATAGGCTATCCGCGTGCCATATTTCATCGTGATCGGTTCAGCCGCTTAGGCAAATAGGATTACTTTCCAATTTCTTAAGGAGTAGCAGTCCCCCGCGGTTTCACCCGCGTACCCGAGAGATAAAAAGTAGCCTATGTGTTAATTCAGGATGTCAACTATCTCCATACCAAATTTCATCAAAATTGGTCCAGTCGTTTGTGCGTGAAGAAAAGTAACAAACAAACACAAACTTTTGCATTTATAATATTAGTAAGATTGACGAGACATCCTAATCTATTCAGGCATTTAAAAGTTATGGTGGAATAAAGAAACTCACATACACACATGAATGCTGAAAACTATACACTCCTTTGGGCAGTCGTACTCGGTTACATGCCTCTCACGGACGTAATAATTTCCGAAGAGTACAAATTTAAAAGCAATAACTGTATTGTATACAAGCTATTCCCCGCGGTTTCACATGCGTTTCCGGGATGAAAAGTAGCCTATATACGAGTATAACCTTCGGGGATAGTGTAGCTTCCTATTAGTGAAAAGTTTTTTAATCGGACCAGTAACTCCAGAGATTAGCGCGTTCAAACAAACAAACTCTTCAGCTTTATTATTAGTATTGATATAGCTGAAAAAACCCGCTTTGTATTCACAGTACCGGCGTTAGGGTAGGGCACGGTAGGGCGATCGCCCAGGGCGCCAGATGTAAAGGGGCGCCAGGCCCACCTTTATTTCCGGTCGCTCATGAGCGAGTCCTGCTATCTCGAGTCTAAATAAATAAATAAATTCTCAAGTCTAAAGATAAAATGGCTATAATAGCTTAAAATCCCTTTTGTTGGCGGGAGAAGGGAAGGGAGCTAAAACCGGCACTGTGTATTCATATCATATACCTAATTATAATAGACCAAGAATAGGAGTACGACCTTAGTACGCTATCGTACATATTACTCCAAGGTAAAAATGTTACTGTGTTGTTGTTGATAACTTACGACATATAACTGAGCTGCAATTAGCAAAAAACGTGATAAAATTTGAATTTCGCGCTCCAAGCGAAGGTATACCCTTAATAAGGCGCACTCAACCATTGATCCCTCCTGCGTGTGCGTAGGTCAATAAATTAGTTCGTTTATCCAAGTTGAAATCATTTGTTAATTTCAATTTTAATAATGATTCAGTGATTGCTATCTCTTTCTCCCACGCACAAGACATATACTGTTATTAAAATCTGCATTATTCCAATTACAATAAAGGTAATTGAAATCATTATTAATTACTAGCTTCCGCCCCGCGGTTTCACCCGCGCTCCCGAGGGATCTTATGTTTTCCCGGTATAAAAGTATCCTATGTTATAAGTTAATGCAGGTTATAAACTATCTGTGTTCCAAGTTTTATCCACATACTTTTAAGTAGTTTTTGCGTGAAAGAGTAACAAACATACATACTCACAACCTTTCGCATTAATAATATTAGTAGGATGTTATTGTATTGTTCTGTCTCGTTTTTTTTTTTATTTATTCGTAAAGTTATGGATTTGACATCTGGCTAATTAAAAGCTGCAGAAATAGAGGCAAACCATATCTGTGAGTGTTGTAAGAAGTGACGTCATAATATCAAATGGACAGCTGCTGAGTGCTTGTATCAATATCGCTTCCTAAATTAAAGGCTATTTGAATTTGAGGCTTATTTATGTATACTGAGAAAGTCTATATTATTGTGTTCCTGATAGTTGAATTTAATGATTGATGTGTTACCACTGTTTTTTAAAAAGCTCAAATGAATTGTGTCCATAACGACCAATTGTCTTCCTTGGGATCGCTTCTGCCCCCCCAGCCCCCCCCCCCTCTCCTACTTCCTACTGATATTATTATAAATGCGAATGTTTGTGAGTGTATGTGTTTGTATGTTTGTTACTTCTTCACGCTAAAACGGCTGGGCCAATTCTGATGACATTTGATATGGAGGTAGCTGACACCTTGGATGAACACATAGGCTACTTTTTATCCCACGGAAACGCGGGTGAAACCGCGGAGAATAAAGCTAGTATTATAAATATAAAAATTTGTGACTGTATGTGTCTGTATGGTATTGAGGTAGGCCTGGATTAACACATAAACTACTTTTTATCCCCCGGGGAACTTAAGATCCCTCGAGAACGCAGGTGAAACCGCGGGGCGATAGCTAGTCGGTAATAGAAAGTTGCTGATTTGATAATATGAATAAAATTAAAAAAAAAAATACTTTTATTGCAAATAACCAAGAGGTAAATAAATACCATATTATGTAAGTGTTATGTCTCAAAGTAGTGTGTCTTTGTTACAGCGCTATGGGAGGAGCAAGAGGCGCCGGAGTACGACATCGACTCAGAGGACGAAAGGTGGCTGAAACAACAGAGGCATCCGGAGCTATCAGGTGATTTGATTTACTACTTTATTTACAAGGAAATACAACTGAAAATATGAAACTTACTTTTGGAATGAAGGTTTTTTCTGAATTCTACCAGAATATACAATGAGGTGAATTTTCCCATGCAGAGCTAAAATTAAATCTTATGCTGGCCAACGTGCTTTTAAAACTATAAGAATGTTCAAAATTTTGACCCGTTTATATCATGTCCAATTTGTGAATCCTGTACCCTACTAAAGAACTCATAAGGTGCATTGTTCCCGCGCAGAGCTAAAGTTCGAACAGATGATGGACAAGCTGGAGAGGTGCTCGGGTCAGACGGTGGTCACGTTGAACGAGGCAAAGCTGCTGCTAGAGAGACACGACGACCTCGTCATAGCAGTTTACGACTACTGGTTGAACAAGCGGCTCAATACTGTGAGTCTATTTCTGTCTCTTTCACACCACCAAATAGATAAATACAGAAGAACCACTCTATAATGACTCAAAAATTAAGTCAAGTCTCAAGAATCGATTGTGTTGATCTAGAATCAATCTTAAATTATGGGGCTAGGTTTCAAATTCAATTGTTTTAATCTCGACTCAACTTGACTAAGTTTTTATTGACAATTTAAAAAATGGTTGTAAGGATTTTGTATTTGCTTAAATGTCACTTAAAAAGGAGCTTCTTAAATACTTGAGAAGCCCCCTATCACATACAATCGAACTGTCAAATGTCGATTTAAGCACAACTTAAATGTGAGTAGTGTTTCAGTATTTGGCCATTAGTCTCTGAGAAATAACCTGAGTTTGATTGTGCATTTGTGAATAAAAATATTCATGCACTAGCTGTTCTCCACGCGTTCGGGGATAATGTAGCTTTCTATTATTGAAAGAATTTTTCTAATCCGTCTGGTAGATCCAGATATTAGCGCGTTCAAACAAACTCTTCAGCTTTATTATTAGTAGTATAGATTTAGAGAAAAACCTTCTGTTCATATCTATTTTGTGGTTTTGTCTCGACTGAGCTTTGCGTTAGTGTATGAGGAGTGCCGAAGGTGTGTAAGCCAGTAGCCTAACTCAAGTCATTTTTTATAAGGTTTTTTTATACTACTGAGATAACAATAGTAAATAGCCTGATGGTAAACAGTAAATATAACCAGTAGACGCTTGCAACACCGGGGATATCTCTCTCTCTCACTCGCACGTTGCTGACGCTCCAAAAATGTCTTCCTATATTTAAAAAAAAAATTGGGCTTAGGTTTGGCCATGGACCCGCCCATTCAGTGGACGATGACGAAGCCTTACATGGAGCACGCTTGCCCAGAAGTAACCTATTTCATTCTGGCCTTGAAAATCCTAAGATTATACATAAATATATATAATGTCCGGATTTTCGGTATGTCAACTGTCGTACGGGTGAAAATTTTCCCGGCGTTTAGTAGATCGCTGTATCTCGTGAATACTAGGGGTACAGACCAATTAGTAATGTGTACCATTGCCGACCCTTCCCCCCTCCCTGATGAGCTCTGGTGACCTTACTCACGCGCAGGAATACAACCTTAAAATTATTTTACTTCGGTATTCTGTAAGGTAGAGGTACATCCCGCAGTCGAGCTGAGTGTTTAAGGGGGGGAGGGCCTCTCCCCTCCCCTTTCGAATGTCACATGATGAATCTACGACCCCTCTCAAAAATAATTATTAGGATATGATAGAATACTGATATGCCAGCAACCTTCAACCTTGCCTTTTGGCCTTAGACAGGCCAGTTGTCGCAGTTGGTTAAGGCGCCACCTACGGCGGCGCCGCGCCGGTCGTGGGTTCGATTCCCTTCCAGGACAAACATTTGTGTGCATGAACATGTCTGTTTGTCCTGTGTCTGGGTGTAATTATCTATATAAGAATGTATTTACAAAAGAAAAAGTAGTATATTAGTTATCTGGCTGTCCATAGTATAAGCTCTGCTTAGTTTGGGATCAGATAACCGTGTGTGGAGAATGTCCCAGGATATTTAACCTTCATCAGAACAGGTATTGATAGTATATTCGTTATGTCGACAGCAACACGCGCTGATCCTGTCGGTGAAGACTGAGAACAGGCCGGGACAGTCCTCCAACAACCCCTATTTGGCCTTCAGGCGGCGGACGGAGAAAATGCAGACCAGGAAGAACAGGTAATAAAGCTTAATTTCGAACACCAAAATGAACCTATTAAACGGGAGTTAGTTTAAAACAAAATGTCTGACCAAAGTCGAGTGGGTGGGATATCAACTGTGTTTGACCACAATTTCAGCGTGGTCAGTGATGATGTGGCCGTTGTGTGGTAAGCAAACAAAGTCTAGAAGGGAATTTGGTACACACAAGTTGGAACACACCGGAAGGTGCTTGGCGACAGATTTTTAACTACTACTAAAGGCGGGTACTACAAAGTACCCTACCACCGTGTATGGTTTCCTCACGATGTTTTCCTTCACCGAAAGCTCAAGCTCATTGCAGCTTTAAAAGGTGATTATAAAAATATACACAAACTAGGTTTTAGCCTCGCGGTTTCATCCGCGTTCCCGAGGGATCTTATATTATCCCGGGATAAAAAGTAGCCTATATGTTATTCCAGGGTATGACCTATTTATGTGCCAAGTTTCATCCAAATCCGTTCTGCAGTTTTTACGTGAAAGAGTAACAAACATCCATACTCACAAACTTTCGCATTTATAATATTAGTAATGTAATTTGGAATGAGAAATTTTCGTATCGGAGTCTAGTTTTTTAATAACTGCCTTTTTACAACATTAATAGATATGTAGTGTTAATTGACTATGTGTCTTTGACATTTCAGGAAAAACGACGAGAGCTCATACGAGAAGATGTTGAAGCTCCGGCGGGACCTCGCGCGGGCGCTGACGCTGCTGGAGCTGGTGGCGCGGCGGGAGAGCGCCAAGCGCGACCTGGTGCGCCTCACCGCGCTGCTGGCCGAGAGGCGGTACGCCGCCGGGGACTTCGCCAACCAGCTGCTGCCTGATCCACCACCCAGGTATGTACGACACCACAGCGGTACGAACACCATCATTAAGGTTCGGTGGTTGCAGGATGCAATGAAAAAACGTTATACCATCGCTTCGGAAAAGTTCCGTATGAGGAGAAGAAGCGACACAATAAACTCCTCATGGGCCGTTAGATTTTTTGTTGTAAGTTCGGGTGAAACAACGATTACGCTAAGATTCTTACAGCTCGAGAGCTCCCTATTATGTACTCTACGTAAGTTTTTACAAAAAAAATATAGTGTACAGCTTGAATTTTTCAAGTGGGCCTGGATGACCAATTCCTAAATTATAGGGAATAGCAAAAATTGCTGAAAAGAGTCGAGGCCGATTTTGATAAAAACTAACTGATAAATTAATTTGACTGACCGGGAATCGAACGCGTTGATATTGAAAGAAAAAATACATGTTCTTGTACGTGCGTGCGTGAGTGCGTACATTATAGATTTTGTTTTATGTTTGGTTTTTATAGTTACCCTACTGCATTTTTATAGAACCTGTGACATTTCCAAGCTATTTTAACTCCTTTTTTTGTGTCCACAGACCACAATACACAGCGGTACCTATAACACCGAGTAGCTACCGGCGGGAAGCATACTCCATACCTCACTATCCGCCGAGACCACCTCCCACGCCCGTCGACCAGCCCAGACAGGTATGTACCCTTATTTATTAAAATTTTTACATTTATTTATATATCACCTTGTTTTAAGGACTGTTCCATGTGGTAATTCCTTTTTGGGTCGTATAGAAAGACAAGTATTTCTGGTTAAATAGTTCAGTATGAAAATTCTATCTGACGCAGGCAAGACGTTCGGATTTACGACACTGGCCTCGATTCTGAGGACCTACTCCGAAAAACGATACACGAACGTCCGATTGTTTTAAAAATCAAACCAATAGAATTGGAAAAACTGTCGTGATGTGATATTCGTGCAATACAAATGTACACACTAAACGAAAATAAATATATTTATTTCTGGTAGTGCGATGTACAATTACCGATAATCACACTTTCATGTTTATTATATTTATTAGCGGTTCCCCGCGGTTTCACTCGCGTTCCCGGGATAGAAGCTACATTATTCCCGAAGGATATAGGCTACTGCCTATGTAGCTTCCTATTAGTGAAAGATTTTTTTGAATCGGACCAGTAACACCAGATATTAGCGCCTTCAAACAAACAAACTCTTCAGCTTTATTATTACTATAGATAGATATCTTTTAAATTGATTATCGTACTATCACTGTATGTCGTTTTTCGGAGTAGGCTATCAGTTGTTTACAAACTTATTTAATCTCACTATATCTCTTTCTAACAAAAAATATAAGAAAGGGATAAAAGGATAAAAATGTTTTTCAATAAAGTTTCTTATATGAACGAGAGATGATTAAGATTTAAGCAAAGATCATGCATATTATTCCATATTGTTGGAATATTTGGATTTGTGATGAGAGAATGTTAAAAAAAAAATACTTGCGCAGTTTCTTGCCTGGGATTTCTCAGTATTGGTGAGTGCATAAGTACCTTATCAAGGTCTAAACAGTGCAAATAATCACTGCATTTATAAAAACTTGATGACTCTTAAAGCAATTACAGCGTGGAACAGTAGTTATAATTTACTATTTAAAACAAAGTGAAATCTATTACCTGCCAAATAATCTTCATAATCCAACGAGAAAATAAATTCAGAAATCAAATCCAAGTATATGCTTACATATATTGTATACGATATCGCGGCAAACATCCAAGCCTTGACAAGCCAACTTGAACCTTAAGTGTGTACCACTAAGGTTAATTTTAGCAAATCACTACTATAATGGTGGGCCGATTGATTCTTAGCTACCACAGCATAAGGTTGAATTTAGCAAAGCACTAGTATTATGGTGGGTCTTGGTTGCATTACAGCGAGAGAAGCGCTCGTACAAGAGACGGAAACACAGGCACCCCGCCGTCGGCTCCGTGCAGGGGCTCAGAGGTGAGTGCCAACTTATCTACCAAGGTCAGGGTCGAGGTCAAACTCGAGTAAGTCCCACTCCACTACAAACTCTATGGATATTTAGTTTGGCCTTTGTGGTGATAAGATCCGTTCGAAGGAAAAAAATATATAATTCAAGGTCAAGGTCAAAGTCAAGGTAATTTTTAAGTATGACTGGCTTAAAATGAAGATAAGACAGGAGTAATAGGAGCCAGCGGGTCTTTAAGATGTTAGTGTCTCTTGTTTACAAACAAAACTAATTTAGTCTTGTATCTCTTTCTAACAATGAACGCAAGAAAAGGATATGAGGAAAGTCCTGTCAAATTAGTCGTAATGCCTGCTTGTTTTTTAAAGTTAATTCAGTCGCTATTCGACTTTGGTCTCTACTTTTTATCCGTAACGACAATTGCATTGTAATGTTTGTAGAACATCCCTATTGATCATTATCTGTGGGTTGTTTTTTTTTTTTTTTATGTCAGAAAGTTGACAAGCAGGCAGGCGGTCCACCTGATGGTAAGTGGTTACCGTCGCCTATCGCCATTTGCAATACGAGAGGTATTGCCAATGTGTTGCCGACCTGTTACAATGCCGAGAAGGCAATTACTGGCTCTCAAGTGCAATTGCCGGAACACACCGGTAGGTGCTTGGCGACAGATTTTTAACTTGAGGGTGGTAGCCAGCCAGCCGGGTACAAAGTACCCTACCACCGTGCTATGGTTTCCTCACGATGTTTTCCTTCACCGAAAGCTCAAGCTCATTGTAGGATTTCGTACCCACGACCTTCGTCGCGGCATCCGACGTCACTACCACTGAGCTATCATCGCCTCGACTCGCCTCGTTGTCAAGTGACAGCGAACGTCAAGGGAGATTTACCGCGCAAATAGACGAGAACGTTGAGTCCTGTGTTTTATTTATACAAAATATCCTGTAAATACATGAAATGCATTTACTAATTTGACACATTTATCTTCCATCCCCCTTCAATATAATAATAATGTTTGTAAGAAAGAGATGCAAGAAGCTTTTTTTTTTAAATCGGGCTTGAAATATTTTTTGCGGTTTTTCGACTATTTATCGTCCTAAACAAGAAAATATTTTCATCTACGAGTGGTAAAAAGATCTTAGTTATAACTAGTTGGCCCGGCAGACGTTGACCTACCTTTTTTAAAGCACCTGTTAATTAGAGAGTACAAAATAAAAAAAAATACAGCTCTAGCCGTTTTCGAGTTTTAGCGGGACATCGAATTAATCGCTTAATTTAAAAAATATTGATTTAAAAAAAAAGATATCCTCACCAAGAGCTCACTGCTATCGAATACTAGCCTGCCATTTACAACAGTAACCTTAGAAAATGATCTAAGTTCAAGCAGTAATTAAATCCATTAGAATTAGAATATCTAAAAAAATTGACGTTTCAATATGCCAAAGAAAAATGCACTTTATTTCTTTACGATAAAGTTTAATAATTAATCCTACGATCTGAAAGTATAATGACACAAATGAACCTTATATTACAGCAATAAGGTATTTTTTTCTTTGGAATTCTTAAATGTCATTAGAAAATCTAAATGTTATTATAGATATGTTACATTTAATATAAGCAATATGTTCTACGTTCATTATTATTTTCATACTTTTTGAGTACGACAGTATTTTAGACTTGGTTCCAGTAGCGGATTCAGGATTTTGGTTTTGTTGGGGCTTGACCTCGCTGAAGGTAATAATATTATTTCATTTAAGATTTGACACGTGAGGGGAGGGGGGGTTGAGCCTCTTATTCCTGGATCCGCTACTGCTTGGTAAACCTTGTTCAACATGACTACAGCATACATGTCAAAGTACCCACTCGGAAACAACAAAATCAATCACCAATGGCACCAATGTCTATAGGCGACGGTAGGTGGATCGCCTGCCAAAGAAATGCAACAACTGTAGGGATAAAATAGGGGTTCGGGTGTGAAAATAGGGGATGGCGTGTGAAAATAGGGGTTCTGGTGTGAAAATAGGGGCCCGCGTTTGAAAATACCTTTCGAAATTTCTTTTTTTTTTTTTTGTTTTTTTAAATTTTGGCATCACACTTCGTGTATTTTGCCAGTGTCAAGTTGAGCAATGTATGATTTTTTTGTCAATCGTCAAATTATAAAGTTCTAGTACAGTTCAAGTCATAGTCAGTCAGTTTAAGTTAGGTTTTAGTACAATGGTAGCCGTTCTACTAAAACTTTTCACGGACTTCTTGAGACAACTTGAAAAGCCACTATACACGTAATCATTTCACTTCACTTCACTGGTGCACTTATATTGATCTTTATTGGACAAAATACCACCGATAATATTAAATAAAACTTAAAATATACTTTATGAAAATAAAACGAAAACGCAACGTCACTTCGCAAGTTCCCGCCAAAAAGTCCCGACATTTATTTATATAGTGGCACCAACCTTGCCGTTATAAAGGGCAGTACAAGTAAGTTTTGTCAAAGTAGGGGGTGTAGTAATATAGCGTCCCAACTTGCAGACGGTGTGTTGGCGTATACCTCCTCGGAGGAGGAGAGTACGACGACGCGCACGGACCCGCCGCCCGACGATGGGCCATTCGCCTTCAGACGGAAACCCGGCTGCTATTATGAAATGGTGAGTTGAACGTTTGTATTTCACGAGAGGCAGAGGTACACTGTTTACTTTGTAGCTTGGTGCAGGTGACAGTTACCAGAGAGACATGAAATTGAATCATATGACATGGCATGGCAAGAACGTTTACACGGTGGTAGGGTACTTTGTAGTACCTGTATGGCTGGCTACCACCCTCAAGTTGAAAATCTGTCGCCAAGCTCCTACCGGTGTGTTCCGGCGATGGCACTTCCCTGAGAGCCAGATCCCTTCTAGGCTTTGTGTGCTTACCACCATCGGCCACATCATCACTGACCACGGTGACATAGTAAAAAAAAAATGTATCCAGAGAGATATGAAATTTAATCATATGTCATGGCATGGCGAAAAGGTTCATCTGAATCTACATATACTGAATCATAGATTAAACAAATTAATATATTGCAAAGACATAAGGCTCACTTTCATATCTCTCTAGTAACTGTCACCCGCACCAAGCTCATATTTTTGAAATTTCTGTAAAAATCACTCAGGCGACGCTATTATATTTTTTTAATTATCTGGTTGTTCATAGTAACAAGCTCTGCTTAGTTTTGGACCACATAGCCGCGTGTAGAGATGTACCAAAATATGATCCATACTAATATTATAAATGCAAAAGAAACTGTGTTTATTTTTTACCTTTCCACGTCTAAACCAATGAACCTATCGTGATGAAGTTTGGCACGCAGATAGTCTATGATATTGAAAAGGACGAAATCAAAAAAAGAAGACCCAAAAAAAAAAGTCTTGCTGAGTTTCTTGCCGGAGTCTTCTCAGTTCAAGTGTATTCCGAACTGGTTGTAAAGTCTATTGTAAAACTGTAACTGTTGACATACATAATAAGTGCCTTATTAGGGCCTAAATTAAATAAATGAGTTATGATTTTGATTTTGGACATAGGCTTTTTATCCCAAGAACGTACGTGAAACCGCGGTGGACAGCTAGTGATTTATATAATTAATATTATTTGGTCTTTGTTACAGCCGACGTCAACGCTGTGCGGAGACCCTGCGGACCCGGAGTCGCCTTCGAAAGAGGGACTGTTTGAACACGATCTCGATCTGAGGAATAGGTGAGTTACATCGCCTTCTACTTACTTTCTATAGAGTATTTGATTAACATAACAAACCAGTATGAAACAAGTCAGTTGGCGCAGTTGGTTAAGACACCACCTATCACGTCGCTGGTTGTGGGTTCGATTCCCATTCAGGACAAACATTTGTGTGCATGAACATGTCTGTTTGTTTGTCCTGAGTCTGGGTATGATCTATATAAGTATGTATTTACAAAAAAAAGTAGTATATCAGTTATCTGGTTTCCATAGTACCATCCAGCTCTGCTTAGTTTGGGATTAGATAACCGTGTGTGAAGAATGTCCCAGGATATATTTATTTATTTTATATTTATAACAAATCAATTACATTTTATTGAATGCCAAAAACGAAAGTTTAGATGGAATTTTATATGCAATGTGACGTCATAATTTCATAGCATCAAATTATATACCTACTGTTACGGCCGCATTTAATTTGGAAATTTAAATGGTATTTTTGTATGAAAATCTCAATAAGAATGTGGCTGGTGATGCTACGAGCAGATAATAATGTATTTATGTTTGCCTAGGTACACGCTAACGTCCATAAACGTGCCGTACCCCATGTGCGTGGGCATGTCGCGGCGGCGCGTGGCGCGCGGCGGCCGCGTGGCGCTCGACCGCCGCGCCACGCCGCTCGACCCGCTGTGGCGCGCGCTGCACTTCACGCATCCCAACACGACCCACTACCGCCGCGAGCGGGACGAGGAGGTACCTACACCATACACCACGGCACACACTACCTACACTATGCAACACACTCTACCTACATTATGCAACACACTCTACCTACACTATACAACACACACTACCTACACAATGCAACACACACTACCTACACTATACTATACAGCACTCTCTACCTACACTATACAACACACACTACCTACACTATGCAACACACACTACCTACACTATGCAGCACACACTACCTACACTATGCAACACACACTACCTACACTATACACCACACACTACCTACACTATGCAACACACTACATACACTATGCAACACACACTACCTACACTATACAGCACACACTATCCGTCACACATTGCACAATACACAGACACACTATATTCTACACAATATACTACGTTTTCACAATACACACTACATACTAAACACTACACATTACAAATAATACACACTAATCGCTACGTAGTTCACAATGAACATTAAACACTACACACTTCACAATACACATACTTCACTATACACACTACATACTACACACTTCACAATATATAATCATACCACAAAATAAACACGCCACAATTCTTTAACCTAATTCTTTATTATTACAGGTGGAGCTTGAAACTAAAGCGCATCGCACACCTAAAGAGATGATACGCGACTACCATTCCGGCGGCAAGTACCCGTGGAGGCACGCGTTCAGGCGACACCTGGCCAGGAACCCTGACCTGTGGACCGTCGACGTCAAACCGGAAACCCACGGCGTCGACGTGAAGATGGACGTCGACGAGTTACCCATGTCGGACAGTGTTAAAAGTGATATTAGTGTTAGTGTTAGTGCGAGAACTATAGACAGTGCAGTGAGAGAGAACCTTAGGAGTGTTGTTAGAAAGAGATCGTGGAGCGGTTGCAGTGACAGTTACGATTCCGATGAGAGTTTGCAGCCCGTCGAGAGGGAGTTTGAGAAGTTTATCAATGAAGTCAATAAAAAATGGTGAGTTCTATGCTTTTTATAAGGTTTTTTTTCTGTAAATGTGTTTTTTCGGAGATATATATACATCAGATTCCTACTTATCTATCTATACTAATATTATAAAGAGGAAAGATTTGATTATTTGTTTGCATTGAATAGGCTCCGAAACTACTGACCTGTTTTAAAAATTATTTCAGTTATAGGAAGCTACATTATCCCCGAAGGTTATAGGCTTCTTTTTTATCCCGGGAACGCGAGTGATACCGCGGGGAACAGCTAGTTACATATAAATATTTTACGATCTTGTCATATAGCGCCATCTCATAAAGTTTTGAGGTACCTACCAGTAAGCTAACATCCAATAACAGCAATGCAAAAAATTGTGAGATGGCGCTACCTACATGACACTGTTGTATGCTTTCAATTAGTAATAAAAAATGTTTTTAAAATCCGTAAAATCCCGTTTCTGCAATAAAAACAAAACATCCGAATCGTTAGATACGTTTCCGAAATACACCAAATATACAATTATATGTACAAGAATTTGTTCGTTTAAAGTTCGTTTTTTGAACAATTCCAGGTTACATTTCCGACCGAAAACACCGCCGCCGTCGCCCCCCTTTGTCGACAAACGCGAGGATCAGTTCCAGATCGCGAACGACACACCCATCACCGTGGAACTACGAGCCGGCGAGCCCAGCGCTCCGCCCACCTCCGGCCTCGACTTGTTCACTACCTCAGAATTCACATTACAAGACATATGCCCCATACCCGACCCGGATAACAGCGGCACATCACTAGACGACGACTTACTCAACAACTTCACCGGACTTACTGAAGATCAAGTAGAGAGCATACTATCGGACACAGATTTAAAAATACTAGCGGACGACGACAAGAAAATGGGCATCACAGAGGATTTACTAGAGGAATTGGTCAAAAACGTGGACGTTAAAGATCCTTTTTTATTTCAAAGCCAGGGTTTGGACGGGCGTGCGGACTCTGGCAAAAGGAAACGGAAGGCGGAAAATTTCGGTTCGACCACCGTCAATGTTTACAGCGCGGTTAGGGACGATATATACGTGGATAGGTTAGTGGTGAAGACGCCGCCTAAGAAGGAAACGCCCGTTATCAAAGTGGAGAAAGTGGAACCGGCACCGGTGCCCACTTCCAAGATAATAGTCGAGGAGGTGAACGAAGTGTTACCTATTAAAATTGAGAAAAAGAGAAAGGACGATACGATAGAGGAGATACAACTGGCGCACGGTGTTCAACTGAGGACTGTTCAAACTAAACACTCCCCGGTGAAGAAGCATATTATAACGTCGGCGGCGCATCGGAGGCCGAGTGACGTCACGCTGGTGACGTCATCGGTGACGTCGGAGACGTCGTCGCTGCCGCAGATCGTGACGGTCGCTGTGTCGGAGAATTTGAAGGTTGGTACAAAAATAGTAGTGAAATGTCAATAATTAACTATAAAAAAAAACACTAAAACCTTCAAAGATTACGAAAACTGAACCCATGGACTCGTCCCATTATGGGCGTTAAAATTTTACTTCAATCTTTTTGAAAAAATTACGACTTATCGAGGTTTTTCAAGTTACTTATAAAAACTGCGTACAAAATGCGTACAAGAATTGTACCCTGGAATAACATATAGGTTACTTTTTATCGCCGGAACATATAAGGTTCTTCGGGAACGCGGGTGAAACTGCGGGGCGGAAGCTAATGAAGAAGTAGACTAATAAACCTGTACTGTACTATACTTATTGTATAAATTTCCAGGTCCGTCTGCAGAACCACCTGGTATCATCCCAAGCAGGGGTGCTGGTACAGAACGGGCCCTTCCCACCCGTGGCCGTAATACAACAACAATCCAGAGATGGTATGTATCATTATATTCTTGCATCTGTACTGTTATTCACATTCATCGAACATAACATAAAAGAAAATATTATTATTTATTATTCCTGATAAAATAAATACACAAACATTACAAAAATATAATAATGCGAAAGTTTGTGAGTATGTATGTATCTTTGTTGCTTTTTCACGTAAAATCTAACGAATGGATTTGGTTGAAACTTGGGAAATATATAGGCTACGTTTTATCCCGGGAGAACATAAGATACGTCGGGAACGCGGGTGAAACCGCGGGGCGGAAGCTAGTTTTTAATAAACTTGTAATGTTGCGTGACCTCATAAATATAGGCACCTCAGAGTGAATAGATATTTCCGGGCAAGCGATCCCCATTTTCGATTTTATTTAATATCTTCCTCTATTATTATGTTCGTCTGATTCATTTTAAACCCCCGACGAAAAAAGAACGGCGTTATAAGTTTGTAGTGTGTAGCTGTGTGTCTGTCTGTGGTCTCATAGCTCCTGAACGGATGGACCGATTTTTGTTTGAATGGTGAACGTATTTTTCAAGAAAATCCTATCGGCCCTTTGGAAATTATCACCAATTTTCTATTGAGTTTCGGGGGTTTCTTAAAATTGTTAATTTTATGTATCTCCCAAAGAGGTAGGCCAGCCTCACAAGTAGGCGATCATTTTAGAGCCTCGTAGTATACCAACATAATTTAATTTCAGGCATACCAACGGTATCGGGAGTGTCTATAGCCAGCACATCGTCCCCTCGGCGAGTGTCGGCCCCCCTGGTGCAGTTAGCGCCCGCCCCCTCGGCCACCCCTGGAGCCGCCCCCACCGCTGCCCCTACGCTCGCGCACAAGCAGCTCCTCCACCACCCCCACGCCCACTCGCACTCCCCCCTAGTCGTCGCCCAGTCCCACACCATACACCACGTAGCCCCTAATAAGTTGAAAGTACTCCACGCTCATCCGTTGACCCAAACGCAACGCACCCAGCTGCTCGCTCAGAACAGAAGTATCGGGCAACTTCCGGCGGTTGTCAGTTTGGCCACGTTGGGCGAGGCTACGAAGAATACGGCCCTGTTGAAGGCGGCTCCGGGGTCAGTCGCCCAGCTGTACGAGATAAAGAGTGGCCAGTTGGGCAAGGGGCCGCATTTGGTGAATGTTGTGAGGCAACCGCAGCCCGGGAAGACTACGGTCACGCGGTTGGATTTGAATGATAAGAAGAGACAGGTGTGTTGCGTTTTATTTATGTTTGTTTTTTTTATGTTTGTTTTTTTTTTATTGTGTTTGGTAATAATCTCACTGTGGTCAGTGATGATGTGGCCGATGATAAGCACACAAAGCCTAGAAGGGAATTGTTTCTCAAGTGCAGCTATCGGAACACTGGTAAGGTGCTTAGCTTTTTTCAACATAAGGGTTGTAGCAGGCAAGCGGGTACTACAAAGTATTATCAACAAAGTTTAAGAATCATCACCTTTAAGCTTTGTCCGGTAAGGTTATTGCAGCCATCAGAGGCTACCAACTTTAGTCGTTTAAAAAAAACACCTTTAAGGGTGTATTTTGTATGTCTAGTTGGCTACATATGGCTGGCTCGAAGCGAAATGGTTTCAAAACTTGTCATGCTTCAACTTTGTAGATGGTACCCTACCATCGTGCTATGGTTTCTTCATGATGTTTTCCTTCACCTAAAGCTCGAGCTCCATTCGACGCCACTACCACTGAGCTATCGATCTATCACCTACCTTTTTGTATTGAACTAGTTATTTGACTTTTTGTATTCAGAGTTTTTTTGCATTTTTAATATTAGCATATATATTCCCTCCCTCATCAGGTGGTGGCAACATTCGACGGGACGGGACTAAAGGGCAACCTGACGAACGCGGCCCGGCCGCACCGCGTCAGCGTGAGCGTGGACGGCCGCGCGGTGGTGCGCAGCGCCCTCCCCTCCCTCCCCTCGGTGCGCCCCTCCACGCTGCCCCTCCCCCTGCGACACCAGCTGCACCTCAAGAACTCCCGCACCATACCGACGGCGATACCCACCTCGGTGGTCCACAACCTGCTGCAGAAGAGCGTGCAGCTGCCCAAGGCGGGGCCCAAGATCGCTATAAGCGGGCCCCCCTCGCAGCCGCTGTCGGCCAACGTGCAGGCCATTGCGTTCACTACGGCGCAGTTGAAGGCCGCGAGGCAGGCCAGGCTGATCACTCAGGCCAGGCCTACGCCTGTTGCGTAAGTATATTTTATGTTTTACTCGTAGAATATAGTTCTTCTCGTTTGAAAGGTGCCTTAATTGAGAGTGTTCTTAGCAATATTTTATTAATTATTTAGTACCCGACTGATCTAGAAGGGTAATGTTTTTCGCGCGTATGTACCTACGTTTCTATGTCCGTTCCATTGTGACCTCCTGTAGCCTAAACGGCTGAACCGATTTTGATGCAAGATATGTCGTTCGATCTGTCTTTATTGGGGAAGGTATATTAAAATTATCAAATATCAAAATGGCGGATTTTGCATTTTTTTTATCCCAAACCTATCGAGTGATATATCAAAATGAAAGGTTTTATAATGTGATTACAAATATATATACAAATTACAATTGTTTAAATGTAATTAGGAATGGGAAAATATAAAAAAAATCAATCCCCAACTTTTTTTCCTACCGCAGTCGGCTTTATTTTTTATTTTTTTCATTATTATAATTTATTGTTGACATGACCCTCTCCATGTTTCCAGTGAGATAGTAGAAGCGTCAACGGCCCCAGCAGCCACGTCGTCGACGTCGGGCATGTCTCGCGAGCCCCACCAGCCGGCCCACCAGCCGCCCCACCAGCCCCACCCAGAGGGCGAGGAGGGCACCACTAACGGCACGGTGCGCCGGCGACCCGCAGACAACCTGCCCATGGAGGTCACGTGACAAACGACCACCGGCGACCACCCTGGGAACCCCCACAACCCCCAGCCTGGCGAGATACCCCATCCCATTGATTTTGGCGACGTCGGGCACACGGAAACGACCAAAATGGATGTTGAATTTGAGAAAACGGGTGGCGACTCGCCCACCGATTTGCAAGGAAACATTGTCGTCGTACCTAATTCTGATTTAGAGAGGGCAGTCGACGACCAACCGGTCTTACCCATTTTAGTCTTCTAGCCGACGTATTGAATATGTTCGGATACCTCACGCGGGGCAGTGTTTCGCGCGTTTTATTCATCCTTTTTTTATTTTCTCCGCCATCTTTTTTTTTGTTACACCATTATTTTGTTAAAAATGTGTATATAAATGAGTTTGTAGTAAAAGGAATGTGTGATATTAAAAATAATGATAAAACATTTTTTAAACTTTAGTTTTAATTCTTTTTTTCATTTTTTGGCCGCCATTTTGTGTTCGACGAGATGGCGGGCGTTATACGCGGGAAACACTCCTCCGTACAAGAGGGAAATTAGGATGAAACATGACGATATTTGAGAAATATTCGGCTTTTTAATCATTTTAGACCGTCTTAGTTGAAACGGGGCTTAAATACAATAATTATAAGAGAATGAAAACATTACAAGGAATTATTTTAAGGCACTTATTCAATGTAGTTTATTTTAGCTATTTATACTCGTCTGTGTAATAAAAGTATAGAAACACAAATAATCAAATGCAGAAACGCACTGACGATTAGTCAAAAATGCGATAAAATAGTAAATTTGTCTAAAAAATACGAAAAATTTCTGAAAATAACTCTTACTTATTACGTAATATGGTTACGGAAGTCTTGTCAAATTCAGATTTGGTATATATCCGTCTCTTTCTTTCATTTGACAGAAAGAGACAGGGCTATCTTAAATTTTGGGTTTTACAAGATTTGCTTTAAACGTAACACATCATAAAACAGACTAAGTGTAAATCTTTAGATCTCTTTTTAATATATGATACTTGGTACAACTTTAAAATCTACTTTTAAAATAAATAAATATCCAAATGTTTCAAATAACAACGTATTATCAAATATATCTGTCAATTCTCTCATCGCATATACATATATCTATGAAATTTCTAAGTACCTAGCACGTTTTGCAAAAACAATATAAAACATACCTATAGCCAGTACAGGCTAGAAGAATTAACGTTACTTAGCCTTTATATAATTAAAATCGCAGCGATTAGTCGTCAGTGCGTTACGATCCTACCCTCCGTACGTTGTAGCTTGGTGTGGGTTACAGTAGCCAGGAAGATATGAAAATGAGCCTTATATCTATACCAATAATAAAGCTGAAGAGTTTGTTTGCGTAACGCACCAATCTCTGGAGTTACTGGTCTGATTTGAAAAATTCTTTCACTAATAGGAAGCTACATTATCCCCGAAGGTTATAGGCTACTTTTTATCCCGGGAACGCGAGTGAACCCGCTGAGAACAGCTATTGCGATGTCTTATGGTTCATTTTCATATGTCTGCCTTCTGTCACCCGTACCATGCTACAACGAACGTAGAGTAATAAGCTTGCAATGTCACGGTATTTCGCATATTTCTCTCGGTTAAAATATATATATACAGGTTGTTTGAAAATTTGGTAACTACCCTCTTAAAATCTAAGTACCCTTAGCCCATTTATTACATTAAAATAAGCTAAAAAAAGGTGTCTTAAATTACTAGTTATATTTTCTGTGAAGTAAATGAGAATGAAAGATTACATTAATCACCTGTGGAACCAAAGGACAATACATAAACACAGATAAGGTAAGCAAAATATAATAATTATCATCCATCTATACTAATAATAGAGCTGATGAGTTTGTTTGTTTGTTATAACGCGCTAATCTCCGAGTTACTGGTCTGATTTGAAAAATTCTTTCACTACTAGGAAGCTACATTATCCCCGAAGCTTATAGGCTACCTTTTATCCCAAAAAAATTTTTTAGTCAAATTTTAAAACAAAATATCTAGGTAATTAGTTTTGTATTAAAATACGCTTCTACATTAGTTTAACTGAGTACACATGGCCACAAATCAAGCTACACATTTTTGTTGCAAAATAGCTCCTATTACAACCGCATAAGGTGCCGCAGTGTGATGGGGTGCCTTGATCTGTGGCCGTGTGTACCTATTAAATTACTCGAGTACTAAAATTGCATTGATATGTTGTCTTTACTATATTCATTATAAACAATCCCATGGGTAGTTGGCATATTTAACAACAGCCTGTATAAAACGACTCTGTTATACAGTTTATCACATATATTTTAAATTTGTGTCTAAAATTGTCCAAGTGCGAGTCGGACTAGAACACAGAGGGTTCCGTACCATCTTACAGAGATAGCGGAAACAGCAATACATATTCTTTAAAAAATCGAATAGTACCTACCTACCTAATACGGTTACAAAATAAAACTATAGTAAGCCTAGAAGATAAATAAAGTCCAATCCTGTATGAATCAACTTACTCACTGGGCCCAAGTGACCCCTCGCAAGAGATTCGTGCCCCAGCATACTTCACAGATTGTATAACAGAGTTGCCAAACGATTTTCAACCTAAATATTTATCTAAACTGAAGCGATTTGTCTCCAATTGCTCCGAACATTGTGTGGCACTTCCTGGCAGAGCCACCATCACGGATCTAAAAACCCTTATAACTTTTGAACCAGGACGAGACAAAATCTGATATTCAAGGACAAAATAGCGACAGACTTGGAATTCAGATCCGTGATGGTGGCCCTGCCAGAAAGTGCCACACCCGAACATTTAGTTTAATGCAAAATGCTTTTTCTCTAAAGTTATTTTTAAGTGGCTGTGACATAGTTATTACATGAAAACCTTGAAATGTATATGTCAGCGTTTTGGCTTGATTTTCATTATTACATCTTTAGTCCGGTGCCTGTGAAAGCGTTATTAAAAAAAATATTCCATGCCTATTTTGGATGTCAAAGAAAAATAAACCTTATTCGGCGACAATAAGGTTTACGTGTTAAATCTTTGGTGCATTCTAAAATAAAACAGAGGAACCTTATTATGGTGAAATAAGGACTATTTTTCTTTGACAATGTATTTCTTAGAGTTGTTACACTGTAGTGGCATCTTATAAAATCGCGCTTTCTCTTATTTATCTTTGAAATTGGTTGCATGCTAACTACTCTATTGAAAAATACACCTGTATTTAGAACAAAGAATTAAAATTGCATATATGTGCAATGGAATAGGATTTCATGGTGAAACGAAAAACCCAAGGTGTAAACTTGGATGACATTTTCAGAATTTCCACTATTAAAATATTCACGTGCGGTGAATTATTAGCCCTAATAATGGAGTAATTAATCTGTACAGTTCTGGAGTATAATTTTAGCTGGCATATACAATGTGGTTTTCTTAGCGAAACGTTTCATGTTTACATGTGAAAATATGTATGCAAATGCGTATTAAAAAAAATGGAGTGTACATTTCAAATCGTTATTGTATGAAGAAAAAAAGTTAAAAATAAAAAAACAATGTAAATTTGTAACCGCATTATCTTGTAACATATAGTTTTATGTAAATTATGTAATTTTGTTGTCTACTTAAAATGCAATCTGGCAGGCCCAGCGTTATAAAAATTCTGAGACAATTCGATGTATCGATAAATGTTGTGTGTGAAATTCGGTCATATTTGTACATGGATATGACAATTTATTTACTTGTAACAAAGAATAAAGAATATACTACGTCTTGTAATAAAACTAACGTTAAAACTCAGATTAGTAGACTAGATAACAAAAATACTATTTAAAAGATTGTCAAATCCATGTAACATGTTCAAATCTGGCCATTTCAATTGTATGTAATTACATTTTAGGATCAATTTTTCCCTCTAAAACATTGTGTAAACGAAAATGATGTAACTTTGTACGGATGGTAGGTGTCTATCATGATATGCTATGTGGATCTAGAAAGCAACACTTTTTTCTATCTGTCGCAAATTAGACTCTATAACAAGGAAATAACATTTAATTTCACTTATATTTCGTGTCGGGTATCATAGAAATAAATTACATAATCTTTGGCCTTTTATGACAGATGAAACTAGTGTTGTCGAAAGTCGATAGTTAAATTATCGATAGTGTAGTGTCGTAGCGATGTAATATGGATACCTATTGATGGTATACGTATGTAACTTCATGCAGTCGACTTTTGACAATGTGTCGACTAATTAAAATAAAAAAACTAGTAAAATTGGCGTGGCTTTATAAAGATCACTTGGCTTTCCTTAGAAGGCATAGTAAATGTTAAAAAATGGTTTTAACCTTAGGTCTGTCTAAAAATAACAGTTACCTTCTAGAACTGATTAAAGAAACTACAGATTAACGTTCTTGGTGTTATATACTGACTTTAAATGATGGGATCATTGCATTTTTTTTTAAATTACGTTACCGAACAACACTATTATTCAAGTTTCTGTATGGTACACTTTCATAGCCGGGAAAAATGTATTTCTTTCCAGAAATTGTATTTCTTTTCATAAAAAATGTGATGATTCCTCAACAAGTTAGTAAGTACCTAACTAATATAAAAAAAATACCTTGTTGAATATATGACAATGAAGTGAGATTCGAAAAAAATTACCGAGTATTTTTAGAAATATTTTGTATTACGTTCACGTCTCATAAATATATATCCAATGATTATTTTAAGGTGTTATTCACACGTGTGAGTAACTGTGTTTTGCTACGAAACTATCTTCTAATAGAACGCTTTTGTGCAAAAATGAAACAATTTGAAGAAAATTTATGACTGTATATCCTAAGTGCATCCTGATAAAAGATGAGATATGGAACACTGAGGTATTTTACTACGTATAGAGAAGCTATCCTAAGCAAAGGTCATGTCTCCATTTTGTTAATATTCGCTGGATTTGTTGTCTAACTATGCAGTTTAAAAATGTAGCCCTAGAACGCTTTTAACGTGTTGTTTTTTCGCGACCAAAAAGTCGTAAGCGCGGAGATTTTCTTGGCGCTTACACGTGTGAAGTGCGGCCGGACGGCTGCACTTGAACGGAACATAGTTATGTGTGGCGTCTTCTCTATACGTAGTAATACCTCAGTGATTTGGAACTGTTCTGCTTTATGCAAAAAATGCTTGAATTTTTGAAAATAATTATTATCTCACAGTTACGCGCACGTACGAATAATTTCACAGCTTGGTTGGGAATGTACAATTTTGCACTATACAAACTTAAGATCAATTTCGGAATTATTTGTATTTGAAAAAACTTTGCAAGATTATTTTGTAGTAGGGACTTAAGTTCTTTTAGTGTCAACTCATTATATTTAGTTTTATTTAAGGTGAATGCTCAAAGAAAATGAGAGATTCAAATTTTATTACGTTTTTTGCTAAACGCGACCTATTACCGAGCTGAATTTAGCAAAAAAACCTAATAAAATTTGAATTTCGCGGCTTACCTTCAGCATTTACCTTTCACTCACTATTTCACAGTGTATTATACGCCCTATTTCAAAGAGATGTAAAGTCCACTATGAATCAGATCACCAATTGAAAGGAGAAAGGAAAAGTTCAAGTGGTTTAGTACCATTTGTAGATTTTCTTGACAGGCGTATGGTATACTCGGTTATAAAAAAAAATAGTTCCTAAGAGTTATGAAAATTAACCTTATACATTTGCAATAAGGTCCATCTGAATCTACATAATAATATACTGAATCATAGATTAAACAGATGAACTTAATTGCAAAGATGTAAGGCTCATTTTCATATATCTTTGGCTATTATCGCCCGCACCAAGCTATGGCTGAATATTTTTTTGTAAGCGTTATATTTTCCCAATCAAGTGAAATTTTCAAGTATTACATAAATTATACTGGCATACAAACTTTATATATAGATAATATAATTGGTATGTATTGGTATAGTAGTATCATTAGTTGAAGTGTGTCCATTATATTAGTGATTTGTGTAGACACCATGTAGGTAGATTAACAAAATAAATAATTATACTTTTCATGTCCACTGTGAAGGATCAATTTGAGGAAATGTTTCTTGCGATTGTCGTAAAATTGTAATATCAAGAATGTGTTTGGAAATTACTGGTTTAAATCAAACTTATTGTAAATATTTAATTGTTTTTTTTTCATGTTTTGTCCGACTATTTATTGGGAGTAATGATTATATTAGGCCATGCTAATACCTAATTCCACGGCATTCGCAAAGACTTTCTGTCAATATTTTTTGTTAATGTGTAGTTTCTTTTTCGAGATTTCAATTAATGCATTTCTCCGTTCAATTCACTATTCGAAATATTTGCAGAAAAAAGCAAAAAAATGTTAAATAAAAATATCGTGATTATGTATATTAAATGTAACTAAAACATGGGGTTTAATCTAGCTATGCGATGTATCGAGTCGTATTTACGCAAATGTCCTGTTGTTTCAAACCATTTAATAATATAAAAAATTGTGAGCGATTTTTCATATCGGCTCGTTGTCTATGGACTGCTAAGAAAAATAACTCGCAACCAAAAAAAAATGTAACGGTTTTAACTATGTCTATACATATATAATTAGTAAGTATCATATACTGTACAAAAAGGCTGCAAATTTGGGAAAAAATGTAAAAAAAAAATTGGCCTCGTATTTTATGAGGCCGTTAACATACGCTTAGTAAAGTGGTTAGGATGATGTTTACCTCATAAGTTTCTGATTTATAGTGTAGGCTGTCGAGCGGTACTTTTGAACGTCGCTCGAACACGCGATCAATTTATTTCTAAGCTTTATGTCGAGCTGAAATTTGCAAGCGCGTTTGTGCAGTACCTACCATTTTATTTCATGTAAATATTTTTTTTAATCGTTTAGTTTTTAATGCGTCCATCGATTGACGGTTTACGCTTCGCTCGGGTATGAATTTTGTGGGACGTTCAAAAGTGTCGCAATAATTATTGAATAAAAATAAATCGCTGTAAATTGTTTGTAAAAATAGTCATGTTCAGAATTTCAGTGTAGTTTTGTTGATTATTTTTTTCAACCGGAAATTGCTGAAATAAAGCGACGATTCTGTTTCATCTATATGTTTTATTCATTATCTAATACACTCCTCACATAACCTCATAGTGTTGCCTGATTTGAATTGATTTATAAATCTGTAACATTCTGAATTTTTATGATTTTTAGCAAGCTCCATTAACTCGAGGATTACTAACTCCCGCCAATTAGTCTGATAACTTATAAAGTAGGAGGTAAGTAATGAATGGTAGAGAATTCTGTTTAATGATAATAATTAAAAGTTTCCACGGAACTGTCATTAATCTAAGGTTATATGCTCACGTTATGCTATATTTTAAAACAAATTCCGTTGTGAAACTACCAGGACAGCATAATTTGAAAGGTGTGAAAAGTGACATCTTAAAACTGGCTTCATTATGAAAACATAGTACTAGGATATCAAAAGATTGAAGGAGTTCTGTCCTCTCGTATACATATCGTATAGAAATGCAAAAAAAAAAACAAACAGATTCCGTTGTGGAACTACCAGGATAGCATAATTTGAAAGGTGTGAAAAGTGACAACTTAAAACTAGGGCTGCTTATGAAAACAAAGTACTAGGATTCCATAAGATTGAAGGAGTTCTGTCCTGTCGCAAACACATCGTTGAGAAAATTATTTTAAAACAAATTCCGTTGTAGAACTACCAGGACAGCATAATTTGAAAGGTGTGAAAAGTGACATCTTAAAACTGGCTTCATTATGAAAACATAGTACTAGGATATCAAAAGATTTAAGGAGTTGTCCTATCGCGAACATAGAAATGCAATAATTTTAAAACAAATTCCGCTGTGGAACTACCAGGAAATCATAATTTGAAAGGTGTGAAAAGTTCAACTTAAAACTGGCTGCATTATGAAAACAAAGTACTAGGATATCAAAAGATTGAAGGAGTTCTGTCTGTCAGGTAGCAAACACATCGTACAGAGATGCAAAAAAATTAAAACTAATTCCGTTGTGGAACTACCAGGATAGCATAATTTTAAAGGTGTGAAAAGTGACAAATTTAAAACTGGCTGCTTATGAAAACAAAGTACTAGGATTCCATAAGATTGAAGGAGTTCTGTCCTGTCGCAAACACATCGTTGAGAAAATTATTTTAAAACAAATTCCGCTGTGGAACTACCAGGAAATCATAATTTGAAAGGTGTGAAAAGTTCAACTTAAAACTGGCTGCTTATGAAAACATAGTAAGTACTAGGATATCAAAAGATTGAAGGAGTTTTGTCCATTCGCGAACTCGTCTTAGGTGTAGGTAGGTAGGTCCCAGTTTTTTTATTCTAAGGCCAGGAGAACGTCTGCCGGGCCAGCTAGATATATAACAGTTGGATAAGAATGGTATCCACCAGGGTGACACTAAGGGAACTGGCTCTCAAGTGTACCTGCTGGAACAGAGTAGGCGCTTCGCAACAGATAGATCTGATGGCTAGGAATATTACAGAATATCAAAAAAAGTATTTCAATTAAATAAGGTATCGATGTAACTGATAGTAGTATGTACGTAGTATATTATTTACTCTGCTGTAACAAAAAAAACGGAGTTCTCGGGCCGCGCCATCCAACGGTCGCGCGTAGCGCAGTAGCGCCTCTGGTGTTGTTACATAAAAACAAAATGAACTAAACCTTGCTGTAATAGCACGTAGTTTATGTACTCACCACCACGCACCGGCGTTCCAATTACGCGAGTTATGGTGGTAACTTCTCAAGTATGGGCGTTGTCCCTTTATTGTACACACGGCCACAGATCAACTCATTTTTGTTGCAAAATAGCGCCTATTACAACCGCATAAGGTGCCGCAGTGTGTAGCTTGATCTGTGGCCGTGTGTACGTAGTATATTATTTACTCTATGCTCATACGGAGTTTCTACAAAAAATTCAATTAAAATCCGTGGGGCCCTGCGACGAGTTCCAAGAGCTTTTTGCAAATTGTTTAAATCTCTTAATTAATGGTCTTCTTGTGGTATGCTCAGCTCAGAGATAGCTTGCCCTCTTAATGTAAAGATCGTATGTAGGAGGTAATAGGTTTGTTTCAACTATAATCCAAATGAGATGCTTGTATTACCTATCAGAATCGGCTTTCACCTGCGTTCCCGGTATAAACAGTAGTCCTACTCCATATTAAAAGCTGTCTGGCGAAAAAGTAACAAACAAACTCACTTTCGCATTGATAATATTAGTAACTTAATTTTCTTACTTGATTTTTATTCAAGATTATTATTTCTCAATATTTTTTCATTTATTTTACCAATAAATTGATTCATGTCAGATAAAAAAAATTGGTCTCGTGTTATAAGGTACTGAATGAGAAAAAACAACAAAAACACATGTGTCCAGAAAGAATGCTTTTATTTTCCATTAAAAACTATATATACAACATTATTTGCAGCATCCCTCCAGGCGATTTTCTAAAAAAATAAATTCAGAACATACATCTTTGGAAAAACGTATAGAACTTCAAATTACTGTAGCGCGAACGAACGCAAAAATAATTAAAACCATTACGAGGTTGTCGCACTTTATTGCCCATTTTGTGAGAAATAATGCATTCAGTTAATGACCTAACTTATCTATACATATGTGATACGTCACAATTATAAAAGTTTGTGACTTAATATTTGTTATCGATACGTAATTATTTATAGTTTGTAAATAAGTACGTGGACTATTTTATTCAGTTATCTTGACAATATCGTTTCCTCGTCGCCATTTTGGAATAAACAGTCGCAGTTGTAGAGGGCAACACTGTACTCATTAACAAAAAGAAACGGTCATATTTTCATCAAATTCAATCAAAGGTTTTAATTTTCGATTACTATAAATAATTGTGTTGCATTTCCCATGATGCGTGTAGCGAGCTAAAGTTAACACTTTGTTTGTTCTTCTACAGATTATCTCTCAAATTTTAATGCAGTTCAGAAATAAAAACTGAATTATTCCATATAAACACATCTGGTGTTATTTATTAATATATGAAATGAAAATCTAAACTTTTCCCTCCCAATCCAGTGCCTAAATTCCATTGGACACGCTACACACTTCAGAGAATCTACGTAGTTTAGTAAATTTCTCAAGAATTATACCTACTTAAACTACTTACCATAGTGCGACAACCTAAAAATAGCAATGAATATGAATGCTTAAAAAACTGGCCAAAATTCGCTAACCAGATCAAGCTTTCATACAATTTGTTTATTGCTTCGCTGAAAGTTTTTTTTCTCATATAACTACACAAGTTTGGATCCAGTTTTGAAAAATCAAACCTATTTTTATAAGACACGACTGTTAGGGTAGATTAGTATCTATTTATTCTTCCCGCAATGTTTTGGATCCGCGCTTGAAAATTCTGCTGCTAATGTTTTTACGTTTACGTCAAAACATCCCTTTATGTTTCACTCGTACTATCTTGGAGTCATAGTGTATTGAAAATCTGCAAACCTGGATACTTCTTTTACGATTTATACCGATAGAATTGGACAAAAAACGGATTTCCGAACTTCATTTGAACTGCATTTGTGGATTTTAAACTATTTTGGAGAAAATTAACTAGGTATATAGGAAAATGAACGATCAACATCTAACAAATACTAAAAAAGGAAGTTCTGTATTTCATTCGTATGTTGAGTTGAGATTTTTAGTTTAGTAGTTACGATGTATTTGTGTTGCCATAGCCTTCAGTTCGTTTCCAATTGAGGCGTTAGGGGATACAGCGCCAATATCAATGGCATATCGAGAAACCTTGTAAGGTATTATTTTCTTTAAATCATTATTTTTATTTTCTATAATTTTAGTTTTTTTTTCATTGGATATCAGTGACGAAAAGTAAAAACATTGGTAGCAGTTAAAAATCTAAAAGGTCATAATAAACTTAAGTGACAAATTAATTTTGCAATGTCAATTCAAGATTATGATGATTGTAATATTTCGGTTGAAATATTAGCCAAAGTCTCGATTAAAAACGAATTTGTATAAACGCTCAATATTGAGCTACATTGGTTATATGCAATAGTGGACAACCGTATATAGTCCTATTTGTATATAGATATTAGATTTATAAGCAAAGCATTATTTAACTGACCATTGCCTAAAATTCCAACCTGCGTTGTATAATGTGTGATGCAGCCTAACTTGACGTCTACTGCCAGCTTATTTTTTTTATTGTGTTTTGTTGCACTTTTAATCTAAATTGGATTCTTACGAAATATTTTGTAGAAACTTGCAATTTTGTAAAATTTTCAAATAACTGATATATGAAAATGCTTAAATGTACCTATAGATTATTCAATCAACACTTGTCAAACGAACGCCGATTAAATTCATGTACAAAAAAAACAATTTCAGACAAGTTTTAAATATGCCCTAAACTTAACGGAGGCGAAAAAATACGGATTACCTCGACATTAAATAGCTTTTCATATATTTTTTTCGATTAATATAATTAATGATTTATTAAATAGTAGGTGAAAATTCGTAGTTTTACGAGCACTTATCAAATTTATATTTAAATGGCTAGTTTAATTTCAAGTAGGGTTGAACTCTTATGGAACATCTCTCTCGTTTAGTGTCTATACTAAAAATATTTTAATTTGAATGTGAAAATAATGTTTCCCTATACAATTTTGCTATTTGAAAGCACCCAGTCAATATATTTTTAAAACTAAGTATAAATGTTAGTCTAAAGAGTTCAACCTACGATGTAAGCTTAAACCTTTACTAGAAACAAAAATATCATCTAAATAGACGAACAGCTAAATCGTTAAAAAAATTGTTGTGTCGACTTAGAAAAGAGTATTGCGCAAATAGAATTCCTTAATGACTTGTTATAAACAGTGCCATTCTTAAATATACGCATACACTATTAAAATGTAAGCATAGTGATTACACATCTATTTGCTGAAAACCCGTCGATGGATCTATGTCGAAAAAAGTGCTTCGCGGAAGATAAAAGTTTAGGTAGTTATTAATTAACACGCAATATCTTATGTTATAGAGATAACTATCCTGTCTGGCGTCGCTGTCCGTATTTGGCCCAACAATTTTGTTGTCATATGGCTTTTGTTTATAACAAGTAGTTTCCGTTACGCTTTTATTATTTTTAAATGTTATTTAAATTTCAACCTTGACAGGAAAAAACAAGAATTATAATAATAACGTTTTTAAAGTCAATAAGGACAAGATTCACCTGCAAAAGAGTTGCTTTTCACGACTTTCCTAGATTTTCCTTTTTTTTTATTTGTCAGCGACGCCAGACTGGCTATTAGATATTCACATATATTTGAGTCTCGATTTTCGACCACAATCGGCTGAAGGTTACAGTCATCGAATGAAAATATTGTTAGCTTATCTGAATGTTTACTACCACACTGTCAATAACCAAAATATAACATTTTATAATCAGTTCCTAACTTCAACTTTCCGCAAGTGAAGAATAAAAAACAGCGATTACGTATACATACAATAAGTTTACAACCTTTTATATATACCTGAATTTAAACTGTTATGTATCACATATTTTTCATTAAGAAACGTGGCCGATAATTAACTTTGCTTATACCATTTTGTGTACAAATTTTGCCTCATCAATAAATACATTGGACTAATATTTTGTTTTTGTCGTTTAATAAATTGCAACCACTTTTGCAACGTTAAAATCTGAAGATATAAACTAATATTGCAAATAATTGCACAAAATTTATCGAAATAAAAACATAAGGAGCATTAATTTTTCACACACAAAAACGTCATCTTGAGTATTTAACGTTGATAACGGCTACGATTGCCCAAAAGTGGTACATATTTGTTCTAAATGCGGTTTCGCTCAGAAAAAAATATATTTAGAAGTTTAGGTGCGAAAAGCTAGCGATACGCTCACGAACCAACCGATTCATTCGATTATATAAAACTATATACACTTATAGCCTACACTTAAAGAGAACGTAACAGACTTCCTTTAATCATAACAAATTCTAAAACTAAAACTTTTAAAATTAAATTCCTTACTAGTTTAAAGACTTATTTATATGACGTATTAATATTCATAGTTTATGAATGTCTAATTTTGATACTAGCCGTGTTTGTTTCGATTGTGATCATTGATACTTTATATATATTGACCATAAAGCCGAATTACCTTTGAATTGGGCTGTCAATCCAACATAAGGACGGCATTTATGTACAACAAAATCATTATTAATTACCACAATCGATATCCAACCGTTTATTCGAAAACTACATATCGCTGATTAAAAATTACTTTTTATATAATTTGTTCATTCACTCAACGCTACGTCAATATTTTTTTTGTAATTAGATTTTTTTTACATTTCACAACATCTAAATTTAATCAGCATTACTCATAAGAACCGTTACGGTACACGAAAAAGTTTCAATTGAACATTTATTCCACGTAAAGAAAAGATATAAATTACATTTAACTGTCAGGTTTTCTCAATAATATCTGACAGATTATGACTGTGTCGTCAGATACGTCTCGGTTAGAAGTCACGGCCCTTGTCTTTTTCTTTCCCGATTTTTCGTTTCTTGTATTTACAAAACATTTCTCAAAATTATATGACTTCTAGCCCGTGAACACATATCGACAGTCATTTTGGGCCAGCCAGAAAGTAAAAAAAAAAATACTACATTACTCTAGACAGGCCCTAATTCTAAAGTATACACTTAATATTTAATGAAAAACAAATAAATCTCACCATTGGACAGTCATTCAATCTTCGCACTAAACGAAAAGTTGTCAATTTTTAATGTTTTTTTTTATAGGAATAGTTTTTTTACTTGATCACTTTTCGTTTAATTCTAGATTTGAGAAATGAGAACGTGTGTCAGGGATGCATATTTAAATTAAAATTATAATTAAATATACTAGACAAAAAAGAATACATTTTAATTTGCAAGCTAAATAACATGATAGCAAAACGAAATGTACATCCCTGGCGCAAATTCTCCTTTAACCAAGCTCCCAGAAGACGGCGTCAAAGGGCCGTTTTTATTGGCTAGCATTCCCGCACCTCCCGCCTTAAATTAGTAACCGACACGGTTTTGGCTCAGTAAATAATAAAATCAGTCTAAATAATGTATTTTACGGTAATGGCTAAGTGATTTTCGGCAAATAACTATTTTAAAGGCATACGATGGCTGCTGGGATACACATTATGAAACATAAACTTATCAAATTCTCAGTTGATAATATATATATATTGTTGCAGATTCTGTTATTTACAAACTAAACTAATATTAGTCACGTCACTATCTTTCTTACAAACATCTATATACTAATAATAAAGCTGAAGAGTATGTTTGTTTGAACGCGCTAATCTCCGGAGTTACTGGTCCGATTTGAATAATTATTTCACTAATAGGAAGCTACATTATCCCCGCAGGTTATATGCTACTTTTTATCCCGGGAAACAGCTAGTTATTGAATAAAGATAAAACATTTTTAATGCTGTCAAATTAGTATACCGTGACCAATAAATGTGGATATTAAATTCACGTTAAAACAAGTAATCGGACAAATTTAAGAGGAGTACATTTCTTTTATCTTTATCTTTTGTTTTTGTTAGAAAGAGATATAGTGCGACTGAATAAGTTTAGTTTGTAAAAACTGAATTGGGGCCTTTTTAGGAAACTTTAAATGTTTGTAAATCTATCAAATAACTTGATAATGGGGTATCAATTCAGATTAAAATAATAATTCATGATATGTTTGAACTTTGAATTGTTCAATTTCAGACTACATGACATCTACATCATAAAACAATCTTAAACTGCTTTTTTTGTACTCTGCCAAATGTTAAATACTTCTTGTATTCGTTTATTTGTCACCACTTTGGACCTGACCTCACAAAAGGGTAAAAAACCCAACCAAAATATTCATTTAACACACACAATAAAAAATGAAACACTGGTCTATGAAACAAAAAGCCAAAACCGCACGGTGCGTGTTATAAAAAATAACAAGAAAAAGATAGTGAAAAAAAAATCGGTAAAAACCGTTATTACACTACACTAGTGAGGTCCGATAGTTGTTGGCCGAGGAACGTCGACACACGTAGCGCTCTGAGCGGAGCTGAGTGACTGACTTCACTTGCCCGCGTGTCCGTTGCCCAGGGCCGGATCGATGACCTGGAAAGCGTTCGTTGGGTGAGCGCGTGCGCAGCCGTGTGTCGTCGTTCCTAATGAGGCTGTAAGGGTCCACGAGAGACGGCGGTTCGATTCTAGGACAATGGAAATATTTATTACAACCGCCGCCGCGCGTTAAGTCACAAATCAGATTGATATGTAGATCATATAACATTGTTGTATTTACATTTTCGTGAAGCGTTATATGATCTATTTTTTTATTATTATTCATCATCATCAGATTTGTGACTATCCTCCCACCCGCCACCAGGGTATGTTTAATCAAGCGAGAAAGACCCAGCAATGTGCTTTTTTTTGCAACCCAAATTTGAACCATTCCAAATTAAAAAATTAAGATTAGTCAATTTAAAATGGTGTGGTTTTTTTTATATTTGGAATAGTGACAGAGCCCCACAAGATCACGATATACACAGCTGCGCGCAGGCTATCATTTAGCTGTTACATTTAGACACAAATACATCAAACAAAGTATAGGCATTTTTTTCGGAGGGTAAATTCCGAAAGATGGCACTACCATTACACACGATGGCAGTAACACTTACCACAGACAACAAATACAAAGAAATATTAACCACAGTAAAAATACGATATATCGCTAAAGACACATTAATTTCATGCTCGTAACTATATCTAACACAATATAAATTAACTGCACATTGTGTAAATAGACACGAGGATTTTTTTCTACAATTAAGCCATCATAAATAATAAAAAAGGTGAAATACATTTGTGAAATATAACAGCCAAAAACATAGCAATGTGTGTAAATTAATTAAAAAGAAAAAAAAAACAAAACAGTGCCGTAAAAATACCAAGTGATTGAATAAAAAACAAAGTTTCAAAGCAACATGCAAAAAATATTAAATAATAAATCGAAAATCGTTAGTTTGTGAGCAAAATCGATACTACGCTACAATTTTTTTTCAATAAGCGGTTTTGGTCAAAAATAACCGGCGCAACACTAACATATGACATTTGTTAAAAGAATAATAAAAATAAAATTCAAACTCTTCAAGATTTTGAAATCGTACTTTTAATGAAGGTAGTTTTTAAAACAAACAGAAAAATGTCAAAGACTCAACTTAAAAAAAAAATAACTTACACATATTTCTAAAACTAAACGAACTAACTTACAAATTATGAAATTCGTATTGGTAATCTCATGGTAAAGGTTAGAACGTATTTTGACACATTTTTCTTAACAATATTTTTTGAAAATACAGGTTGGTCAAAAAAAGGTCGAGAGGAAAAAAAAGAAGATATAAATACCATGTCAAATTACGAGAAAACCCATTATACATTAAATGTTACATATTTTACACTCTATATATTATATTATCAATAAAGCAACTCGATGTTAAAATATATTGATACTTAACTTGACCTATTAGTGATACTTAATATTTTTTTATTATTCATAAAACACTTACAAAACATTAAAAAAAAAATGTTTTCTATAAATATATGTAATAACCAATTAAGTACATTGATTTTAGAAAATAAGTAAAAAAATAACTATGTAAGAATGTAAATATTTTTTTTTGCTATTTTTCATTTATAATTATTATAAAATGGTAACAACGATGGCACCACTGTCATAGATTATTCAGTTAAGTGTATAATTTTTTTTATTTACAAAATTTACAAAAGAATTACACTGAACGATTTGTATTGATACTCAGGTTTTTGGAACATGATGAATGTAAGTCTTTATACAAAGCGAAATTCAGCTTCTGTTTTGAATATTTAAATGTTTTATTCTATGTTTATAATACTTATTTATAAGGCAAAAGAAATCGGGATCCAAAGCAATTCCCTGGACGGAGCAGCAAATTTAAAATTTTACAAAACATTTATATTTTTTATACAAATATTTATTTTGAAAAAATCTGTATACAAATAGTTAACTGTAATACTATAAAATTGGCTTTGAACTTCAACAAGCTCTCTTTTCAAGGTACATTATAAACAACACCCTGTATAACAAATATTTTGTTTTCGCCATTTTTGATCGTTATTGAGCAAGCAAATATTATTTACACCTAGTAATAGTATCTATGACTAATGCTATAATATTTTTTAATACAAAGTGATCCGTTAAGAGTATAAGTCAAGCGAAAGACAAGTCATAAAATTCACGAAGTAAAGCATTTTATTTTTATTGTTTTACCCGTCGCTGGAAAAATCCAAGTCTCGGGTTGAAAATTAAGTAAGTAAAAAAAATATTAAATTAATTATATGACAATATCCTTGGTCTGGTCTACCCTTTACGGAGCACTCTGTATCTACTAAAATAACTATTTTTTAAATACACATAACATTAAAGCTGTAAATGGTAATGCGTTTGGAAGGACATACATACATATTTAAATCACATAATAATATTTTTATGTTTTATAACACCAATAAAGTTTTTGAAACATATCATTTCAAATCAACTTGATAATATATAAATATTTCATTTTATTTTTATATTTATTATAAGTATATTAATCGACTTATTTAATAATATAATATTGTAAATATACTGTACCATATTAAATAACAAGAAAATAGTATTATAAGAGTCCAGTTTTTATTTTAGTACCCATATATTTTATGTACATTCTTATATAAATAATATAATATTTTTTTAGGAATGTACATTTATATCATAAAATATTTAGATTATGGAATGATCAGGAATGTTTGTATACTAGATTCTATACATGTTTAATTAGTTGTCCTGTCTGATTCATAGTAGCGAGCATACGCACGTCTGAAAAGCGTATTTCCAACAATTTACAACTATCTCTTTCTAACAAAAATCATTAGAAAAGGACATTAAAAAAAATCAATCTGCGTGCCAAAATTTGGTGGTCATCGGTTCAGCTGTTTAGGTTGAAAAGTTACAGACAGACAGTTACTTTCTCATTTATAATATAAGTATAGAAATATATGAACATAAAATAGAATAGGATTATTTAACAATCAATAAATATACGTATAAATATTAACACGATAGTTAAAAATATATTTAAATATACGCCCTGTAGTTTACCGTGATGTTATCTTATGAATATTTAAACTAGAACCCCACTATAGAATACTATATTTTTTTAAATGAATTTCTAAAAATCATATTTATAACTTTATTTATTATTTACTTTGAAAACTTGAAACAGAAAACTACGGCTCTTGGAGCTTCCAAAAAAGAGATATTTGTCCGGCATCTGGCTCTTTGCCTAGCCTTTACTTGCCAAAAGTTTGCCGACCCCTGGTCTATGTTATTGTAGTGACCAAATTTGATTGTAGGGACTAATTTGACCTGACTAAATTTCAATGTTTTCTTGTTATCTGTATTAAGCGGTTTGTTGGTAAAATTATTCAATCGTAAGAAGCACCTTAAAACGGTTTCGTAAGCAATAGCCGACAATATTAATAAAAAGCTGCATTATCAGTCTTTTAGTAAACCAAAAAATAAATAAAGATTTTTGAGTCAAATACTTTTTTGAAAAGTCATAAACTCACAATCAATAGAGTAAAATTTTGCATGTTACTACGAGTAATACTTGAATATAAAATATTTGTCTATTATCTACCTTGTCATTAAAAAAAAATCTTTGAATACAATATAGTTCGTGTTTCAGTTGATTACAAAAAAAACTATTATTCTCACTATAAAACCTTTCACAAAAATATTGAAAATAGAAAATATTTACGAGTGTCAAATTAGTATGCCATTAACATAAAAAAAATAGTCGTAACCAATTTTTTTGGCAACTAAATTTACGTTGAAAAGATTATATTTCTTTCATCCTTTTGTAATGTTTTTAGTTAGAAAGGGACTTTCATGAGACTAAATGTAGTTTAGTTTGTGAACAACAGAATCAGCACCCTATTTTTTTGTCTTTTATTGTAAACCTTTTGTTTTATTAAAATGTAACAACTTCCCACTGTAACAATATTAAATATAAATTAATAATAGGGAATATGCATATTTTTTTATAAAATAGTAGATTATTTTTCGAAACTATGAACGTCACAGACCACGTCGGATCTCTGTGTTTAATCGCTGTCTAATTAGTAGTCTATATTTAACTTTAACAGAAACAGTAAAACCTCCATAAAATTAATATGGAACCATTTTGGAGCACCTTATACTGAACGCGACGCAAAAATAATTATTTAAATCGGTTCAAAAGCAAAAAATTTATGTGTGAACAAACATTTAAAAAAAACATGCATATACCCTATACCCAAAAATGAATCTTACGCAAGTCACCTAAATATAAAAATAAGTTTAGTTTTAGACTAAAATATAAAGAAATATGTCAATTTAACAAATATATTATAGAATTTGTACATGAGAACATTTTCATAATGGACTAAGGCATAAAACTACTACTAAGGTACGCAACTGTCCAGCTCCGATTTGATTTATTTTGATACTAGCTGACTCGCGTTCCCGGGATAAAAAATAGCCTATAACCTTCGGGAATAATGTACCTTCCTATGAGTGAAAGAATTTTTCAAATCGGTTCAGTAGTTTCGGAGTACGTGCGTACACGTATTTTTTTTAGCTGCCCAATCTCAGCCTATTGGGAGAAATTGTCCTCCAAAGTACTGAAAAGTGACTAAACCCTCAGTTCTGCAGAGGTTTGTTCAAGCAATTGCTAGTTAATTACTGGCTTGAGAACATGAAAAAATTATGAGCAAGTGTTTTGTTACATCTGCTCAAACTCATAAAACACACTTCAAAGTTGCTAGTAGCAATTTGCTTCAACAAAACAATGCAGAAGTTAAAGAGTTTAGATACTTCTTAGTACTTTGCACAATATTTCCCAACTGGTTGCGATTGGGCAGTTAAAAAGAAATACGTGTCTGTTTTAGACTACTCTATAACATATATCAAAATAAATTGAATCGGAGTTGGACAACTGTGTACCTTTTCTGTAAGTCAAAAATATATAGCATACCGATGCATACATAAATTATGTATTTATTTACCATACAGTACTTTATATTATAAAATTACTGCCTATTGCGAAGGGAAATCTAAATATATAACAGGAAAACGTGACTGACTGATCTATCAACGCACAGCTCAAGCCACTGGACGTTCATAAGTGCCTTATTAGGGCCTAAACTGAATAAATGAGTTTTTGATTTGATTTATCTATTATGACGAAGCCAATAGGAATTCAATCCGGCGATGCTATACGTGAAATGATGATTCTAAAATGCGTTTTTCTCTATATTCTTTATTCCAAGAGATTTGGAAAAAATGTATGTTAAACTAGAGAATATGTAACGGGGAATAGTTTTTATTTTAATTGGCATATTTTACTAGTAATGTCAGAAAAAAATCGTAAAAATCCCCCTTTATAAAATAAATTTGGGCCATCCAAATAAGTTGAAAAATATTAACATACCTACGTTCTGAAATCCATTAGAAAGGGAATAGTTTTCTTACTTTAAAAAAAAGGCTTAGTTTCTTTTTAAATAACATAAAACCATCTTTTTTACTAAAATTATGTTCTCCTGTCTCGATCAGTTTAGTAAGGGATAGCCTCCTCTTAAGGGAGTAAAATTGGAGATCGCGGGTGAAACCACGGGGTTAGTTCCACTCTAGATAAAATTTCCGCTCGCAATGGAAAATAATTTCATACTTAATAATTACAACAACACCAAAAATGTATGACTACTTTTTTTTCTAATTGTCTATCAATTATATTTGTTTTTTTTTTCGTGGAATGGAAGACTTTGGTAACTAATAATAGTAGGAAAACAAAATAAAAAGAAAATAAATAATAAATAGTTATAAAATAATTGCTCTCCAAGTCAAAATACATTAATATAAATTGATAGACCATTTGATAAAATATTGTACTAAGGATAGGTTTACGTTCTTTATAAATCTTGAGATATGCATCCAAATGTGATATATTTTTTCAAGAGCGGATTAAAAAGTTGAAAATATAATATGTACTGTTAAATTGTCACTATTTTGCTGTTCAGTGCAATGAAATGAAATATGAAATATTATTTATTCAAATAGACCTTCACAGGCACTTATGAATAGTCAGACTCTAATGCACGGTTCGGAAGGTAGCTTTTGCTGAGAAGAGCCGGCAATAAACTCAGCAATTTACTCAGCAATATACTTTTAGTCATTATCGATTTTCTAGTCGTTTTAATTTATTTATATCAGTGCAAACAACTTCATAGTTGTAGCTAGGCTCACATATGTTACATTTTTAGCAATCTATAGATTTATAAAGACAATATTTTCACTCCGGCGGCGGCGGCGGCACAGGGGGCGGAGGCATCGCCGGCAGCGGTGGCTGCGGCGGCTGAGCGGGCTGAGGCACCTGAAGCGGCTGCAGCGGCTGGGCGGCCCGAGGCGTCGCGTACATATACCCGTCCATACCATAAAAATACCCATCCATACCCATACCATAGTACAGAGGAGGGGGCGGCTGCACCATATAATAAGGTAGAGGGGGTCTAAAAGGGGGAGGAACATTCCAACCTACCTTCGGATGATGAGGCGCTCCATTCTGTCGGGGAACTTTAGCCACGGGCCCGGCTTCGGGCCCCGCGGCCCTTTTCCGCGAAGTCTCCAACACCTCCTTGGAAATCTTGATTTTTAAGCCGGAACTCTGCGGCGGCGGCGGCGGCACCGCCAGCCGCTCCTTGGGTATTTTAATCTTCAGGCCGGGCGACGTCGACAGCTTCTCCCTGGGTATGGTTATCCTCAGCGTCCCGTCCTGGGGCTCCGCCGGGGGCGAGTGTTTCTTCTCCTTATCCTTTTTATGCTTCCTCCGCTCCTCCTTCGACTTGTCGCGGTCCTTGTGTTTGTGCTTCTCCTTCTTTTTCTTCTCCTTTTTATGTTTATGCTCGAGCTCCTCGACGGGGTGCGGCGCGGGCGGCTCGGGCGGGGGCTGCACGGGCGGCGGCTTGGCCTCCTCCACCGCCGGCTCCTTCTTCATTTCGACTACGGGCGACTTCTTCTCCGTAGCCACAGTTATCGGGGCCGGCTTCGCGAGACTCTCCTTCAGCAGGTTGGACACTAGAGTGGGGTCGGTCTCGATGCCGTTGAGCGCCCGGGCCGGCGGGTCCGGCCTCCTCTCGGTCTTCGTCCTTATGGCGGTCCCGCGCTGCGAGTCCCGTATGACGTTCTCGTAGCCGGGCGTCTCGTCGAGCTTCTTAACGACGGGCACCAGCTCCGGCTCGGAGGAGGAGTGCGCCCGCTGGCGCGGCGGCCTCGTCTCCTTCGAGGGGGGGGAGGAGAACGGCGACAGGATCGCGGGCGGCTGCATCTCGCGCACCGCCGTCGAGGGGTCCGGCCTCCTTCTGTGCGGGCTGGGGGGCCTCTGCTCGTGTGTGGGGTGCGGCGCGGGCTGGGGGGCCTGCGGGGCCGGGGCGGGGCGCTGCTCAGGCTTGGGGCGGTGAGGCTGCGGCGGGGGCCGGCGGGGGGCGGCGGCCGCGGCGGCGGTGGGTGTCGTCACGTTTTCCGGCGAGAACAGAGACGGCGGGCGCGTCCGCTGCGGCACCTCCGCCGGGGGTTGAGTCGGGGGGTGAGTCGGCGGGTTGGAAGGTCCCGGTCCCGGGCCGGGGACCCCCGGTCTGTGATGTCGATGATCATGCGGCGGTTTCTGGTGAGGTTTGTGCGGCGGCCACGGATGATGTGGCTTGTGGTGGTGCTGGGCGGGGCGGTGCGCGGCGTGGGGGGGCTGGGCGGGGGCCCGGGCGGGGGGCGCGCCGGCGCGGGGCGGCATGGCGGCGGCCTGCCGTCTCTCTCTCTCCTCGCGGCGCTCGCGCTCCTCCCTCTCCCTATTCTCCCGGTATCGGTTGTAGTCTATCTTCTGCGGGGGCGGCTGGGCCGGCGCGGCGGGGGTGGCGGGCACGTATCCCCCGGGGACGGGTTGCCGTCGACGTTCACGCTCGTATTCTGTTGGGTAATTTCGTTTGTAGGGCTCGATAGAAACTCGACATTCTACTATTATAAATGTGAAAACTAATAAATGAATTTGGATGAAACTTGGCACTCTGATAGATCACACTCTGGAATAACATATGGGCATGGGCTACTTCATATCCCGGGAAATCGTGAGATCCCGCGGGGCGGAAACTAGGTTAAAAGATAATTATAAATGCGAAAGTTTGTGAGTATGGATGTATGTCTGTTAGTCTTTCATGCAAAGACTACTGAACGGATTTGGATGAAATTTGGAACACAGATAGTTTATAACCTAGATTAACACATAGGATACTTTTTATCCCGGGAAAACATAAGATCCCTCGGAAAAATATTAAGGCACATACCTTTATCAAAGGACTTGTCGAAATCGTCATTGGAAGGCAATACGTGTTTCTTGTCGAATGGCGATGCGACTGCAGCCGAAGACGTCGCATGAGCGGCTGACGAGTGCGGGGAGCTGCCGTCTGGAAACCATGAAATAATACAATAGCCGCAAATCACTTGCGGGTTCGATTCCCATTCAGGACAAACATTTGTGTGCATGAACATGACTGTTTATCCCGAGTATGGATGTAATATGAAAACACCGTAAAAAAGATGTCAAAAAGAAATTAAATTTGCCAAGAAATACGGAAAAATAAACATTTGAAACTACTAATTAGACAGCTTTTACCGTCATATAAACTTCATGCTAAGATCTGTTTTACATCTTGGTTATTTTTAAAGTTGTTCTGACAATGACCGTCCGTTGTGTTGCACGGTCGGCTAGTTATGATTAGTTGACCAACAAATCTATAGACAACACTTTATTTGACATCACAAGTTATTTAAAAAAAATGTAAATAAGCTCTGTCAGCGCTGTCAAATAAAATGAAAATCTAGGAAAGTCATGAAAAGCAACTCTTTTGCAAGCGAATCTTGTCCTTATTGACTTTAAAAACGTTAATATTATAATTCTTATATTTTCCTGTCAAGGTTGAAATTTTAATAACATTTAAAAATAATAAAAGCGTAACGGAAACTACTTGTTATAAACAAAAGCCATATGCCAACAAAATTGTTGGGCCAAATACGAACAGCGACGCCAGACTGGTTAATAAAACATGTCTCATGTGATGCCAAAAAGGACTCCCACTCAGTATTAGCTGTGGCAATCACCATCAGCACTGATTTTCAGGGAAGCCCCTTGAAAAGAATCGCGATGCGCTCGCGAAATCTGGTGGTAAGATACTGGTGCCAATTCTGTTGTTTACGAACTTAACTAATATTAGACAAGTCACCTCTCTTTCATTTCAACCTTATTGAAAAAAGATAGAACATTTTTAATGCTGTCAGTTTAATCCATGCCGTCGTAATGTACGGGTAAATAGTCGTGACCATTATAGATCGCGCTTAAATTCACGTTGAAATGTGTGATCGGATTAAACTGACAGGACTAAAATATCTTGCATCCCTTTCTTATATTTACTATTACAAAGAGATATAGTGAGATTAAATTTATTTAGTTAGTAAACAACAGAATCGACACCACTGAAAGCCGGACTGCTACTGGATGAATACTTACAAATACATACAAACTCTTTCTTTCTTTCAAAAAGGATGTGACTACACACATTGAAACAGTAATTTGGAGGGGGTGGGCAATGTCAACGTAGTTTATCTCTAGGTAGTTACCAGTTTTTATTTATTCTTGGTTGTTTGCCAAGCCAGCTAGTACTAGTATAGAAATGAATTAAATTTTAATTTTAACATACCAGCCGCCCGTACGTTCATCATTTTCCTCTTCAACCTGGACGGGCACTTCTCGAATATGAGCAGGAACTCAGCGGTCAATCGTTCCAACAGTTCAGACGTTACGCTTCTGTCCACATACGAGAACCAGTGGCGACCCTCGTTCGACTGCGGGATCTGAAAGGTGATCTTTAGGTAATGTTCAGTTAGAAATGGCGATAGGCGACGGTAACCACTTACCATCAGGTGGGCCATATGCTCGCTTGCTGCCTTATTAGTATTTATAAAAAAACAAAAGAAAATCATTTTACTTTTTTTGCGGTTTCCGACGCATATAGCCTAAAAATACAGTATCAAACACACAAAGTAATACAAGTTTGAATAAATAATAAAAAATGACAAGGCTGTATGGCTCTGAGCCTTTGCCTTTTTTTATTTTTGAGATTGTAGCTAATTTTAAGGCAATGCGCGCATTTGCTAGTCACCGCCTACCACGGACGCTCAAGTTGGAATGAGCTCCCAGTCGTGGTTTTCCCAAGAGACTACAGCATAAGGTTCTTCAAAAAGATTGTGAAGAGATTATTGCAGGGTATATGAAGCGTCTATAGGCTACGGTAACCGCTTACCATCAGGTGGACCGTAGGTGCTTGTTTGCTTAGTAGTATTAAAACAAGTTTCCGTCAAAAATTTCATGATATTTTTTTGCACAGTCTTCAACTACTCGTAAATACGGTTCCAATGAGCCCAAACTCGATGAGGTTGTGTCGATTTATTGCGGAATTCCTATAGTCACCTTCCAGTTCCAGCATCAGATCAGCTCCATGTCATCATAATATTGCATTGTCACGCGATATACATGTGCATGAAAAATTTCAGCTCAATCGGAAACCGATAAGTGGATCAAATTGAACTTGCAAGAAAGATTCCATGACAAACATTACTATTTTATATACCTACGCAAGTATTTAGTTGTTGTTTCTAGTGATTTTAATTAATTTTAATAAAAAAAATACATTAATTAAAACATTCATTAATTAAAATTTTAATTAATAAATGTTGTTTATATCTATAATAAGCATAAGTATAAGACTTAAAACTTATCTTTAATATTGTATAGCAATGTATAATACTCTATGCTGTTGGTGTACCTTTTGAAATAAATAAATAAAAACTTGTAAAAACTTACCGCCCAATTGCTCCATTTAGAGGCTAAATGTATGCAGAAACACGCGACGACAGTAGGTCGGTACTGTAGACACATAGTGGTGAGGTGAAGACTGTTTGACGCCATGAAGTAGGACGTCTGCGCTAGGTCCTTAGGAGCTGTCAATGATAAAAGTACCCATGGTAGTTATGTGCCACTATTTATAAATTAGATTAAAATGATAGGGATGGAGTGGAAGCTGTTTTTCTAAATGTATGACAGGTGAAAAGGTGTAAGTCCTACATTGTATAAATCAATACAACAGTTTTGAATCCTATGTCTACGAGTTAAAGTATATTATGATTGGAATGAAATTTGACACACACACGCACACACAGAAAATAATATCCTGGAATAAAATATAAAATACTATTTATCTCAGTCTTAAATTAAATAAATTAAGTCAAAACAACAATAAATTTGCAGAATATTATAAATAATAAATGTATGTTTTTTTACACGACTGGCAAAAGGAGTGTAATTATTTCAGGATTCATGTGTGTATGTGAGTTTCTTTATCCCACCATAACTTTTAAATGCCTGAACAGACTTGGATGTATAACATATTTTTTGAATCCTTACATCATCCCACGCTAAATATAAATTATTTTGTAATATACATGCTAGATAGAACTTGGATAAGATTTACACTAATATTATAAATAAGTTCGGATTTAGGAGGTAATGGTGCCTGTTAACTTAACTAATATTAGTCAAGTCCCACTTTATTGAAAAAAGATAGAACATTTTTAATGCTGTCAGTTTAGTCCATACCGTCGTAATATATGTAAATAGTCGTGACCAATAAAGGTCACGCTTAAATTAGCGTTGAAATATGTGATCGGACTAATCTGACAGGACTAAAATATCTTGCATTTCTTATACTTTTTAAGAGATATATTGAGATTAAATTTGTTTAGTTCGTAAACAACAGAATCGGCACCATTATCCGGAATTTCTGGTCCGATTAAAAAATCTTCCACTAATAGGCAGCTACATTATCCCCGAAGGTTATAGGCTACTTTAACTCAGGAACATGGGTAAGTCGGCGGGAAACAGATAGCTTAAAATCTACTTTGATGAATAATGAAAATGATGGATACACACAATATTTCTAACATAATATACATACCTTAACTATTTTTGTGAATATGTTGTAAATACATTGCCTGTAGCTTTTTTAATCCGCCATTTTTATTTTTTTTCTCTTTCGCTGTCGGCCGAGTCGAATGCGATCTTCGTGAATGGTCGTGGTATTTTTTTCTAATTTTAATTTACAATACTTACTTTATTGTTTTTAAATAAATTACGTTTAACTATCTATACTAATAATAAAGCTGAAGAGTTTGTCTGTTTAAACGCTCTAATCTCTGAATCTACCATTCGGATACGAAAAATCATTTCACTAATAAGAAGCTACATTATCCCCGAAGGTTATACACTACTTTTTATCCCGGGAACGCGAGTGAAACCGCGGGGAACAGCTAGTTATAAATATGTCTTTCTGTCTTGTCATTTTGTGAATAAGTTTTACATAGAATTTGGCATAGTTGTGACAGTAACCTAAGACAGAATTTTTACAGACCAATATAGATGAAAATTGACAATGGGAGTAATTTGATCGCGTAGATGGAATTTTTATGCATCGATACCATGGTAAACGGTTAATGTAGCCTGACGCTTGCAACACCGGTGGCATCTTAGAAAATCTAAAGCTATTCTGAGCTGGGTATCACTCATGCGTTACCAATGAATCCACTCTCTACAATAGATTAAGGTCCAAAATCATCAAATTTTTGATAGCTGCACATAAGATATGACAGTTTAGGATTCACGCAAAATAGCCTCGCCGATCCTAAGAATACTTTTAACCCTGGGATAGTGATTGATAATAAAGGGCACAGCTATTGGTATATTAAATATTCCTATAACTTCTTTCCATAGTATAAAATGAAGTCGCTTCCGCTGTCTGTTTGCTTAGATCTTTTAAACTAATCAACGGATTTTAATTCACTTTTCAGCAATAGATAGAGTGATTCAATTTGAAACATTATATGTATAATACATATTTATTATAGTACAGAAAAGCAGAGAAATTCAAAGATTTGTAGTCGCTAGTTTTTTTATAAAAAGATATTTGCCGATAAGACCTATATTTTATATGTACCATTTTGTGGTGTAAACATTAAGTACCACAGATAAAATACCTCCGACCACTCCGAAAACATCCATCGCATTTCAAAAATCGAACTCGCCGATTACGAAAAAAAACGCGCGGCACGTTCCGCTCCACGCTAGTGTCCGTAGCTTAGCATAGGCGCGTTCCAAGTATACATTAGGACGCTTGCCTCACCTTTGACAAGGTGACACGTCCGTACAACGTGCGTGTGAGGGTGGTCTATGGCTACATCGAACCCTAGCGTCTGTAGGAGTACGTTTTCGTTGAATACCAGATCCTGCGCCTGCAACAATATAAAATCTGTTTAAGTTTTTATACTTATATACACATTACTAGCTGTTCCCCGCGGTTTCACTCGCGTTCCCGGGATAAAAAGTAGCCTATAACCTTCAGGGATAATGTACTATCCTATTAGTGAAAGAATTTTTCAAATCGGTTCAGTAGTTTCGGAGCCTATTCAATGTAAACAAACAAACATATAGTATAGACAACTTTCCGCCGCGTGGTTTCACCCACGATCCCTTATTTTACCCCCTTAGGGGCTTAATTTTCAAAAATCCTTTCTTATTGGATAGCTACACTTCATAAAAAACACACTCTCCAAATTTAAAGTATTATAGCCTTCAGTATCTCACTTATTACCAGATTTGTTGGTCAACTAATCATAACTAGCTGACCGCGCACGCAAGACAACGGACGTGTCAGCATAGAGTACGTCAGTGCAGCGCTATACTAATGTACTGAGCGATTAATGACGCCGCTAGTCGAGCAACAAATCCATGGATTTAATTTGGCTTGACGGTCGTATCAGTACGCACACGTGCGTTGTGAGTCTGTAAATACTTTCAACTTTGGAAGAGCGTGCCATGTTATTGTAGTTAATCTCAACTTAGCTTATATAGAATAGAATAATTTTATTTGCAGAAACATGAGTATAATATGCAGATGGTCATACATTGTTTAACTTGCAAACATGTTTTACTGGGAACCAGTGTGCAAAATTTTGTATGTTAATATGTGAGAATTACATTACGATTCTGTTGTTTACGAACTAAATAAATTTAATCTCAATATATCTCTTTCTAATAGTAAATATAAGAAAGGGATGCAAGATATTTTAGTCCTGTCAGTTTAATCCGATCACATATTTCAACGTGAATTTAAGCGCGATCTTTATTGGTCACGACTATTTACCCGTACATTACGACGGCATGGACTAAACTTACAGCATTAAAAATGTTCTATCTTTTATCAATATGGTTAACATGACTTGTCAAATTTTAGTTAAGTTCGTAAACAAAAGAATCGGCACCACTATCTATTTAATTACATGTCAAATATAATAAAATAAAACTTATTGTAATGTGTCAGGCAAATAATTATATAAATTACTCTCAGATGTGTAGCATATAATATTGAAATGACTGACCTGTTCTTGGTACTGTTCTGGTGCGAGCGCGCTGACACCCTCACCTCTGTGGAGGCAGACATGGGCCACTTTTATTACATACTCCAATTTTCGGGGCTGCTCCTCCACCTGGAAACCATTCATGCTTACATTAATTAAGTACTCAAACATCTGTAAGTTTAAAACCTTAAAGCTTAAAGACCAAAATCATACCATGGTCAGTGATGATGTTGACGATCGCAGGTAAGTCTCAAGTGCATATTTGTGGTAAGTGCTTGGCGACAGATGTTCTACTTGAGAACTACAAAGTACTCTACCACTATGGTTCCCTAACAATGTTTTCCTTCACAGAAACCTCATTCTCTTATTTTTTGTGGGGGTGTTACGGCCTGCACTAACATCCCGCTTGGGGTGCACTGTGCATTCCCCCTGCCAGCTCTACCCAAGTCTTCCTAGGTCCTTAAAGTAAACCTCAAGCTCATTGGACGATTAGAACCGCGACCTTAATTAGTCATTCGTTATTGTTGTGTTATGTTGTGATGTTTATGTTTACAAAATTTTATTCAGATTTATTTATTGATACTTATTACATAGTATAAATACTTCATTTTGCATGGATCAGACTTGCTTGTGGTAAAATCCTCTTAAGTTAAATTCAGTCATTGTCACAAGCTCATTATTTGTTTCAGCATCACTTGAAGGTAATTTTCAAAGCTATTAAAATGTCAAAAAAAGCTTTGATCTCTTGATGAGTACTCAGTACGGTCAAAATACTGCACTAATTGTTATGCAGTATACTTAAATTTTCCTCATCACTGACGCCTACTTCATTCTAGCCTTTTTTCACTGCAGCCTTTAATGACTGATTGAGTGATTGATAACATAAACCTAGTAAAATATACATACTTACGTACCACTGAAAGGTTTTTCACATACCTTTGCGGCGAGGAACAGTGCTGCAGCGGCTATAGCGTTCCTGTGGAACTGTGTGAATGAATGGAACGCGTAGAACCGGTGCATGTAAACTATTGCTGTGTTGATACATAGCTGAGAGCTGTTGTCAATGAGTTAAGGAATCATTTTGTTGGTTTGTGAGGAATCATTTTGTTGGTTTGCGGCTTAAAATATATTCATAAAGTTTGGAAAGAAAGAATGACATTTATTTAATACTAGATGCCCCCCGTGGTTTCACCTGCGTTCCCGAGGTACCTTATGTTTTCCCAGGATAAAAAGGTTATGGTACTTATGGTCTATTTATGTGCGAAGTTTCATCCAAATCCATTCATTAGTTTTTACGTGAAAGAGCAACAAAGATACATACATACTCACAAACTTTCACATTTATAATATAAATAGGATTATAAAAACACAGTTATTAAAAGTATTGTCAGGCTAAAAACGCACCCATCGCATCTTAAGAATAGTTTATGACACAAATTTTGTATTTTATTAATGCAACAAAATCCACACGCTCTTAATTTAAAAATATGCTAACAATTACTAAAGGCAATTTTTGAATTAATTAAGTTAGAATCAAGGGTTTAAATGATATCTAGTGGAAAGGTACTGAATCAGGGAGGGTCTCAGTTTAGCAGTAAGTTAGAAAAGTTGCCCAGAAAATTGAATCTGAATGTACTTTTTCCTATGGTAGTTTTGTGTGAACTTTAAATTTGTTGAGCTATATAAAAGATAATGTACCAAAATTGCACAATACATGTACAACAGTTGTCCAAATTATACATATATAGGTAGGTATATAATATTAACTAGGTCAAAGCTTGTTGTTTTCCATACAGAGAAACTATAAACCTTATGTACACATTCCAGTGTTAAATAAAAATTATATGACTAAGGCAATATTTTTTCAGCTGTGTAAGTGGATACTAAGAATGAGTCATTTATTTTGCATCATAATTATATGTATGACTCATTTTAAGGTTATTTTAAAAAGTTAACATAAATAATCGGCATTAAGGTTGCAATTTTTTCAATGTCATATGTTAGCTAGGTTTTACAGATTGTTCTGTTTGTGTAATAACTTAGGCTGATATCTATAGAGAGTGCTTAGACTTCACTCAGACTTTACTTTGGGTATTAACCTACGTAATAAAGTAAATATCTGTGTGTTTTAATTTGTAGCCAAGTTTTGTACCATTAATTGGAAAATCTACCCGCTTGTCAGGCTTCCATTTTTATCTTATTATGAAAGGAAAATGTAATTGACTGACTGATCTATCAATGCACAGCCCAAACCACTGGACAGATTCGGCTGAAATTTAGCATACAAATAACTAATATGAAATTCAACCCCCAAGGGGGTACAATAGGCTATTGCGGGTGAAACCACAGTATTGAAAGTTAGTCATATGTATAACAGAAGAAACTATCTGACATCAGTGTTAGATCAGACTACAGGGGCACACAGCTTCATTAATAAGGTAGGTAACAGTGGCAAAGGAGCAGATTCCCATAGGCTTACCTTTTAGAAATCACAGTCCCACAGATTCATCATTTCAAAGCCACTTTTATATAAAATACACTGTAATTAAGTATAAAATTATCAGTGTTTTTTGAACGGCTTACCCTTGCCAAAATTTCACCCCTCACCACTGGTAGGTAAGCAATAGAGGGATATTTGGAAATTCTAGCTACATCAATTTTTAGTAATAAATCTGCCCCATGTACCTATCAGCAACTTTATTGTTGTGGCCAGTAACGGAATTTAACCTAATATTGTTTAAAATAAAGTCTAGAATCAGTTCATTGTGCAGAAATAAAAGAGAAGAAAGGTCAATATGTATTCACATGTTTATTTACTTTTATATTCATACGTGGGCGATCAGTGAATGAATGTCTTACTACGTTTTGTGAAGCGAAACAGCTATTTATAACTTTCATATGAGTGAAAAGGACAGGCGTATCTAGTTTTCAGTGAAAAACTTAATGACCTATCTCAATATGTATTGTATATTTTGAATGCTATTTTGTGTGGTGCTGAAAAAGGATAGAGGCCCGAAACATAGGTGGGTTAGACAAGGACAAAAGTCTTTTAGAAAGTGAGACATTACATACACTAGAAAGTTTCACATTTATATTTTCTGAAAATGAAGCGAGATTTAGTTATTTTATATGTTTCAAAACTTGAGAGAAATTAAGTAGTTTAACACATTTACATAAACAAAACATGACTTATCTATTATAACCACTTATCAGTCAATTTATATCAACAAAGTATAGAGAACGTGATTTTTATACCAGGAAAACATGACTAACGTGGTTTTTACCGAGAATTACGCACGCCTCATGTTTATACGCAAAACGGTCGTCTGGACGGGTAAATTTAGCGCGGTTTTACACGTCGATCACCAGTTAAGCATACGTCATTCGCGCAAGCGTCAATTTTCATCACAGCTGTAGCTGTCTGTAGGATCAGTGACCTAGAAAAAATACCACGCTTACACGCCTGACCCTAACCTAAATGACATTAAATTCGTGATAAACGTAATGTAAGAGACTTCTTACCTTTAGAAAACAGGTCATTACTCACGTCGTGAGCGGGAAATCCCACAATGCAAAGCGAAAGTCACTCGTTGACGCCGTAACATCACAAAAGATATTTCGTCACCTTTTCTTTATTGGATACACTCACATTACACTTTCCTATAACTTATATAGGTACGAAAACACGATAGGACATAGATTTCATTAATAAAAACGTGTTTTATTAGCGGTTTCTACGCGTTTGTAACACATGACTCGACAAAAACATTGCACTTCAAATTACCACATTTTGAAAAGGATACACTTGAAGCCTCTGGCCCATATCCTGTATTAAATTTGCGGCCTGCTGCCGATATGCTAGCTCTTTATCTGCATCTAAACCGCATTTTCTGCTTGGAGAATTCTGGAGTTGTTCTTTTGTAAAATACCATTTTTCCTGCCCTCCAGCCATTGAACGGATGTTCTGACTGCGCGCGAGAAAGCACGACGGATAGCTGCGATCCGTCTAAGTGCGTGAGTGGGAAAGGGATAGCGCTATGACAGCGGCGACCGGACGTAGACCACGTTAACATTTGACTGATTTACAAACTAAAAATCTAACATTTTGAAGATATAACACCGATATAATGAACTAATAACTAACTAAAAATTAAATACGATTTATGAAATAAACAAAACAGTAATTGAACGAATAAAAAAATGTCGTCACAAATCGTAATGTTGATAGGTATTTTCAATCGGACGCCATTGTAAAACTTTGTGGTTAACGTAGTGAGGTCTCCGGTGACAGAATGTTGATCTGCAAGAAGCACAGGTATGTTTCACTTTATCACTATGTTTCATAAGATAGTATAGGTATTGGCCTTTCTTTTGTACATATTTTTATGATCATTCATCTACTTTTATTCCAAATTAATCAACTTTAAAATTACGGACCTAAAAGACTCTGTCACACCGTGCAAATGGCCGACCACCACTGTTTACAATACACTTTACTATTTATTTCGTGGAAAAACATTAAATAATAACATAACTACTTGGTAATTATGCTGTTATTAGTTAATTATTTTTTTACGTTCATTGTTTTATCAGTAAAAGTAGGGTTTGTATTAAAAATATGAAATAAATTAATGAGAAAGACTTTTGACCACCGGTATAAAGTGAAAATTTGGCGGCTACGTGGATATTCATTGTTGCGCAGGAAAATGGAAAAATAAGTTTCCTTTCGTATTTTATTACGTAATTTCATGGATTATCGCAATTTTTACTTGTTTTTTAATTGACAAGTGCAGTATTCTCGAGTGTTCTGGTAACATAAAGTAATTTTTAAAAATGTTTGCGATAAAAAGTGAAAATATTAACAGATTGCATGCACATAATATTACAATTACTGAACGTAAGTACTGAAATAAGAACTTAATTGTCTTCATAAACCTTTTATATATTTTATGAAGCTATAATTTTACCAATTCAATCATTTTACGAAGATATTTTCCGATCATCGTTTCCAATATATTTCATCATGTCAATAAAAACTCTATTGCGATTGAAATAAGACATCATTTTGCTTAACGATACCAACATTAAAGGAATTTAAACCTTAACATACTACAAATAGTATTCATAATCAACCCACAAACAATATCGAATTTTTACAAAATATGGCACAAACTCATTCAGCTTATTGTTTTTTTTTTTCAGTTAATAACACTTCAAGGTCCGCTATGTCGCAGCCACAGCGTAAACTGGTCCATCTACCTAAGGTCAGGATGTTGAGCCGAGGAGGAAGGATATCCTCTGGCCTAAGGATAACCAATGTCAAGTCAATCCGACCTCCAGACCCTGAAATTGTGAAGAAACAAGAAGAAGACAAACTTAGAGCCCAGGTGAATACTCCAGCTAACGCCTAGCAGTTTTGCTATTATCATACAAAAATCTTAAAGAAATTTTTTTTAGATTTTCCTGATTTTCCAGTAAAATTTTCCAATTTTACCTTATTAGGACTATTAAAAAATCTCTAAATCGATTCACCCATTCTCAAGTGATGCACTTGCCAACGAAATGCATAAATTTTTACTTTTTATTTAAATCGATTATTCCATACTAATATTATAAATGCGCATGTGTTTGCGCAGCATTGTAGCAAAGGATTGACGTGATATAAGTGGTGAAAAGGGGGGGGGGGATTAGGGGTCGCCCCCGACCCCCTTAGCATAAATAGATAACAGATAATGTAATCTGTGCCACACATAACATACCTACTGATCATGCGTCGCGACAATGCAGCGCGCATTTCATGGACTAATTTCGAAATGACTATGATTTGAGCGTTTAGATTTGCTTTTACCCATCATGTGAAACTGGTGCTTAACATCATTAGCCCTGACCAGGGTGAAATAGTGGTAAATAAGCCTATATATATATATACTAAAAGAAATATCAATAATTCTCATTCCAGCTTCAAAAAGAGATTGTATCCCGTTCAAAGTCATGTGCATACAAAGGTTACGAGTGCACTCTACCAGTACTGTCGCAGCGGCAGTACTGTGGCCGGCATATACTCCAGGATCCAACGGCCCCTTATAGACAGTGTGCGCATAAGTACCGAGCTGGGGACCAGTGCACTAAGCCTGCGCCGAGGGATGTCCGAGACCCTAGAGACCCGGGGTAAGGAAATAGATAAATGCGAAAGTTACTCTGGTTGTTACCTTTTCATGGCTAAGCCACTGAACTGTAGGCGATTGTGTAACTGTCTCGTAATGGGATTCCGATAGCGATGGCTCTCGTAATCGTCTTTTATTTTTGGTATTGTTATCTTTTTTGATTCCAATAGCTAATGTCAAATCAAATGATTAATAAAATTGTAATGAGAAGTTCAGTTTTGTTGTTGCTCACTTAAGGTAGACAATATCAAAATTATAAGATGATCACGAGAGCCATCGCTATCGATATCAAGCTACACAATCGCCCTGCTGATCGCGATGAAATTTGGCACGCAGATAGTCTATGATATGGAGGACTTAGGATACTTTTTATCCTGGGAATATGGGTGAAACCACCGGGGGAAAGTATCCTATGTCCTTCTCCATATCATAGACTATCTGCCATATTTCATTGATTGGTTCAGTGGTTGAGGCGTGAAATGGTTACAAACATACATACAAACAAACAGAGTTTCTTTTTATAATATTAGTATGGTAGTATGGATGCGAAAGTTTATCAGTGTGTATTACTGTGTATGTTTGTTACTTCTTCACACTCAAATGGCTGGACCAATTTTGATTACTAATTATATAACGTTTACAGTCTAATGTATATTAGAAACAGACTGTAAACTGTTGTTTATCTATTATTTTTACTGTTACAGACTATGCTACGACCACGCCCGAGCTGCGTTATATGCGAGACAGCGCAGTGCTGCCCCCCCACCGCCCGTCACTACCAGTGAAACACTCCTTAATCAACTACAACACTATGTCAGGTATGTAAACTAAAGTTCAAGGGAGTATTCCCAGATACCCTGTTAAAGTTGTCCCACTAGACTGCTCCCGTTCAAAGGGTTTCTGTGGGAAAAATTCCCTATGGATCGGACAGAACATAATTTGTTTTTATTTCTGTCAAATTAGTTTCATATATTTATTTACCAAATTTGGATATACAACAAGAAATACACCACACATTAATGAATATGAAACGGTTATTTTTACACCTAGTGCTTCCTCAATTACAGGACATCACAGCAAGCACAAACAGATAACCAGTCTGACGTCGCTGACAAACAAAAAAAAAAAGGAAAATCTAAGAAAGTCGTGAAAAGCAACTCTTTTGCGGGCGAATCTTTTCTTTATTGACTTTAAAAACGTTATTATTATAATTCTTATATTTTCCTGTCAAGGTTGAAATTTAAATAACATTTAAAAATAATAAAATCGCAACGGAAACTACTTGTTATAACCAAAAGCCATATGACAACAAAATTGTTGGGCCAAATACGGACAGCGACGCCAGACTGGATAACACACAAAAAAAATAAACTAATAAATAAATAACTAATAGAAAATAAATAGATAACACATAGATTCTTCTCTTTAACCAGAAATTTATGTTAAACTTCGTAATTCTCAGGTTCCTAAAATGATATAATGATTATTAATATCTGTACTATCTGCAGTATTCAGTCTAATATACTCAACAAAAATGACACTGTATAGTAATTTTTGTTATCTCCAGGCCAGAGCGTCCTAGAACGACTTCGTGTGCGTCTTCTGTGTCAGTGGTCAGCGACCCCGCAGATCAGGAACAAGTGGCACCACTAGCTGTTGACCCCTTCAGTACGTACCTACCTTATTATTATTTATTTACAAATATCAACATAGTCAGTGATGTTACTATCCGTGCCGTAATGTGACTATCAGTGCCGTTTTGTAACTATCAGTCTCGTGATATGACTATCAGTGGAAAAAAAACAAACATTGGAAATATTAGGATGAATCTTGACACGTAGATAGATCATAACATGGAATAACGTACGTAAAACTGCGGGGCGAAAAATTGTATTCTATCTTTCTGTAAGCAATTATTTCGCTTACTTACTATTTTTTAATGCCTCGAAATAAATAAACTCATGACTGATCTTGAGTGATCTTGCTTATTATAATGGATACGTAATTTTCCATCTCTTTCCCCCACAGAACAAATAGACGCAACATCAGTGAACACAGCATACTCTGCATCAATAATGGAATGCGCTAGTGGCAGCGAGAGTGAGTGCGACAGCGTCACTCTGGGCCCGGGCGGCTCGTGTCGCGCTCCCGTTAGAGAAGACCTCTCCGATTATGAACATGCACCCACTGAGGAACAGCCTCTATGGTGAGTGATCGACTATCCGCACATATTTGTGCCGTGACGGTCAGTGTCGTAATGTGACTATCAGTGCCGTAATGTGTCTATCAATGTCGTGACGTGACTATCAGTGCCGTAATGTGTCTATCAGCGCCATAATGTGACTATCAGTGCTGTAATATACCTATCAGTGCAATGACTGACATTGCTATTTGGAGACTAGTTGTGCAGTTACGTGACTAAAAGCGCCGTGACGTGTGACTAACAGTGCCTATCAGTGCTATGACGTGCCTATCAGTGCCGTAATGTGACTATCAGTGCTGTAAGTGTATGTGGAGCCGGTGGTAGAGTCTATTGTAATAATTGTAAATATCGACGTTCATAAGTGCCTTATCTATATATCGTATATTATGTAGGTTTATACCCTAAGTAAAGTCTGAGCAAAGTCTAAGCACGCTCTATACATAGATCTCAGCCTAAGAATAAAATAATTATTTTAGCATTTTCATGCTTTTACAGGCGGGCAGGTGTGTACACCGCTGAAGAGGCCGTTTCTGAGGCCAAGTCGGTCCTCAAATCACTACAATCAGCCTATATCAGGCAAATGGACAGACTGAGGATTTTACTGCAAATGGCTAGACTGCAGTATATTAGGAGTTTGAAGACTGAAAAAGAACAGTATTGTGAGTAATCATAACTTTACTAATTTTAAGAGGGGCGGAGGGGGGGGGGGGGGCTGTGGCTTCTCGGCATTGTAATAGGTGGCCTGCCTGCTTGTCAACCTTCTGACATAAAAATAAATTAAACTTGTGACGTCACGAAGCTTATGACTCTCCCCCATGGCAGTAGCTAGGGGGGTTCTATTGTAATAATTGTAACTATCGACATTCATAAGTGCGTTATCAGGGCTTAAACTGAATAAATGAGTTTTGAGTTTGATATGAATGAAAAAAATCCTTAATCCTTGGTAAATAAATATATGTTTTGATCAATCAATTCATCAGATCAGATCAAGTAAATTTTTACTTGCAACCTACTGATAATTACCTCTGCCCTATAGTTCAACTCTGGCTACGTCCCTGCTCTCCCCCCTTGCCATATGATGTCACACACACTAAACCCTCAGGAACGCGGGTGAAACCGCGGGGCAGAAGCTAGTAATAATATATAAATTACAGGTAGTATACACTCGCAGTCAGTGGGCGGCGGGCTGTCGGCCCGGGAGCGTCGCCAGCTGCGGAAACTAAAGGCATATGCAGCGTACCATCGCCCGCATCGACAGAACGCAGTACTCGCAAGGAAACTGCACCATAAGAGAGCTAAGGTATTACTTACCTCCCCCCCCCCTGTTTGTTAAAAAAAACAAGAAAAAAAGTTCAAAAACAAGAAAAAGCGACTAATTTAGCTCCTCTAGAGGGCGCCATATTCTATTTAATGTTACGTCACATGCCCTATAAACAGGGATCAATTCCCATTCAGAGGGCCTACTCCGAAAACCGATAAACGATAGTTCGATCATCGTTATAAAATTAATAACCAATAGAATTGCACAAAATTTACGTGTCGACAGTTTGCTGCAATTCTATTGGGTAATAATTTGACAACGACGATCGAACTATCGTTTTTCGTAGTAGGCCATCAGGGGGTCTAAAAAGGAAGCACAAGCAATATTGCTATGCAATTCATATCTCGAATTTACAGCAGAGCCAAATGTTTTTTTTAATTTTTTTTGGTGAAAATGCAAATCATTTTAATTAATTAATTTACAATTTAGATAAATTACACCATAATCTGGTGTAAATTCGAGATATGAATTGCATAGTAATATTGCTTGAGCGGCCGTTTTGGCCCCCCTGGTCTTAGGACATACATTTATGTGGATGAACATGTCTGTTTGCCCTGAATATAAAGAAAGAAAAAAAAACGTTTATTCTCGATTACACACAACATTATGGGTATAATAAACTATTTAAATATGTATTTACAAAAAAGATTTAAATCAGTTATCTGGTCTACATACTACAAGTTCTGCTTAGTTTGGGATCAGATAACCGTGTGTGAAGAATATCCCAGGATATTTATTTATTTCTTTATGACCTTTTTATAATAAAATCCCATATGAAGTAACTAAGATGTCTTACAATAAATTCAAACAGTATGTTAAACAGAAATTAATTGACAAGTCCTACTATAAGGTGGCTCATTATGTCGAAGAAAAGAATACATGTTTGTAGTAGCTCTCTGCGCTTACATTGTTCATACAAGTGACAAGTGTATGAACTTTATGTATATTTAAAACAAAATAAATACAAAAGAAAGATCCACAAAAAAAAAAGAAGCCTTGCTGAGTTTGTTGCCGGAGTATTCTCAGTTCAAGTGTATGTGGAACCGGTGGTAGAGTCTATTGTAATGATTGTAACTATCGACGTTCATAAGTGCCTTATTAGGGCCTAAACTGAATAAATGAATTTTTGATTTTGACCTTATGTTTCAGATAAACGAGCCGCCGTCAAATCGTCCCATACCGTCAGCTGGCCGGTGCATATTCTCTGAAGGCGGCGTGAGATGTGCTTCCCACGTGCTTCCCGCCGCTAAACACTGCCTCAAGCATGTGCTACATGATAAACATCAGGTATACTCATCACTTAAGTTTGTTTTTAGGGTTCCGTAATGGAAAAAATATATATTAAAAAATTTAAGTAACCCATGACACACTAGAAAAGTGGTCTTCAAACGGCTGAGCGGATTTTCTAGAATCAGCTAAGAATACTCGATTAATATTATTTTTTAGGATTACATACCGCAAAGGGTGCCAACGGAACCCTATTACTCCTCCGCTGTCAGTTCGTCTATCAAAGGGCTGTACTGTATCTCATGAACCGTTATAGGCACCCAAGTCCGAATCGTACTTTTTTTTTATTATGTTTGATAATGTCATCGTGGTCAGTGGTGATGTGGCCGATGGTGGTAAGTACACAAAAACCTAGAAGGGAACTGGCTCTCAAGTGCAGCTCTCAAGCACTGCTTGGCGACAGACCCTACCATCGTGCTATGGTTTCCTCATAATGTTTTCCTTCACCGAAAGCTCAAGCTCATTGTAGGTATCGAACCCGCGACCTTCGTCTTGGCTTTCGACACTACCACTGAGCTATAATCGCCTAAACTTGGCTTAGTAATCGATCGTTTTTTTTTTATTTACCAGGTGTTGTTCCACGCATGCGGCGATTCCCGCGGCGGGACCGCTTGCCGCGAGCCAGTGCCGCGGTTGCCGCTGCCATCAGCCAACTGCCGGTATCACACCACTCCACCATCATACACTGTCTTTACATTAAAGGTAAATAGATAACAAGTCAGGCGGCGCTGACAAATAAAAAAAAAAGAAAAACTAAGAAAGTCGTGAAAAGCAACTCTTTTGCAGGCGAATATTTTCTTTATTGACTTTAAAACGTTATTATTATAATTCTTATATTTTCCTGTCAAGGTTGAAATTTAAATAACATTTAAAAATAATAAAAGCGAAACGGAAACTACTTGTTATAAGCAAAAGCCATATGCCAACAAAATTGTTGGGCCAAATACGGACAGCGACGCCAGACTGGATAACACTTTATTGTACATAAATCATTACATTTAAAAATAAAATAAAAGCTTAATACTATGAATGTACAATGGCATTGAAGAGTACGTACCTACTTACTTTCAAACGCAGTTTGCGGAATTTGCAGACTCCTAAGAGTTTGCGACCGCTACGCCGGCGCTCAGAGTCAGTCAGCGGATAAGCCGCAGTTTTTTAGGGTTCCGTACCCAAATGGTAAAACGGGATGCATTTCTGTTGCCGCTGTAACAACTCGACTCGCACATGGGCAGTTTAATTTTATAATTAAGCTGAAATTTCTTCCAAAACGTAGTTTAAAATTTATAAAACAGACAATAGCAATAACTACCTTCCACGATCAAAATGTTCACCCCCTTATCAACTCCATGACTCGAGTAAACCTCCTATTTACAGAAAGACGATTCTGAAAGCGACTCGTCGTCCCACTCGACGTCTGACGAGTCGCAGACGGACCTCGCCGAACAATCAGAGGACCGTTCTGAAGTCAACAACTTACCGATGCAAGATATGCAGTACGAATGACATTTGGACTTGAATGACTTCATGTCATACAATTTTCCTGAATAGAAGATTGGAATTATGGACTTTATGACGGGGGACTGATAAGTGCGTTTATTAACTACACTTTTTACGTTCTAGCTTGGTGCAGGTGACTTTATACCCAGATAAATATGAAGCCTTGTGTCTTTGCAATAAAGTTAAATATAAATAAACTAGCTGTTCCACGCAGTTCCACACGCGTTCCCGATAAAAAAAGTAGCCTATATATAATGATAATGTTGCTTCAGCTTCATTATTAGTATAGATAAATATCCTGGGACAATCTTCACACACGGTTATCTGATCCCAAACTAAGCAGAGCTTGTACTATGGACAACCAGATAACTGATATTTTTTTTTGTTAATATATACATGTTTCATCTGTTCATCTATGATTTAGTATATGTAGATTCTGATAAACCTTATTGCAATGTTATATGGTTCATTTTCATATATATCTCTGCAGTCTGTACTGTCACCCATACCAAGCTACAACATGGATAGTGTAATTTTAATCACGTCAAATCTCTTTCTTTGAAACATTGATTGAAAAGATAAAAAATATTTAAGGCAGTCAAAATAGTCCATGCCATTGTCATTTCAAGTAATAGTCATGACTAATAAAGATATTTGAAACAAGCAAACGGACTTTGACAGTACTAAATATCTTTTACCCTTTCTTATCTTTTTTGTTAGAAAGAGATGTAGTGAGATTAACCAATATTAGTGTTTTATCGAATAACAATCAAATACAAGTGAAGTGATAAGAAAAGTACCAAAAAATCTGTGAAAAGTTTTAGTGGAAAGGTCAAAAATATGTGTGAAAGTTATATATGAAGGATTTATGTGACTAGGGTTGTGTCAAGACTGTCAAGGTAATTGTTGATGTTACATTTGTAAAAAATTGAGATAAAACTAAGTAATTCATGTACAGCAGCCAAGTCAAAGTCATCAAACTGGTGAGTCAAAAACATGAAGACCATAGAGTCTATGGTCTATTAATCTTAAAAAAGACAAACCGTTAACGAAAAAAGGTATTTATAGGACAAGTAATATTACACTTCCCATAAAAAGGACATTGACAAAAATTTACTTATTTTGACTCGCGAGGCTGCATTATATGGCCGTTTTCAAAATTGATTTGATCCCCATGTTTGACATGACTGTATTTACGGCATTAATCAGAATCGTTACTGGTAATGAATATTACTTACAATTAGTATAATAAATATAATATATCCTGGGACATTGTTAACACACGGTTATCTGATCCCAAACTAAGCAGAGTTTGTACTATGGAAACCAGATAAGTAATATACTACATAAATAATACTTATTTTTGTAAATACATATATGTACAGGATGATTTGAGAGGATGTAGTAAACTGAATAGGTCATGATAAGAATATTAATATTGTAATTGGTGTCCGTACCGTAATAATCAAATAGATTAAACAGATGAACTTTACTGCGAAGACATAAGCCTCATTTTCTTTATCTCTGGCTACTGCTACCCGCACCGAGCTATAAAATAAATAGTGTAAAGCAATTTTTGAATGCTATTTATTATATTAATAAATAGTACTCGCAAACTTACGTCTCTAGGCGCTTGAAAAAGTGTTAAATTAAAGAGCGAAAAATATCCGTTAAAATTGAAAATAATGACACCATTATGAAAATGTAAGCTTTAGATCAGTGTTTCTATATTTAAAATAAATCTAGTAACTTTATACTTGCGCTAGCAATAAAGATGTTTAGCGTATCTTATTCGATCGGGCAGAGTACCTCTATAGATTTTGTAATATGAATTAAAAAGTTGGCCCGACTTACCTGTAATTACTACTATAATACTATTTTTAATACCATCTTTGTAAATGTGTAAATTATGATCTGATTAAGTGTTGCCATTTGATAAGAGTGATTAAAAAAATAAATCTTTAACATTAGTTTTATTTATTTTTACGAAGAAACATTAAACTTGTCTATTTTTGTTGTGGTATCTACTTCCTGGCAGAGCCACTATTACGGATTTGAACTCGTTACGGTTGTTATTTTGCCACCGAATATCAGATTTTGTCATTTTAAGTGGCCCGCCCAGGGACGGGGCTCATCTGTTTTATTAAGGCCCTATTACACGTCGTATAGCACTAATCCACGGGGTAAATAAACTCATGTAGTAATTAATGTATTAGTACCAACTGTTTCTATCCCTCCTCAAATTTGTGTAAACCCCATTCCCACTATTGCAATTAATTCTAAGGTGTGATCATCCATTAGGTTTACCTTTTTAATAAGTATGGAACAGCAAAACAATGTTGTCATTGTAAAAATAAATTATATTTCTTTGAACAAAACCAAATTCACAAGAATAAAAACGCATTTTGACAAACTTATACATATATAACAAAAAATAACACATTAAACTTGTTTATCATACATTAACAATAGAGGAATGTAAATATTAAAGAAATAAATGCAATAATTACAGAAATAATAAACTTTTTCAGGGTTGTGTAATATCTGGAAGACACTGGAATTACGAGGAGCTAAAAAATACAACGGGATTTACAAAGATAAATGTATAAATAAAATTTGTTATCATGGCAACCCATTTTCTGTATTTATTACGTTAGCAACCCTAAAAGAGGAGAGACGGATTTAAATCAATTTATTCCAATCAACACAAAAATTAAGTAAATATATGTATTATTTATATGTATTCCCATAATTAACAAGAAAATAAATTAAAAAACATTAATTCTAACTTTCCTTACACATAAATACAATTGAATCAGTGTAACATTTACGTTGAACAACGGTGTAAAATAATACATCGTGTTACATTATTTCTTTAGCCCGAATTAACAGATACGGATTCCGGTATGCCCTTCTTCGGGCAATCTCTTAAGCATCTGGTAGAGGATTACAATGCTGACATATATAAATAATAAGTACGACTGTCAACCTGGTTTCGATTCGATAATAATTTGATATAAAAAAATCTTTGGTTGATAATAACTGTATTTACAGGCAAGGAAAGTGTTTTTAAAATCAGTCATTTTAATTACACAAATGTATTGAAAATTATGCAATCTTCCATCTATTTTACGAATCTAAGTACAAGAATTTGTATTGAAATACGTTTTAATGTTGCTAACTACAAATTTACCACTATTACGACATAAACATCTAAAAAATATAAAATTACTATTGAAAATTATGATATTAGATACGCTAAACTGTTTTTAGGAGAGTGTTAGAGTTAGAATCTCAAATAACAGATCTTTTTCTCATATAAGTTTAATAAAGTTGCATAATTTTCAATATGATATATTACCGTATATCTAAGCCTCTAATGTCATTTTATGTCCCACTCGGCCCGTAGGTTGATACTTATTCATTTTTTCTTCTTCATTTGCTTTAATTTCTTTTTCTCTTCTTTCTTCCTCTCTTTCTCTTTCAACGATTTGTATAATTTGTAGCCGAAGAATACTGGAAAGAGAAAAATCATGTCACTTTTTTAAGTTAACAAGGGATTTTTAGCAGGGTTGGCAACGCGCGATTGATTAATCTGTTGTTACAAGCGTCTAGAGGCAGTAACAGCTTACCTTCACGGGGGTCGTAAGCTTGTTTGCTAACTTATAGAACGATTTCTAGTCGTTGTAATGGTCGACTAGACATTGTTAGGATTGATATTGCTGATGGGCTGCCTGGTAGTCAGCCTACTGACACAAAAAGGCGGCAATTATGACAAAAATATAAGAAACGAGAAAAAAAAAATTGCCTTTACCCTTCAAAATCAAAGACATTAATTCTAAGAGAAACAAGAGTACATGAATATAAATTATCTAAGTATTGTAAAAACGCAAATATTATGTCGATTGCAGATATACTTGATGGCAGTATCAAACATTATTTTGAACAGGCCACCCCTTGAAATTATTTCTTGTAACATACATTCGAAAACCCAAGGATAAGGTGTTTATGTTAATTATAAAAATTACGAATAAACTCGCAACATTTTAACGCTAAGGGGTTCAAATTAACGAGGGTTTCAGTTTTAGCCCATGATGTCACTTACACCCAGTATATAATAATTAGAAGCCAAAATAGACGTTGAGTCGTTTAAGGGTCTAAAAATATTGCTAGATGCAATTTATTTCTTGATTTTACAGCAGTGCTGAACATCTACGTTAAATTGTATTCATTAGCATTTCCGAATTAGACAAAGTGCATATAATCTGATGTAAATTCATGAAATGAGTATAGATCGAACGGCCGTATCAGACCCCCGGAATATAGAAGGAAATGCTCTGTTTCATATCGGATGATTGTTAATTACTAAAGTAAGATCTACTATGAGTTATTGATTGTTTGTGCGTTAAAATATCTGTGTAATCTGCATAATTATCATTTTAGATACAGATCTTGAATGAAAAATAAGTAAGTATTATTTATTGACTTGAGCAGATTTCAGAAGTATCTAATCTTTTGATAATTTTGTTTTTCAATGTTTAAATTATTTTTTAAGAAACCTTGCATCACTTAAAAGAGACATACACATACCAAACAATATTATGAAAAACAAAACAGCCGCTCCGACCATGTAAAACTTATAAAGAACAGCGTCTCTTATTGCATCTTCAAGTCCACCCAAATTAATATTCCCAGATTCCTTTAATTTCATGCTTAATTTATTCGCCAATCCTTCTTTGATTTGTGCTGTGAATGTAGCTTTGTCCTGCTCACTCATAGAGTTGAACTGATCTAGCACTCCTTTCAATTTATCCCTGATTTCCTCAGATTCCTCGTCTTCCGGTGTGGTGGCCACCATTTTTTGTAAGACGGTCAAAACGTCCATGTTTTTTATTGACTCAGTTATTTTTTCGCTGATTACATTGCCGAAGTTCAGCCCTGGCACGTCAGTTGGTTGGTCCTCGGCCATGTTCTATTTTCGGGCGGGAAAATTGACATTTAAAATGTAGATCATAGGTCGATCGAGATCAAAAATAATTCCTACATATTTTTTATTGGAATGTTTTGAAATATCATAAATACGTAAAAATATTAAGACAAGTATCTTATTATTGTTGATTTTCATTTAACGAAGGGATTAAAGTAGGTACTTAATAAAATGTAGGTCGTGTGACTCAAACTTCTAAATGATATTTTCCAACATCATTTAGAGACCACGTTACCATAACTTGGGTTTATAATATTTGTCAGTTTTGCTCATTACAAATTATTTAAATTTAACTTACGTTCGTCCAAGCGACACCTTGTGATAAACTAATGATATTTATCGAAACAGCTAGTGTATTATATTATCGCCTACCTATACTATGCAACATATTATTGTGACTGATTACGTGTCGTTTACTGATTCTGACATGTCAAGGAAATTATTATTGTTGATAGCTATCGCGAATGTCATAGTGGCAGTTTATATTTATCGACTTATACAATTTAAACACTTTTTTATCATATATTTCGACAAATACAATTACTGTAATGAAATAAACAGCTACCTACAAAATTTTGATAGTTTCCACTTAATTTTGGAGTTGTTCATCTTAGTTTAGCGGGCACTTTTAACTTTTTTAATCAACGTGTCATTATTGACTGACAATTTATTTAGAAGGCACAAGAACAATGGATGAAGTTAGTTTCACGTCTCATCTTGTCTTTTATTTTGTCTTTGTTTCCTCATTCTCTCATTTGAAAGGCGTTGCATTGCCTGTTAAGAACTTAAAATAGATTTTGTAATAGCGCTCCGGTATGAATACGTTCATAAACAATTTCTCTATTTTTACTCATCCTAATTTACTCGGTGTTAGGGGGAGATCCTTGTACAATGTTATGGTTTTATCACGAAGTTTGCTTTCACCGCAAGCTAGTTCTCTATAGGATAAAATCAACCAAAACCATGAAATCAATTTTCAATCAAATGGCAATAGCAAAATAATGTCTATTAACACACGTAATAGAAATTAAAATAATTTATCACTTATCAATAATATTGTTTACGCAATTACAAGCGACGTGTCTTTTGTCCAGCTTTAGTTTATCAATAACTTACGCTTTATCTGTTAGTTTACGTAATTTAAAAAGTTTTTTGATAAGATGCCCCAAATATTTGATTATTTGCACCAACATTGGCCTTTTTTAATGATTGAAAATGAAATTTCCAATCACAAGCTATTCTCTCTATCTATACTTCTATACTAATATTATAAAGAGGAAAGATTTGATTGTTTGTTTGTTTGCATTGAATAGGCTCCGAAACTACTGAACCGATTTGAAAAATTCTTTCACTAACAGGAAACTACATTATCCCCGAAGGTTATAGGCTACTTTTTATCCCGGGAACGCGAGTGAAACCGCGGGGAACAGCTAGTGTACTATATATTAATATTAACCACTGTGAGTAGTTGGGGTCTTCGCGGACCGAGCACGGGGGGAAAACCGTTTATACGACTTTGCTCTGGCTTTAATGGTTTCTCACAATTGGTGCAGGCAGGATGCAACCCGCATCCCAAATATTGAAAGCCATGAGCTTACTCTGTTGGACCTTCTGCTGACCACGCACCCAGATGATTACCAGGTTTCCGTCGGCGCTCCTCTTGTGTCACTCGCGCAACCAGAAAGATCTTCCGAATAATTTCGAGCTCAATTTGGACTTCCAAATTGAGGAAACTGTACAACTCTGCCTCTTGGTCCTGCAAGAACCAACTTGCCAGAGGGAAGTTCCAGCACATCGGCAGCATTGGCGATTGCCTTGCAGGCTAGCCGATCATTCTGGTCGATCGCCAAGGTAATCGAGGGTAATTTCTGTAGGTCATCGCTTCCACAGCGCACACAGGATGACTTCGGAATGGGGTAAACTTAGCCTGGTCCAATTCAACTCCACGAAGACATAAGTTTGCTCGTTCACCGCAAAAAAGCCCCTTTCATCGCAACACTAATGTTCCAGGATACTCCCCTTACCATTTCAAAGAGTATCGGGATCCTTGGAGTCGATATTGCGAATGATGCCCAGTTCTAGGACATTTGGAAAGCTGAATTGGAGTTAAGTACTGCTTATATCTAAATAGGTATAAGCAGTACTTAACTCCAATTCAGCGGCTGCAGCTTTATAAAGCGTGCGGCCTAAGCACATGGAGTACTGCTTACAACTTTGGGCTGGCGCAACCGCTTACCAGCTTAATCCACTTGCTTCGGTGCAATGGCAGAAAGAGCAGCAGAAGAAACCACGATTTCGACTCCAAATATTATGTTTTTGTCAATTCATGAGACTGCCTCCTCCGTTTTAAGCCTGTTACAATTTTAAAGCACTTACGTAAAATAGTAAAGATGATGGACACGAATAAAATAGCCAACAGCGTCCCACTTCCGTATCCACCGAAGAATTTTGGCACATCACCCATCAGCATAGTCCTTAGATTATCCTTGACTTCATCAGACAGTTCTGACGCATCCAGCATTTCCAGCAGCTCCTTCCTCGAAGGCATCTTCGTGGGATCAATTGGTGTATTCATCATATTCTTATAAAAATCACTGTTTACGGTTTCAGCCTCCATTTCTGCCATTTTTTATGATGTTTTTTGAAGAAATTAAAGGTGCTCGTTTCGCGCTGCAGTCTAATCTGTATAAATTGATTGTAACGTGTTCGGAACTTCGGACACGTAATGACATGGCGGTTGGTTTGAGATACCAGCGGACAGCGATTTAGAGGGCGAAAAAACAGACAGAATATGTGGGCTAAAGCTTATTTCGTTTAGCTAGAAACAGCGATAGCTCCTTTTCTGGCTCACCAAAGTCAGTTTTTAGGGTTCCGTGCCCAAAGCGTAAAACGGGGCCCTATGACTAAGACTCCGCCGTTTGTCCGTCTGTCACCAGGCTGTATCTCATGAACCGTGATAGTTAGACATTTGAAATGTTCACAGATGATGTGTTTCTGTTGCCGCTACAACAACAAATACTAAAAAACAGAATAAAATAAATATTTAAGGAGGCCCCCATACAACAAACATGTTTTTTTGCCGTTTTTATAGATAATGGTACGGAACCCTTCGTGTGGATGTCCGACTCGCACTTGGCCGGTTTTTTCAAGTTTCAACATTAGCAAAGGCAAAATATTTAGGAAAAAATACACAAAACCCTAATACCAAAAGTTCCAGAATCAAATACTGAATTCATAGTATCAGTTTCCGTTATGATGCTAATAATGATACCTAGTATATATTTAAGTATATCATTAAAACCGCTATGTCTTATGTTTTGGGCCAGCTCTGATAGATAATGTTGATACAAGTGTTATTCTGGAAGCTTGTGTATCTGATTATATACACTTATAATACACAATACCTACACTGGCCAAGATATCACTAGTAATTCATAAAATTGATGTCGGTGACAATGTAGATTTTCTTATTAAATGATCTTCATCATGCATATTAAGAGAATTAAGATAATCTTTACATAGTATAAAACAAACAACAGTTTTCAGGAATATATAGTGATTCAAGAGGAAGTTTTATAAGTATAATACATGCACGTTATAATACAAAATAGCCGTGCGAAGCCAGGGAAGGTTACTAGTATTCAATAAAACTCAAAATACACAGTTTTAAGAAAATTAACGGAAAATGCAATTTTCCACCAAGAAGTTTTTGTTTTCTGTTGTTTTCCTAAATAAACTATGTCTATTAGGGTTTATGTTAATGGCCAGTTAATTGATAACTGGCTGTTATTTTTATGTTATTTGTAAATAATTTGCCAAAAATATATTAAAGAAAACAGGGAGAGAGTAGGAACAAGTACAAGTCTGAAATTCACTCAAAATAAAAAAACATTGTCAAAATTTGTTATGTTTTGTTTCTTACATGGAATTTTAATCTATTATATAAAAGAGTAGCGGTTTTTTGGGTAAACATCCCCCTGCCTACACCGCTGAACCGATTAATGTGAAATTTGGCATGTGCATAGATTTCGTCACGTAGACCCCATTTAAGAAGCGATTTTTCGAAATTCCTTTCCGCAGTGGTGGAAACGGGCCCTTTGTGCGATTTTAAGAATCTTAATATCTCTGGAACCATTAAGGTCTAGGAGTCTGAAATTTTTAATGTAGCTTTTTCAGTAAAAAATATTAGATATGGGTGCGAGCGTTTCTCAAACTTTTGTCTATGGGAGGAAAATTTTAAAAAATAAGGGATTTGCTTTGTTTCCGTTAAACCTTGATAACTTTGTGAGTTTGAATGTTACAAACTCAAAATTTATATTGTAGGTAGTTTAATAATACTGCTAAAATATATTTTCGGCGTTTCTCAAACTTTTTTTCTTCGAGGAAGATATTACCGATGGAAATTATGCATTTTTCAAACTCTTATATCTCTGCAACGGCTGAAGATAGGCAAATGAAATTTCGTATACGCGTTATGCTATACAAATACTACAAATTTCAACTTGGTGTTTGTCAAAGTTTTGCCCATAGACAAAGTAAAAATGACGAAAATTTACTTTTAGCATCCTGGTTTTCTCAGTTAATATTCATAGCAGAAGCTTGATTTTTGGATTATAAGCTTTCTACAGTATTTGTTTTGAAATTTACTATCAAGTTTCTCAAACTTTTCATGCGGCATAAAGTTATAAAGGGTGAAATATCCAATTTTTGCACTTTAATATTTTTGTAATAGCTCAAGCTAGGGACCTTACATTTGGAATATAAACTATTCAATACAATTGGAATAATATTCAAACCAGTGTTTCTCAAATTTTTCATAGTTGTCAATTTTATGACACCTTAAATTATTTTCTATCAACCTGTATAACGGAAGTACTATACAACTGAGAAGCATGATTTTTTGGAAATAAGCTACCCTTAGCAAGCACTATAAGAATCCTAAAGCATTTTGCAATACTATTTAGCAGTGAAATGTTATAGAGGGTGGAAAATTTTATTTTTGACTTTTAATATTTTTGCAATTACTTAAGCTAGGGTTCCAAAATTTTAAATGTAGACCATGTAACATAAGTGTAACAACATGCAAGTCAATAATTAAAAAACAAATGATCATAGACAATTTTATGACCTTTTTAATTTTTTTTTATCAACCTGTATAACGCAAGAGCTATTTAACTAAGGAGCATGATTTTTTGGAAATAAGCTACCCATAGCAAGCACTATAAGAATCCTAAAGCATTTTGCAATACTATTTATCAATGAAATGTTATAGAGGGTGGAAAATTTTATTTTTAACATTTAATATTTTTGCAATTACTTAAGTTAGGGTTCCAACATTTTTAATGTAGACTATGTAACATAAGTGTAACAACATGCACATTAATAATTTTAAACTTTTTAATCATAGACAATTTTATGACCTTTTTAATTTTTTTTCATCAACCTGTATAACGCATTTCCTATTGATTTAAGAACCACGAATTTCTGGTTATAAGCTACCCATAGCGAGAACTATAAGAATCCTAAAGCATTTTGTAATACTATTTAGCAATGCAATGTTATAGAGGGTGAAATATTTCATTTTTGCCCTTTAATATTTTTGCAATTACTTGAGAAAAAGATTTAAAATTTTTAATATAGACTAATTAACACTAATGTAACAACATAGAAATCAAAATTATTCTAAATTTTAGTCATATATATTTATATGATTTTTTAAAAAAGTTTATCAGACTGTATAAAGCTACTCTATTCATATAAGTACCATATTTTATGAATTTAAGCTATCATATAGCATGCATTGTTTATAGCAAACTAAGAACCCTTCCACTCACAGTATTGTTCAACTTTCATGCCAAAATAAAGTAACAAAGCTTTAAATTTTCTTCAATATCTCAAACAAGTGATCTAAAATTATAATACTTAGCATTTAGTTTATATAAAATAACTAGCTGTTCCCCGCGGTTTCGTTCGCGGGTTTATAAGTAGCTTATAACCTTCGGGGATAATGTAGCTTCCCATTAGAGAAACAATTTTTCGAATCGGACCAATAACTCCGAAGATTAGCGCGTTCAAACAAACTCTTCAGCTTTATTATTACTACCTATAGATAGATTAAGTTTTCACCCAAGAAATAAAAAAAAAACAAAATTAGTAAAAATAAACTCCAAACCAATTTTGAAATAATTAGGACCTTCTTAAGTAGTATTTGTTTCTATGAAATCCGTATATAATATCTACAACAATTCAACTTAAAAATAGCAATTATCATCAAACAAATTACGTATAGGACTTTATGTCGGTGAAGTCGTGCATAGTTCGGTTCTTTTCGTTATTGCTCGGGTTACATCGGGCGCCGCGACGCATCGCCCGTGCTATACAAAAATAAATAAATGTCCTGTCCTGTCCTGGGACATTCTTCACATATTTTTTTTCAGGTTTTCAATTGCAAAAATATTTTTCCAAATCTGACTGGTAGATCCAGAGATTAGCGCGTTCATACAAACAAACAAAAACTCTTCAGTTTCATTATATTATTAGTATAGATAAATTATAGATAGGTTTATGTTGGCAGTTCTTGACAATTTTGCATCAATCTGTATTGTATCATTGAGACAATCATTTAAGAAGCTGTCCTTAGTTTCTCACAAGTTCTGAGATAAAAATACCTACCTTCTTATCTCACGGGTCTACCTCTCTGCCAATTTTCATTATACACTGTTTGAACGTTTAGAAAGAAAGAAGAAAGAAAAACTTTTATCTCCTGCATTGCATGCCAGCCATTCGAAACTTATAAAAAAAAAATATCAAACATAAAAATTCGGGTCAAATATACCTACAAAAATAAAAAATAATAAGAAGGCTGTATGGCTCTGAATCTTTGACTGTTTTTTTTTTAACGTAACAAAAACTTATGTATGACTAATAATGGATTGTAATTTTTGACAAGTATTTAGACGTGAAAACTGAACTCCACATGCATAATAAATTTATGTAGCATTCAATCGTCACAGAACTATACCTGTCCCTGGATATTAAATAGCCTAAAACCTTCATCTAGAAACCTGAACCTAAGAGGATACCTATCTTTGAAAAACGCTTCATAATCTGTACTGTGGTTCTCAAGGTATGAGAATACTAACGGACAAATTGACCTACATATTATTTGGTTGGTTAAATTGAGTACGGGGTGTTCATGAACTCTAATGCGGGTGAAACCGCTGGGCGAAAGCTAGTAGTTTTATAAAAAAGCATTTTGTTTCCTTTTAATTTTTTCCTAAAGTAAGTGCACTGCAGTCATGTCACAAGATTAAGATCTGTATTCTTTTAGGCTTTGTGTTCATACTGTCTTCGGCCATATCATCAAACACAGGCCAATACATAGCCATAAGGCCATATCATCAAACACAGGCCAATACATAGCCATAAAAATAATATCAAACTACTACATCTACATTGATAATACAAAAGCTGATGTTGAAAATCAACCAGATGCTGATATTTGCAACAACACTGCATTATCAGGGTGCTAGATTTTTTTTTAATTGATTTATTTAAGACTTAAAAAGCAATTACATTTTATGTTACGACTATCTACACTAATAGGTTAATCTCTAAAATCAGCTAATCAGCACAACAAGTGTGAAAACACTGGATTTTTAAGCTTTATACCCACGACAAAGCTTTATAGACATGTAATTTTTTTTTAAAGTAACTCAGTAAAATAAAAATTGTTTAAATTGTTATAAATCAACATTTTATTTATTTTAGGGACTGGTAAACTTGAAAACCCAGTCAACAAATTAAACCACGCCTAGACGCTCCCCGGACACCCTCTAAACTAGGACAAATCCAGGGGAACCGGACGAAAGGGACCCTATGCACTAATAATAAAGTTTGTTTAAACATGATAATATCTGAAAATACCTGTAGAATTAATTTTTTTTCTTCACTAATAGGAAGCTACATTATCCCCGAGGGGTTATAGGCTACTTTTTATCCCGGGAACGTGAGTGTAACCGTGGGGAATAACTAATATTTAATATTCAACAATTAATATTGTATATATGCATTCTCTTAGCGAAATTGTAGGCAAAATTTGATATTTTTTAATATGAATGTTATAACGAGAGGAGAAAGCCAACTTTTCTTTCATTTCGAGCCTGCCATCAAGTAAATGTCTTAGATTTACGACCACGTCTGCGAAAATGGTCTTTAAAATATAGTGGTCTAGTTATTCGACAAAATATTAACATAATAATTAAAAGAAGCTAGCTCACCTGTTAGAGAGCCGACAATAACTCCAGGAACGATAAAAACAGAGTTAGAAAAAGCGTGTTCAAGTGGTCCATCCTGACCGCCGCCCAAGTCAACCATTTTCGTCTTTAATACTGAGATATTTCTTTTAATACTGTATTTCAGAACTATTTCATTAGTTTCAGATCATTTGAGATACCATTATACGCAATAGAAAAGCGTATTCTTTCCGTAAATCAAGAAAACATAAGCCGAATTCGCCGAATTATTCACAATAAGCAAATTACACCACAGATAAAAAACGGCAGTGTTGCCAGGGCCCTTGTCGTAAGTTACGTTTCATTTCCTGAAATGTTACATTTTTGCTGCAAAAGTTACATTATTGTATTTTTTGTAGTACGAAAACACACAATAACTTGTACGACAACAAACAATAACGCAACGAAACAAATCACAATCAGGCTTTTCTGTAGCTACGAACGAAACCGCGAACAACGGCATCTCGGCAAGTAGGAAACGAGCTCGCACCCGCTCAAGCAAAATCAAGTTTTAAACGTTTAATTTTGTCGTGGCCCTTTCCATTCAGAGCCATATCTGAGTGTGATATGGAGACTATAGAGTGAATAAAGTGAGTTTTAGGTGCGTTTAATTGAAATGCGTTCGTAAACTGTTTGCAATAAAAATCTAGTATTACAAATCTCGTTGTTCTCAAAAGATACGAAATTGCCTTAAATATAAAAATTACTTACATGTTACGCGAGGGGGTCAAAAGTTACGAAAAATGTAATAAATGTAACCTTCTGGCAACGCTGTAAAACGGTACCAAATTACACCGAAGCATAGAGTTGATTGATTATTGTTGTTGATTTTTCTTTAAAAGGTAAAGGTACAGAGCCATACAGCCTTGTCTTATTTGATCATCTTCTTAGTTTTTAGTACAATGGTAGCAGTCCTACTAAAACTTTTCATGGACTTCTTGAGACAACTTGAAAAGCCACTATACACGTAATCATTTCATTTCACTTCACTGGTGCACTTGTATTGATCTTTATTGGACAAAATACCACCGATAATATTCAATAAAACTCAAAAAACACACTATTTTATGAAAATAAAATGAAAACGCAACGTCACTTCGCAAGTTCCCGCCAAAAAGCCAAAAAGAAAAGTCTCATGATTGAATAAACACTGAAGTTCACTGAACTCAGTGTTGCCACTGATAAAAAGAATTGGCTAACTAAATAGTTGATTAGAATATTCATTTCGGGACCCTTTGAAATTGCTAAAAGTGGCTAGCAAAATAGCATAAAAAGCTTACATAAAATTAAGCGACCTATGACCTACTGAATTTCGCGGGCTTTTTGTCAAATTCACGAAGTAAATAGATCCAATGAGAATATAATCACTACAGATCTTGGTTATATCTGTGGTTACAGTATGTGTTTATTCCCCAATAGGGAGGTCGACAGTGAAAAATATCGATAAATAAAATAAAATAAATATCCTGGGTCATTCTTCACATACGGATATCTAATCCCAAACTAAGAAGAGCTTGTGCAATAGAAGCCAGATAACTGTATACTACATTAAACTAATTCAATTTTTGTAAACATATAAATATACATAGAGATAATTACACCTAGACTCAGAACAAACTGACATGTTCATGCACACAAAATTGATAAATCGATATTTATTAAAATATCAATATCGACCTCAAAATATCAATATAATATCAATATATCGATATTTTTTCAACAAGCCTATTCCACTACACTCAACAATAAACACCGACACATTCACTCAACAATAAACACTGACGATTTACAACACAAGTCTTGTATTTTGTAATAATGTTAGTCAGACTGTGCGTATCTACTATCTACTGACATGTTATCTAACTCGATTAGATTTCTATAAACATTTTGTATAGGTAGGTTTTGTTGCTAAATAGCTGTGCATTTTGTTGTGTGTTGTGTCATAGAGAGTTGTGTTCTCTACAAATCAAATTCATGACATGTATATTCGATTCGTCACAAGACATTGTTAATTAGCGAGTTAATTAACGTTTAACATTGTTTTACGTCAATCCGCCCGAGTCTCGCAAACAAGCAAGCTGAATTTTTAAATGAATATTTTCTTTTAGAGTTTTTGTTAATAATGGAGTGGACGAAAGCTAATACATTAAAATTAATAGAGCTATGGCATACCAAGCCTTGTTTGTGGCAGATGAAAAATCCCGAATATAGGTTAAAAAAGAAAAAAAGGGATGCCCTTGCAGAAATTAGTGCCGAGCTAGGAATATCGGAGTCGGCAATTGAAAAACGATTTGTGTCTATAAAAACGCAGTACTCAAGGGCTCTTCAAAAAAATAAGAATAAATCTGGTGCGGGGTTAGAAGACGATTCAGGATGGTATGCTTTTGAATATCTTCACTTCCTCAGAGACAATGCATTAGATCGATCTTTAAATACATCGGATTTAGCAACTCCTATGGTAAGTTTTATTTTAAATAAATATTAAATATATGATATATAAAAAAAAAAGTTTAACCATGTATAGGCTTGTATTTGACCACAATCTCACCGTAGTCAGTGATGATGTGGCCGATAGTGATAAAAAAATGGTGCTTGGCGACAGATTTTCAACTTAAGGGTGGTCATCGAAGTAAATTAAAAAAAACAGACTAGCTAGCCAGGCGCGTATCTACTTACAAAGTACTCTATCACCGTGCTTTGGTTTCCACACGATGTCTTCTTTCACCGAAAGCTCAAGCTCATTGTAGGATTCGAACCCGCGACCGTCGTCTCGGCATTCGACGTCAATACCACTGAGCTATCATCGCCATAAATATGTACCCTCTCCTTCATATCTTCTTTTCATAATTAAAAAATGAGGTAGGTACCCATCTGTTATTTATTAGTGATAAGACATTGACATATTGCAAATAGGTTGCCTAGTTAAATTGCACACGAATATTATCAAATGCTTAATTTTTTTATTAAAATTATTAACCTACTTCCCTCATCGGTTTTTAAAAAAAATTACACTAGTTAAAAGAATATACCCAACAGAATTGAAAACGTAAAGGTTGCCTACTTTCACAACTGCGCAACTGTGGGGTTGCCAGGCATAAACAGGTGAGTAAATGTTATTTATATACCCTTACCAGTTATTTAGTCGAAAAAAATGACAAATGAAAGCTTATTTTATTCTTAATTAAACTGTATTAGGTTGCCTTATTAAAAAGTTGATCTAGTGCACGGTTGCCTAGATTTTGTATGTGAATTTTAAATGCGAGTAGTGAGAGTAACAGTCTATGCACATAAGAACTGCTTTATAAAGGATTTTTTTAATAATCGATTATTTTTCATATCCCTAATTGCTACTATTCAGTAATCTGTGATTGCATAGACCATTCGGTTGTCACATACGTAATCTTAGTAGTCTAGCTTGCTACTATTCAGTAATCTGTGGAGTAGTCTGGTTGTCACTAAATACAACGAAAAGTATATACATTAGTTTTACCAAAAATTACGTGTATTTATAATGAAAAAGTGCTTTTTATGTGGTTTAGAGGATTCTATTATTGATTTTAAGAATGAATCCTTTGAAAATTGTTTTTGGAAGTTATTGTATCGAAGAAAAAAAAATTTCATGTATGGTGATCATAGGATAAGTTTAGATTCTATTGATAATATTGGTTATCATTCTACTTGTTATAAAAAAGTGACTGTTTTAAACAAGAAATATAACAATGAATTTACAACATTTTGTAAGCTGCACGATGTGAGTATATAATATTTAGTTTTGTATTTAATTATGTAAATTGTTCATTTTTTCTCGACTACGTTTTGAATATTTGATCCAATAGAGGAGTTTACTGTCCTTCTCTATGGGATATTTTTTTTTAGTAATATTAATGATGCTAGTTATCAGCTGTTCCAAAAAACATATGGAACATAATAATGACAAAGAACACTTTATGAAAAAAATAAAATATAACTCCAATCTCATTCCACCATGCTGGAATTCTCTCCAACAAAAAAAAATGCTCACAATATATGTAAATTCGATGTGGCTTCATGCAACAGATGCAAGCTGTGTCAAATTAAAATGAAGATTGTGGCTGGATTTTAGATGGCTATTTGAAATCCAAATGGCTTGAAGGAGATCCCACATCTTTGCAAGTTTGATGTATATAGCCACTTCTGACGAGTCAGAAACAGAAAATATTTTTAATAATATTTTTTGCTTATTTTTATACAGAGATTATTATTTTTATGATATTAAAAACTGTAATTATATAATTTTTAATAAATGTGTGTGAAAATAATTTAATATTATTGTTAATATTTAATCTGCATTGAATTCAGTATTAAATCTATATTACTGCTCATGCAATTAAAATGTAACTAGCTATCCCCCACGGTTTCACCCGCGTTCCCGGGTTAAAAAGTAGCCTATAGGTTATTCCAAAGTATGATCTATCTATGTCCCAAGTTTCATCCAAATCCGTTCTGTAGTTTTAGCGTGAAAGAGCAACATACATACATACAAACTTTCACGTTTATAATATTAGTAGGATGAGAAAAATCTTCATCAATAAAAATTCGCTCTATCATTGTCTGTCACATGAAGTTGCGCGCGCAACGCATCTTTGTCACTATCACTACTTGCATTTAAAATACACATACAAAATCTAGGCAACCATCAACTAGGTCAACTTTTTAATAAGGCAACCTAATAAAAAGTTAAATTAAGAATAAAAACAGCTTTCATTTGACTTTCTTTTCGACTAAATAACTGATGAGGGTAAATAAATAACATTTACTCACCTGTTTATATCTGGCAACCCCACAGTTGTGCAGTTGTGAAAGTAGGCAACCTTTACGTTTTCAATTTCTTTTAACTAGTGTAATTAAATAACCGATGAGGGGGAACACAATAAAATTATATTATAAGTACCTACTTACTTATAACAAATATGAATTTACTTATTTGATTTCGCTTATTTCCAGAATGATAACAGTAGTAATCGGAATTCGTCATCTGTTCCCATCCTGCAAGCCAGTTCAGTTATAAAGCTCGAACCCCAACTGATGGAATTAAGAACTCATAGTGAACACCGTCAAGAAGCAGCGTTAAATATACAAGATCCAATAAATATACAAGAACCAATAAATATACAAGAGCCAATAAATATAAAAGATCCAATAAATATACAAGAGCCAATGAATATACAAGAGCCAATTGCAACGAATGTCGCTAAAGACGATTTATCGGCTTTCGGCGAATTAGTAGCAGCGGAACTACGAAGTATAACTGAAGAAAAAAACATTATAATGTTGAAGAAACGAATTACTGATGAAATTTACAGCTTTAAATTAGATATGTTACAAAATACAAATGATTTTTAACAATTTGCGGTGGTTTTAATAAACTTAACAAAATTTTCAGATCGACATTCATACAAAGTTTCTGTGTTCTCATCTGTCCTTAGGTCAGTCATCTGTGAATTATCATGTAGGTACTATCACCATTAGCACGTCGTTTTAAAAAAAAACTGCACCACATTTTTGGCTTACGTCTAGTATTTAAGGGGGAACGTTCGGTTGGAGCGCGAAATTCAAATTTTATCACGTTTTTTGCAAATTACAGCTCAGTTATAGGTCGTATGTTATCAAGATGTTATTTGCGAGAAGAATGGAAGTATATTTACTGATTAATAACAAATGGTTGGAGAGCGCACTGTAGTAAACCCTACCTCATAAGGTAACAACATGGGACTAGTTTCTGGAGGTGTATAGTAAAAAAATACTCTTAAAAAAACAGGGTTGCGTGGGCGCAACCTGGAGGGTTTTGAGGAATGGGCAGTTAAGAGGTCCCTTTTTTTGGTGCATCTTACCTCATCGAGTAACAACTTGAGACCTAGCCCATTCGATAGAAGTCATCGAAAAACGTATAAAAAAAGTTGGTTGCCTCATCCTATCCTGGCACTTTCTGAAATCGGCCAGATTTTAGGGTGCTGAAAAATGACCGATTTAACCTCATCGAGTAACAAGATGCCACTAATGCCATTCGATAGCTTAGATAAGCCCGATGATAAAAATATAAGGTTGCGTGACCTCAGCCTGGAGGATTTCCTAGTCGGCCAGGTTTTATGTCGGATTTACGAAGGCAAAATATATGGAAGAAATGAAATTAATTTCACATTATTTCAATGGTTTAACTTAATGACGTTTGTTTTGATACTTATTTGAGTTTATAAAAATGCTGTCAAGTGTGTGTCGGACCACGCATCCCATAAAATTTCATATTTTACAGATTTTTTAATGCTTTAAAATGAGCGATCCTACCTCTTCGAGTTACAAGATGTCTATAATGCCATCCGATAGCTTAGATAACCCCGATTATAAAAGTATAACGTTGTCTGCCCTCACCCTGAAGGATTTCCTAGTCGGCCAGGTTTTATGTCGGATTTACTAAGGCAAAATATATGGAAGAAATGCAATTAATTTCACATTATTTCAATGGTTTAACTTAATGACGATTGTTTTGATACTTATTTGAGTTTATAAAAATGCTGTGAAGTGTGAGATCACACCATGCATCGTTTTCATAGCAGATTGGTTACACAAAATAGTTTCAATCTAGAGTTCTTAACCCAATTTATCTAATTTTGGAACATTATATACATTTAACCTATTTTTCATCCAACCTGTGATGAACTTGCACATAAGTAATCAAGTTAAATTAAGCTGTATTATTATTAAAATTATATACTTATAGTTTGTGATAATTCATTCAACTATTGCGATGAAGTCGAAGTAGAATAATCGTACTACTTTCAGTTTCATCAATAGCCACATCCAAGTTAAATGATTGATGATTATTTTTCATGTTTATTCCGAGAATAACTAAATACAACTGTAAATATTATTAAATTTACAACGTTTAACTCTAGATGTATATATATAGTATTCTGACTGAAAATAAACTTTTTCATTATCCGTCACATTCAATAACTATACTTCCAAAATCTTCGAAATATTGTAGATTGTAGAGTTCTCGACCAAGCATAGCATAGAGTTTAGTATTTTAATCACAGTTTATTTACCCAATATAGTTTAAATTAATGTCCCTAAATTTCTCCTAATACAAATTTCTCCGGTGACCTCACCGTGGAACCCGTGCTTCAACTTTGAAGCAGCCATCAGAGGCTAGCTATAATATATAACTTTAGTCCTTTAAAAAAAAATGGCTTACAAACGTTTATATCTACATATCTTCTGACTAACTGATTTATTAACGGAGAGCCTAAACCACTAGGGCTATAAACTTGCGGCTTTTTATTCGTAAAAAAGTTACCAAACGTTGATTAGTTAAAATTCCGTAGTCTTTATCTTTGTAGGATATTTTGGATATTTATCTGACAAGTGACGTATGGTGATCGAAAGAGTGAGATGGAGGACACTATAACACTGATTTAGTTAAATAGCAAGAAGGCTAAAGTTTATCTCCCCATTCACTATGAACTTGAAGTTTGGTGATATTTTTTTTATACCTAATGTCACAACAGTATGATATTTCTATTCCAGAGAGAGATTCGCTTATTTTTTTAAATAACTTTAAAACTATTCGTCTTAAAATTGTAAAAGAAATATTATATTTGAGATCCTCACAACGAGCCCTTTTATTTGATATAGCTGTTCCGCGCGGTTTCACTCGCGTTTCCGGGGTAAAAAGTAGCCTATAACCTTCAGGAACAATGTAGCTTCCTATTAGTGAAAGAATTTTTCAAATCGGTCCAGTAATTTCGGGGCCTATTCAATGCAAACAAACAATCAAAAAAAATATTAGTATATAAGTACCTATAAATGTCACAGAAAATAGTTTGCAAAACTTTTGTCTCACTTCGCCAGTAGGAACAATACAAGCAAGCTGTCTGAAAATAACCAACCCACAATAAGAAATATAAATAAACGCATTTAGAGCTACATCCACCAAACTATCCGGATTGGATGACGTTAAGTTAGTCATTATTGCAGTTTGAACAATTTTGCCCCCTCCATAGAGATAAGTCGCGGTCAACTACCAAACATTTTTAGGTTTTCTGAATTTTTCTGTTACCTGTGCTACAAGTTATGCTTCTTACCAAATTTCAATTCTATGTCAACGGTAAGTAGCCGTTAGATTTTGATTCCTTTGCAAGTAGTTGCAAAATATGCGGTTTAAATGGTTGTACCTTTGCGTTTTGCGTTGACTTAGAAATTAGTTTTTTTTTTCACAGCTTAATGGCAATTACACCTAAGTATTTGATATGCATTTCAACTTGATACCTCTACGCGTTCATGAGGAAAAGGTTATAATTGTTAAAAAAAATATTATGTGCTGTAACAAAAAATTTAAGGTTTTCGTTTTTTTCCCTTTGTGCTATAAAACGTTGCTTCATGCCAAATATCAAGACTCTACGACTGAAAGTCGGTCGACTGAAAGTATCCTTCAGGTTTTAATTCCCTTGCGAGTAGTTGCGAGTTTCAAAATATGCGGCTTAAATTGCTGTTTCTTTTGATTACGTTGACATAGAAGTTTTATTTTATTACAGCTTAAAGGTATAATAGACCTGAGTATTTGATATGAATTTAAAATGATACCTCTACATGAGGAAAGGGGTAGTAAGTTTAATATTATTAAAAATATTTTTAATATATGATGTAACAAAAAAATTATGCTTTTCTTAATTCTTCCTTTTTCTGTGCTATAAGACGTTGCTTTGTACCAAACTTCATGATTCTGAGTTCACGGGAAGTACCCTGTAAGTTTTGATTCCCTTGCGAGTGTCGAAAATTTGCAACACTATATTGAATAACGTGTGTCTACTAGTTTTATGCAAGCTGTTTATTAGTACATAATATACTGAATGAGAAACGTTAATATACATGCATGTTGCATTTTTACATATGATTTAGCTCAACTATATAAGGAAGAAATAATTTTATATAATACTACTGTTCCCCGTGGCTTCACTCGCGTTCCCGGAAAATAGCCTGTAATCTTCGTGGATAATGTAGCTGCCTATTAGTGAAATAAATTTTCTAAACATTAACTCCGGAGATTGGTGCTTTCAAAAAAACAAACTCTTCAGCTTTATTATTAACTAGCTGTTCCCTGCGGTCACTCGCGATCCCGGGATAAAAAGTAGCCTATAACTTTCGGGGATAATGTAGCTTCCTATGAAATAATTTTTCGAATCGGACCAGTACCAGCACGTTCCAACAAACAAACTCTTCAGATTTATTATTAGTATAGATTCAACGTTAGTAAAGTTTTAGTAGATGATTGATCATTATAGAAATATTTCTAGGGATATCCCTAGCAATCGTTTTTTAAATTGCTTAAAAAATATTAGGATCCCTGTTTAAAAAAGTAAGTTTAATCATATGAAATGAATGAAATGTAATATTATTTATTCAAATAGACCTTCACAGGCACATATGAATTGTCAGACTCTAATGCACGGTTCGGAAGGTAGCTTTTGCTGAGAAGAGCCGGCAATATATATTTACGTTTTACATTTGTTTTAAATCATTTAGCAATCAATGCATAAATTAACCGTAAAATATGGCAAAGCATGGACAAATGACGACTACAAACAGGTAAAGATTTATAATAAGGTTTGCATTAGACTTCTGAAACAAGTTCCCCCCTATGGAATTCTTGATTCAAACTATAATGTGTAAATTAGGTTTGGGTAAAAAATATTGATACATGATCATAAAGTTAAACCATTGAAATAATGTACATTTTGCCTTAGTAAAAACGAGTTCAAACCTGGCTGGATGGGAAATTCTCCAAGCTGAGGGTAGGCGACCTTATATTTTTATTATCGGAGTAATCTAATTAAACTATCGAATGGTATTATTGACATCTTGTTACTCGAAGCAACGCCAAAATAAGATAAATAAAATGCTTTAAAATAAGCAACCCTACCTGGGTTAATAAATCTGTAAAATATGAATTTCTATGGGATACGTGGTCCGACACACACTTGACAGCATTTTTATAAACTCAAATAAGTATCAAAACAATCGTCATTAAGTTAAACCATTGAAATAATGTGAAATTAATTTCATTTCTTCCATATATTTTGCCTTAGTAAATCCGACATAAAACCTGGCCGACTAGGAAATCCTTCAGGGTGAGGGCAGACAACGTTATATTTTTATAATCGGGGTTATCTAAGCTATCTGATGGCATTATAGACATCTTGTAACTCGAAGAGGTAGGATCGCTCATTTTAAAGCATTAAAAAATCTGTAAAATATGAAATTTTATGGGATGCGTGGTCCGACACACACTTGACCGATTTTGTATGAACTCAAGTATGTATCATAGCCATCTCATACAGTTAAACCATTGAAATTATGTCAAATTCATTGTTTTATAGACGATTTCCTTAAATTTTGCCTTCGTAAATCCGACATAAAACCTGGCCGACTAGGAAATCCTCCAGGCTGAGGTCACGCAACCTTATATTTTTATCATCGGGCTTATCTAAGCTATCGAATGGCATTAGTGGCATCTTGTTACTCGATGAGGTTAAATCGGTAATTTTTCAGCACCCTAAAATCTGGCCGATTTCAGAAAGTGCCAGGATAGGATGAGGCAACCAACTTTTTTTATACGTTTTTCGATGACTTCTATCGAATGGGCTAGGTCTCAAGTTGTTACTCGATGAGGTAGGGTTTACTACAGTGCGCTCTCCAACCAAAAAGAAATCATCAATATATTCTTTCTTTCAAAAAACCTGAAAAAAATTGAATTTCGCGCTCCAACCGAACGTTTACCCTTAATAGGATTACCAACAGATGATACACAAAATGACAAGGTCTACATGAAAAAGAGGAACATGATTGGTGCTCATCCAATTACAGGCAACCACAACACCCACAAATTATAATAATAATGAGCCTAACAACTCGATTTACAAATTAATCTATACTATAATAATAATATTCTAAAGAGGAAAAATTCGATTGTATTGCATAGGATAGGCGCCGAAACTGCTAAACCGATTTGAAAAATTCTTTCACTAATAGGAAGCTTATCCCCGAAGGTTATAGGCTAATTTTTATCCCGGGAACGTGAGTGAAACCACGCGGAACAGCTAGTTAAGAAATACGTCCATGAATTAAAAAATAATAAGCAGCTGTACCTATGTAGGTACCAAAAAATCTTATTCATCGCTTGAGTACATGATGATACCTAATTGGAAACATTGTTTTGATTTGTTGTATATTTATCGACTTTTTTTTTTACTATGTATAAGCCCGTGTTTGACCACAATCTCACCGTGGTCAGTGATGATGTGGCCGATGATGGTAAGCACACAAAGCCTAGAAAGGACTACGTTAATTTTGACGTAATGAAGGTATCAATTGACTAGTGGTGTTTTAACATGTTATCCGAACATTGTCTTGTGACTAGTTGCGAATTTTAATTATGTCATAAGACTGTAAGAAAACATTGTTAATCGACTAGTGGAAACTCACGGTTAGGTGCTCTAGTTGTTGAAGTACAGGAGCTGGTTCTGGCAGGACCATATTATATATAGGTAAAGTCTTATCTCACTACAAATCATTATCCGATTAGATTTTAAAAATGTTTTAGGTCAATCCGCCTGCGTTCGCAAACAATCGTGCCAGAATGTTATAAAATTTGATATTCGGTGACAAAATAGCAATAAACTCACTTTAAATCCGTGATGCTGATGCGGCTCTGCCAGGAAATGCAGTATTTATTATTTTGGATCTTAATCTGTTACTTATGCCCTTATGCTGAAGGATTTTAGGTAATGAATACAAATTAGGCCGTATTTTTTTGTCGCGCGTCACCGTGCGTGTAGGTATGTTTTGATGTTGGGTATCGACTTTCGTATCTATTTTACCGTTGCTACCCTCTACTTAATTTTTTAACAAAGTAAGAATAATTTTCAAAATGTGGGTACCTAATTGAATTGAAAGAATTACGCCAATAATTCTACCTAATATTTGTAATCATAAAAAAATGCGTTAAATTTAATGCAAAAAAGTTTATTTACTTACCTACCTATTTTATTCGAAGATACTGCTCAAAGTGCCCTCCATCATCTAAGTCCGGAGAACGCGGTGGCCAGGGCTCTGGGCCACCACGGCCAATCCACTGGCTTCCAAACACTTCACATAAATACTGACGCACTTCGAGGCCATATTAAGGAGGCGGCCCGTCAGATTTGCTAACGACCGACGCGCGACGCGTACGCAGGTGGAGCAGGGCAACTGCAACTGGCGCGCAGGTGACCGCGCGGGCCGGTCGATCGGTCGGCGCGTGCGGCGGCCGATGCACGGTGCGCGGTTCGTGGTCGATAGTCGGTGTAAGAGTGAGCGCGGTATGGTGAGTGTGCACTTAATAACCGATGCAAAATGGAATGAAAGATATTTTATTTTTATTATGTTTTTGTTATTAAGCACCTACTCGTTACTATTTGTTAATATTATGTTGGATATTGAATAGTAAGAAAAGTATCCTTTGACTTTTTAAAATATATTTGAAACATTTTTGATAAAAGGTCTTCGTAAAGATTAAATTCACCGCGGTCTTTCCTAAACTTTATATGATTTTCTACCCAGATTGTTTGACACTTAAAATGTGCGGCAGAAATTTCAATGTCATATTCGAAGTCAGCATTATCATCCGATGAGCTATCTAATAAATCTAATAGGAAGGTCGTATTATTCATAGTAAATCACTCTGTATATAGCTTCAGTTGAGAAATATACGTTTTTTTTTTGGTGTAAGGACAAAAGTTGCCAAAAATCGACGAGCGCAGAGGGCTCTCAGCCGGGAAACATTTAGGTAACCACGCCTGAGGGCACCCCCGAATGGGGTACGAACCTCAGCTCAGGGCGTTACCGGAGGAGGGGGGGGACTTAGTACGAGTTACGACTAATTGGGGGCGGTCGGATTACTAATGGCAGCTCGGGCCGCTTGAACGGAACGAGACTGAGTGGGACGTCGCGGCGGTCCTCTCGCCGTCGAGGACGGTAATGAGCGGATATATTATCGTAATATCATAAGGTAATATTTTATATCCAGGCATCAATATTATAGTATCTTCGCCGTGTGTGACGCCATTTATGCTTGGTCCTGTCATAGAATAAATTATATACTACGTACTAGTCCTGTCTTGAGTTAGGACCCGACTCCTAGTACCCACTTGACAATGACTATTTTTTTTATATGTTTTTATAATAAAACAACAAATATAAACATATTATTTATTATTGGAAAATACACAAATTATGTATATCTTTTGGCCTTAAAGTAACATTAGTGTACACAATAATTAAACAAATATTCCACTAATGAGACATTTCGATACAACAGTTTCATTATCCCTATAATACACAACTAAAAATAAATTTTATTTATAATAATAATAATCAGGAGTAAAAATAGTTATTGATTTAAAAATATATAGGCATAATTATGGAATGTGTTGACCCTTACATTTGCTACAATGTCATCCTAAAAAATATCATAATAATGTAAACATTCGCTTAATTAAATATTTTCATCTTATTTATGATTAGCTGCGTAACCTTTATGCTCTCAAATTGACGATAAAGTTCCCAAAATTATTTATAAAACGAGGTTTTATGCGCTTTGTGCACATAAATAAATTAGTATTTTAGCCCGCAGCAGGTTGAATTATTAGTTTTCTTCCTCTTCATAAATCTTTATAAAATTCAGTCTACAGACAGTTTTATTTGTAAACAATTTGAAGTCCCTCAATTTTAAAAGAATTATCACAGAATAATTTGAGGTGTACTTCAAATATTCTCCCAAAATAAAAGTTGTAATAAAAAAAATTGGTCCTTACATTTATAGTATTAGTCGTAATTTCTATCAGAATATACATTGTAGTCTCAAAATTTTTATTTAATTCATGCAAAATATTATTGTTTAAAATTAAATTTAATTATTGTCTTTTTTGTTGTTAAATATTACTGTAATTAAGGCACGTATGGATTGACATTGAGCGTATAACATCATGTAAATCTATATTATCACCAATATGTTAGGTTTTTTTTTCAATTTATTATAATTATAGCTAATTTTAAATATTGATTTGTCTTGTCACATTACTGGTTTAAATTTCGAGATTCATAGAGAGTTAAAAAAGTATTTGGACACAAGATCGTTTTCATTTATTCTAATAATCTACTATCACGTATTCATCAAAATAAATTTGTAACCAATAACATGGCAACACATGCTTTCTAAATTTAGTAAAAACCGTCATTTCAGTTCAAGCAACACTTAAAACTATAAACAAATATTTACTCATTTATTTTATATATTTTTATGTATCGAATTTTGCATTAATTTACACTAAGTTGCATGAATTGAAAAGAAAATTGCGTACGTTTTACCTATTTTTTTCTATTTTATTCATTTAATTTTACTTAATGATTAATTCATAATTATTTAATTCTTCTTGAGGGGATCGAGGTTATCTATTGAAAAATCGTCGTTTCCAAAGGTGATCCCCCGGCTGAAGCCGTCCTGCGAACAAAATAAAAAAGGCATAAGTTTTTACCATTTTATTGAATAAAACAGCATAAAAGTAGCGCTCACATTTTAAAAATCACATGCAAGTCAAAAATTTACCTATTTAAGTTGGTAGCCTCTGATGGCTGTATCAACCTTACCGGACAAAGCGGCGAGCGCAGAGGGCTCTCAGCCGGTAACATTTAGGTAACCACGCCTGAGGGCACTCTCGAATGGGGTACGAACCTCGGCTCAGGGTGTTACCGGGGGGCTTCCTACGAGTTACGACTAATTGGGCGGTCGGATTAATAATGGCAGCTCGGGCCGCTTGAACAGGACTAGACTGAGTGGGACTTCGCGACGGTCGGCTGTGGTGTGTTTGTTAAAATAGCAAAAACTGTTAAATTTAAAATTTACAGTAATATACCAAAAAAATCTGAACTAATTTAGATGAGATTTGGCACTCATATAGTGTTAGCTGCACGATTTACATATTTGTGAACGTGCATCTAGAGTACTTTTTATCTTTCGGGAACGCGGGTAAAACCACAGGGCGGAAGCTAGTGCAATAAAATATGTATACAAACCTTCATCTCAGAAATGGTTTTGTCTAGAAATTTGAAACTGCTATTTAACTCCACGGGTTGTTTCTCGCTCAGATTGCCGAATCCGTTGAAAGTGTTGCCATATCCATTGCCGAAAATGTTGCCACTCTTTTGCGTTTCAAACGGGTCGTAACCGGTCATGCCGTTTGTGAACGTAGAATCGGAATTAAAAACCGATGTTGGGAGATTGAAATCTGCTATGTCGTAGTTGGGTTTTACTGAGTTTTGGGGGGCGAATGGGGAGGTTTGGCTCTGTGGGGGTTGGATGGTCTGGCTTGGGATGGCAAAGGGTGGGGCACCGAATAGATCGTCGCCGTTCATGGGTGGAATGGCCGATTGTTGGTATGTATTCTGTGGTTGCGGTTGTTGCTGGGTGCTTTGGCGTTTGGAAACTTTGGGTGGTGGGGCCACTGAAACAATATAATTATATATATTTTTTGTAATGTATAGACACATTTTTCTCAATTTTTTTTTCACCGATAAATTGGCAGTTTTTCTCTGCGTTCATTGTGGCAAGAGATTTGTAAAAAATATATGTAAAACTAAAAAATATATGACGAGGAACAGTTTTTTTTATGTTTGAATTTTTCATTAGTAATGTCAGAAAAAAAATCGTGAATATGGCCCCTTTTAAAACTAAGAATGATTTTTCTCTTATTTGTTCCATCCAAATAACTTGAAAAAATTAACATACATTCTGAAATCTAATAGAAAGTTTCCTTACTATTTAAAAAAGGCTTAGTATTTTTTAAATGACAAAATCTTTTTACTAAAAGTAGGCCTCGCCTGTCTCGCTTGTCCCTGTCTATTTAGTAAGGGACGGAGACATTTGCGGAGAGCATCCTCTTAATATACTAATGCAAATATTTATAGTATTCTGCCAGTATTTATAACTCTACATATAGGTGGAAGGTAAGTTTAGGATTGCTCAGTGGTAGTGACGTCGGATACCGAGACGAAGGTCGCGGGTTCGAATCCTACAATAAGCTTGAGCTTTCGGTGAAGGAAAACATCGTGAGGAAACCATAACACGGTGGTAGGGTACTTTGTACTACCCGCCTGGCTTGCTACCACCCTCAAGTTGAAAATCTGTCGCCAAGGACCACCGGTGTGTTCCGACAGCTGCACTTGAGAGCCAGTTCCCTTCTAGGCTTTGTGTGCTTACCATCATCGGCCACATCATCAGTGACCACAATGACATTGTGGTTAAATACAGGCCTATACATAGTAAAAAAAAAGATACTTACAAAGCGGCGTTGGTGTAGAAGTGACAGAGTTATCCAAGTGTGGCGCCATGAATCGCGTTACGGGCTCCGATTCGTACGCACGTGGGTCGAAATCTGTGTATTAAAAAAATAAGAAATTACACAAAATACCTCTAAAAATATCTCTTCATCAACTATTCATATCTTAATTATTAAATATACTGTAATTAAAGATAAATGTAATGGAAAATACGTGGTCTAATTAATTATTATTGTTGTACTGTAGGAAATTTTTCAATATTTTATATAAATGTAAATGGACATTATAATAACATTAATCCTAAGTATTTTAATGAATTCTAATATATATTTTTTTTTTCTTATTTTTATTTTTATTCTTTGCTGTGCCCTAACAGGGTTTCATGTTCTGTTCTATATATTGTATTATTTGTCATCCTTTTACACATGAAAGCAATAAAGTTTGAAGTTTAGAAAAAGGTGAGGTCAAATGGCTTAGTGGATTTTCTTGAAACAGCTAAGAACACTGTCGATTTTAAACGAAAAAATTCAGAATCGGTTCATCCGTTCAGAAGCCATGATGCACACACAGATACACACTATAAACTTATAATAACTCCCCTTTTTTGTTCGGGAGTCCCGTTTTTAGAAAAATGTACAGATATGTTTTTATTTTCGTAATTTAAAATATTTTCAATAGCTACTGCCTCATCGGCGAGCGCAGAGGCTCTCAGCCGGTAACATTTAGGTAACCACGCCTGAGGGCACCCCCGAATGGGATACGAACCTCAGCTCAGAGCGTTACCAGGGGAGGGGGTAATTATAGGTTCTTGTCGCAGTCATCATCATCATCATGTCAGCCGAAAGACGTCCACTGCTGGACGAAGGCCTCCCCCAAGGTGGACCGACGATACTGTGAGGGTCGCGGGAAACCGCTGGATGCGGGTAGCGCAAGACTACCGCGGCCATCGTGGAGATTCTTGTACACAGTATTTTGATATAAATAGTAAATATTTAAATTATTTCTTACCACTATCCGAGTCAGAAGTGATCAGTTTGGCGTCTACCACTTGGTTCTTCCCTGGTGACAGCTTACTGGAATAAAAAAAACAACATTTAATAAACATTTTTCAAAATATTTACAATTGAATCTTTACTCTAATAAAATTGGTCAAAAATATATCTGCGTTTGTTATACTTTTAATTAAAAAAAAATTTAAAGTTTTCCGATACTTACCGGTTTATTACGATTAGGTTTTAAAAAGTTGATCAAAAAATTAATTTATATTTACTGGTAGCACAGATTAATAAATAGTAGACTAATCCCTACCCTCGTCGTTCGCTAGAGTAAAAGTGTTCTGTCTTCTACCATTTAACGGTATTAAAATGTTCTATATCTATGCTTAGGTACCATCGTAATCTAAATTTGACATAAAAAATGTTTTTTTTTTTCAAAAATATAGTGTAATATAAAATAGCATTTTTTTACCTTGAGATAAAGTTCTGTTTTCCATTATGAGTTGGAGGGGGAGTGTTCATCAACATGTTGAAATCGTTGTTCGAATTGAACGTGTCCGTTGAGTTGTTTGACAACGCGTCTGTACCTGTACCTAATACAGATAAAAAAAAACAGTTATTAAAATAAGTCAAGAGTTTACAATATTTTTCATAGAAAGGGAACAAACTGTAACTGTTTTTTTAATATTGATAATAAATTCCTCTCAAACCGCTGTATCAATCCACCCCACGGCTGGGGAGCATTGATGCAATTACAATACCATTTTACCAGCAGGCTGCGATTTCAACGCGGTTTATTATTTATAGTATAGTTATTATGTACTATGTATTTTTAATTAAGTTTTAATTCACGTATTTCTTTGTTATTGTAAATATATATTATGTGTCTGAAATAAAATATAATAAATTTTATTGCTTTTTTAATATTCTTCACCACAAACTAACTCCAGTATTAAACAAAGAAGCAATCTTCTCTACAAAAATATTTTTCATTTACGATTCATAAATATTTCATATTTCAATAAAACATAAGATAAATTGCTGAAAATCGTATCAATCATCCCCATCTTAACAATATTACTTACTCAACTCAGGAGTTTTATTTCCATTCTGGCCATTCATGGCGCTGAAGCCATTCGCAAGTGTCAGGGACGCGATCTGCTTCTCAAGTTCAGGTGGCGCTTTGAACTCAGCTATATCTGAGAGGCTGTTCCGAGCTAGGTATGATGATAGGTCGTCTTTGTATGTGATCTTTGATAGCTCCTGGAAAGTGACAAAAAATGATGAATAATAAATATCCTGGGACATTCTTCACACACGGTTATCTGATCCCAAACTAAGCAGAGCTTGTACTATGGAAACCAGATAACTGATATACTACATATAGGTACTAGTTTTTTTTTAAATATAGATAATGACTGTTAGTAAAAGAATTTTTCGGATTATACTGGCAGATCTAGAGAACTCTTCAGCTTTATTATTAGTATAAGTATCAGTGGCGAGGGGTGAATTTATGGCGAGGTATAAGCCGTTCAAAAAACACCGATAATTTTGTAAATACAGTGTATTTTAAGCATGTGTATTTTAAAAGTGGCTTTGAAATGATGAATCTGTGAGACTGTGATTTCTAAAAGGTAAGCCGATGGGAATCTTCAAGAAGGGTGTGAAGAGATTTTTGCAGGGTCGGCAACGCGCGAGTGATACCCCTGGCGTTGCAAGCGTTCATAAGCTACGGTAACCACTTACCATCAGGTGGGCCGTATGCTTGTTTGCTAAAAAAACGGCTTGTATGGACGCCACTGATAAGTATAGATAATAATTTAATATCTCTTTTATAATGACTTATCTAAAATGAAGATATTTATTTACCTGTAAGCGACTTTTATATGTATTCATCTGTAACTCCAATTTCTTGTTCTGAAGTGACAATTTTTGCATTTCTATGTATTTGCCGTTGTCGTTTAGGAAACGTCTGGAATAATAAGAAGTAATTTTGTTATTTCATGTAAATCAAACAAAAAATATGTTTTTTTACTACGTATTATGTCTGTGTTTAACTATAATCTCACTGTGGTCAGTGATGATGTGGCCGCTGGTAGCACACAAAGCCTAGAATATATATAGTGTTTCCACTCCACCATGTTCCATTCCACTTTATAAACCTTTGTGGTTTTTTGTGAATGATTTTCTCCTTGGTTTGTTATATGTTGCTTGCGTCATTCTTATTCCTATAGTATTATAGTATCTATTATATTATATCGTATTGTTAAATATATCTTGTATCTTGTTTTAATTTAATATATTGTAGTGTATTAGGTAATTTAACTATGTGTATAGATAGGCAGACAATGTGCTAATCTATGTAGATCATTTTTAGCATAAGGACAAACCTCTGTGGTTTAAATATGCTGTTATATAACTTTTTTTAAACCATGTTATTTACTGATAATAAATAAATAAAAAAAAAAAAAATGTGTCACCGGAAATGTATGAAACATAGGAATTGTACACAATTCCTGTGTATTTCTCCTAGGAAATTTGATTTCAATAATGATACTAGGAAATATATAAATTCTATTGAAAAAAATAGGTTGGGGTTATTTTTTTTATTTTGCATAAATTTGAAAGTATTCGCACAAAAATAAATTTCACTTACAACCCCCCAAATACCGCTATCATTACAAATATCCCGAATGTAATACTCCGATAGATATTTAGGAAATGTATGGATTCCCTAGGAAATGTATACAATGACGGATTAGATACTTTTCCGTTAACATATGTATTTTTTTGTCAATAAATAAAAAAAAAATGTAGGTACTGAACTTCAAATGAGTACTTAGAGTACTTCTGAGTACTTAGTTTACCTAAAAATTTTCTTCGAACACAATGACTACGTATCCCTAATATAGTGAATTGGTCGTTGTAACGGTACTCGCGTGGGTAAAGTACGAAAAAAGTCATATAATAATGTAAACTTACTAACAAAATATGATGGAGGGAAAAAAATAAGTACCTACCTAAATTATGGACGGCATTTACAATCAGCTTTTCTGGCTTTGGTTAAAATCACCGATTTAAGGTAGATTAATACTATTTCTTTTTTTAAACCCAAAATCACCGATTTAGGTTATAGTAGAATAATAATAATATCCTGGGACATTCGTCACACACGGTTATCTGGTGCCAAACTAAACAGAGCTTGTACTATGGACAACCAGACAACTGATATACTACTTTGTTTTTGTAAATACATACTTAAATATACCCAGACTCAAGAAAACAGATATGTATTGCACAAATGTTTTTCCTGAGTAGGAATCGAACTCACGACCTGCGTGATAGTTGGTATCGACGTCGATGATGATTTTGTAAAACTACAGGAGTAACGCGCCTCACTATACTGAGAGTGACGGACTGTCATTCGCGACATTTCTTATTGTAAAATATTTTCCATATCAATTTGCTGTTATTATTTTAGTCTCATGTATAATTATCATTTCCTGGCTCTATCATAAAATACAAGCTATTTTCTTTCTCTAAACTATTTTATTTCTACCATCCTGATCCCCACCATAATTTGATGAAAATGCGGTACCTATCTAACCAACTTTTAATCTGTGATTAAAATGTATGTCCATTTTAAGTTAACTGTTTGTTTAAACACAGACTCTGTGTTGTTGAACACCGTCCCAGCTATTGTCTTCTCTGAAGTACATTGACCTTATCATGTGACAAAATATAATATCCCAGGTAAAATGCTACGAGAACATTGGGGTTTTGACCGCTTAAAATTCTCGATCAGGGGGCTAAAACGGCCGCTACAGCAATATTGCTATGCAATTCATATCTCGAATTTACCAGCCCATTAGTGGGTTTTTGGCATGTCTAGAATAATAAAAGTAAATTTTCTTGGAAGTTTGCTCAATTTGTCTTTTGTTTATCACTAGTTATTCCCCGTGGTTTTACCCAAGTTTCTAGGATAAAGAGTAGCCTATCCTACTAATATTATAAACGTGAAAGTTTGTATGTATGTATGTTTGTTGCTCTTTCACGCAAAAACTACTGAACGGATTTGGATGAAACTTGGCACATAGATTGATCATACCCTGGAATAACATATAGGCTACTTTTTGTCCCGGGAACGCGGGTGAAACCGCGGGGGAGAGCTAGTACTCTACACTTAACACTCGGCAATAACGAAGTTTGCTATTAGTGAAAGAATTTATGTTATCTCTTTCTTATGTTTTTAGTTAGAATCAACACCCTGTCACTTAAACTAGTTATTACCTGTAAGCCAAATCGAAAGCCTGTCCAATAGTCAGCGTAATTTCCGAAGCCAGTTTATTGGAGATGAACACAAAGCACTCGTGTTTCTCCATGTTGCCACCATTCTGGCCGTTCAGCCCGTTGACAGTGCTGCCACCTTTTGCGATGAACGAAAAGTACTTTTTCGCGCCTTTGTCGTCAGCGCAGTAGGATATCCGGTGGAGCGGGAACTGGTAGAGAATGTTGTTTGTTCTTGGCTCCTGAAAAAAATAAACCATAGATTTAACGAGTGGTAGAGCATCACTGAGGAATATTACTACTCATGGAGAAGCTATCCCAGACAGTTTTATGGTGTAGTTTATTCGCGACCAATAAGTTGTAAGCGCCGTGATTTTTTTGGCGCTTACCTACACCTACGCGTTTCGTGTTTAAGCAACTAATTGAAGTGCGGCCGGATGGCTGCACTTGAACGGAACATAGTGGTTATATGTGGCATCTTCTCTATATACTTGTGTGCCAATTTTTTTTTATACTACTAAGGTAGCAAGTAAGCAAACGGCCCGCCTATCGCCATTTGCAATACCAGAGGTATTGCCGACCTGTTACAATACCGAGAAGGCAACTGGCTCTCAAGTGCAATTGCCGGAACACACCGGTATAGGTGCTTGGTACTTTAAAAATAATGTGGAAAATACTGACGTTGTTTTTATTTTGCCGATGGCCATTGTGAACCAAAAGATGTAATTAAGAAGACCCTATCACAGCACCGACCTCGGGTAATGTCGTGAACATCCGTCAGCTTTCACGACACGCCGCACGCGCAAGGTCACGAGCAGTGAAATGTACGCCCGGCGCTCCGCGTCACTGGTCCGCTCTCTATTGTTTATGGCCAGTGGAACATAGCTATATTTGATTTGAATTATGGGCCTCAATTCTTAAATTAAATCAAGCGTTTAATTTCGCTGATTTCACTATCACTTTTTCATGTTGGTAAAACTATCCTTTCGAAACCATTGCTATCAATATAATTTTAAAAAATTGTATAACTTGGACTTTATTACTATTATGTACTTGTAAAAGGACGGTTATTAAAAATGTACCCAGTATAGTAAGTAGACAATGTGTACCTTATGGTCATAATGCAAACTCAAAACTAATTTATTCAGTTTAGGCCCTAATAAGGCACCTTATGAATGTCTATAGTTACAATTTTTACAATAGATTCTACCACCGGTTCGGAAACTCAGCAAGGCTTCTTTTTTATGGATTAAGACCAGAGCAAATTTTTTAAGAATTTCCATTCTTTTTGGAGTCGTATAACTGATCAATATAATTGTAGACCGTATATTTGTACGTTATTAATCTAACTTTCTCCATAAAAGATAGCGTGATACCTAATGGTTTCGATTATATACAGTAACAATAAATATTTATTTGCGATTTTTACTGTTAGTTGAACAATTCAAATTTATTTTATTAATTTTTATGTATCGATCGATAGGTTATAATTTGAATGCATTTTTGGATTATATAAAACGGTTTATTTCCTATTTCATATAACACTCTTAGGCCCACTTGCACCAACGTCTTATAGCACTAACCGGCGGTTTAATATTGTTAGTGACAGAATTTGTATAGAGAATCTGTCAAATTTACATATTTACATAACCCAGGGGTTAGTGTTATAATGTGCAGTTGGGCCTAGTGAGGTAAGCTAAGTTAGTTTTAATTTAGGTCGCGGTGTCTGCACTGGGAGTCTCAGTTTAATTCAAATGGCAGCACAGATTATTAAATAGTACCTACTAAAGTACAGATAGGAAGGAATCGAAGGAACAAATCAAAGAAACGCTTACGCTTGACATAACCTCAAATTACATATTTTTGTCATTACAATTAAAACTCTATTACACTGTTATTGAGACTTAAATTACTTGAGATATTGTAGCATTCCACCGATTTGTATGGCCGATTCCATAGCGTGAATGACAGCATCATAAACCACAAGGCATAGTTAAGCATTTTTTTAAATTCAGTAAAAATACGGTAAAAATGCAATCGCAAATACCTATACTTCAATATTGAATACAGATTATTAAAATCATACCTAGTTGATACCAGTTTAAATTTAAAATATGCATATTGGTTCTTTACCCTTGAATACCTACAAGTAAAGTGGGTAAGTATTTAGGTTTGTGTCATTTTCAATATTATGTATAGAAGACCTTGTTAAAGTTAACAACCTTACCTACATGTTTTGTTTTTTTAATTTTAACAACACGACCACGAGTTAAGACGCCTTCAGTTTTTATTCAAACTAAATTAATAAAGAATAAAAATAATCTATGTATTTTCTTTCCTGCATGCCAAGCCCTGCCGGCGCCCATGAACCCGACAAATTAGTAAACTCATGTTTTAATTAACCGTTTTATTTTTTTTAACAATTATGAGTGTAGTTAATAGTGATTTGTAGGAATTAAAATTATATATAAGTATCTAATCTAAAGTAACATGTTTTTTTAAATTGATCTGTTATTGTTAACAAACCATGAAAATGTTGTATTCAAAATGGTCGAATTTGCAATTATATAGGTATATCCCACTAATATTATAAATGCGAAAGTTTGTGAGGATGTATGTATGTATGGATGTTTGTTACTCTTTCACGTAACTAAGCACAGCCTAACTGGTCCTAAAGTGTGGGCATTCACTAAGATATTTTTTTTTCTAATATTCGTTTTATGTAAGATCTGCTTCTACAAACCGAATTTCACAAAAAAATTACCGTCGTTACCTCATTAATTTTCAAGTAAAATCTTTTACTGTTAAAATAGTTTTATAGTATCATGACGTAATGACATGACGCACGCAGGTACAGTCGGAAATATAAAGAACAGATTCATATCACTACATAGTATAAAACAAAGTCGCTTCCCGTCTGTCTGTCCCTATGTATGCTTAGATATTTAAAACTACGCAACGGATTTTGATGCGGTTTTTTTTTAATAGATTGAGTGATTCAAGAGGAAGGTTTATATGTATAATGCATATGAATATTATAGTATATAAAAGCCGAGAAAAACCGTGCGACGCCGGGGCAGATCGCTAGTATACTATAACTAAAAGTTGTAGATAATATTATTTTAGTTAGATAGACTTATAATATAAGAGCTTGTATCACTAGGTCTATTGCGACACATACCTAAATAAGATTTCAGTGTCAAGATATACAGCTACAATAAACTGCACTATTTATTGACAAAAGGCGTCTCAGATGAGTTTTGACATAAGTGTATAGCACTCATACAAAAATACTAGTGTTTAATAGCAGAATTTGCAAGCCTTTGTCACGAACGCTGATGGTTAACAGTTTGTTCAGTCTACAGAGTCCTTCGCCCATGCGAAGTTGTTACTATTGAGGCCCAATCGCACCAAAACGTCTTATAGCACTAACCCACAGGTTAAATATGGCTATGCGACAGAATTTGTATAGAGAATCTGTCAAATTTACATATTTAACCCGGGGGTTATTGTTGACGCCGTTGGTGCAATTGCGCCTAAGAGATATAGTGACAGATGTTTAATAAAAAAAATATTCAGCTACTTATTCTGCTGACTGTACCTATTAGTAATTTACCTCACGTAGGTACCACTAGGGGCCATAATCAAATACTACGATCAGTTTCTATTAGAGATTTCACTTTTGTTTTATAATAATAATTATTCTAGCTACCTATTTGGTTTAAATCGTGTCTCCAAAAGTCGTGTCTTGTAGGATAAAGAGTAGCCTAGGACAGTCTCCGGCCCAAACAGTTCTTAAAAAAACAGAACCATAAAATAATCCATACTCTTTATAAATAGATACCTAAGCTACTTTCGCCGGTAACTAAAACCGCACAAATATAATCTCAATAAAGGAGAATGGGTAATTTTGTATCTGTGGTAGCATTATATAAAGTTACTTTCCTTGAGTCTGCAGTTATTACATAATTTAAAAAATAACAGATCATTTTTTTTCTATTGAATTATGATAAATACATCGGGGTTAAATTCATTTAACCCCGAATTAATTAAATAATTAATTAAATAATTCGGGGTTGTTCAGAACTGCCCGGTAGCGGTCCTGATTCAAATATTCAACCTATTGGGTTACTGAATTAGCTCCTATTGTCAATTTCAGACTTTCATTCGGAATCTAACAATTGAGTACACGATCGCAGTAAGACTGCGTCTACCACGGCATCAGCATTTTAGTGAAATAATATATTTTCTTCAAATCGAGTTGCGTAAAGCGCAGTCATAGTAAGGTTCTAGTTAGGTTACGGTTATAGTTAACTTTAACCGCCGAAAGAAAGTAAACTGGGTTGCTCGTGTCACTTTAACTAAAATTTTAACCGAACCATAACAGAGGGAGATCGGTCATCGTCAAAGTTAACCCTACGGTCAAAGCATGGTAATGGTTATAATAAGGTTAAAGTTTACGTCGACTATAACTTTAACTAAAAGTACGAGCAACCGACCCTAAGGCTGAGATCTACAGAGCGTACTTAGACTTTGCTCAGACTTTACCGTACAAAGTCGGTATTTAAAATGCAATCTTCGAATCTCTCTGATAGTGTGTGCTAAGGAAAGCTTAAGTACACCTAATCGACGACTCACTAAAACTTGGCTACAAATTAAAACACACAAATTTTTACTTTATTACGTAGGTTTATACCCTAAGTAAAGTCTGAGCAAAGTCTAAGCACGCTCTATAGATCTCAGCCTACGTCTAAATAAGGGATTGTCTTTTACCTGTATAGCCACGCCATCAACAGATATGGTGATTTCAACCTTCTTGCATTTGGCGCCATCTTTCGCCTCTGATTTCTTTAATTGTTGGTTGAACTGCAGCTTCTTTATTGCGTCTTTGACGACTTCGATGCCCTTTGGCTGGTCCACTTGGGTGCAGCCGAGGAACTGAAAAATTAATAAAACCTTTGCAATTTTGCCCACGTTCTGAATTTATATAATATTTAATGTTTTTTATGGATTCTTTTTTTTTTCTACTAAGGTAGCAACTTCGCCCACCTGATGGTAAGTGGTTACCGTCGCCTATCGCCATTTGCAATACCAGAGATATTGCCAATGTGTTGCTGACCTGTTACAATACCGAGAAGGTAAACTGGCTCTCAAGTGCAATTGCCGGAACACACCGATAGGTGCTTGGCGACAAATTTTCAACTTGTTCAAATAAAAGCATTCATTCTAATCAAAACTCATTTATTCAGTTTAGGCCCTAATAAGGCACTTATGAATGTCAACAGTTACAGTTTTTAGACTCTACTACCGGTTCGGAATACACTTGAACTGAGAAGACTCCGGCCAGAAACTCAGCAAGGCTTCTTTTTTTGGTGGATGGATAAAACGTTTTCAACACACACTTAGCTTTATGTAATTAGTATAATCCAGCATAATAAACAATTAAACAATAGATTGTTAAGAAAAACCAGACAAAATAATTAGGACTCATAAATGCTGTACCATTCATAAAATTACATCTGTGCACACAAAAAAGAAGGTCAAGGGACAGTCGTGCAAGTAATATTTGCGTGTGTTTTATTTTGATTAATGTATTAACACTGTCAGTTTCTTATTAACATATTGGGGTCAATTCATATACACTAACTGGTATTATCGATAAAGCTTAGGACCGTTTGATTACACGCAAACCTGCAAACGAAGCCATTGTATTTTTTTTTAATGGTTCACAGCGGTGTTTATTGTTGTAACATAGCTGGTGCTGCGGCATTATGAGTCAATAATTTTTTGTTATGTCAGAAGGTCGACAAGCAGGCAGATCCACCGGTCCACCTGATGGTAAGTGGTTACCGTCGCCAATCGCCATTTACTATACCAGAGGTATTGCCAATGTGTTGCCGACCTGTTATAATGCCGAGAATGCAACTGGCTCTCAAGCTCAATTGCCGGGATACACCGCTAGGTGTTTGGCGACTTTTATTTATTTTATTTTTAGTTTTAAGGTGATATCCCTCACTTAGAATATGTGTCTTTGACCGATTGATGTATCTCATTTATTTATTGCAAAGGGCTGGCGATAAGCATTAAATACAGAAAATTACTTTCTATAAGTACTTATTCTTGTATAGTAAGTTAATTGCCGGATCTTAATGCTTGCTTGGTCGTTTACATATTAAATTATTCCTTTCACTTCCCTAGGCATTAATCTTGCCAGTTAGTAAATTTTTAGGGCAGAAGGGAACACTGGGATATTAGTTTCCGTTATAAGTGTTTTATCAAGCAGGGCCTAAATAAGTTTTGATTTTGAAATCGAAACAATTATTTAGCAAAACGAAATTATTTCAGTTGCAGGGTTTTGTGATTGAAATTTTCTGCATATAAATGACTTTGTTACTTGGTGAGAAATCGGCCTTCGGCTGATGGCTGCAGCAACCTTACCGGACAAATCGCAGAGGGCTCTCAGCCGTTTAACATTTAGGTACCCACGTCTGACGGCACCCCCCAATTGGGTACGAACCTCGGCTCAGGGCGTTACTGGGAGCTCAAGGCGTTACCGGGACATGTCTACATTCCTCAATCGAAGCCTGACGGATTGAGACAACTGACAATATAAATAGGAATCGTACAACGACACGGGTAGCCACAGATGGACAAAGGAAGGTATTTATAGCCTGCTATCAATGTTATCAGTCCACGTGTTGCAATAGACAGATGTGCAGTCATGTTTTAATATTGTGGGCGTTTTCATTACACATAATGATCACTAGGAATTGACACTGGATTCCAATCAATGATATTGTTTGCAATTTTGTGCATGATCATTCTGATTAATTAATGGAAATGTTGCATTCTTGATAGACAACAGATGTACTGTATTCTAACACCTTGAATAAACAGACATGTACATTTACAAATTAAACTCAAGACCTGTGACTTGGCATAAGGCCTCCAAGCAAACTCGACCGTCAAGTGATGATAGTAGTAATTGAAATTACTGAATGGTTTTAGACGAAACTTGCCACATAGATTGTACAGTACGACACTACTTAGATGAAGCATCGGCAAAATTCGTAAAATCGATCATTTCCGAAAAGAGTGCGCCTACAACATTAGTCATGTGTTAAAAAATTGAAGCCAAGGTCCGCAAAGATAGCCGTAAATAATTCCCTATCAAACACAGCACTAACATTTTTGTTACATTTTAATAAAGTATTCAAAAGCTCCCATACAGTATTACCGATATCCTTTTAAATATTCAGTCCCATACTATTGTCACACTATTATCACACTATTGTCACACTATTGTCATACTATTGTCATACTATTGTCATACTATTGTCATACTATTGTCATACTATTGTCATACTATTGTCATACTATTGTCATCAACTGCCAAACTTACTTTTGTAAGATATGCTACGTGTGCCTTAACCAGGGCGTCTGGTGCGTGGATCCAATTTCTACCGTTCGGTGCTCCATTCGCCTTGCCTTTACCCCAGAAGATCAGAGACATTCTGTAACAAATAAAAATAGATATAAAACTAAGTGATTGCAGTTGATTCAATAAGAGATTTTTTGAGAGGTATTTTTTTTTAAAGGGCTAAAGTTGGTAGCCTCTGATGGCTGCAGCAACCTTACCAGACAAATCGGCGAGCGCAGAGGGCTCTCAGCCGGGCAAAAACATTTAGGTAACCACGCCTGAGGGCTTTTTGTGAGGTAGGTTTAGGGTATACCGTACATAGAGCCTAGAGAAGAACTGGCTCTCAATTGAAGGCGGCCAGACGGGAACTACAAAGTAATCAACCACACGCACGAAGTTTTCCTTCATCGTAGTAGGATTACTCGACGTTATTAAATTACACCTGAAATACACTAAATCATAGGTATATGGTAATTCTTTGAAAAAATTATAAAGCATTATGGACAATCTCCTTTTAAAAAAAAGTCTGCTAAAATATTAAATTTAAGTTTATGGTACCTTATTAGTGGCAAAGTATTTCATTAGAAGCGTTACTGAGGCATCATAAAGCTGATTATATTCTCTTTGTCGTAAACGCTAACCTAACCAAACCAAAGAGAATATAATACTGATCCTAACGTTCGTCATGTGCTTTACTCACGTCCAAACATTAAAACTATTCACCATAATTATTTTATTTTCCGCTCAATCTACATAATTATTATTTTTTATTGTAGGTATTCCATGAGCAATCCATACTCAGATTACAAAATTCCATATTTATATAAAAGTTGTACGTAAAATAACCATACACACAGATTCCTATTAAATAATTATCGATCTAAAAGAATCAAGTGTGAATCGGTATTAATCGAAGAGGTTCCGTAGGGACACAATTTTATTTCTAAACACACCATGCGATATTGCAGCTTATGGATTTTTTAAATCTGTAAATTAATAACAACGTGTAGATAATAAATAAATAATGCCACTGAATGGTTTACCTAATAGGTAATAATAAACCAAAGAATATTCCTCGCGAATCAAGCCATGCTGCCAGTATTCTGTCACTGGGAAAGAGATGGGAGAGGTTTTTATTTATAATAAAGTTAGTTTTATTTAGATTTTGATTTGTCTTCAATAAAATTCATAAATCAAAAGATGTAAATGTTTTCGAAATCGCGCATAAGTTTAAAAAAAGTTCCAACGCAATATTTTTTTGGAAAGATTAACAACTTAGCATAAGTTCAAAAAAAATGTAAAAGGGTTTATGTCGACCTCATTTTTGTTCGGAACCATAATAAATCTTCCATAATTTATACTTAGCAGTGATGTTAGTAATAATCATGTTACATTCTTCCGAGACGTGTTATATGAATAAATGAACATATTGTTTTTATATGGACATAACACGTGGAATTTATAATAACTAGTGACCCGCCCCGACTTCACACGGCTTTTCTCGGATTTTCTGTACTATAATATGCTTGTATTATACGTATAAACCTTCCTCTTGAATCACTCTATCTATTAAAAAAACCGCATCAAAATCCGTTGCGTAGTTTTAAAGATCTTTTTCCACAAGCTACTCAGATCAAACTAACACTACTTTCCGAGTATGAGAAATGAAAAATACTGTTCAAATCATAAGTACTTTGCCTTACATTTATGATCAAAAATAATAGAAAAAAAAATGGAATAGATAACGTCCAAATTCGGTTTACACGGCAGCGTTTTCAAAATTAGAAACCTCTACTTTCTTTATTGAATTAACGTTTTTAATTACGATTTTTTTAATACCTACGATTAAGCTTTATCTTAGTGTAGAGCTTTATATTTTTTTGCCCATGATCCATAGAGTATAGAGTCCTTGACAGGTCGTGATTGTTGTATCGATAATGCACGCTATAATGTGCAATTAATAATGATAATGTATAATCTAATACGTCGTGGGTATAGGTCACGAGTAGTATAAAATAAGGATACTGAATAGCTTAGCTTATATCTTAGAAAGTTTGACAGGTGTCGGGTACGAACTTTATTTCGCCGAGAGAAATAGATCTCCATCGTTTATCTTCAAATACCCTGACACTGGCAGAATTGTGTAAAAAATGCATCTAATGTCATATAAACAAAAAGTGAAGTGAAGTGAGAGAAATAGATAGCGATATTATACCTATAGATAATGCCGATAATGCTAAGTTAATTAGGTACTATGGAGGGATTCATAGGCCCTTTTTCACTAGCCAATACTTGTCAGTTAAAGTTCAATTGTTAATTTAGCAGCTTCGGACGTTGTTAGGTTAGCAAAAAAAAAAATCTATAAATTATTCAAATGATGGTCAATCACTAGCACGTCCGTAGGTTATAGGCTACTTTCTATCCCGGGAACGCGAGTGAAACCGCGGGGAGCAGCTAGTTACGTATAAACTTCAATTTTACCAACGTCAGATATGTGGTTCACGAGATCCAAACAAAAGTATGCTCGAATCTGGAAAATCAGCTTTGCATTTTATCGTTTTAAAATGTAAATAAACGATAATTTTGTCAACACACTCACACGACACAAGTCGATGATCTTTAAGGTCATTATCGCGAAAATCCTTGACTGCGTCGACCGGTGCTTCGTTAGAATACAAATATTTACATTAAGATCGCGTAAAAAATCTTATTTACTTATAATACTGGCGTTTCCTTGAAATGGTTCCGTTTTTGATTGTATTTTTGAACATCCGCAAGTCTAGTGATGTAGCCTTCGTTGAGAAGTTTTAAGATTTTTTTATTTAGAGGTAATTTTGTTTAAATCTATCGATATGGTTCAACTTTTTTTAGCGTGCACTGCCCTATAGTCGAGGCTCCGATTCCTATGCCTTCGACAAGGATGTCGCGTTACATATTAGGCGAAAAATATAGCGGGTATTTTTTTATGTCAAAAGGCTGACAATTAGGCGAACGGTCCACATACAATCGTCCGGTCAATGTCTTCTGATTTGACATTTTTGATAAGATTTTTTTGACCGATCAATCTCCATCGTTTATCTTCAAATACCCTGACACTGACAGAATTGTGTAAAAAATGCATCTAATGAAAAGAAGTGAAGTGTAGTAAGTAACGCCTCCTTTGGACATTTTTAAAAAAATACCATGAGAATTTCTGTTAATTACGCTGTCGTACTTGCAGCGGTTTTAAATAAAAAAAAACTATTTTAACTATTATTATAACAATTTATTTTGATAGATTATTCCGCCATGTTTTACGCCAAATGTCTGATGAGACAAACGAAAGCGTGAGAATTGGGCGCTATTCGTGAGGAGCGAAGTGCTGCGCTCCAGGCAACATGGATGTCTGAAAAAACTGACACTAAAATGCAATGAAAGTGGCCAGAGGTGAATGAGGATGGCAGTTCTCACCTATCGACTTCATCTAACTTTGAGCAACTTTGCAAGTAGTGTAGAAAAGTGTAAAGAAAGCTTTATAGGAACAATCAAAACTTTGAAAAAATATTTAAATTTCTATTATAAATAAACAGTACCTTTGTACATTTGTATCTTTTATATTTACTTATGTGTCTGTACATACAATAAATAACTATGTTTACAAAAACAATCTAAATATTAACTTGTGATGTTTTTCTAACTTCCTCAATACAAGGAAAAAAAAAAATGGTTAAATTTAATATGGCGGGAATGCAAAATCACATGGATAAAATATTCGCAGGTCTTAAAAATCAATTTTTAGTTATTCATAGTAATTTGTACAAAAACTAATTTCTAACAATACCTCTGTTTGATTATTAAAAAACTCCTTTTGTTATTTAAAAAATCTCATTCATTGTTTCCAATAGGGTTGCTACTTTATTAAAAAAAATATAACAAAAATGACACCTATACTTCAGGACCTTACTCGACTGTGGCGCCAACTGGTGAGCACAAAACGAACCTAATGAGAGCTACCATAATTACGTATCGCGACTGTTTGTCTGCTTGGACTTATCTTGGAAACTAACTTTATCGTTCTGGTTTTCATACTGTTGTACTTGTAGTGGAAGTGAATTGATAATATGAATAGGTATAATGTTAAAATAACTACAGCGTAGGTTATTTAACTTTGCGATAATTTATAATGATTCATAGTAGGTTATACTATCATTGAATAGGTCACAGACTTTTGAAAAAATAATAGTGACAGCCCTACCACATCTTTTGTTTTAAAACAAACTACGGTGTCGGCCATTTTTGTCTAATTATTAACTTAGCTTGTAATTAGTGTTTCCCGCCATTTTTATCTAAAAATCTTTTAATTCAAAGTATTTGTGTCGTTTGCGTCAGGACAATTAAAAAAACCACAACATAAGTAACGTAACGTGTAAATAAGACGTTTTGACTCTATTTCCTTACCATAGATTAGATAGGAATTGCAATAGTCTAGAGATTTCACAAAACAAATGAATTGCATATATTTTTTAAACACCTTATCAAACATCTCTGAAATCGCTCTGTTCAAATAAACCGTTATTATTAAAGATGTTCCAATAAAAATAAAAACAATATTTAAATTCTATATTCAAATAATACATAAAAAGACACGCAAATTTTAAGTAAAGTCCATCCGCGACATGTTTCTATTTGAACCCCAACTCTAACGTATCAATTTCAATTTTATCACTGTGTAATAAGGTAAAATATCCTTTGTAAATCATCTTTCAGATATCTATCTCTGCTTATCGAGATTGATTTGTATAAAATTCAACTTTACTCACTACACTTAAAGCAAATAATCCTATGTAGACTTCACTCGTGTTTGTATCAAGATTACAATAAATTACATTAAACCTTATCAACTAGATGATAAGGTAAATAATCGTTTGTAAAGTCAATGTGTGTTAGAACGTTTTTCGTTTGGACAGTACGGTCGAGTTCCGTACTAAGTACGGACTGACACGGCCGAAGTAACTTGTACACACTGATGCAACTTGTACGTCCATTCACACTTGTATAGTATAGGGATGTGATATAGTCGATAAGGAATTATCGATATTTTGTTATACTAGTAAAAGTTGTAAACAAGCATATGGCCAGCCTGATGGTATTCTGGTAACCACCAGTCTTTAAGCGCATGCAACATCAGGGGTGTCACTCGCGCGATGGCGACTCAACAAAAATCTCTTGGAAAAACCACGTAGAAGTAACTCCCCACAGCTACTTCTACAACCAGATTTTTTATAATGAAGAATTATGTAGGTATATAAAACAAATAAGTATTTTTAATTTGATTTTAATCATGTTGTGAAATGAAAAATACCAAAGTTGTCTTGGGGTTTGAGAATTTATGAGCTATATTGAAATAATTAGCAAACTGGTTTTCGTATTGAACAGTAAATATTAAAAAAAAAACAGTTAATATTACAATGACCTTTTGAATTGTGCGTATTTATTGACCCGTTAATAACCTACATTTTCAAAGAAGTTTGTAATTTTAATAATTTTAGTTATATTTGCATTATAAATAATTACATCTTATTTACATGTAGTAAAATATAATTTAATGATACCTATGTTAACTTTGGGTTCAGATGACCATGAAGAATACACCAGGATGAAAATAGCATCCTATGTTTTATACCATCAATTATGAGAATCTATTTTTTTCATTATGATTAATGACTTAAAGGAAGAAAATGGTCTAACTGTTACGATTCCAATGCAGACTGAGACGAGCAGATTTTTCAACAAAATTCATGAATAAAAAAAAAAAAATACTAAAATGGATTTTTAAATAAAAGAACATTTCCTTTATATAAAATTTGTTTCACAAAACAGTATTTATTTACATCGAAACAATATCGATAACATAGTCACGATACAAAACTAGTTCCTCGTGCTTGCATAACGCACACGCGAACGTACGCCGCACACATACAAATAATGGCGGATGGACAGACTGGGTTATTACTGAACGCTATCCTTTGACTCGTTCGGGAAAAACTAGTGATAAGCAGTTAGTTACTGTCGTAAGGATCCAGGCGTACCTAATAGTTTGTTTTGGCTTATTTATGGTTTAAAAAGGTTATGAAAATTGTCGCTGGTTTTTTTTTATACTTCGTCAAAACGATCTTCAAAATAATTTTGATTAGTCTGCTTTTTTTTTGGAAAGGACAAAAGTTGGTAACATCTTATGGCTGCACTAGACAAATCGGCAAGCGCAGAGAGCTCTGATAGTCAGCATTCACTATCAACATCATCCATCAAAATAGTTTGCTAATTTGTCTGGTAAAATCTAATAAAAACATATATCCTTAACAATTTGAAGTAGTCTTTAGTTGTTTTTCTTTTTAAATTCACAAACTGTGGGAAATACCTAATAAGAAAATTATTCATTCGTTATAAAAATAACTTTGAACAGCATAGCTAATTAAACATAGCCAAAAAAGTCTACAAAAATAGACTTGTATTTTCCAAATAAAGCTCCAAAAAACTTTGCTAAAAAATAAGAATAAAGAAGTCACGTACTTAAATGTACCGGCGATTGACTAACAAAAAACCAAGGAACAAAACCTAAAATACCTAGATTTATTTAGTCCATTACGTATACAAAGCCATTTTCCTGTAAGGATTCCAGCTAATAGCAAAAGAAATATCCTTTAAAGTTGCTGTCATCAGAACTTTTTGCTCGTTGAAAAAGCAAACCGAACCGACCAGTTTATTCAAGAATAAAAAATAACAATAACTTTGTCTATTGCCTTGTGCTCAGATTGAAATTCGAATGCATTCTATTGCAGTGAAAGGACCGCAAGTAAATCGATTTAAACTGTTCTATATACATTACTTCTCCGTATTCTCATATGAAAATAACAAAAGGTACTTAACCAGCAACACAATGGTAATATTATAATATTTTGTATACAATTTCGTAGCGGCAAGGTAAAGGTATGTTGACATTAATGAGTCATGTATGGAATATGCAGGGAATGTGTATGGAGCTTTGTGCGTTTAAGCTTTAAATATTTGAGATTCTAGTTTCATAATTTTAACTGAGATAAACATACTACAATGTGTAGTGTAGATTATTTTTAACTTATTCTATTTAAAGTAACGAGAGATTTTATCCTTAAGGAAAATAACCATAGAGATTGGCTGGCATTTATGGTTGTAATTATACTTTTTGCTTTCGGTTTTTTGCCTAACTTTGTAACTAAGGCAATGTTACAGGCTATTACAGAAGTTGTAAACTGACTAATAATCTGTCTAGGATATAATTAAAGCTTTAAATTTATTTGAAATTGTCCACATAATGTTTTCCAATGACTGCTGCGGTTAGATTGCACGTTGCAAATGGCTAAAATTTCGTTATGCCGGTTACTTTTTCAATTCATTCACAGGAATTGTGGTCAGATGTAATGTGAAAAAAAAAAAAACATTAAGTTGATGGCTATTTAAAAAAAAAACCATCCATAATGTCTATTGTCTTCTATAGCATGTTGGGCGTTCGCCACCATTTAATACAGCTTTAATAGATTTCCCTTTGTAGTGGACAACCGTGTGACGGCATTTAAACGCTTTTGTTTCTGGAAACTTATTTTGAAAATTTCATGTGGAAAAAATAAGTTAACTAGCTAGCTAGCTACCTATCAGTGACCTCCGCTGTCAGATGGCCGACGCCCAATAGGATAGGTAGATAAAAAAGTACCTTATTGATAAAGTCTCTCTTGAGGGTAATAGTTCTGAGTAAGCACTTAAGGCAAAGTGCCAATCAGTGTTACAATGAAGCTTATTATCAAAGTCCAAAGTAAAATCAACTAATAAAATGTTATTACTGAGAATAATAAGCTCGTAAATAATACATTATTGTAATGAATCATCTATTAATGTGTCATTACTTTGGTTAAATATTCACATTTATCTAATTTCTTACATTGTTATATGTTACAAGCATTTTCTCAAGATTTCAAGTCTAAATTGAAAAAACAAACCGTTGTAGTTCGAAAGAAACTTCGTATTTTAAAACAAGTAAAATACTATTATTATAAAGAGAGTGAACTTTATGTTTGTGTGTACGTGGAATGTAATCTCCGGAACCACAAACCTGATTCTAAAATTATTACTTTACTTTTAATTTCGTCCAATATTTGAGTTACCTTCCTCTCAATTTAATATAGTTTCTTCTACTTGAACCACTGTTTTGAAGTTTCATGATTGTTTTGACCTTAGTCAACATAACCATGACCTAACGGCCGCCATGATGTATGCTAAGATAACATCAAATATTTATAAATAACTTTCGAATATATAATAGTTAAAAAAGAAAAAAAAATAAGTACGGTCAAGCTTTATAAATAGAAAAATAAGAGCAATTTCCCATGTTGCAACTATCACATAACACTTTTACTACGGTTTTAGATGTAATCAATGGAGCTTGAAAATACGCAGCGATTCCCGCGTACTCAATCAACCGTGTCACTTTCATGTTTAGGTTTCATCGATGTCGATAGCTTGTGTATTACGCTGCACGGCACTAAGATCACTGGGGTCAATTCTATTTTTAGTGGCAAGTGAAATCTAGTTTTTAGACATATATGATATTTTTAGCGAAAATCTTAACACGGTGGTTTTCAATCTTTATGAGTACGCAGGTCGCGGACAGGTTAAAAATTCTAGCGATTCTAGCTGGGTTATAAACAAACAAAATGTTAGTGATTTGAAAGACTATGTCAAGTAATCAATTAGATACTCCAACCTACATTCTGCAAGGAAGCCACGAGAGGTCTGAAAGTAAATATTAGGTGCCTAAGTATTTCTGTATTGGAGTGTCTTGCCTTTTTTCTTTTGCTTGCGGCCCACATTTTGAAAAAAATCGTCTTAAAATGTTATTAAAATCCTAATCCTTATCTCATTTATCAAAAAACTTAAAATAGTAACCAACGGCGTCCACACAACAAGTTTAAATTTCCTTACAAACCTTATATGGTTTTATGCGCCGACGCATATAAATTGACTTGAATTAAGTAACTCTATATTCAAATGCACGTGCATGTACTCAGTCTAGAAAATCCGTACTTTCATAATGATTGTAAATTAAACATGATGAGTTATATAGATAAGTAAGTGGTATTTTATGGGTAAGCTAATCTAAGCTTCTGCAGGCAAATCGTTAGTGAAAAATATTGGGACAGGTGGGGACAGAATTATGATTATAGCGACCAGCCGCCGAGTTTTTTCTGCGCGGAATGATTTCCGACATCTTCAACAATAACCGTCATATTTCAGACAATTTAAACAAAACCTTATACAATAGGGTAGTTGACAGTGTCAAAAATAAATGACCAAACACAAACCAATGCATAAAACATCTAAAACACGTGGAAATATCAAATATGTTGTACATTTAATGCTTTTTATGATTTTTAATTACCAGTGGAACCACTAAGAAACTTTTTCCTTTTTGCATAATTGGATTGGAGCCGTAAGCTAATTTTATTTAAACTTTGTAACTGATATTCAGTACCCTCTACAATAAAAGGTATTTTTTTGGTTTCATTATAATTTTTAAGAAAACCCAAGGTGATGTCAGATTAACCTCTTTTAGTACCTATATTTTGATGAAACTAATAGCCGGTCTCAGTTTAATTACTAGGAGAATGAAGGTTATCTTAAAATACGAGTAAATACCAACTTTTTACATCAATTCGTGAACAAAAATTACAGTCATTTGAGAACATTAAAGATTAAACGGCGGATTCTTGCATTAGAAGGCAAAGATACCGATCACAATAGAGTCCAATTAATGCAAAATTAAAAAATAAAACATGATTTTACAAAAGTAAACTAATTAAGTATAGCCCTCACTCGAGATGATGTAAGGATTCTAACGAAATACCACACATCCAAATCTGTTCAGGCATTTAAAAGTTATGGTGGCTTAAAGAAACTCACATACTTATAGCTCAGATTGAAGCTGACGAAGCTCGTAAAAGTACACAACACACTACACACAACCGATCAAGCTACCGTCCTCGACGGCGAGGACCACCGCGACGTCCCACTCAGTCTCGTCCCGTTCAAGCGGCCCGAGCTGCCATTAGTAATCCGACCGCCCCCAATTAGTCGTAACTCGTACAAACTCCCCCCCCGGTAACGCCCTGAGCCGAGGTTCGTACCCCATTCGGGGGTGCCCTCAGGCGTTGTTACCTAAATGTTAACCGGCTGAGAGCCCTCACTCTCCTTTGGACAGTCGTGTAAAACTTGAAATGAAGCTCACCTATTCTCTAACCTACAGTTACATCATTACAAACCATGTCCTTAAGTGAAACTCTAAGCAGTTTCCATACTGATTAGTCTCTAAAACTGGGTTAAATTTCGAAATAACACCGCTGAGTGATTTCAGACTTAGTTGCGTTAACTTAAGATATAATTTGAAGTAGCAGGTTATATATAAGGCGCAGAATGGCATAAGTTTTATAATAAGCGTAACACATCTTTTTGCGGTTGAATTAAACAATTTTGTTGTCAATTGAAAGTTAAGTGAAGATTTCATCCATTACTAAAAAGGTACCTATAGAGAATTATGCGTTAGGTGAGTCAGGGGTTTAGAAAATCGACTAAATAAGTATTATAATGATAAATATATAGGATATAGATTAGTATTTTAGGTACCTGAATAGTTCTTCTATTTGTATCAACTGTTATTTTTGTTATATTATGTTAAACATCAGAGATATACAAGCTTAAGTAAAAAGTTAGTCAACCATCCCCGGTCTCCCCTACCCATCTATAAAGGTTTAATCACGGTAACGGATGATCCAATTTCTATAGGACTTTCACATAACTACGGACACTTCCTTTGAAATGCCAATCGAAATTCGCCTAGCTGTGTGATTCGAATTTCCATAAAAAACTAGTTCAAGAGTCGATTAAGAGGCGAAACGTAAGCCTTTGCCAATATCGAATAATAGCTGATTTAAAAAAAAAAATATGTATGACTATATAATGCCACATCGACAAGCATCGACCTTCCTTATTCACAATCCACAAATTACTCTAATTCCGGAAATGACAATTTGTCTCACTTGTGATAAACTGTGACAGTGAGACGTCACTGTTGTCAATGAAAATAGACACAGATACACTACTATTTTCTGAACCAATAAGGTCCATTATCGTGTGGTGGAAGTAATTAAATGATTCATCAATATTTTCAGTATCAAATGACCCATTTTGTTTGACACCTGTCCAAACGGCACAGCGACATTTTTATTTAGAACTAGCTGTCCCCCGCGGTTTCACCCGCGGTATCTCATGTTTTCCCGGGATAAAAAATAGCCTATATGTTATTCCAGGGTATGATCTATCTATGTGCCAAGTTTCATCCAAATCCGTTCAGTAATTTTGGCGTGAAATAGCAACAAACATACATAAATACATACAAACTTTCACGTTTATATATTAGTAGGATACGACTTTTATACTTATTTAAGGCGCCCTTTATAACTATTGATAACAGTTTTTTTAATTAATAAAAAGTCAATTAATACAATGGCATGAAATTAGCAAAGAAAACATTAACTGTCATCCATCACATCACGCCTTCGAGTGCGAAATATCAATAAAAAAAAAATTAAAACATTTAATATGCATTTATGATGAAAAATGCTATCAAAATAAAGGCGATAGCCCCAATTTCACGAAATAAGGCCAGATACTGACATATGACCCTATATTTGTGATGGCTCAATGATAATTTAAAATATGAGTATAATTATTGAGCTAATATTTATTTATTATCTGTTATGTTTAGCGACACGTGCAAAGGTCGATATTACTATTCGTATTACGTTATCGATTTTAATTTTATCACGTGGTACAGCACTATTGCGCAGTAAACGTCACACATAACTAGCATGTAGAATAGTGCATATTTTAATATTTTTTGTTTTTTTTTTTTTACTTTATTTAAAATAGGTATTCGGTATTAATTATAATTTAAATAACAATAAATGTAATCTACCGGATATAACACACTACTGATAAACACTGTATTAAAATACCTATAAAAAATTAAAACGCGCAATCTCAAGAACTATCTAACTATAGTCTGATTTGAAAATATGTTTTTTCCTTAGATAGCCAGTTTCTCGAGGATAATTATATCACACTTACAATCCAAATTAAACGCAAGTGAAACCGCGGGACTGTAGTAAATATTATGATCATACCAGACCAGCTTCATAAATGGGACTTCGTTTCCAAGCCAAAAAAACGCCAACAGTGATATTTTTACGTAAAAAGTTCACCAGGTCAAAGGTAGTTTTTATTTTTTTTATAGGCAGGTCATTTATTGACCTACACATGTAAAGTAGCGATGTAGCGATGTCGCCGACGGTAACCATAGAGAAGGAAACCGACTGGGGTCCTATTCTCGCGTCTTCAACATTCAATTTCTCATTCGACATTTGCTTAAAAACAGCGGAAATCTTCGAAATTTAATTTAGACAGGTGTCAAGTTTTTGCTAATTTAAGATAGAGAATCAGGCCCCTTTCCAATGCAATGGGTGCATGGCTTGTGCATGGTGACTTTTGAAAGTAGAAGCCTGTATGTAAATGAGACATAATATAGTTACCACTTCACAAGATTTGCCCTCGTGACCTGTAAAGCATGGAGTGAACAAACAATTGGACAAATTGGATCAAATGTTTGGACAACAATAGCATTACGAAACGTCGCGTCCTCTTGAGATAGATACCCATATTTCAATTGATTAGGCGACCTACAAAGAGGGAGCTGGACAGATTTGGGCATGAGGTACAGAAATATAGAATCATACCTACATTTATTGTATGCAAGTACCTATTCTTATAACCAAAAACTCAAACTTTTTTAACAACTATAATAATAGTTTATTATAAATGACTCCGTCAAAAACCTAACTTGAGACAATCTTCTATCGTTCTAAAATATAATAACAAAAATCAGCAAGAAGGTTTGCAACAGTGTATCCAAACATCTTTAGTTTATGGTACAATAGTGCTGCCAGATGCCATTAAAATTGCACACAAATTGGTTTCTCACGCCGAAGGCGCCAATTGTATTCTGTCTGCTAGACACACAATAGACTATTTCACATTGCTATAAAGAGAAAAAAAAAATTAAGTCCTCTGCATTCTTGAAACATATTTTTATCCTAAATATATTGTTTACCAGCATTGATTATAAGTACTGGGTGTAAAAGATATGACCACGATTACAACTAAAATATGAACCACAAAAATGTAAAATAACATACGTGCTTACGGGTAGTAATACATATTTTGAAAAGAATAATCAAGGCTTTTACCTTTTTGTTACAACTTTATATATAATAAAACGTCTTTTGTGTGCCTTGTATGACCGTAAGTGTGCTTTTAGTTCGAGAACCAATTCCAGATTATGAAGTGGTTTTTACAGTTAAGCTAAAGACAAAAATAACCATTCGAGTGGAGCCCAGGGATGGCAAGTCTGAAAAAGTTCGCTATGCAGGGGAGAGTTAGATTAGCCCTACAAACTACTATGGTTATGTTATGATGAATGAAACACCTCGAGTGCTAGACAACAACTAACTTTTATTAAAGTACCCACACTTATTGATTATATACTTAATTAAATAGATTACCCTCAACATCTCCCCCCATTAATACAACTGAAAAACTATTTATTTGACAATAATAATAAAGTAAACATAAACATACCTTAAGTATCTATAGGTTATAATAAACTAGATAAACATGTTAAGGCAATATATATATTATGCCTATCTATTCGTATTCATAAGTACAACATACTTTACCTATCCCTGACACAAAATGATTAACCACACTCGCTGTAATATATTTACCTATTTGTACGAACATAGAACTACGTACATGCTTAGTTATTGTCTACTTGAACTTTGAATTTGTTCTTTAGCAATTTTCTTAGCTTTGCGAGTGAGAATCGGAGATATAGGTTTGTTTGACTCAATTTTACATTCAATCTTATTATTTTTCAAACTTAATTCCTCTTGAGCATCCTGGAACTCATTATCATCATTCATGTTTACGTTTTTTACATTTGAATCTGTTTCACATTTTATTAAATGTCTACGATTGCGTCTGTACCTACCGCCTACATTAGTTTGTACAATGTAAGATCGAGGAGTGTTGGCATGCGCAACGATCGTACCTCGATTTCTAAATTTCCCATCAATACAAATAACTGAGTCGCCTTCCTTTAAACTTGGCAAAACTTTGCTGTGCTTATCATAGTACATTTTAGCATTACTTTGCTTTTTAAGCATTACCTGATGCTCTGATGGATCGATAGGTTGTGGTTCTAATTTAGAAGGATGTACAGGCATTTGACAACGTAATCTTCGACCCATCAAAAGCTGTGCTGGAGAACTCAAGCCATCCCTGGGTGTATTCCTAAAATTAAGAAGAGCTAAACTAAAATCGCCACCACTATGAATTGATTTTTTTAAGATGGATTTTACAGTTTGTACTGCCCTTTCACTTTTCCCATTAGACTGAGCATAGTTCGGCGAAGATGTCACATGACCAAATCCCCAAACTTTAGCAAAAGTCTTAAACTCCCGACTTGAATACTGCGTTCCGTTATCGCTTATTAGAACACTTGGTATTCCATAACGAGCAAATATTTTTTTCATGTTCTGTATTACCGCGTTCGATGTTAGATTATTTAATTCACATACTTCTACAAAGTTAGAATAATAATCCACAATAATAAGATAATATTTTTTTTTAAATTCAAATATATCAGACCCTACTTTGTACCAAGGTAATTTAGGAATTTCGATCGGTAACATGGGTTCTTTGGAGGGTGCGCTTGAGTGTTCCTGACACGTGTGACATCGCTTCACATATAGTTCTATATCACGTGACATATTAGGCCAAAACATCACTTGTCGCGCGCGCCGCTTGCATCGATCTATACCCAAATGACCCTCATGAATAATCTTTAACATATCTTCCCTTAACTGTCTGGGAATTAACACCAAATTATCTTTAAATATGACATCATCTACTACCATCAATTCATCTTTTATAGACCAAAATAAATTCACTTCATTAGAAATATTATATTTGTGATGCGGCCAACCCGAATTTATATAGTCTAATAGAACTAAACATTCCGGATCACGTTTTGTTTCTTTTTTAACCATCGTCAGTTTATCATTCGATATAGGTATATTATCTATCATCATTTGTACTTGGTATACTACACTACTATGAACATCATCACTGTATAGATCGGGAAGCGCCGCTCGCGATAACATATCGGCAATATACATATATTTACCAGGCACGTATGTAACGATTAAATCATAACCCTGAATTCTCAACATCATACGTTGTAAGCGTGCCGGGACAGACATCAAAGGTTTTTTAAATATACTTTCTAAAGGCTTGTGATCCGATTCTACTACTACCTTTTTCTGACCATATACATACTGGTGAAAACGCTCACAGCCAAATACGATCGCTAACATTTCTTTTTCAACCTGCGCGTACCTTTTCTGCGCGTCCGTGAGCGTGCGCGAGGCGTACTCCACTGGGCGGCCACCCTGCAGCAGTACAGCGCCCAAAGCGTCGCGCGACGCATCTACCGACAACACCACGGGGCTCGCCGGGTCGTACAGTGCCAACACCCCGGCGCTAGTCACTGCCTCCTTCAACCGGTCAAAGGCCGCGCGCTCGCTATCTTGCCACCGCCATATACTATCCTTTCTTAGCAGACTCGTCAAAGGAATAGCTATTTCCGAGTAGCGAGGAATGAATTTAGATAAATAATTGACTGCACCTAAAAATCTCTCTAAATCTTTTCTATTCTTCGGTGATTTCATTTCTTTGATAGCTTTAATTTTATCGTAATCGGGCCTCATACCGTTTGTGTCAAAAACGTGACCTAAATAAGTAACTTTCTGCACACCGAATTTGCACTTACTTTTATTAAATTTTAAATTTATCTCTCTCGCTCTATCCAACAATGCTTTTAACCGTCTATCATGTATTTCTTTCGATTCTCCCCACACAATTACATCATCAATATAATTCTCTACCCCCTCTAGGCCTTCCAGAAGTTGACGCAGCTTCCCATGAAAAACTTCTGATGAGCAATTAATTCCGAACGGGAGACGAATAAATTGGTACCTACCAAAAGGTGTGCTGAAAGTACACAGATCTGCACTCTCATCATCTAAAGCTACAGTCCAGAATCCAGAATTGGCATCCAGAACGGAATAGAATCGTGCACCATGCAATCGCGACGCCAGCTCTGATACTGTGGGAAGCTGAAAGTGTGCGCGCTGCACCGCCCGGTTCAGTTCACGCGGGTCTAAACACACACGAATCCCGTTATTCTTCTTCGCGACTAATACTAACGGGTGTACCCACTGTGTGGGATAAGTAACTTTCCTAATTACACCTAATTGCTCCATTTTTTTAAGTTCTATCTCTAATCGATCTCGTAAACCGTGAGGTATTTTTCTCGAAGCACATATGACCGGTGGAACGGATTTATCAATAACTATATGATATTTCCCGGGTAAACAGCCCAGCCCCTTAAATAAATCATCGTAATTTGACATTTCAATTGACTTTATACGCTTCACTAATCCTAGAAACTCACATGATTTCTGTCCCAGTACACTAGTACATTCCATATCTGCTATTGCAAACTTGATCTGATAAGTAACATTTTTATAAACCCATGGTATGATACAGATACCTTTTATCGGAATAACATCGTGCGTATATGACAATAGCGGTATTTTCTTTTTAACTATTATAGAATCATTAAAACCCAGTTCACTAAACCTACGATAAGACATTATGTTGTAATCAGCTCCCGTATCTAACTTAAATTTTTCTGTTCCATTTACACACGAAAGTTCTTGGAACCAATCCTCATATCTACCTGTCCTACCCTCGACACCTATAGTCGAGACATAAAAAGTATCCTCTTCCGATTCACTATGAAAGTCACCCTCTTCATTTTCCACTTCATATACCCTATTTACCCTGTTATTATAAGAATGGTTTGACTTACACATACGCGCAAAATGTCCCCTATTACCACAAGTAAAACAGCTGATACGGCGCGCTGAACACTCATCCTCGCCTGCGCATCGAACGGAGCCGCAGCCCGCACACAGAGCCGCTGTGGACGGCGTCGGGGCACGGAACGAGGGAGCGCGACGTGCAGAACCGACGTCTGCGTATCGGCCGTACCCTTGCCCGCGCCCGCGCCCAGCGAATGTAGTCCGCACCTGTACATGCGGCGCCGACGGCAGCGCGTGAGCGTGACTCACCCTGCCGCGCGCTCCGCCTCGGCGACCTCTCCTCACATTCGCGCCCGCGCCGATGCTATCGACGTATGCAGTTGCGGTGCCCTTGACGCTACCGCTTGTGCTGACCATTTGTCGTTCACTCTCCTGTGACACTTCAACAGCTTGGCAAATCTTTATTGCCTTATCCAGGTTGAGTTCCTCAGACCTGAGGAGACGGTCCCTGACCGTAGCCTGCCGAATGCCACACACTATTCTGTCTTTGATCAAATCTTCTTGTAATGTCGCAAATTCACAACTCTTACTCAAAAGACGCAGTGCCGTGACATACTGTTGAATGGACTCACCATCTTCTTGGTTGCGTGTGAAGAACTTATATCTCATAAGTGTAATGTTGGATTTTGTACCAAAGTAACTATCAAACTTTTTCAACAACTCATTTATGTCGTCACGATCTTCTTCTTTATCGAAAATAAAAGTTTGATACACGTCAAATCCGTCCGGGCCAATTAAGTTCACTAATAAACTAGCTTGTACACTCGAGGACTCCGTATGGACCCCTGATGCCTTTACAAATAACATGAATTGTTGCCTCCATTTTTTCCAAGCATCGGCCCGACCGACAGGTCCGCCAGCGTCGTCCATATTGAACTCAGACGGTGGACGCGCGTGCTCCATTGTGTTTCACCAAATTACTCGTTCTACCACTTAATTAGCAATGTCCACTATCACAAAGTACTGGCACAAAATTTGTTGCAATAATCCAGTGCACTGTATTCACTTTTAACTCTTAATAATTATAAAACCGCTGTCACCATGTTATGATGAATGAAACACCTCGAGTGCTAGACAACAACTAACTGCCAAAATGCGGCCAAAATTTTATACTTAACCGCAAACGTGGAGCGTTATGCGCCCTAAGGCTTGTATGGCGGTAATTAATGGGAAATGATAATAATAAAGGGAGTGGACTGTATTTTTGAATCGTTAGGCACACTGGTATCATAGTACAACGACGAGCGAATACCTGAAAGGTATAGGATATTAAGGAATCCACGCACCTGATGCTCCTCCTGGGTCCTGGATTGTCCTGGGCACCTATAGCACGGCTCTTAGCCGTCAGAATGAAGCACTGACCACTGATTATGTAGGTTTGATAACACACGTATATTGTATAGTATTTATTATATCTAATTTCACGTACTCGCGGTAGTTTTAGGTGCAATAAGTTTCACTGAGATGCGTTCTTCAGCGATTTAACCTTGACACTTTCGGCTGACTGTCGTCAGATGTTTCTTCAAATAGTTTTACGCGAGCCTGACCGTAGGTTTCAAAGAATTTTATATCGGTTTAGTACTGGCGATCCAGTTACTGTATACCAATTCAACCGCGTATGTTTCGGACTAAAGTCTAGTCCATATCACGCTTTGCGTGTCATCCGTCAGCTGGTCACTGATGAAGGAGATAAGTTCCCCGCCGCAGCCGCTGCTGCTTCTTCGTTCCTTTATATGGACGATATAGTTCTTTCTGTCATGTCTATTACGCAAGCCATCACGATTAGTGATGAGTTAATCCAATTTTTCAAACTGGGTCAATTTGACCTAGTCAAATGGTCAAGCAATTCTGAAGCGGTCCTTAGGCACATACCAGATACGCATAAATGCTCTCATGACAAAATGTTCGAAGAGTCTGTTCCACATAAAATCCTGGGTCTATATTTTGATAGATCTTGTGATTGTTTTCGTTTTGTTGTCGCCGCCCCTGATAATAAGTGCACTAAGCGCACGATATTGTCCGCGATAGCACGGTTGTGGGACATCATGGGTTTGGTGGCTCCCGCCATTTTGTACGCCAAGCTTCTTATTAAAGAGCTTTGGCTCGCAAAGTGTGATTGGGATGCCGAACCGCCCCGCCATATTGTCGGTAGTTGGAAGCAGTTTTGTATGGAGCTTCCCTCGCTTAACAAACTGTGTATTCCACGACATCTGGGCATTGTGCAGGGTTGTGAAGTCAACCTTATCGGATTCGCTGATGCTAGCCAACGCGCCCTAGGCGGCGTAGTATACATACAAATCCGCGCAGGCAATAAATATACTGTAAAATTAGTGTGCGCAAAATCTAAAGTGTCACCTGTAAAGGTTGTCTCTGTTGCACGATTGGAACTCTGCGCCGCGGTATTGTTGTCACAGCTACTTCGCAAAGTCTTAGACATTATAAGCCCGCGTTATCCCGTTAATAACGTATTTGCCTTCAGTGATTCGAAGGTTGTGATATGTTGGATAAACGGGTCTCCACATCGCTGGCAGACTTTTGTCGCCAATCGGGTTGTAAAACTGACAGAAAATATTCCCGCGAGTCGATTCTTCCATGTTTCTGGCTTTGAAAATCCCGCAGACTGCTTGTCTCGTGGCCTCACCCCGGACAAGCTAGTTGACCATCCTTTATGGTACAGTGGACCTTCCTGGGTCACTTGCGACCCAAGTGAATGGCCCTTAAATAAATTCGACGACAATGAATGCGCGGATGCGCCTGAACAGCGTATCCAGGCGCACGTCCTCACGACTAGTCCAGAGGATTCCCCGATTTATACGCTTGCGCTACGACATTCGTCATATTCTAAGTTGTTACGTGTAATTGTCTACCTTTACCGTTTCATGAAAAAATTACCACGTGGTAATCCTGTATCGGCCGCAGACTTAGATTTTGCAGAAAATAAATTAATTCGCGTCGTGCAAGACATTTATTTCTCTAACGAAAAATGTAGTTTAATTAAATCAAAATTTTGCTCACCCGTCTTAAATAAGTTAAGCCCTTTTCTCGACAGTAACGGTATTATTCGTGTCGGAGGTCGCTTGACAAATTCTGCCGAGGAATACACGCATAAACACCCTTGTATTTTACCGCGTCACGACCATGTAGTTGATTTGATAGTTGACTACTATCACCGCAAGCATTTGCATGCTGGTCCAGAGCTTCTGATGTCCTTATTGAGGCATAAATTTTGGATTTTGGCTTCACGGCGCATTATACGCCATCGCATTCAAAAATGTAACGTGTGCTTTAAGTCGAAACCGCGTCCTTTATTTCCACTTATGGCTGATTTACCCAGTCAGCGTGTTAATCAAGTTGATAAAGCCTTCTCGCATGTTGGGTGCGATTATGCAGGCCCTCTGCAGTACACACCGGTTCGTGGCCGGGGGGTGAAGAGCCGTAAAGCTTGGCTGTGTATCTTCACTTGCCTTACAACCCGTGCCACTCACATTGAGATAGCGACAGATCTCAGTACTGTCAGCTTCTTAAATGCGTTCAAACGTTTTCTTTCTAGACGCGGACCTGTAATATGCATGTATTCAGATAATGGAACCTGCTTCGTTGGAGCACGCTCTTATCTATGCGACCTCTACAAATTCTTGGATGAGTTACGCCCTCATCTGGAGGTAGAACTTTCTGAGAATCGTGTAGATTGGAAGTTCATTCCACCCGCTGCGCCGCACTGGGGCGCATGCTGGGAAAGTATGGTTAAAATTATAAAGACACACTTATTTAAGTCTATTGGACAGCAAATAGTTTCATACGAGGAGCTTCTCACTATACTCGCTCAAGTAGAATCTCTTATTAATTCGCGCCCGCTAATAACTATGAGTAGTGACCCCGCAGAGCCTTCAGCTCTTACACCGGCTCACTTTTTGCAAACTGTGCCACTGTCATCGCTACCCGCGCCCGAAGTTAATCCGAAGGACTTACTACAAAGACATAGCTTATTGGATAGTATAGTTCAGTCTTTTTGGAAACGCTGGCGCGTGGAATACTTGCACCAGCTACAGTCGCGTGCTAAATGGAATGTCCCTTCTGTTCCTATACAGGAAGGAACAGTAGTGATTATCAAAACGGATAATGCTCCGCCATTTTCTTGGCCTTTGGGTGTTGTGGAAAGGGTTCATCCTTCTAAGGATGGCACTACTCGAGTTGTCACAATAAAAACGTCAAAGGGAAGCTACCTTCGTCCGGTAGTAAAGTTATGTCCCCTTCCTACCCAATAGTTATAGTAATTAGTAAAAAACCATATTACCATATATATTGTATATAGATATATTCTTCCGCACATAAACATCCGCACATACATATTACCGCATTTATATTTAACCGCATATTTAATTATAATTATATTTAAAGGCAACCCTTTAAGGCCGGAGGAATGTTAGCGCCATATATGGCATTCATGTATTTGATTGCATTTTTTCTTAATATAGTCTATCACTTTCGCACACATGGTAAAATAGGCATATTGAGTGATGCTATCCTTTTCACCCCCCCGCCATATTCCTTTATTCCTCCACGTTGACAACTAGCTTCATTTGAACTGACGACCTAAAAGTCAGTGTCAAGGTTAAATCGCTGAAGAACGCATCTCAGTGAAACTTATTGCACCTAAAACTACCGCGAGTACGTGAAATTAGATATAATAAATACTATACAATATACGTGTGTTATCAAACCTACATAATCAGTGGTCAGTGCTTCATTCTGACGGCTAAGAGCCGTGCTATAGGTGCCCAGGACAATCCAGGACCCAGAAGGAGCATCAGGTGCGTGGATTCCTTAATATCCTATACCTTTTAGGTATTCGCTCGTCGTTGTACTATGATACCAGTGTGCCTAACGATTCAAAAATACAGTCCACTCCCTTTATTATTATCATTTCCCATTAATTACCGCCATACAAGCCTTAGGGCGCATAACGCTCCACGTTTGCGGTTAAGTATAAAAATTTGGCCGCTTCATTTGGTCCTTCGAGCCGGACCAAATGAAGCGGCCAAAATTTTATACTTAACCGCAAACGTGGAGCGTTATGCGCCCTAAGGCTTGTATGGCGGTAATTAATGGGAAATGATAATAATAAAGGGAGTGGACTGTATTTTTGAATCGTTAGGCACACTGGTATCATAGTACAACGACGAGCGAATACCTAAAAGGTATAGGATATTAAGGAATCCACGCACCTGATGCTCCTCCTGGGTCCTGGATTGTCCTGGGCACCTATAGCACGGCTCTTAGCCGTCAGAATGAAGCACTGACCACTGATTATGTAGGTTTGATAACACACGTATATTGTATAGTATTTATTATATCTAATTTCACGTACTCGCGGTAGTTTTAGGTGCAATAAGTTTCACTGAGATGCGTTCTTCAGCGATTTAACCTTGACACTGACTTTTAGGTCGTCAGTTCAAATGAAGCTAGTTGTCAACGTGGAGGAATAAAGGAATATGGCGGGGGGGTGAAAAGGATAGCATCACTCAATATGCCTATTTTACCATGTGTGCGAAAGTGATAGACTATATTAAGAAAAAATGCAATCAAATACATGAATGCCATATATGGCGCTAACATTCCTCCGGCCTTAAAGGGTTGCCTTTAAATATAATTATAATTAAATATGCGGTTAAATATAAATGCGGTAATATGTATGTGCGGATGTTTATGTGCGGAAGAATATATCTATATACAATATATATGGTAATATGGTTTTTTACTAATTACTATAACTATTGGGTAGGAAGGGGACATAACTTTACTACCGGACGAAGGTAGCTTCCCTTTGACGTTTTTATTGTGACAACTCGAGTAGTGCCATCCTTAGAAGGATGAACCCTTTCCACAACACCCAAAGGCCAAGAAAATGGCGGAGCATTATCCGTTTTGATAATCACTACTGTTCCTTCCTGTATAGGAACAGAAGGGACATTCCATTTAGCACGCGACTGTAGCTGGTGCAAGTATTCCACGCGCCAGCGTTTCCAAAAAGACTGAACTATACTATCCAATAAGCTATGTCTTTGTAGTAAGTCCTTCGGATTAACTTCGGGCGCGGGTAGCGATGACAGTGGCACAGTTTGCAAAAAGTGAGCCGGTGTAAGAGCTGAAGGCTCTGCGGGGTCACTACTCATAGTTATTAGCGGGCGCGAATTAATAAGAGATTCTACTTGAGCGAGTATAGTGAGAAGCTCCTCGTATGAAACTATTTGCTGTCCAATAGACTTAAATAAGTGTGTCTTTATAATTTTAACCATACTTTCCCAGCATGCGCCCCAGTGCGGCGCAGCGGGTGGAATGAACTTCCAATCTACACGATTCTCAGAAAGTTCTACCTCCAGATGAGGGCGTAACTCATCCAAGAATTTGTAGAGGTCGCATAGATAAGAGCGTGCTCCAACGAAGCAGGTTCCATTATCTGAATACATGCATATTACAGGTCCGCGTCTAGAAAGAAAACGTTTGAACGCATTTAAGAAGCTGACAGTACTGAGATCTGTCGCTATCTCAATGTGAGTGGCACGGGTTGTAAGGCAAGTGAAGATACACAGCCAAGCTTTACGGCTCTTCACCCCCCGGCCACGAACCGGTGTGTACTGCAGAGGGCCTGCATAATCGCACCCAACATGCGAGAAGGCTTTATCAACTTGATTAACACGCTGACTGGGTAAATCAGCCATAAGTGGAAATAAAGGACGCGGTTTCGACTTAAAGCACACGTTACATTTTTGAATGCGATGGCGTATAATGCGCCGTGAAGCCAAAATCCAAAATTTATGCCTCAATAAGGACATCAGAAGCTCTGGACCAGCATGCAAATGCTTGCGGTGATAGTAGTCAACTATCAAATCAACTACATGGTCGTGACGCGGTAAAATACAAGGGTGTTTATGCGTGTATTCCTCGGCAGAATTTGTCAAGCGACCTCCGACACGAATAATACCGTTACTGTCGAGAAAAGGGCTTAACTTATTTAAGACGGGTGAGCAAAATTTTGATTTAATTAAACTACATTTTTCGTTAGAGAAATAAATGTCTTGCACGACGCGAATTAATTTATTTTCTGCAAAATCTAAGTCTGCGGCCGATACAGGATTACCACGTGGTAATTTTTTCATGAAACGGTAAAGGTAGACAATTACACGTAACAACTTAGAATATGACGAATGTCGTAGCGCAAGCGTATAAATCGGGGAATCCTCTGGACTAGTCGTGAGGACGTGCGCCTGGATACGCTGTTCAGGCGCATCCGCGCATTCATTGTCGTCGAATTTATTTAAGGGCCATTCACTTGGGTCGCAAGTGACCCAGGAAGGTCCACTGTACCATAAAGGATGGTCAACTAGCTTGTCCGGGGTGAGGCCACGAGACAAGCAGTCTGCGGGATTTTCAAAGCCAGAAACATGGAAGAATCGACTCGCGGGAATATTTTCTGTCAGTTTTACAACCCGATTGGCGACAAAAGTCTGCCAGCGATGTGGAGACCCGTTTATCCAACATATCACAACCTTCGAATCACTGAAGGCAAATACGTTATTAACGGGATAACGCGGGCTTATAATGTCTAAGACTTTGCGAAGTAGCTGTGACAACAATACCGCGGCGCAGAGTTCCAATCGTGCAACAGAGACAACCTTTACAGGTGACACTTTAGATTTTGCGCACACTAATTTTACAGTATATTTATTGCCTGCGCGGATTTGTATGTATACTACGCCGCCTAGGGCGCGTTGGCTAGCATCAGCGAATCCGATAAGGTTGACTTCACAACCCTGCACAATGCCCAGATGTCGTGGAATACACAGTTTGTTAAGCGAGGGAAGCTCCATACAAAACTGCTTCCAACTACCGACAATATGGCGGGGCGGTTCGGCATCCCAATCACACTTTGCGAGCCAAAGCTCTTTAATAAGAAGCTTGGCGTACAAAATGGCGGGAGCCACCAAACCCATGATGTCCCACAACCGTGCTATCGCGGACAATATCGTGCGCTTAGTGCACTTATTATCAGGGGCGGCGACAACAAAACGAAAACAATCACAAGATCTATCAAAATATAGACCCAGGATTTTATGTGGAACAGACTCTTCGAACATTTTGTCATGAGAGCATTTATGCGTATCTGGTATGTGTCTAAGGACCGCTTCAGAATTGCTTGACCATTTGACTAGGTCAAATTGACCCAGTTTGAAAAATTGGATTAACTCATCACTAATCGTGATGGCTTGCGTAATAGACATGACAGAAAGAACTATATCGTCCATATAAAGGAACGAAGAAGCAGCAGCGGCTGCGGCGGGGAACTTATCTCCTTCATCAGTGACCAGCTGACGGATGACACGCAAAGCGTGATATGGACTAGACTTTAGTCCGAAACATACGCGGTTGAATTGGTATACAGTAACTGGATCGCCAGTACTAAACCGATATAAAATTCTTTGAAACCTACGGTCAGGCTCGCGTAAAACTATTTGAAGAAACATCTGACGACAGTCAGCTGAAAGTGTCACTTCAAATAGGCGGAAATTTATGAGGATGCTAAACAAGTCTCCTTGTAAATTAGCACCTGCGTGGAGAAGATCATTGAGTGAGTGACCAGACGAAGTCTTACAGCTGGCGTCAAGAACGCAGCGCAGTTTAGTCGAGGATTTGTCTTCCCTGAATACACCATGATGTGGGATCGTATATGAGGGTCGAGCGACGTCGTCATTACTTATATTAATAGGACTAAGGTAGCCCTTATTTATATAATCGCGTATAACTTCATTGTAAGCGGCGCGGGTATGAGGCGAAATATCTAACTTACGCTCTAAGCAATTGAGACGTCTAAACGCGGCGGTGTAAGAATCACCTAATAGACATGCGTCATTACGAAAAGGTAAGGCGACGACGTATCTACCACTTTCTTCTCGAACGGTGGTAGCTCGGAAAAATTCTTCACACTCAAAATCATCAGGACTTAGAGTGGGCGGCGCGGATACTTCTTCAAGCTCCCAAAATCTCTTGAAGAGCGTGTCCATCGAGTCATGGACAACGTTGCAACACAAGGTTGAAAGATTGTTTTGAACGATCTGTGATGTAGGCGCGGAACCCATAATCACAAAACCTAAAACAGTTTGAATCGCGGGTGGAACATTAATGTAGTTACTTTTAACTATTACAGGTAACAATAAATGAGACAAAGTTGACGCACCGATTAAACAGTCGACCGGTCCGGGAGTCGCGTAATCTTTGTCGGCGAGCGGGAGCGACTCGAGATGTGTGAACGCATCTTTATCTACTGCCGCCGATGGCAGCGAGTCGCTTATGCGATCAATTACGAGCGAGACGAGATCAAAATTAATATTTGTATTAAATCGCGAATGTAATCTCAAATTAACTGAACCCTTAACTTGCTTTTCGGAACCACCAATACCTTTGACCACCGTTTGCGACGGCGTCATATGATCTAATAATCCAATACGCTTACAACATTCATAAGTTATGAAATTACCTTGAGACGCGCTATCCAACAAACAACGTATTATTTGAGGTGTGTTGTTCGTATCGTATACTACCACTTGAGCCGTAGCCAGCAACACAGTAGAACAGATAGATGTACACTGCCGGTTATCAGTCGGTGAATCAATGCGCGTGGGAAGCGAGGCAGCAATGGACGTTGTACAGAGCGATAGATCGCTACGTTGCGTTATGTGCGGATGACGCGAGTCAGTCGCGACGGGGACGGGTTCCCATGGCGTAGTGGTGAGATGCGCGGCTGCTACAGGGTTCGTAACAGGTTCAGTAATCGATTTAGCGTTATTGAAATGCAACATAGAATGGTGTCGCTGATTACAGGTACGACATTTCAATTTAGACGAGCAATTAACAATTTTATGCGTACGACTTAAGCAGTTAACACATGCGTTGTTATTTTTTATATGCTTAAATCGTTCAGCAGGCGAAAGTTTTTCGAACGCGGTACATTTATAGTAGTGATCGTGAGTAGCATAATTACACAGCGAACATTTGTCAGAAGCCGAAGTTGTGACGTATGACTGTGGATTCGGCGGACTAGTAGTCTTAGCACGGGGCTTAGGACTGGACCTATTTGGATGGTTACAGCCACCTGCAGATGCAGACTGTGTTCTCTCGTAAATGCGACACTGACTCTTAATAAAATCAATGAAATTATCAAGTGTGGGCACTTTTGTATCACGAGAATACATTTGAAACGCTCGTACCGTTTCCGTATCAAATTTTTGCGTAGCTACATGCAGTAATACAAAATCCAACAGATCATCGATTTTCAATGATTTTAATGAGTTAATAGCGACAACAAACCTATCGATAAACAATTGGTAATTAGATGCAGATGGGGAACCATTTAATTTAAGGTTGAGCGCTTGATCTAAATAATTAGATCCTAATAGCCTGACATCTTGATATTTATCGAGAAGTGTTTGGTAAATAACTTTATAATTTTCGGCACTCGGTATTATACCAGCAAATGTAGACTGGACGGTAGGTGACAGTTTTCCTATTAGATAGTACAGTTTGTCTGCGTCTGTAAGCGAAGAATTATCGTGCACTGTGGCGTTAAAACTAGCGTAAAATAACGGCCAGTTATTCAAATTACCATCAAATGACATAAGCTGAATTTCTGGTAAACGCGTCTTAGCTTTGGGAGTTGTCGAGGGCTCTGATGTAACCGTGGGTTTCGTAAACTTCGACTGAACCTGCCTGATATAACAATATAGGTCTTCGAACGAAGAATAACACTGATAAGAAGGAGTAGCTTTGGGGTTACTCTCCAGAAGCGTCTCATTATACTCATCGAGGACGTTGTGGAAACTAGAACGTATATTATCAATCGTCACGCACGAATTCAAAAATGTCTCTTGAGACTCTTCTGAAGCTTGAGCCACTTTCGCTAATTTATAAACATCATTGATTCGTTCATAAAGAGCGTTTCGTTTAGCTTCTAGAACAGTTAAGCGCGGGGTACAAGGAGAAGCAACCTCCCGTTCGCGAGGCATAATGATATTAGTTTATCACAGAAGTACCTATTAAAAATACAATATGTACAACTAACTACCGATATAGCAAACTGCACGACTACTTCGTAGTATTACGGCGACTGCCTACACAGCTATAATATATGTATATAAGTATATAAATACCTAATATTAAACTATATAAACTATATTTTATAAAGGCGCGGGATTAAATTATATTATAATGAAATGAGTACGTGAATTCATAAATATATAAATATAAAATAAATATCACTTATAATGTATATGCCTAAAGGGGCGGGAACGTATTTATATAAGTAGTCCAAAGGCAACACTTTTATAAGGGCGGTGCGTATAATATAGATGTAATGCAGTTAGCATCTACAGAAAATACATGGATATCAAACACATAAAATAAATTTATTATTTTTATGAAGGTAAGTGGATAAAAAGTCGTGGATAACGTACGTCGTACGGATTGAAATTGATACGTAATAGAAATGAAATTCTATAAATAGAAATGAAAAAGGTACAAATTTTAATAGAATCCAGTGAGATGGACCAAATGGTCAAGCAATTCTGAAGCGGTCCTTAGACACATACCAGATACGCATAAATGCTCTCATGACAAAATGTTCGAAGAGTCTGTTCCACATAAAATCCTGGGTCTATATTTTGATAGATCTTGTGATTGTTTCACCAGTCTCTTCGGAGGCGTGGGTTCGTATCCCACCGCTGCCACCATGTTATGATGAATGAAACACCTCGAGTGCTAGACAACAACTAACTTTTATTAAAGTACCCACACTTATTGATTATATACTTAATTAAATAGATTACCCTCAACAGGTTATATCGAAGAAGAACCACAGACATAAAATGAAGGTGCTGTCAAAACACATTAAACAATTTAAATAATTAAGCAATCCGCGTTACAGCGATCAAAACATTTAATAACGTATTGAAACATAAAAAATAACAGCTGTAGGTATCCATGATTATACATCTGATCAATCAGCATTGACCAACACAATATGGGCGACCGCGTCAAGGCCAACTCGTCGCGTATTGTAAAAAAAAAGTGATACCATAACAAAAACAAGATGAAATGGACTGTTTGTTTGCCATTGAATTATTTATAAGCTCTATTGCCACATTACCTAATCATAGCCAGCAATCAAATAATAGCATTTTATTATTCATATAATTGTGTGTTCAGCATTGGCCAGTATTGCTTACACTCGCTGCTGGCATATTTAGTCATAGACAAAATAAAAAGTTTAAACTTTAGTGTAGGTACTCATGGTTATACGAATATATATATATAATAGAATTAATTCTTTTTTCAAAATGACTAGCAAAGACTAGAGAGTAACAAATGATATAGAAAAGTATTTTTAAGTGTTTGTTTTCTAAATTGGTACTAACTTGTATACGACATTACCGCATTGGTGTTTGCTTCAACTGCATTGTGGCTGTGGCTAGAGAGATACACACTTCAATCAATGTGTGTCTAGGTCACTAGCCAGTATTCGCTAAAGAGACGAAGTGCTAAACTCGCTAACGAGAAGAATAAACATGAATCAAATAACACCATCTTAATAACTTACGGCATAATGTGACAATGAAAAAATCAAGGTAGTAAACTATGTAATGCGTTAAGTTTTGGCATAGAAGTCCAAGAATGATCCGCTTAATTTTTTTATGGTTATTTATAGAATGGAGCCCGTTAAAAATCATTAGGTTAGGTAAAAACTTAATGATATTGTTTGAATCACTTGTTTTCTTTGAACACATTTTGTTGACTCGTTATCCACGTTGAACACGTAAGATTAAATACCCATCTGCTGCGTAACTACTAGTAAATTAGTAAGAGTCCATACAAACCGTTTTAGTTTACTTATTTTTTTATTAAAAGTGCATTCACTAAAATTCTTTCGACTAATAAAACAGTGTCTGTCTCAAAGGTAGCATTCGATATATACCGAAAAAAAGGGGCTATCGACTTAGAATTATAACGCAAGCGCGATATAGGTAAATAAATATTCCTCCAAGGTATATTACTGACATATACGACTATTTCATGAAAATGTAACTAATATACCTTGGAGGAATATGTTGATGATTTCTTTTGTTATTAATCAGTAAATATACTACCATTCTCGTCGCAAATAAGATATTGTTAACTTACGACCTTATAACTGAGCTGCAATTTGCAAAAAACGTGATAAAATTTGAATTTCGCGCTCCAACCGGCGCCTCCTATATTATAAATGAAATAGTAGTCTGTGATTGTGTATGTTTGTTACTTATTCACGCTCAAACAGCTGGACCAATTTTTTAGTGTGAGTTAGTTTTCATGGCGGTAGCTGACATCCTGAATTAACACATAGGCTACTTTTTATCCCTCGGGATCGCGGGTGACACCGCAGGGCGGAAAGCTAGTATAAGATAAATGTGAAACAATATGGTTGTCTCGCTAAAGTTGTAATACGCATAACAATATTCCGCTAGGATGTTCTTAAGCTCTGGCCTAGAAGGTGTCAGATAAACTCGCTACGACCGGTTACCGTCTGACGTCATCTCCTAGTTATTGTGATGTAATATCCATTTGTTTTGTGACTCATATTTTAACATAATATATAATAACAACATATATATAAGATAATAAACTCTTGTCATAGATTAAACTTTATCCCAGTAAAGATTTCTAAAACAATATGAAATTGCAGTCGAATCAAAGTAAACTTTTTCACACTAATCTTGGTTTTTTCTACGAGATTCAAAATACCTACTTGAAATCAAAGGAATGTAAGCCTTGCCATGTATTACGAAAATGCGTCTATTTTGTATATGATAATTATGGTACCTAGCCTACCTACAACTGAGTCTGAGTCATCTGAGTGGAAATAGGATAGATATAGTCATTGTATGTTTGTATCTATGTTCTGATTTTTCAACCTAGGGTATAAATCCTTATCAAAATTGACAGAAATTCCCTATTAATAAATAATGCTCGAATTATAATTGTTTAAATTTAACATTGATGTAATACTGACAGTTACTTTCGATAAATATCGAAACCTTAAGAATCGCCTCCAAAAAAAGGAATACTTTTTTATCTATACCTATTGGGATCTGTGTGATGGTGGGTAATTTCCCTAGATAATTTCACTTTTACGTAACGCGATACGTGCACAGATCGTTGTATAAATCGCAAAATAAGCGTTTGCACTGGATTTCACTCAATAAACTAGCTATTTGAACGACTGAACAACAGTTCTCATAGTCACAATAGGGGGCGTAATATCTTTCACTTTTAACCTCAAACCGTTTGCCATTTTCGCGCCACGACAACCCGCCATCTTGTGAACGCTGACCTTTTTGTTGCGTTCAGGGTTTTTGAATTAAAATTTTATCTGGAGTTGTACATCGAACAATTATTGCTATCTATTGTATTTTAAAGGTTTAGCTAGCTACCGATATATTTCTTAAATTAAAATACAATACTTGAACTTTATTTAAAAAAATATAGGTACACCAATTTGACAATACTTACTGGAAAAAAAATCTAAGAAGTAGACCCCAAATAAAAGGCTTACAAAAATATTTAAGTAATATTAGCAATTTTTAAAACTAATTATGAATAAAAATTAAAAACTAAGTCAATTTATTTATTTAATATTTTATCTAACCGTTACTGATTAAATGCGATCAAACCAAGTTAATATATAAACAATAAAAATCCATATAACGTCAAAGATAAGGTCTACATTGGTTATACGTTTAAAAATAGATATTTATAATATGTAATCCAGGAAAAAATCGTGTCGCCACCGCCAGACGATTTCAACCTTTTACGCTAGGTATGGAAATTCCCAGCATTGAAATAAAAAACTAAAGTATCGGGAAAACCTCTTTCTTAGTAACTTGAATTTAATGTTTACAGAATGCTCACTCAAACTGTTATTAATAATCTTACAAAAATAAAACTCAAGTTCGTGAATCGTTCGATAGAATCAGCCTTAAACTAACTACACATAAGAACTGGTGACTAACTTAGGGTCGGTTGCATAAAACGCGGTCATAGCTGTGGTCGTAAGGTTATAGTTAGGTTACGGTTATAGTTAACTTTAACCGCCGAAAGAAAGCAAAATGGGTTGCTCGTGTCACTTTAACTAAAATTTTAACCGTAACCGACCGAGGGAGATCGGTCATCGACAAAGTTACTCTACGGTAATAGTTAAGTTAACTTTGACTATAACTTTTAACTAAAATTTACGAGCAACCGGCCCTTAGATATTTACACGAAATTACCTCCTTTAAATCTCAAATTACTTATGAAAGTGAAGTAGTGAAGTCTTAGGCATGTGGAAAGGGATTAATATATCAGTTGTCTGTATTGGATTACATTTTACATGCGAGTAAACCGTACATCCGGTGTTTGTGAGGGGGCAACACTAGCCTTTTTCACTGGCCGAAAAAAAGAGTGTAAAAAAGATTACAGGAAATAAAAGCGCATAATGAAACGCATTTTGTGATATCAAATTAAGCTATGTCTATTGTCTAATGATTGTCCATTTCTTTATACCTTATGCGGTATTTTGGGTGCCTTAGCTGAACGTTAAAAAAACCGATCGCAATATGTCATTTAGTAATTCAAAGCAAACAATGAGCAATTTTTTAGCGCAGTCGTTTTTGTTGCGACGTTTGATTTTTATCATCACTATTGTGGCTGGTAGACTATGTTTAAGGGGAGAAGGAAGAATTTAAATAATATAAAGGTGCAAAACTCGCGTAAAAATTAATATTATTTGGAATATGAAAAAGCAAGGCAGTTCAGTCGGTTATTTGTTCTTGAACTTAGGGCGAAGTGAGGTTAATGTTTAAAACGATAAATGAATATAAAATAATATTTACTATACTACAGCTATACTACCATAATATTATCATTAATTTGTTGTTTTACTTAATGACAGTCATTTAATAATGATCTTCCTAATTTGCTAAAATCAATTAATTTACCTAATTGATAAATATTTACTCCAAACACATCAGAGGACATCAAATATATAGTTAAGGACGTAAAGGTCATGAGAGTATATTTGAAGCACGATTTGGGGACTTTACAAAATTGTTTTGGGTCCTATTCTCGCTAATTCGTTTTATTATCACAAATTTTAAAATTTTTGTCTATAGTTTACGATAAATATCGAATGTAATTTGAATATTCGGGGTTGACAACTAGGTACTTACATGCTTTTTTTATTATTTTGTCTACGGTCAGCAGTCAAGTAACATTTTATGTAATGTAAGCAAGTACTCAACCAATCACCTACATAGCCTGTAACACTATTTACAAAACAATATTTTTAAATGTTTTTAATCCGTGACAATGTAGGTAGTTACACCTGGTGACTCGAGTGCTAGTCATAACATCCGTGGGATATTCTAGCACATAAATGCTGTGACAGCACTGATAAAGCGGTAGACTGTTTTGTCCGTTGTTCAATGTAAGTTTTAATTTAGTTAGTCTTAGAAATATAATCGTCGCGAATATACGCTTTATTAAAATCAATTTGTATTTTTAAAAGCTCCTCCGGCGCCCTCACGATTTGACTGGCGCAGCCGGTAGGATTTCCGCGCCGCGTCGTTTCTAAAAATCAGTGCGACCGACGAATGTTTTCACACATTTTAAACGGAAATTATACGAACTTTAAAAAATAAGTCAACGTAATTGTGGCCGATCACCGAGGATAGCGACGAATCTGAGACTCAACGGAGGAACATGGGCAGCCTGTGAGTAGACCCAAATCGCTATTCCAGTACTATTCCCAATTCTATTCCACTATTTGTAAGTGTCTAGAATTTAATTACGTTTCTTTTTAAAAATCAAAAGTGCGTTATTTGATTTCTTTTACGATCTTAGTATTTAAAAGTGTTATTGTATTTAAGTTGAATAATAAATTCAAAAATGGAAAATATCTCTAAAATCCCAAAGGAAATAGCTTGCGTCATTCCGAAATTTGACGGAGACGAAAAGTTATTAAGTTTATTTATAAGAAAATGTGAATATGTTATAGATTGTTGTAGAATTCAAGGAAATAGAAACCAGGATTTATATGTCTATCATGTCATAACGTCTAAATTAACAGGTAGGGCTGCGTCGCTTGTTAGCGAACGGCAAGATATAGATACATGGGACGGCTTAAAGTCAACTCTCGAACAACATTTTGGTGATCCTCGCTCTGAGGAAAGCATAGCAATAGAACTAGAGTCGTTAACAATTAAGCAGGGAGAAATGTATATAGATTTCTGCCATAGGATTCAGTCCGTTCGTAGTGCCCTTATGGCAAAGGTTAATAGTTTAGATGACGACAATTTAAAAGTAACTAAAAGAACAATTTATGATAATACATCTATGAATGTATTTCTATTTAATTTACCACAGGATATGATCCGAATTGTTAGACTAAAACAGTGTACTACTTTAGAGAAAGCTTTAAGTATTGTAATGGAAGAGGTGAATTTCCAACAACAATACAACTATAGGAGTAAGAATAAGCAAATTCCCCCAACTTTGAAATCACCTCAAACTCCAATTTATCAATCACCTGCTATACAACAGAATCCAACGCAAAACTTTAGATTTGGCTTACCCCAAAATTATAGAATGCCTTTGCAACAGAGCTTTGGTGCCCCGGTACCACATAACACAGGTTTTAAAATCCAAGGTTATCCAAATCAGTCTAACTTTAAATTTGGTATCCCGAACCAGAATAACTTCAAATTCGGGATCCCTCAGCAAGGGTTCCGCCCTCAATCAAATGTATTCAATGCCAATCTACGACCAAATTTTAATATTCCAAATCAGAGTATGCAACAGTTTGGCTACCGACCTCAATTAGGATACCGACCAAATTTTAACATTCCAAATCAGGGTATGCAACAGTTTGGCTACCGACCACAGTTTGGGTACCGGCCTCCACAACATTTACAACCATTCCATCAGAATACATCTACCGACGTTTCTATGCGTACAGCACCCCCTGCTAAGCCCCAAGCTCTTCATACTAATGAACTACAACATTTAAATGAGACTGACATAGACAATAATTATATGTGTGATGCGTATGAGTATGCGGTCCCTGACGAAGGCTTATATCAGGATGAATGTGCCAACTACCCATGCGATTATACTGAAACCGATACAGAACAAAAGAATAATGACGATTCTGACCAACAAGTTGAAAATTTTCACATAAGTGTTGTGAACAAAAGTCTCAAATAATACATTTAAATTGTGACAATAAATTAAAATTACCCTATGTTAAAATACCAGAAATAAATTCAATATTCATGATAGATACCGGGAGTTCGAGATCATTTATTAGTCCTGGAAAGGCCAATGAATATTTTCCAGACTATAAATATCACGAACCTTTCGAGGTCATAAGTACCCACGCGTCCAGCCGACATAACGAAGTTATTGAGATACCCTTATTTCCGGTTTTTAATAGTTCAAATACCCACAAGTTTTATGTTTATGAGGTTGACAAACGATACGATGGACTCATAGGAAGTGACCTTCTGAAACAATTAGGTGCAAAAATTGACATGAAGAACGGGGCATTACAGACAAATTCGACGACAATACCTATGATCTATAATCCACCTATTGAAATTCGTCTTGCTGCGCGTTGTGAACAGAGAGTTAGAGTGCCGACTAACTTAAAAAATGGATACGCCATATTAAACTATACTAAATTTCACGATGGGATAAGGATGCCGAGTGCTCTAGTTAACTGTATTGATGGATACGCGATGACGATTATTCAAAATACATTAGACGACGAAATAGATTTAACAATATCAAGTCCTTTCATAGTAACAAAACACGATTGTCAGACATGTGAATTGAATAGTTTAGATGACAAAAACGAAATAGAAATAGATCAAATATTAGCTGAAAATTTAGATAAACTCCGGTTAGACCATATGAATGAGGAAGAACGCAAAAGCATACGAAACCTTTGTCTGGAATATAAAGATATATTTTATTCAGATAAACTTCCTTTATCATTTACTAACGAAGTTAAACATCACATTAGAACCCGTAATGAGGACCCTATCTATGTCAGACCATACCGACAACCCCTAGTGATCAATGAAGAGATTAACAAACAGGTTGACAAAATGGTAAAGGATAATGTTGTACAAGAATCTTTTTCCCCTTGGAATGCACCCGTGCATTTAGTACCTAAAAAAGCAGATGCATCAAATGAAAAGAAATTTAGACTTGTAGTTGACTATAGGCGACTGAACGAAATAACAATTGATGACAAGTACCCCATGCCGAATATCACAGACTTATTTGACCAACTAGGACGTAGTACCTACTTCACTACCCTTGACCTTGCTAGCGGTTATCATCAAATTGAGGTCAAGGAGGATGACAGACAGAAGACAGCATTCAGTACGACCACGGGACATTACGAATTTTCACGTATGCCATTCGGGCTCAAGACCGCACCGGCTACCTTTCAAAGAACTATAGATAACGTGCTACGTGGCCTACAAGGCATTCATTGCCTAGTATATCTCGACGATATTATTATATATTCTAGCAGCCTCCAGCAACACCTGGAAAAATTACGAAAGGTATTTGACCGACTAAGACAGACAAATCTGAAGGTACAAATAGACAAATCCGAGTTCCTACGTAAAGAGGTACTTTACCTTGGACATAACATAACTAGTGACGGACTTAAACCTAATAACGATAAAATAAAAGCTGTATTAGACTTCCCACTTCCACGAACCACGACTGAGATCAAAAGTTTCCTAGGACTCGTAGGTTACTATCGACGCTTTATCAAAGACTTCTCAAAAATTACACAACCCATGACAGCTCGACTGAAAAAGAAAAAACAGGTACCTATAGATGATCAGAAGTACATTGAATCCTTCCAAAAATGCAAGGAACTCCTTATTAATGCCCCCATACTACAGTACCCAGACCCTAACAAACCGTACGTACTGACAACAGACGCCTCCGAATTTGCGCTAGGAGCAGTTCTTTCTCAAGGACCCATTGGGAGTGATAAGCCTGTAGCCTACGCCAGTAGAACACTTAACGACCCAGAGACGCGTTATAGTGTTACTGAAAAGGAGCTTCTTGCGATAGTATGGGCAGTAAAACACTTTCGTCCATACTTGTATGGTAAAAGGTTTATTATCTATACTGATCACAAGCCTCTTGCATGGCTTAACACTCTCAAAGAAACCAATAGCAGACTGACTCGCTGGCGTTTGCGACTAGCTGAGTATGATTTCGAGATTATTCATAAGAGCGGGAAACATAACTGTAACGCGGATGCGTTATCACGCATAAAATTAAACGCTATAGGCAATGAGGACAATATGTCAACCCAAGCTAACGTAGATAAAGACGAAGATATGAATAAATTTATACAACAAGTAACTAAAGATATTATAGATCTCGGTAAAGCACGTAAGAACCTTGTTCAACAACCCAGCACTCCAATGACAATATCAGATTCCGACTCGGAAAGAACTATGTCAATTAGTAACCGACCTAGATCCCCATTTTCAATACCAAGTTCTCCTAGCAGAACCATAACAGCATCAGAAAAATCCTCAGGTAGAACCGACACGGCCTCTGATACAGTTCATTCAGCTCAGGACACGGAGTCACAGGGAATCCCAATTTTACAAGAGGCAATAGATACCAAACCTAATCAGATTATTGTACATACATGGTTCATTGATAAATTAAGCGTCAAAAATATTTCCAATAGCAAACAAAAGATTTTAGAAGTACATTTACCCTTGAATAGACCCGATCTCGTAAAACAGTTCCTAAAAGAATATATAAAAAATAAATCCAAATACTTCATATACTTCGAGGATAAAGAACACCGTAAACAGTTTACTGAATCTATAATTATGTTATTTAAAAAGGAAGTAGTGACATTTTATGAATGTACCGAACGAGTTATATTAGTCAATGATGAATCCGAGCAAAGAGCAATCATAGAAAAATATCATGTAGGTAAAACTTGCCACCGCGGAATTAAAGAAACACTCTTACATATAAAACGTACATACTTCTGGCACAACATGGCTGAAACCATCTCCGGTATAATTAATGCCTGTGATACCTGTAAAAAAATGAAGTACGATAGAAAACCCCTAAAGCCGAAACTTCAATTAACACAAACACAGTCGAAACCATTAGAAGAAATCTTTATTGATCTGTTTTCCATTGAAGGACGTTATTATCTAACAATAATAGATGCCTTCAGTAAGCTAGGACAAGCCTTCCATATTGAAAATAGATCCACTCCTGAAGTCGTTAGAGCTCTGATCAAATATTTCTCCTTATATGGAATCCCCCGTAAAATAAGTGCAGACCCCGGTTCAGAGTTTAACAATACTCTTTTAAAAGAATTAGTAGCTCTTTATAAAATTGATCTTCATATTGGCACACCAAATAACCCTAATTCCATGGGCCTTATTGAAAGGTTTCACTCCACTATTATCGAGATATACAGAATTGCCAAATATGAACATAAATTCACCGATGCTGCGTCCGTCATGACGTACGCAATAATGGCTTACAACCATAGCATACACTCAACTACCGGCCTAACTCCATTTGAGGTTTTGTTAGGGCATACCGATTCAAGACACGGCTTTGATTTAGAATTCGATAAGCAGTACATGCAACAGTTAGTAAAAGAACATGCGAAAAGAACCAAATATCTATATCAACACTTATCAGAAAAGGCAATAGGAAAGAAAGAGAATATTATTAAAAAGAGAGGAGGTGAAACTAACATTCAAATCGAACCCGGCGATATAGTTTTTAGTAAAATCACAAATAAAAGAAGTAGTAAAGATAAAGCTCGATACGAAAAGGCTCTAGTTACAGACGAAAGTAATCGAAATGTTATTCCCATACAAATTAAAAGTAGAAACACTAAAGCCCCAATAAAGAATATTAAACGCCCTTCACAGAAAAGCCCTGCTCGTCCTGGCAGTAGCTATGGTGATGCAACTCCAGGCACATCAACTGCAGACAATGGATAAAAATCCAGGAATTTTGCCAGTAAAAACTGGTATTGCAGTTATCAGCAACGACAGGTGGATCATGGCTAAGGTATTAAATTTCGAGCCTATAATAGATGACTTACAAACGACTATTATAAAAACTTCCGAATTAAATAAACTTGTTAGTAACTTAGATCAGAATTACACACATAACTTTATGGATATAAAAGCACAGATAGATTATATTCAGAGTTTAACTGTTAATAAATGTAAACAAGTAATTCCTTCCTTTAAAATTAGAATAAAGCGTGGTTTACTGAATCCAATTGGTAGTTTAATAAAAATAATTACTGGGAATCTCGATAATGAAGATGCTTTAAAATATGACAAACTTATCAAGGATATTAAACTTAAACAGGCTCATGATAATAAGAAAGTAACGTTATTCACTGAAACTCTACAAAATTTGGTAAATGCTACTTTAAGAATAAATGTAAATCTCATGCAAATTGGTAATGAATTGAAAAATATTACGGCAAACTTAAGCGACATTATTCGAATTGAATATTTAGATCATATTGAAACCCGTATTATAAATACTTATAATCTATTAATACATAACTTTCAAGCAATTCATATCAAATTGGATGAAATAGAGACCAGTTTAGCTTTAAGTAGATTAGGAATATTACATCAATCTGTACTCGAATCTAATAATTTCCTGAAACTTCTGGAACACATTAATAAATTAGAAAAATTAATCTACCCTCCTAGTGTGGAAAATTTGATTAAGTTGGAACAAACTGTAACTATGAAAGCTTATTATAAAGGAAATCAAATAACATACATTTTAGAAATACCTTTAATTGGAAGAGATACTTACACATATTATAGATTATTTCCATTACCCATTCTGTCCCTTAACCGTACCGTTGTTATCTTACCTAAATATCCATACCTATTGGCGAAAGGGTTGAAGATCAGGCTGCTCCCCCAACCCTGTAAGGAGATCGACGAAACAAGTTTCCTCTGTTTCGAGGAAGATACATCCCAGTTTATACAAGATCAATGCATATCTGATTTAATGACGTATGTTAACAATGTGACGTCATGCACTCAGATCCCAATCGCCATTGAAGCTGTAAAAGTTCAATTGATTCAACCAAACCGGTGGATACTCTACAGTAAAGAAAAGGTATTACTTACGAAAACATGCATTAATGAAATCTTCCGACAACATATACACGGTACATATATTCTTACCTTAGACGATGTATGTGAAATTAGAATTCAAGATATCACTCTGAAAATGCATACCAGAAAAGCGGAAAATAGTCTATATCCCCGATTACCAATTGTTAACTTACCTCAATTAAACTTACCTGTGAGGACAGAGACGTTGAAAACAACCAACCTGGAAAACGTGGACCTTTCGGACTTGAAGTTCCTGTCATACGCTCTGAAGAATAGTGTTAGTGATGAAAAGTACAATGAAAGTGAAAGTTTAGGAATAACGACAAGGAAAATAAGTATTTGGACAATTGCACTCTATATTATTGTATTTGTATTTGTATGTACCTTATGTTATAAGCTTCGTTTTAAATTGTTAAAAATGTACTCTCGAAGTTCATCGGAAAACGAGAACTTCGATCCTGAGGTGGGAGGAGTTACACCTGGTGACTCGAGTGCTAGTCATAACATCCGTGGGATATTCTAGCACATAAATGCTGTGACAGCACTGATAAAGCGGTAGACTGTTTTGTCCGTTGTTCAATGTAAGTTTTAATTTAGTTAGTCTTAGAAATATAATCGTCGCGAATATACGCTTTATTAAAATCAATTTGTATTTTTAAAAGCTCCTCCGGCGCCCTCACGATTTGACTAGGTACCACACCGACAAAAGATTGGTCACACATCTAATAAAACAATGGTTCTTATAGTCTTTGGTAATTGATTAATTATCGATATGGCTGTATGCATGCACACCCAAGTATTGTGATTACAGTTTAAGTTATTATAAAAAATAAACTGAAAATAAGAAGAGTTCACAAAATGTGAAACGGGGAACAAACCCGGCGAATCAACGTAGCTTATTTATTGGCTCGAAAGCGTATGATGCCTATGCATGCTACTGAGCGAGCTAGAAAACAAGGGAGACCTTTGATTTCGATTTCACATATAACGGGTGACTGGATGCGGAAAGCGGAAGACAGGGTGTTGTGGCGCAGCCTGGGAGAGGCCTATGTCCAGCAGTGGACTGCGATAGGCTGAATTGATATAACAGGTGTCACAAACACCACTGTTCTTTTAATTGTTCAACGTTCCTTAAAATTGGGACACTTGTCAATCGTATTTTTTTTTTAATTTAGCTTCAGTTATTAAAATATTAATAAAAGATTACCTTCTAGGGCTTCTTATTTATTTGTAATTGAGGAAAAAAATTACCTGAAAAAAAAAGAAAAATTGTTTATTAGTATTTTTATTTCCTTGACACATTAAACAGCGCAGTTGACGTCACCTGCGGCTTTATTCAGGTGTTACTAGTTCAGAAATGTAGGAAAAATTAAATAAAACCTATAAATCCAAACACTCATTGTATAGGTATAATATTTACAATGAAATACATAAGTTCAATAAAATATAATGAATTAGTATGTACAGCTGCTAGTACTGCACTCTGACAATGTAAAATATTTCACTACGTTCCTTCCTCTTTCGTAATAAAAGCGTAAACTCAGTCACGCAATTGAAGTTGTATGAACGCATTCAACGCATTTTAGTACCAGATCTGGTTTCCGCGTATAAAACGCACGTTTTAATTGGGTTTGTAAGCCATTCATAAAGTTCCTATATACCTAGTTGCACATGTCTAATCTGTGTCAGTTGATTTGACTTTCGATGTTTTTGTTTTTAAATAAAATCGAATGGTGTGTCTGTCTTGACAAGATAGGTCAAGGTTACGCTTTCTACTACTTTTTAATCTGTAGATAAATCTCGAATACGCTATTCCTCTAATAACTGTTTTAATTTAAAATAATCAATCAGATACATCTTACATGGCACACACAATGATCACATTATTTATGCTTTAAAATATTAATCTAGAAAAAGTACAAATCAATTAAACATGGCGGTAGATACATGTGTTATATAATGTTAATGTCTGTGGAGCGGCAATATGCAGATTGAAAATTAAAATACCATAGACTAAGCCAAGCGTTACGGTACCTAACCACATAGAATTCTAGTGAAGTAAACATAGAAATCTGCAAGCAGCGTTATCGCTCGGCCCATTTAAACTTAACCGTTAACGCAAAACAAACGCACAAATTTACGTTTGAATTAAACATGGTCAGGTATTGTTCTGTCAAAAGTGCGTTGACCTGCAGGGTTGTCAATGCAGTTTCTGAAAAACTTTTTGTGTAGGCTTGAATGCATTTTCTGTTTTTTGGGGCTTCGAGTCACTTAGGATTATGCACTACATATTTTTACCACAAGCCTACACTATTATGCTCATATCGCAAATATTTATTAATTGTTTTTCCAGAAATGTGATTGTGGTGATGTAGGCATGGGTGGTAAGAATTTTGCCTTAAGGGTATACCTTCGGTTGGAGCGCGAAATTAAAATTTTATCACGTTTTTTGCTAATTGCAGCTCAGTTATAGGTCGTAAGTTATCAACATGTTATTTGCGAGAAGAATGGTAGTATATTTACTGATTAATAACAAAATAAATCATCAACATATGCCTCCAAAGTTTATTACTGACATATACGACTATTTCATGAAATTTTTACTAATATGCCTTAGAGGAATATGTTGATGATTTCTTTTGTTATTAATCAATAAATATGCTACCATTCTTCTCGCAAATAACATGTTGATAACTTACGACCTATAACTGAGCTGCAATTTGCAAAAAACGTAATAAAATTTGAATTTCGCGCTCCAACCGAACGTTCCCCCTTAAATGATAGTAATTTTTTCACTATTTAGAAGTACGAAAGAAAGACTGAATAAATTATTGACAACCCTACTAACAGTAAATGTAAAATGGTGGTAAACAGCAGCCATTTTACAACAGCTGTGTGTGGTCGTCGTTCGTTGCAAATGTACTCAGTTTAATTTTCCTGTGTCAATCATTAAAGTTCTATAATTATTGATCTATATTATATCCTTACTTTATGATATGATTATTTCTCATTTAGAAGGCCCAAGAACAGTCATTACTTTAGAGATTCTCTTTCGATACAAACGTGGTCACACAGTCATATTTAGGTACATCTAAATGCAGAGAATGAATAAATGTAAAAAATAAAATAATGTAGGTAGTTCACATTTTCATCAGTTAATTTGTATAATTTAGATATTATCATAAAAAAAATTAACTGTTCCGCGCTTAAAATAAAACTAAATACTTAGTTAAGTACTATTCTATCGTTTTTTTATATCTGAGTCTCTCAATTATGTTTATAATGAAGTAGATGTAGTAGTAGTTTTTCTCATGATTTCTAAAAAAAAAAAAATCAGACATGATATCGAAAACACAAGAATAGCACCTCAGAACTGAAAAGCTACGTAAAACGTCAAATCGATTTTGTCTACATCCTAATAGGGTAGTTGACACTGTCAAAAATAAATGACCAAACACTAACCAATGCATAAAACATGTAAAAACACGTGGAAAAAACAAATATGTTGTACAATTCATGCTTTTTATGATTTTTAATTACCAGTGGAACTACTAAAAGTATATGATTTGATGCTATGAAACTATGACGTCATAGTGTAATATTTCATACAAAATTTCAAATAAACTATCGTTTTGACATTTATTAAAAAGTAGCTGATTTGATAAGTCAGTCAACTACCCTATTTGATTTTAGAAGATGGATCAAACGAATAATAATGCTGTCCATTCACGTGCTGATCCAGAATGAGCCGGTCCGCAACATCCGCATAATGAGTGCATGTTTGTTTATACGCGTGGGTTTACCTTATGTAACAAAGAAAATACATTATGGTTAGATGACAAAGAGTTTGTTTCGCGCGCAAACATTTTCTTTGTTTGTCACGTGTACATGAAGTTGGCACAAAATTTTGCAATACCTACCTTTATTGTACGAGCGACATACTTTATCTTAGAAACAGTATTATTTTATTTCCAACAAAAGCTAATTAAAAGTTAATTTCAAACCTTATTTTTCTGTATAGTTAAAGTTCGTTGGAGAGATAATAAAGAGATTTTTATTTTTAAATTGGTTTTAATTTAATAAATTGTTAACAACGAATTACTGACTAAAGTAATTGTAGGTTGTGCTGTATATTTTAAAAAATATAAAAAAGAACATCGAACATTTTAATTTATTTATTAGGCAGTTAGTCAACAAAAAAATGTTTCATAGGCATTAAAGGTAAGTTATATTCATTATTATTTGCGAATACATTTTATTTGTGTAATAAAAGAAAACTGATAAATCTCACGAGACTATTACGGCTTATTTAATTAAATATATATACAATACAATTGCATAAATGTATGTGGCGTAACTATTAACATATTATTATTGCAAACGTATCATGAATAGTTTCACAATGCAAATACCAACGACTTAGGCTAGAGTTACATTATCGAGCAAATCTTGACACTAGCAGAATTTGATTGAAATTGCGATGTTTTTGTGTGTTTTACTAACCCTATTCTAACGGCCCATTTAAACTTAACCGTTAACGCAAAAACAAACGCACAAATTTACGTTTGAATTAAATATGGTCAGGTATTATATTTACTAATATTATATGGATTATTAATATAGATTTTAACAAATTAATAATAATAATATTTTTAGCATTTTAGTTTGATATTAGTGTATTTTGTAGGGCCTACACATAGTATTCCAATATGCTGTACTTATGAGCGTGTTTCTCTTGGCTTTATATGATGGAACTCATGCCTATACATAATAAAAAAAAATATAATTTTTACTACCTACGGTAGGATCGTACTGACAGTGTGATTGCAGCTTTAAATAGTACAATCCTTTGTTTAATTTATTATGTAAGAATATTTATTATAATAGAGATTATATCCATTGTTTTTTAACTAAGCATAACAATGGATTCGTCGAGGTAATAATCACCTACACAGGAATCAATATTAGTTAGTATAATAAACTAGACTTACAGAAATGTGAAGGAAAGACAAATTACAAGACTCTTAACGTAGCGGTCACATACTCTATGTACAAGACCTAAACATATACCATACCATAACCATGGATTTAGGAATAGACTAGATCGAGTCGCCCCTTGGTAAAAATGATGCACAATATATAATATGTGAGTCTTGAGTACGACCATATTATGAACTAAAATACTGCGCGAATGTCAAAAATCGGTAACATTTTGGTGTGTATGTGTGTCCGTGAGACTGGTGGCTGTTTCAAGTCATCCTAGAGCTTAGTAGGCGAGTGATAAGTAACGTAATAGTACCTAAGCGTTTTATAACGTAAATTATTTACTAAAGGTAAACGAATTCTATCGTACTTACGTACCTACATTGTTGCTTTTAATTTTGAAGCCATTAGTAGTTAGCAACCAGACATCTCCAAGGTAACAAAAGATAAAATAACAAAGCTTTCAAAAACATAAAAAAGTGAGTGGATATGAAATTTTGATACCAAGGATATTGGCTCTCGAGTGTAACGAAGTGGTAATACAATAGGTTTAGAGATGTAACATTTTATTATTTATAAGAAAGGATGTACATTTATTGCAAACTTTTTTTTAATTGAGTAATATAAAAAAAATGTGAAAACGTGTTCGTGGTTTGTTCTTCTTTTACGCAGCTGTACGCAGCTATGGAACGACGTAACTTTTGCCATAGGAGTAGGTAATTGATCGGAGAATTACATATGCTGATTTTATCCCAGGAAAGCGGGTAAAACTGCGGGTTTCGTTCTCTGTAATTTACTTTAAAAAAAATAAAAAACGATCCGCGGTGTCACCGAAATTCCTAATCATTTTTTAGTCTTACTATAGGTAAGACTAATAGACCTAATACAGTTTTCCACTAAGTTACTATAATCTATTACAATGAGTTGTCAAAAACAATCACGAGCTGTTTAAAAATAGATACATAAATATATCCTTTACAGCAACTTGAAACCTAAAATAATGTATCCGTTAGCAAATCCTATTTCATATGCCCAAGGATTTTGGTCCATTCACATCACAGACTTCCTTTGCGACTAAACGCATATTAACCTCTAGGTCGGCAGTCTGAGACACACCTTTGTCCAGCAATATAGTAAAGCTATAAATAAAGTTGCCCATTCACGCCTTTCATGAGATTACAATCGATCGACTTTGATTCGCTACGATTGTACATAATTGTCTCGATTAAAATTTATTTGACATTAGTGTACGGAATATTACATGAAAATAGCAGAAATATATTAAACAAAGCGACATTCCAGTGCATATTCTGATTACTATTTTCTTAAATAGAAAGAAAATAAGGTATCGAAAGACGCGACGTATCGAATGTATTACGAAATTGACATTAGAATGATCTTGTCAATAGATGTGTTGTGCTATTGCCATTATGTCAACGTCATTATGCACAGATGGCGCAATTAGACAAAAATGATCTGTTTATCAAAGGAATTATAGCTTTTTTTTTACATAAAAATAACAATATATTTATGTCATTTGAATAAAAACAACTTCGCATTTAGAATATATATAGGTACTTTCAAATGTATACAAATAAAACAATTTAACCGAACGATAAATAAAGTCGTAATCTATTCATGCAAATAAATAATTATTATATTATCATAACACTATAAAACCTCTATAAAATATATTAAATATTAAAGAGTACCTACCAACGTTTATAAACAAATATCGGAATACATCCACTGAGGTAAATTACTACGTATAGAGAAGACGCCACACTTAACCACTATGTACCGTTCAAGTGCAGCCATCTGGCCGCACTTCACTTAGTTGCTTTAAGGGTATACCTTCAATACTGATTAATAACAAAAGAAATCATCAACATATTCCTCCAAGGTATATTAGTAACATTTTACTGAAATATGTTTTATGTCAGTAAAATACCTTGGAGGAATATGTTGATGATTTCTTTTGTTATTAATCAGTAAATATACTTCCATTCTTCTCGCAAATAACATGTTGATAACTTACGACCTATAACTGAGCTGCAATTGGCAAAAAACTTGATAAAATTTGAATTTCGCGCTCCAACCGAACGTTCCCCCTTAACAAGAAACGCGTAAGCACCATGAAAATCACGGCGCCGCGACACAAAGCTTCACCTTATAAGCGTTCTAGCGCTGCGTGTTTAAACTTTCTGGTTAGATGACTAATTATTGTTTCAGCACTGCAGCGAATATCAACAAAATGGAGCATGACCTTTGTTTAGGACAGCTTATCTATACTACTATTTACTAAAAAAAACATTGCAAACAAAAATGTTTATGACTTCTAAGTAAGCCATAGCACGGTGGTAAGTGGTAGGGTATTTTGCAGTACATTTGAGTACCGCCCTTTGTAAATGAAGATAATGTGTAGGAAAGGAATGTCAAAATGACAGATAGAATATAAAAGAAGCTTATCGTCCCAGTCCCCAATTCATACTCGGTAGATGACAGACAAGCAAATGACGTTGTTTTTCTTGTTATTTCTTACTCGGAAGCTAATGATTCATACGACTAATGATAAGTAAACGACAATTTATTATAAACATTATAATTATTGTATACTTACACAGATAAGAATGTTTCCCTTGAACTATCATTAATGAATAGCACAATATTAATTTTATTAACTCGGTTAATTAGTACTGTGAGTGTATGTGGGTAATCTCAAACAGATAAAATAAATTTTCGATAAATATCGAACCAGTGAGAATAGGGTAGTTGACAGTGTCAAAAATAAATGACCAAACCTTCGATCAAGACAGGTAATATATCAATGGACCAAACACTAACCAATGCACAAAACATCTAAAAACAAGTGGCAACATCAAATATGATGTACATTTAATGCTTTTATGATTTTTAATTACCAGTAGAACCACTAAGAGTATATCATTTGATGCTGTGAAAATATGACGTCATAGTGTAGTATTTCATACAAAATTCTATATAAACGATCGTTTCGACATTTATTAAAAAGTAGCTGATTTGATATGTTATGAAACTACCCGATTGGTTTTGCAAAGGACTATGTCCAAAAATGTATAATTTGAAATAAATATTTATCGCGCCTAAAGACGTCAAAATATAATTTTATTTATTAAATATTAACATCTAGTACAACATTGGTAAGTAGTATGTAAAGCTTTTAGCAAATACGTGATGGTACGTGGGCGTACCACACAAATTTTATCTCAACAAATACCTACCAACAATACAAATTAAACATTTGCTTTCACCTAAGCAAATCTAGTCGCTAGTCTCGGCAAACTATGACGAAACATGAAACTGTAACAATACACCTATACATAAGGTTCAAAATTCAATGACAATGTACATAACACCTACATAGCATTTGTTTTGTATCAGAGACAATTATTGACATTGAATTACGTCATATTTAGGATTTATGATACCTTTCGCTTCAGTGCGACATGGATATTATTTCTAACTAAAAACTAATTAGCCAACGAGTTTGTCTTTGTTTGAACAGTAAATTACACGCATTATGTCAATAAAGTCCACTTTATTTCTTCCCACACTGAGGTCTAATGGTAATAATAAATTATACAGTTATAGTTTAATATTATGTTTGAAAATTTAATTTTAAGGTGGAGGCGTCGGTTGGAGCGCGAAATTCAAATTTTATCACGTTTTTTGCAAATTGCAGCTCAGTTATAGGTCGTAAGTTATCAACATGTTATTTGCGAGAAGAATGGTAGTATATTTACTGATTAATAACAAAAGAAATCATCAACATATTCTTCCAAGGTATATTACTGACTTAAACGACTATTTCATGAAAATGTTACTAAGGTTCACCCTTAATGACTCCAAGAGGCATTTGCGCTACAGCCTTTGAATGATAGATACACGAGAAACAGAACTATAAGTAATCGCTATAGACAAAAAAAACTAAAATTGAATCTGTGCAAATGAAACGTCATTACATTACAACTAAAAACGCCGATCCATAGACACATTTTTTTTTCATTCTAGCTTTGTTCCTTTTCTGATTGTGCGTAGGGCTCGAAGACCAAAAATGGCCACGGAGCAAATTAATTATTTAAATGTCGGACATGACATATTCTTTTGAGTTTTGAATAAAAGCAAGTTGGTTGACTCATACTACCGAATATAAACAGCAATTGTGATGAAGATAATGATTATTTTAAACCTTTATTCCATTTTACATATTTATTATTAAAATGTCGTATTGACTTAATGAACGACATGGTTTGAACAAGTGTTTTATCATCACTACATATTATAAAACAAAGTCGCTTCCCGTCTGTCTGTCCCTATGTATGCTTAGATCTTTAAAACTACGTAACGGATTTTGGTTAGGTTTTTTTAATAGAGTGATTTATGAGGAAGGTATGTATAATACATGCATACAGAAAAACCGTGCAAAGCCGGGGCGGGTCGCTAGTTTAGATATATTCTAATAATATAATTGCAAAGAAACCGAATGTTTTAATAGCTTTAAAATGGACCACCATTAAAATTGTACTGAATTTATTGACATATAATAATGTATATCCACTGAGATTCATACAACAAAATTGTCCGGTAAGGTTGATGTAGCCGTCAGAGGCTACCAACTTTAGTCCTTTAAAAAAAAACATATAAAATAGCTACAATTGAGTTTTATTATAATTAAGAAAATAATAATACCTACTTATACCTATACATTTTAGAACTATGAAAGTTACTTAACAAATATTATTCCAGAGAATCAGAAGATTGTACAAAAATCAATTAAAACACATTGAATAAAGATCGCGTGTATCATGATAGCTAAAAATCTGCACGAAGGTTGCATTATGTAAAAATAAAAAAATAGCCCAAGCGAGCAATAATTTGTTGCCAACTGCGCATAAATTAAATGCAATAATAATGTGCTAAATTATTGTTTGTTACAAAAATCTTCGTGATGGCCTTATAAAACTGACAACCAAGGTTGTGTTGGCTTGCATCTGACCATTGATTTTGTTGACGAAGGTCGTACGATATTGAGCCTAAAAGTAGTCCCCGTATGGATGCTAGGACACACAGGCGTGCTTAATTTTTTTTTTAATAGCAAATAGTTTTCAAAAATCAATATTGCGTGTCGACAATCTGACAACCAATGGGTTAACGCCATTGATATTTCCAAAAAAAAAAACATTAGGCATTAAATTCCCAGAAAACGGGGATGCGTATCAGAAGAGAATGGCAGCTAGGTATATGATCAAACCAATATTCTTTAAAACAAATATTGTCATTGATCAGCTGTTGTTTGAGCAATTAACGATGACAACTAAAAAATTGCTAAAGAAGTAATCAATATTAATTAGCGATTCTGTATGGACAATTAACACTACACAACAAAAATTGCGCTTTGTTATTTTATTACATAATAAAGTTATTTGAAAACAAATCTATGACATTGAAAGAGCATTTTTTATATGCCCATATGAAATGTATACGTACATGATTGGACACGACTGAAATTAACAGATAAGTCACCAAATATTTTAATAAAATAAAATGTGTCAGAAGATAGCCATAACATGAGTGTAATTACAGTTTTTTGTGAATACATGTTTTTTAAGAATGATAGTTCGTCAACTTTATTATTTTATACTAAAAAAGATCAATTTTTAATAGTTAACAACAAAAATCCTAGAAATTAAATAATTTTGAATAAAACACACAGCGAGCGTAGATAAAATAATTGCTTAGGAAATTCAATTGTGATAAGTATGGCACAGAGAGTATATTACCATGTTTATACAAGTTTAAATAAGGCACTCACATATGAGTAAATATTGTATATACCTTATCCAAAAAATAATGAAGTCAATAAAACTATTTTTATATAATATATATTATTGTTGTGGATATTTAGGTATTTTTATATAACCATTCATATGTGACTGTTTGTATCCCAAATAAAGAATAATGAAAAAAATACACAGCACTAGCTAGCATAGAACTATTTAGTCAAAACTGCCTGATTAGAAGACAAGACAAAAATGCGAAATAGTAAGGAATCGACAAGTTTTGCCCAAATTCCTAAACATCTTGCGTAGTTTTATGTTACAAAATATTGAGTATCGTCAAATAATTTAAATATTAAACAAGTTTTATTTTAAAACAGCTGCAGTATTTAATAAAGACCTTGCCTACTAATAAATAGTTTATGTAATTCAAAACAAAGTCTTTTGTACTATACGTTCAATAACAAAAAGCAAACGCTAATTCTAAACTCAACTTTACTGTTAAATAATAAAGGTGTTTTTGCAGTAAAATCTGGAAGAAAAAACAATAACTTGACAGATGTCATTTTGACTGTTATGAAAATAAAATGAATTGAGGTCACAGGAAACATCCAAAAATGTAAAGTACACTTTACCTACCTCGAATTGGGTTTGTTAATTTTCGATCCATTCGGACCAAATTCAATTTCACTACCGCCAAAACTTGGAACTAGAGGCACATCACCGTCGGCCATCATTTTATTTTTTTAATTTATCAAGCACTGGTACAAGGTAACGTTCGGAATTAAAAAAGTTTATGTTTAAAATAAAGAGTAATTGTGCGCACAACGCGCTCTTGCGACGCTCGGCTTTGCACTGAAGGACTGACCGATTATTTTATTGATGTAAATATAATGATGAGCGTTGCCTCTCGTCTCAGATAACAATACGCAGCGGCCACTCGGACGTTGTGTCAGTGATAATTGAATCGGTTTATGCCACAATGAGGATTTTCCTTATTCTTTTTTCATCATTCAGGCTATGAAATGGCTAATTTTGCCATTGTAGTTATGTGTGATGTTGACTAATTGATACGCTACTTCTATATTCGACTGTTTTGAATTCAGAATTGGCTAAGTAACGATTAATGCTTTGACGATGTTATTGCAATAAACGACGCCGTAATTACTGGTAAAATAAACAATGAAGCCTTTAAATGCACTTAAAAGAGCTGGTCAGAGATAAAGCCAATTTTGAACATAATATTCGAGCCTTTTCAGGAAAAACATCGTAAGCGACAATTAGCACTTTTTAAGAGATTTTTTCTTAATTCAAAAGTATTTATGATATTTTTATAACAAAAGATTTGTTATTCATATAAGTGTTGTCAATTAAAAATAAAGGTTATTGTTTTGGATTCTTTGCAAGCAATAAGGTGTAAAATCGTTTAATTTTACACCTTATTGCTTTTTTTTATTAGAAACAAACATTTTCAAGATTTTTGGAGCCTACGATGTTTTTCCTGAAATGGCTCGATTATATTAAAAAAATATTTTAATTTTGTAAATGATTATAATTAAAATAATATTAATGTATTAAAAGAAGAAAAACAATTAATATAATAAAATTAATATTAATGTATTATTTTATTTTAATTTATTGTAAATGACTGTATAATAAAGAAGATGTTTTTATGACGCTTCATAGTTAATCAAAAGAAGAAAAACAATCACAAATAATAACGATGACTACACATTGCATACCGGTTGTCCTCGGCTAGAGACATCGCGTCACACGAGCTAATCTCCACTGTACCAAGCAGTGTCATCCGCGGTTTCGGTATCCTCACACCAAAATACGCACGTAAACAGTGTTGCCACATAGTTTTTGTCATTATAGGGGCGTATTTACTTAATTTTTGGACGTCAATAAGGTTATCTGATATTTTACTGGGATATCCTGACAGTTTTCACATACGGCCATGTAATCTTGAACAGTTTATCAGTATTTGACGTATATAGGTAGTTTGTTTTCCATTCAATGGAATGTCAAAAGTAGTTTTGATTTTAATTAATAAAAAAAAAACACTTCACTGAAAATATTTTTATTTTTTCAAAACGCGAAGTTAGGGATGTCGTTTGCAACAAAAGTAACTATTATTGCTTATTATAGGGTGTAAATACATATTTTTAATTGACACTGTTTTCGATCTTCATGTTGTTTTCTTCATATATTATGGTATTTTGATTGAAAAAATTTAGTTTTTATGTTCCAAATTTAACAGTTCAGGAATACTGCAAAAAAAGTTGTTATAACTTTGTGGTGTCAGTTATTGTATCGTTTACCCTAACTCTTCAGTATTTGCGAACTTGACCAAATCAAATGGCGCGCAAAAAATCAACCTTTCTATTTTACTAAAAAGTCAACCTTATCGATATTTTTGTTGTAATATTTTGTTCCTGGTTTTGAAAATATGCCATCTCAAAATATTCAGTTGTTATGCATAGTCCTACTGGACGGAAGCTTGTATGCTATATGCATGATTGTCAAACGACAAGACTAAAATATTTGTTTAATTTTTTTTAGGTAACATTGGTGCCGATTCTGTTGTTTACGAACTTAACTAATATTAGACGAGTCACCTCTCTTTCATGTTAACCTTATTGAAAAAACATAGAACATTTTTAATGCTGTCAGTTTAATCCATGCCGTCGTAATGTACGGGTAAATAGTCGTGACCAATAAAGATCGTGCTTAAATTCACGTTGAAATATGTGATCGGACTAAACTGACAGGACTAAAATATCTTGCATCCCTTTCTTATATTTACTATTAGAAAGAGATATAGTGAGATTAAATTTATTTAGTTCGTAAATAACGGAACCATTATTAAATTTTTGTTAGGGCTTCCGAGTACCGAATAAGCGGTCGGGATAATATTTGTCATATCCTATAGATAACCATAAAATGTGGAAGTGGGCGCTAAAATTGCTTTTATCATTTAAAAAAAATCCGAGAACTCCATTTTTTTTATCTTTGCATATTGTTTTCAAGTTTTTTGTTTGATTCTGGCCTTTACCATTGCGTAATGTTTACTGGTAGGTAGATAATTGATAAAAGTTGGTTGGTACACACGGCTACAGATCAAGCTACACACTGCGGCACCTTATGCGGTTCTAATAGGAGCTATTTTGCAACAAAAATGTGTAGCTTGATCTGTGGCCGTGTGTACATATAAGTCAAGTAAGTTAGCTTAATTTTGGGGGCAACAGAAACCTAATAAATGGTAGCTCGTACCTTGGAAACTTTTGATCATTCTCGTACATATTATAGTTATAATTAGCGACCCGCCCGGCTTTTCTCAGCTTTTCTGTACTATAATATGCATATATCTATACTAATATTAAAAATAGGAATCATTTGATTGTTTGTTTGTTTGCATTGAATAGGCTCCGAAACTACTGAACCGATTTGAAAAATTCTTTCACTAATAGGAAGCTACATTATTCCTGAAGGTTATAGACTACTTTTTATCCCGGGAGCGCGATTGAAACCGCGCGGAACAGCTATTATACATTATGCTGAAAACTGCACGTAGTATAAAAGATCCAAGCGATCAGACAGTGGGAACGACTTTGTTTTATACTATGTAGTATTTTTGGAGTATTTTCTTTTACTCTGTGGTCAATCTCGATTAAAAAATCTTTTAAAAAATCCAGCCATAAGTTTGACCGTTTTCTAGAATCACCCAAATCGATGATTCATCTATTTATATACGATCTGATGGTAGCGATTTAAATATATTAGCTTTGAGCAGTTCCCGCTCGTTTCGCTATGTTAATAAGGTTGAGATTTGCATAATTAACTGTTATGTGCGCAAAACCGGCATGAACTAGTGTCGTGATATAAAGCCTTTTGTCTTTATTTTGTTGAGGGGTCTTTCTTTGTCCCGCTGTTTGTTCAAATGTTTAGTTTGTATTTTTTATTATCTAGTACACACGGCCAAAGATCAAGCTACACATTTTTGTTGCAAAATAGCGCCTATTAGAACCGCATAAGGTGCCGCAGTGTGTAGCTTGATCTGTGGCCGTGTGTACCAATTTAAAAATGTCTCCAGGGCCAAGTATAAATCTATTTTATACTATTTCGATATTATCTATTAGATTTACCTGTAGAATTGTTTTTAAGTTATTTTAATGTCAAAGCAGCTAATACAGGCAAATATTTTTTCTCGCAATTTTCGCCACCAGGGGGGCGTCAAAATCACGCTGAGTGCATCACTCAAATACGCCTCCTTTACATTATAGACTTCCAGAACTTCTCTGTAGCTAGACGGTAATTAGGATGTCGCCGGAACTGAGAGCCCCTTGATTAATATGCGTCTGTGTGCGAGACGCTAGGTGTTATGTATGCTGTTTATAGTTGGAAATAATTATAAGTACCTATTGATTAAGTAGTATTAAGTTTTCTGCTGAAGTTACACCCTATTGCCCTATTCTATATTGGTTCCAAAATGCCAGATAAGATTCAGGCATAATTTTTTTAACTTGACACTGGCATAATGAAAATAAAATGAAACTATTATGTAATTAGCTATACCGAACCTAATCGTAAAGCAACACGATTAATCTTTCTATAGCATTCTTATACGCACCAAATAAAAAAAAACCAATTTCTGTAATCTAACTCTCGCAATTAAAAACATAAATTAAGTACTACATTCCCTTTGCTGAAACTATTTTTTATGATATTGAAACGAATTGTTACATCGCTGTTCAAATCTAAAATCCGCGAATTCCAAATTTAAACAATTAGATGTATTTAGAACGTGGCAACCAATCAATGCGCGCCAAAATAGGCTCTGCGTACTTTCCGACGACGTGATTGGTTAACAGATGAGCGTTACGACCTATAATTGGTCGGAGAGCTCGTAATAGTGCGACAACGTTTTGCTTTCTCTAATTGTCTATGACTTTCGCTAGTTTCGCCGTTTTTGTTTCTAATAAACAATTTTGTGGTTACTATTTGGCCTAAAAAATAAATAAATTGTGAAAATAAACAAATTAATAATGATGAAGACAAGTCTTTTTCTCGGTAGTGTATGGTGGATGGATACCATAGAAGACAGGACGACATTTTATACCTGTGGAGACGAGGAGGATTTCTATCGAAAATATTTCAAATGAACATCATAGAGAATATAATCACTACGTTTTTATAAACAATTGTGGTCCGATGGGAAAATTTCTTTCACTAATAGGAAGCTACATTATCCCCGAAGGTTATAGGCTACTTTCTATCCCGGGAACGCGAGTGCAGCCGCAGGGAACAGCTAGTAAAATATATAATAGACAAAATAATAGGACATCAAATAAAGTGTCAATAAGTTCTCATAAGGACCGACCGGACAAATTTAGGTATCTATACATAGGATAGGTATATTAATATTATTATAAAGAGAGAGTGCAATTTTCGTGTTTAGGTTTGTGTAGGTAGGTATATGTGGAACTGGGCAGTAATCTCCGGATTAACTTATCAATAATATCTGAGTCAAAAAAATCTTTTACTGATTGAAAGTTTTACGTGATACAGTCCGAAACGAGGCCTACGTTCAACAGTGGGTATCCTAGAGCTGATGATGAAGACTTGATAAATTTTTGATTCTTGTTGATAATACGGGCATAAGACAAGTTAGAAAGTAGTCTTAAGTTGAAGTATCATCATTGTTCGGTGAGGTGAACTGGGTACTTCAAATATTACTTTACGACCGATATTAGGGCACTTTAGTAGTCATAGTTAGAATCAGCGCCTATAACCAGCTATTATGCAATCTATTACATAATCGCTGCAAGTTTTTATTTTTTTGCGTGAGATATTCTTAGAAACAATAAATAAACTATGACATCGATTCTCCGAACAATAAAAACTTTGTAGTTATAAATAAATGGACATTCTAACTATCTATGAATATACCATACGTCGTTAGCATCAGTTCTTCGTACAGTAATTATATACCTATATTTAAAACAAAAACTAAAAACTACATATATAAAAAGGACTAAACTAAATGAAAAAGTCGCTGTCAGAAGGCATCGTTCCCAGAATACTAGAGGCATTGCCACGTTGGATGGCAATGCAACTCTGACCCAAGTATACGCCAGTATTTTGGTCACGAGATGCTTCGACCAGGCATTTTGATATTCTTTTTACTCTTGGTGATAAAACTTAAATTAAAATAAATACAAATTCGGACAAGCCATAAAATGACCCTTTAATAAATTATTGAGTTTTCCCTTGTTTCGGACCATAATTATGTGAACGAAATAGGTTGTCGACGTTGATCATAGATTTATCATACCCTATTAGAATTATTTTAAGGCGCACATGACACCCCTGGGGGTGTTGCGTGCAAGCGTCTAATTAAAGACTACTCAACGGTAACCACCATGAGCTTGGCCGTATGCTTGTGTGCTTATTTTAACTACCCTTTTTTACGGCACTGGTCAGAAATTACGTGGCTGAACGGCAATTCCATTAAGACCTACGATAATAGTACTTGTAAATTTAATGCTTGCCGTCATTAACATTGTGACCTTATGCCTATCATTCTATTATGCTGATCGGTAAAGCTTAAAATCACGGGACTGGTCGGTTAGGTAGCTGAGTCATCCATTTTCAAGAACACGTTCTACAGTTGTAAAGCACCTTGTAGACTGTGCTGTTCTGTATTTGTCTATAATTAGGCATCCTGACCAAACTCATCAATTATGTTTTAGCCACTGAGGTATATTACTGCGTATAGAGATGCTATCCTAAGCAAAGGTTATGCTCAATTTTGTTAATTCTCGCTGCAGCGCTGAAACAATAATTAGTCTTCTAACGCTTTTAAGGGTAAACGTTCGGTTGGAGCGCGAAATTCAAATTTTTTCATGTTTTTTGCAAATTGCAGCTCAGTTATAGGTCGTATGTTATCAACATGTTATTTGCGGGAAGAATGGAAGTATATTTACTGATTAATAACAAAATAAATCATCAACATATTCCTCCAAGGTATATTAGTAACATTTTCATGAAATAGACGTATATGTGCACTAACTAGCAAAAAAACGTGATAAAATTTGAATTTCGCGCTCCAACCGAAGGTATACCCTTAAGGTGTTGTTTTATTGCGACCAAAAAGTCGAAAGAGCCGTGATTTTCATGGCGCTAGCGCGTTTCGTGTTTATGCAACTAAGTGAAATGCGGCCGGATGGCTGCACTTGAACGGAACATAGTGGTTATGTATGGCGTCTTCTCTATACGTAGTAATATAATTCGTTGGTTTTAACTGGCCTTATAAAGCTTAGATAAGACTTTATAAGTGCAGCTATTGGGCTTTGTGGGGGGGAACTTGGGGAGTTTTATTGTATACCTAGCTTCCGCCCTGCTGTTCTCTTGTCTTATGTTTTCCCGGGATAAGAAGTATATGTTATTCTAGGGTATGTTCTATCTACGTACCAAGTTTCGTCCAAATCCGTTCAGTCGTTTTTACGTGAAAGATTAACAAACATACATACATCCTCACAATTTTGCATTTATAATATTACTAGGATGGTGGTGATTTGACGTCCAATAGGTATGATGTCATAATTCTAATTTGTAATTTCCACCAGCATATTCCACAACTCGTCCACATTACAACATACTATTTCATACAAAGCTATATCAACTTGTTTTCTCGTGTCAACCAAATAACTTAGTGATGTGGACGTCTCCCTTCTTTGTTTTGGCAATTATTTTCGGTAAACATGTAGGTATACCTAGAGTAGTAGAGTTATCTCTGTCTCTGGTTTCTAAGGTTGATTAACAATAAATTCCCACGCTGGAGTTTTTTGACACATGACTCCATTTTCTCAGGGGTATAATGCAGCGCCGCGCCGCCCCTATATGCGAAGTGTGCAGCGTACACAGGCGCCAAGGCAGTATGGGCGCCGGGTGAAATACCAGCGCCAATTATTGAAATAATTTTGAAGACTGTAGATCCAACCGCTTGGTCGTAAAACCTGTGTGACAGACGATCGACAGACACGTGATAGAAATAGGGCTCCGTTGAGAACCTTCTGGTACGGAATCCCAAAAAAAGGCGCACACAGACGCTGGCGGGGGTCGGCGCGGCCCTGGTATAATGCATAGAAAGACAGAATGACCAATGCAAATGAGGAATGAGGACTTGTATCAATCAGAACCAAAGAAATTAAAGTATACTACCGGCTCAGAACACATTTTTTATTACTCCTCTGATAAAGTACAATTAGGAACTAAACACTTTGTACGCATTTCATTTGTGATTGATTGATTTACATATTGAGAAGCATATTGTAGATAGACTTTAAATCGTCATCCACTCATTCTAAACCATGTCGCGTCTTTTGATAGTGCTATCTCATTTACACCTTCGTTATTAATCTCGCCATCCTTGTCTATACATCTCAGACTAGTATTTACCGTTACGTTACATGCAAACTTGTGGCAAATGTATTTTTGACATTAAATCATACGTTTGTTATTATGTGGGTTGCCAGGTCAAAAAAAATACAGTACAGCCTGACGTACACTATGCTTGTATGTATCTATACTAATAATAAAGAAGAAGAGTGTTTGTTTGTTTGAACATGCTAATCTCTGGATCTACCAGTCTGATTCGAAAAAATATTTCACTAATAGGATGCTACATTATACCACTGCCTACTTACTACCTTTTATCCCGAAGACGCGAGTGAAACAAGTGTCTAATAAAAAAAAAGTGACTAAGGTGAAAAGAAGTGGCGCAAACGCAAAGCATTTGAAAACGTCAAGAGAAATGGCGCAAATGTCAAAAACTGTAGGTACTAGCTGTACTGTCAGCTGGCTCAGCAGATTTGTGAATGATATCTTTTTAGAAGGGGTTTTCAGAAGTATTTTTTTCTATAGAATTTAATGTGGTTAATTTAAAAATTGTATGCACACATATTTCGTAAAAACTTCTCTAATTCTCCATTTTTTTAAAACCAAAAGTAAACAAAATAAATGTTGCAAGGTTTACAAAAACCGGTTATAATTATACAGCGAAACACCGGCAAATTATCAGGTATGCCATTTACAGGTACTCCTATGATATAGATTATAGAAAAAACAAACAAACAATTACTTTTATTCGGTTATTGAACTCTTCCATTTTTATTAAAGATCGAGTTAACGACGTTAGGCAGGTATTTGTAAAAATTTAAGATTCAATTTAGTTTTGTTTATTTTTATTTAAGTGCTCACAAAGGTATATTTCTAATAAAAGGCAGGTAGATTCTTCGTCGTCGCGACATCTTTTAGGTTAAATATATACCTACCTACCAAATATTTAGGTATTATAAATATAGTTTCTGTGAGATTTAAGTAAAACGCAGGTTCCATGGAATGAATTAAAATCTACCTTATATTCATTGAAATAGAAGTGGGTTATGAGACTTCTTATTTTATAAGTACCTCTTTTTCTATTAAATAAAGTCACCGGTCAGTTTCTAAAATTTCTGTACCAGCGACATACTTAACCCCTCATGCTACGAATAAAAAATATAATCAAAATATTTTAAAACAGATTTCGCAAACAATATTTTAATTTTATTTTTTTTATTTCAAACAATGATTGTTTTGATTTTCATCGATTGATAGCAAACACATGCATACGATTCAATCAAAGGCATTTTTCTTAATCTCGTTTATTATTGTGCGGTAGTCCATTAATTACTAACAACAATCTTTTCACTTTGAACTTTATCAGAACGTATGAAAGATTTGAATAATGACGATGACGAGAAGTTATTGAAAAAGAAATGGCTAACAGTAAAAATGTACAAAAGAATTCTTAACAAATGACTCAGAGCCATTCAACCCTAAGACTGCGAGTGAAAGCACAGATTACTCTAGTCAAAGAAAAAGCAAAAACTCACCTGATTTATTTCACGACACAACTCGATTTCACTTCGAAAAAAGTTTTTTTTATAAAACAACTAGATTTTCACAAACTCTTGTAAATATCACACAAGTATAAACCTCGTTAAACCTGCAAAAGAAAACCAATATTACATTTATATAACTGTTGTGTCTACTTCCTATAGAACCGTGTTTCAACCAGTTTTCAAATACCCATTTAACTTGCACAAGAAACGTTTATAAAACTCACAAATTATAAGTTATGATGATTAAAAACGCGCTGTCATCAATGTGCTCGTTGTTTTTTCGCTATATATAAATTTTTGTTGGCGTTGCAAAAAAAGTACGGCGTTTTCGAAAATAACAACGTGACGTACACTCGCGTCGACTCCCCGCTTTGAACTAACTTGCCGACCGAGACGAAAGGTGTTGCTAGCAACGAAAAGAGGCTTTGCTTATGAACAAACTTATCTTTTCATCTGATTAAACATTTCTCCATCCTTAACGCGACAGCGGAATGATTTGTTTCGAAGAACAAGCGTTTAAAACAAGCAAAGGTAATTAAGTTGCCTAGTAAAATCATGATAAAACACGTACAAAAGAATATTTTATCGCTTTAATAGGAAGAAAAAGACGTAATTGAATGTGTTTGTTAGAAAAAAAAATACATGAAAGGAAGATTTCACACGTTTCTGCGAGTTAATCACTATGTCCGCTTTATGTGGTGATTAGTCAATTGTTTGTATTTTGTACTTACATCAAATACAATTGATTGGAATGTGACAAGGATGTTTGGCCAAAATCGGAACTAACCTATCTTGTGAAGAGTAACTTTTGAAAACTTTTCACTCTGTCTGTCCGTTTATCATTGTTGTATGTTGTGTTGTTTTTGATTGTTATTTAACACTATCTGATCCCATTTCTTATTACTTTACGATTCAACTTGTGACCCGCCCCGGCTTCGCACGGCTGTTCTCGTCTTTTCTGTACTATAATAAGCATGTATTATACATATAAACCTTCCTCTTGAAACACTCTATCTATTGCTGAAAACTGCATTAAAATCCGTTGAGTAGTTTAAAAGATCTAAGCGAACAGACAGCGGAAGCGACTTCATTATACTATGTAATGTTTATGTATAGGCGCTATATTGTTTCTAATAACAAAGATATGATAATTAATAACAAAAATATTCGTTTATTTTGTTATATTGGTCACAAAACAGTTTTTTTTTGCGTAAGTAGTTGTTATGTTACAAGCAGATGATCACAATATCTCATGATGAGGAAAAATGATTATTTATTTTTAGATAATGTGTAAATAGAAATGAATTAAAAAACCTAAAGAGAGCATGAGGAAGTTTCCAATAGCATAATTCCTGTTCTATTAAATAATAAGGAAAAGTTAAAGGAAATAGTTATGTATACCTACCTTATCCTTATATTGATCCCATTTTGAAACCGTATTATTGAAAACCACGATAATTTAGGGTTAACTATTTGAAAAATAAAATACGTTAACTCTTTTATATCTTTGAAAAAACTTACGAAATGGTTTGTAAGGTTGTTGTCGAAGGAAGTAAAGACTTCCTTAGATGAGAATTAAGTAGTTATAATAAAAAAAAATACTACAGTAAAATTAAGTAACAGCACAACATATTAGTAGAAGCCTGAAAGACAAGTCACATTGCTCGATCAAAAATTATGGAAAGTAAAACTTACGTCAGGCTAGTTACCTGGTGCGGTTGGTTATGATGACACTACCTATCACGCCGCAGGTTCGATTCCCATCCAGGTGAAACATTTGTGTGCATCAACATATATTTTTGTCTTGAGTCTGGGTAATGTAATATATCAGTTATCTGTTTTACATATATTAGTTTGGGATTAGTTAACCGTGTGTGAAGAATGTCCCAAGATATTTATTTATTATTTATAACTTCACTTGAACCCCATGAAATGCTGCGGTAAATTACAAATAAGCCTGTATACAAAAAAAATTACACTAAAAGTTACACAAATAACAGGTAAAATTAAACTCTGGCAACATCTAAGGCAGGTGTTTCACCATCCGGCGAGCTACCTACCTGTATTACATGCGGTAAAATTAATTTGCTATAGTTAGACATAAATAAACATACTAAACATGTGGGCAAAGGACCAACTCATGATTCTGAAATGTTCCGATAGATGTCACTATAATCTATAATTAATTTAAATGGATTACCTAGTGACGTGATAATTAAAGATTATTAATGAAAGCATACAGTTCCAAATTCTGTTAGAGACTGTACCTATTCTAAAACCAATTTTGCAATAAAAGCCTTCGAAGCGTCGAAGATGTTTCACGCTTACTCAGAAAATGCCTGTTCACTGTAGCCTTGAAAGTGTCCAAGTTATAGTTATATATCCTTACGACCAGTTATAAACCAATTAAATTTATTAGATAACTCATCAGATGATATTATTCTGACTTCGAATATGACATGCAAATTTCTGCCGCACATTCTAAATGCCGAACAATTTGGGTAGAATATCATATAAAAGTTTAGGAAAGACTGCGGTTAATTTAATGTTTACGAAGACCTTTCATCAAAAATGTTCCAAATACGCCCTTAACCCACTTATTAAAAAAACAACAATCTACGCCCGAAAGTGCATTGCATTCCCAGAGTCGTGCAATATCAATTTTGATTTCCATTCATAAATACATTAGATTCTTCTAAATCAAATTGACATAATGCTTTTTGACACATTCTGCCAATTTGGATGCAATGTTTGGTGAAGTGTAATTTTGTGTTTGGTTTATTTTATTTATTTTTATAAAGACTATAATGTCACATAGGTAACATTCCAATTTCATTATAAACTTCATATTATGCAGAAATAAATCTGCATATTTACCAATTTATGAAAAATAAATCATTAACTTTAAAGCCCATCAAGGAGACAATTTAGTGGACGCCAATAAAGAGCTAATGTTCTAAGGGCGGTTGGTTGGAGATCAGTGGAAACCTGTCGGTCATTTTATGCATTGCCTTTATCTAGCAGAGAGCCTAGTTTAAATTTTAAAGCCTGTTTCCATTACATCTTTGTGTGATGGCCTTACGCGCTTATTTGTCCAGCAGTGGACGTCTTTCAGCTGACATGATGATGATGATTACGCGGTAGCCTATAGCCAAATGGTTAAATATCTTGTATTTCAGTTGTTCCCAATGCAGCTTTACATCGAACTTCGAAAGCGCCCTCGTCATGCATCGTCAGTTACACCATCACTCTGGAAGCTTCAATGATTACCCGGAGTACAACAAGTCAAAGAATTTGGTAAGTTGGATTTCACTAACCGTGGCTTATTATTTTGACGTACTAGCTTTTTTTCTTAAATAGTATGGGCTTGCATTTGGGTCACTCGCTCTGAGACGAGCGTTGTCGAAGTCGAGGATGTTACATGCTTACCCAAAAAATGCCTATTCACATACTGAGGTATAATACTACGTATAAAGAAGACGCCACATATGACCAATATGTTCCGTTCAAGTGCAGCCACCCGGCCGCACTTCACTGTTGCACTAGTTGCTTAAACACGAAACGCGTAAGCGCCACCAAAATCACGGCGCTAACTTCTTCTTAAGGTGGAGGCTTCGGTTGGGGCGTTAAATTCATATTTTATCACGTTTTTTGCTAATTGCAGCTCAGTTAGAGGTCATAAGTTATCAACATGTTATTTGCGACAAGAATGGTAGTATATTTACTGATTAATAACAAAATTAATCATCAAAATATTTCGCGCTCCTACCGAACGTTTACCCTTAAGTAAAAAACCGCCGGGACCCGAGGGATAAAAAGTAGACAATGTGTTACATACATGACTAGGTACTATTTATCTTTCGGAAATATAAGATCCCTCGGGAACGTGGGCGAAACCACGAAGCGGAAAGCTAGTTTCTACAAAATTTTGTCAACCACATTTTTTCAGGAGAAATCAAATACAGTTCATGTTCTACCACATTCAGCATCTTTCCCTCCGGGCAAAGGTTTGAAACGTGAGTAAAAAATAGTATCAACAGTGTTACCACCCTATTGTATATAGGTATAGCTAGCTGCACCAGTTTTTGCGTCATTATTGTTATTTTTCAAGAGTTGTCCGGACGGTTTACAATAAGTGATAAAAATTTTTGAAGATTCTTTATTTTAGACTAATAAAATTTAGCTTCCACACAGCCTCAATGTCATAAATGTATCTCTATTACTTCCCGATCAAAGACCTTTTCTCTTTGCTACCCATCATTTTCCTCGCCTTATTTAGCGTCAACTTTATATATAATGTCTCTCCTCTTCTTCTGATAATCTATCTTCATCTCTTTCTTCACTACACATAAGTTTTGGACTTGTATCTACTAACTGCTTGTTTTTACTTAGTAAGCTCTTGTTACCATATTACCATATCTAGCTAAATCTCTATTGGGCTTTGTATCCTTATCATCTTTGGCCACATAATCACCAATCACGGTGAGGTTGTGATCACACGTCTAACTGCTTTGTAATGTCTTAATATGGTTTATCATATTTTCATGTTTTTGTTACGAAGTACCAAACCGCACATCATCAGCTACAAGATTATTTGAGAAGCTACGGTCCAGGATATGTCGCAGTAGAACTCTGTTTGCTCATCCTGAAGAACCAGTGGGCAGTTCACTTCATGTTAATAATGTGAGTCCTATGACATACAATAACCTAAACGATTCTTGTCGTTTCCAATACGATATTCTGTTTGAAATGAAATGTTAGCATGTTTTATAATTGCCCTGGTGCAAGCAAATATCGACTTTAAGCTAAAGAAACTTGTAGTTATTTTTTTAGCCCCCGAGTGATATATAATAAAACATTAGGGCAGCAACTAATCAGGACCTCCGTCAATCTATATTGCACTTTAAACCTTTATGATTCTATAATCATTTTGTCAACACCTATGTGTTTCTTCTTAGATCGATTTGCAATTAGGATCTTTTGATACGGAAGGTAGACTCAAACAGAAAAATTAATTTATTTAGTTTAGGCCCTGTTAAGCACTTATGAATGTCAATAGTTACAATTATTACAATAGACTCTACCACCGGTTCGGAATACACTTATACAGTACGCACTAGCAAATTTGTCAGCACCCAAAGGCCACACTCCGCTACTTTAAGGAGCTAGGATGGCTTGGCTAAAGCTGGCAGGGGGGAATGCACAATACACCCCAAGCGGGACGTCAGTGCAGGCCACATCGCCCCCATACAGAATAAGAAGTACGCACTAGACTGGATGGTAGTCAAATTAAAGTAGTAGTAAATACTGTTTCTCCAGCAGGAACTATCGCTGCCAAGTGATTGTACGTCCAAAGCTCTGAAGCTAGATTCGATAGCTTCAAGATGCAGCGGTCTGTCATCTTTGAAAGAGATTCAAAAGGAGACTTATGGATGTCATTTATGCTCTTTTGATGCTGACAGGTATTCACTCGATAATATTTCTAGAGATGCTGAAGTAGATGTAGTAAATGTATTTTAGAGATTCCTTTAAAGATTCCAATGAACATGCTATTCTGTACTCAAACTTGTTGAATTCACGATGAGACAATTTTTTATCTCTATCGTGATTCGTGAACTCTGCAATGAAAACGTGAAAGTTTGTTAGGATGTAAAGATGTTTCTTACTCTTTCACTCAAAAACATAAACTACTGAAATGATTTTGATGAAACTTGGCACGTAGATAGATATAATCTGGAATAACATATAAGGACAGTTAGTTAAATCATATAACAGACCATCTATATAACTCAATTAAGTTTTCGAAGCTCTTTATTCAGTAGGCATTATTTGGGACTTAAAATTTTGTAAGGTAACAATATCAGGAATTAAACAAGTAAATATAGCAGTAAATAATCCAATAACTTATTTTTAATTTCTTGAATTATAGGATAACAGTCCTAGATCGACATTTACTGAACTATCATAAGATTGGCATTGAAAACCTCTTGAAGCTAGTCATGGCGAAAACAAAAGACGGTCTAGCTGAGGACTCGTCAAACTCAGCAATATACGGCATCAGACAACCATATTACAAACCACCAGACGACATAATAGAAGAAGGTGAATTCATCATTGAGACAGTAACACCAAAGATCAAAATCCTTAAACATGCAGCAACGAACACAGACATGAATTGGACTGACGTACCGAATTTGAAGGACAATTATAGGATGCTAACAGAGGAACTGGAGAAGATGATCAAATACCCAATGGAGAATAACGATAAGCATGACTTTATGATGAAGATGAAGACGCTTAATGAATGCATGTGTAAATTTGTGAATTCATCGAATACTTTGAAAAAGGTTCTGAACAAGGAGTTGGATTCGAAACATGTGCGAGAGAATCATACAAGCGATCAACCATTCTTTGATTTATGTTTAGACGAGTAAGTGAGATAGTTATATACTTTTTAGGGTATATTAGCACGATTCCGAATACTGTGGATAGTGTAAGTACGTATCATTATCAATAATTCTATAGAATTTCAGGAGGTCAGTCATCACCATTAGAAAGTTGTGACAATTTGAAGTTTAACATAAAGCTCTGGTAAAAGCCTTTACTCGCACTCTGTAATTATGAGAAGTTTTTAAATTTTAATAAGTACTCGAATAATCTAATATTTACTTAGACCTGGCCTAGCCTTGACCCGTTTCATATTTCTACCCTGTAGTTTTATCGATAGGTATTTATTTATTTTTTAGGAGAGACACACCACGAGACTGGCAGAGGGCACATAGCGAAAAAATGGATAGAAGTAGAAAAAAATACATGGACAGGTGAGAACCTACAGCAGTACGGGGTGTAAGGGACAGCGTACCGAAAACTGATACCACAGCTGATACCATGGATTTAACTCATGATTCTGGAGCACCCAGACTTTAAATTTTTCGTCGATCTTTTCATGAACTATCTTTTTTTTCAGAATTTTAGGATTGATTACTATAAAATCACTATACATACAAGTCGAACTAAACGTGATTTAAAAATAAATAACTACTAATTTTGACATAAAACTGCAATGTAAATCTAAATTCAAATCAATACGCAAGACTGCACGTGTTGTGTGTGATAGCGTTGTAACGTACATTGCGCGCTCAAACATTACGATATCTGTAACCCATGACTTCTGACATAGTTGATTTTTATAATGTTGTTATAGGCATTCAGCGTAACCTTTTCCCAAAGTTTTCGTTACGCTGTCCCTTACACCCGGTATTCTGTCCGTCCACTAGGTTTAGGAAGTAAATTAGCGGGGCGCAGCTAGTTAAAAATAACCCTGTAACTAGGTATAGCTTTTTTTGACGTTTTGATGATATTAAATTTCTGTTACAGCGCAGAGAAGTCGAAAATGTCTTCGGAGAGTTTTTATTTCTGATTGTGTTTAAGATGTTTTACTTAATAATAAATTTATCTGATTATAAGAAGATTTATTTTATTTTACACTGACTTGTGTCAAGTGCAAACCTGATGGGATGCTAGGGGCACAAAAGATCTCTAATACGTAAAGTGTACTGTGCGGTATGTAAGTTATAATTGTAGGTACACACGGCCACAGATCAAGCTACACACTACGGCAACTTATGCGGTTGTAATAGGCGCTATTTTGCAACAAAAATGTGTAGCTTGATCTGTGGCCGTGCGTACAATACAGGTAGGACAACAAAATTTGTAAGGAGGCGTTCATTACATTAATTACGGGAGGCCAATTTTGCAATATTTCGACCATATTTTTCTTGTTTAAATTTTTCATGTACTTAAAACATTAATATGCGTGATATTTCCCGAATAACCCCACCTGAGATTTGGTAACACAGACAGACTTTAAAATGGTAGTGGTAAGAATTTTTAAAATGGTTTAATATATATTTTAAACGTAAACAAATAAAATTCTAAAAGTATATACATCAAAAATCATCCACTGTCATTAGAATCACTTCTATTGCTATGTCTTTTTTGGCAATGTAAATCTTTAGCATTACGACAATTTTCACAAATCATAAATCCAATTTGCATCTTTCTATAATGATTTTGATAATAGCAACACTGCTTACAAATACATTTGTCTCTTTCATTTTCATCTTCAACATTATGGCAACACCCAGGTTTCATTAACGAATCACCACTTGACATATTAAAATCTTTCGACTGGCAACATTTGCAAACATGTTTCATAACTTTTTCAATTCGTTTCTCAATTTGATCATTATTTATGTAATTACTTGTTTTTACCACTGGTAATACTCTCGGTCCATTTCTAATCATGGGTCTGTTTGTTTCTACCTTCTCTTCTAAATCACTCTTTTTTACATTTGCAAACATTCTGTTTACTTCTTCAATTGTATCTTTTGATTTTACTTTTTCTTTTAGAGATTTTTTCAACTCATCCAGTTTCATTTGCGGTATAGATGACGATTTGTGCCGCATTAAATCTATAAAATGCTGTGGACTTCTCAAATTATCAGGCTGGCAATAATTTAATATTGTAAATTTATAATTCTCGTTCACCTGTCTATTTTCTTCAATAGAATATTGTTGGATTTTACTCAAGCACAATTTATCTAAATTTTTATTAGCACAGCATTCTGTGGAAGTAGCTACATCTTTAAATCTTTTACATTTTTGCACATCAATGTGTTTTTTATTTTGAAATACTGTTAGTACTTCATTTAATAGGTCTAATCCTTGAGCAACATCTGTTTTGGACGTCTGTACAATTTTCGTGTTAGGTTCTTTCGTCTCCGTGCCATTAATGGTACTTTTTAGTTTTTCAGATTTCCTTAGTTTCGCTTTAGTTTCACATTTCTCGCAACTTTTCTGGCAAATCGGACATGGTGTTTCCTTTTTACCATCATTTACACTGTTCAAACAAATTGAACAAACAAATTTATTGTTGTAACTGTTTTTAAAGTCTTTCTTAGTACCACACCTCTCTCTATCCATTTCGTTGGAACTGGTCGTTTCTTCTTCTTTTTTAAATGTAGTAATATGGATACTGACTGTTTTATTGCCTTTACTTGATATCATATGCAATATGTGTACTAAAAAAATAAAAAATAATTAGTTATTTATGTTTGAGAGATATATATCCTCCCCCAAGGATCTCCACGATGGCCGGTCTTGAGCTACCCGCATCCACCGGTTTCCCGCGACCCTTAAGTTTGGCAATTCTTCGGGCTATGTTGTTTACCACATTACCACAAACATCGATGCATCAACGATGATGTCGAAACACAAGCCTAAATATTAAAAAAATACTCAAGCAAAGGTCTCAAAGGATCATTAACTCACCGAGAAATTAAAGTTTAAAATCAATCTACATCATAGCGGTATATGCCTTCAAAAACATAAAAATCCATTAAAAAGTAAATAAAAATATGCTATCAAAGAACTGAGTTAAAAATCTCAGGTGATGTATGACACTGACAGTTCATTTGCTTCAAGAATATTTAGTAAATAGTATTTAGTTTAAAATTCTTCTTCTTTTTGATAAAAAATATTATGACAGACAATTTATGAAAACAATCACTCGGACATCTGTCATTAAAACCTAAAAAAACTAAAAATTCATTTGCCTAAAAATAACTCATTTAAAATTGTAAACGTGTGCTTTTTGTAAATTTGTGAATTGTTATATCGATGCGGTTGATAACATTGATTGTGGTAATATATTTTATACTTTTAATAGATCCGTTTAATGGTGTAATGTGTCTATAGCCCATAATTTATGATAACTATCTAAATAAAAATGAAATGCTGTTTGTTGGTAAGGACAGCGATAAGAAAGACTACCTATTTAGCTATTTTTTGTTTTAAAATGTTCGTAATAGTTCGAATTAGGTTTTCAAGGATACAACATTGAAAAAAAAGTGTTCTCTAATAAAATTAATCTCAGAAACGGCTTTTCTATTTTGAATTGATAACTAATTCACTGACTTTGCGGAAATCCATTAAAAGACATAAGACAAATATTAAGTAACTAGTTCCGCTGGATCTCCTTCTCTGTCAAGTCCCACAATGAAAACTCAACAGGAAATCTACGTGTTTCGCTTCTTCACTGAGCATCATACGACGTAGTAGTACGGACGTAGTAGACCCGCTGTCACGGGACTCCGCAGACGTGTTGCCTCGCCCGCAAAGGCGGGACTCCACAGACGTGTTGCCTCGCCCGCAAAGGCGGGACTCCGCAGACGTGTTGCCTCGCCGACCTATGAGTAGTCGGGAGTTTTCTTTCTGTGAAACTAGTTACTTTATTATTTGTCTTTTGTATTATAACATAATAATAGCGTAGGTATGGGTGAGCAAAAGCAGCAGTTTACAAAGTTTCGCGAACTAATAAAATGTCTACATTAAATTCTGTAATAACGGTAATTATAGTTACAGGACAAAGGATACTAGCCGGTAAAATTATTGTTAAAACGAAAACGTACATAAAATAAAAAATGCTAGACAATACAATATATAATGATAAATAAGAAGAAATGAGAGAAAACAAAGGTGTATATGTAACAAGAAGGGATATTAAAAAGCATCATAGAGAATACCAAATCAGCACCAATAGAATTGTAAGGTCTAGAGAGTATTCGGCGGACAGAGTAAGATATGACAGTAATACCCAAGAGGTTGGATGCCAATACGACAGTAGACGAGACAATATAGTATGCACTTGTAGAAATGTTTCAACCACCAGACGACGGCAGGATATCAGGTTAGTTAAATAGCATGCTATGTGGAATCTTTTTGACTCCACATAGCAAGCAAAGGCCACAAAGCTTAGCTTTGAAGTCCTGAACTAATTAGAATTCAACGAAAAGGCTCGAGTTCGCATATTTTTCCGATTAGTTTGGATTGTAGGACTGCCGCGTAAGAAAATGGTAATTAACTATTGAAATTGGCTCTCATTTCTTGAAAATTTGGACTGATCTCTCATGTTCTGGTATTCTTATAAGAGAATACTGAACACGCGATTCTCAAACGTAAATTAAACTATCTATTGAATGGTGTCACTAGACGATTCAATAGTGGGGTCTGAATATTATAGGATTCTAGATAATGAGAGTATAAAGAAATTATCATAAAATTAACGTTGGCGTAAAGCTGCCTGTATACTGCTACAACTTATCTCCTACGAAGCTTTAGCAAGAACCGAAAAGTTAATCATCTGTAAAAATACTAACCAGGTCTATTTTTTTCAGTTATTTCAGTGCAACGCCAAAACAAATATATGCTTACCATGGATTGAAGAGTCACATTGATATAGGTGTGGGTAGCGTCAAGACATTACCAAGGAAGAAGGTGAAGCGGGTGTATTTACCGGAGACTGATGATAGGGGCGTCGGCAGTTCAGAATTGTCGGTTAGCAATCGTAAGTATTCTAAATCAGATATAATAGAAAATACACTAGTGGTAGTGTAATTAATGCCTGCAAACAAATTTTCATAGAAGAAAAAATATTCTCCTTTTTTTTATAAACACTGATCATGGTCGGCCAAAGATTCATGTTAAAATAACTACCCAATTTTATTTCGGCATAAATAATATTATCCCGGGCCTTTCGAAATCCCAAACTAATCAGAGCTATGGAAATCAGAAGCCCACCAGACCTAGATTCGTTTATTTTTACTTGATATTTTTTAGTCACTTTTAAAATAGTAATCCTTCTTTTTATAAATATTTTTTTTCCAAGACTTGTTCTTTTTACTCATCTTGTGCAGTTTAGTAGATACATTTGTCACATATATTTTCTCTTTTCAAGGAAGAACTAGACAAAACAAGGGAGATAGCTATTACGATCATAAAAGAACGTCGTCAAAGTGTGTAGGAGGCATTATTGAGTACAACACTGGATGTGTCACGAGCGCAAAATTATCACCAATAATACACACACGATCTGGTACTACTAGTCCTGCAGCCTCAATGAATTACGACAATAACGCTGAATTAAAAAGCAATACTGTTGAAAAGAAATTAATAACAATAACAACACAAGTTGATGATGACTTCACCACTAAAGATACTAGTTTAGAGGAAAAGAAGCTGGAAGATCCAACTCCAGCGAAACAAATATCAGAGCAAGTTGCGAGACAGAGTAGATCAAAAGAAACTATTGCAAATGTCGTAGAGAAAGGTAAATCAAGAATCACTAGAGGTACAAGGGAGCCAGAAAAAGCGTATTCTTCAGATTCCCTAGTACAGCATGTACATAATTTAGAAATGCCTAGTGAAGATAAAAGCCATATGTCCATGGACCCTATGGAAAATAAGCTTGAGAGAGAATATAGAAAAATGTTTTCAATTAAATCTAAAGAAAGTAAACCCAGTAGTGAAAAACCAATTCCAGATTTCAAAAGCACATCTATGTTACGACGAAGATTTGAAGCTTTAAGGCGTGGCATTGTGAAAAAAGAAGATTCTAAAAATGTTCCAATAGTCGATACTATAATATCACACACAAGTGTACCAAGCTGTAAAGATGTGTCAATAGCATCTGATCCACCATCACTAGAAGCCAGGTCTTACTCAAATACAAAAACGTACAGCCCCTTTCAATCGAATGTGGGATATAATAAAGATATTTATAATCCCAGCACATCATACAAAAAGTCATATACTGGACAAGAAGAGCGAGATAACCCGCAATGGCTTCCAACAGAAGGATACGACGATGACTCCCAAGGGGTAAAAGGCATGTTCAAAATATGGGGAAAAAAATTCAATCTAGAAGAGAGCTACTATGATGAAAAAGCATCACCTCAACAATCTTATGATAAGAACATTCCAAAGATAATTGAGAAAAAACCTGAGACTGTTAAAGCTAAATTTAAACCAGAACCGCAAGAAAAGAAAGAAGGGAGAAAATTCTTCTTTTTTAAAAGAAAAAGTAAAGATAAGGAGAAACAGCCGTATAAATCGAAAAAAGGAGTAACAGCAGGGCGTTGTGAAGTCGGAGACGGTCTAATGATAAAAATAGGAGCGACCGCTAATTATAACACAGAGGAAATAAAACAACCTGAAGTAGTATCGACAGAATACGAGGAAATACTAAGAAAAGCTTGGCTTACTAAGTACCTCTCACACAAAATTGATTCTCGAAAGAGTGTGCAGGTTAGATGGAATAATAATACCTATGCAACAAGCAGTAGCACAATTTTTGAGCTAATGGACGAAGTTTACAGAGAAACGGGTGTTGTGTTTAGATCCAAGAGTGAAGTCACTACTGGTGAATCGTCATATTACAAATCATATACAAGGCAACGCGTCAATTTTATGCAAAACATAGAAGCATGGATGATACCAAAAACAATACGCGACAAACCAGCAGATCTAACGACACATTTTAACAGTGTTAACAGAAGCGACATAGAAGTCAGGATATCAGATCAGAAATGGTTTATAGATAAATCCAAAGCATTCTCACATAACATTGAAGTTGTATTACATTCGAATAATTTCGTGAAAAGAAATAAACAACCAAGTTCTGAATACCTCAGAATTGATATACCAAAAGGTTTCTTTGTTGATTCGTATAGTGATGAAGATTGTCTTAATCAATCAAGTATTGAAGAGGTGTATAAAATCGTAGAATACGAAAGTACTATTGATTTGAAGAAACAAAAAAAGATTTTACGAACATCAGATAAAGGAGATGATGCCTCAAACGATATAAAAGTAACAATAAGTGTTAAAGACAGTAAAGACATCGAATCAAAAATTATGGAGACAGTGATAAAAACACCGCCAATCCACAGAGATGTGGTGATACAGGGCAGTAACGTGTACATACCGAAGAGGTGTGATGTTATTGGCGTAGGAATCATCACTCAAAGAGACTTGAGAGATATGAAAAAACCTATGTAAGTATAATAAATAACCAATTGGGCGTCGGCCATCTGACAGCGGAGGTCACTGATAGCTTAAACTGGTTTCTGATTATGGACCATTGCATGAGTTGGAATCGTTCTACAAATTACCCTACCTATGCATGTCTACGGTATAGAAAGGGAAATAAGCTTTTAACCCGAGGTCGCGGGTAAAACTGCGGAGGATAGCTAGATAAAGCCTTTATTCACTGACCATGAGCTTTTTCTAACATATCATGAACAATAGACTAAAGTAAAAATAATGATATAATATTATTTTTGAACAATCAGTTCCTTCCATACTTTTCTATCCCGAGCTAGTCTTCTCCACCTCTTTGGTAAATCATCTTCCCATCTCTTTATTTAGGAGGCTAGCTAAATATAAATCTATTATTATTTATTGGCAACTTTGGTACTTATTGACTTTTGTTTAATTTTAACTGTCTCTTATATTTATTACTATTTCTAGATTAAAAATACAAGACGATGAAATATCAGACGAAGATTCAGAACGAATTATGAAGATCACTCCGAAGAAATGCGAATTTGCCGAAAGCTACCTCCAAGATTACTACAGAAACTGGACCCCTCTTGGGATAGACCTATTTTCTTGGTGCGTGAGCGACTCTCATCTCCGATGCAGCTCAGAAAACTCTCACGCGAGTTTCAATTATCAAGGAGACGGTTCTAAATCATGCCCGAACATCTTCGATGACTTCCAAACATCGACAGTCGTCTCATCATGTGCAACATCATCTTGTAGCCATTGCAATACTTTCGATGGCGACCAAGTCGATAAAAAGTTTACATCAAAATTTATAAAGAAATTCAAAAAGAAACCTAAAGAAAACCCCAATAAAAGATGTCTACCAAAAGATTCTTTGGAAGTCTTCAAAAAAAGAATTATTTATGCTCAAAGTAATAAAGGGAATTGGGGTACTGCTGATGATAAACCATACTCGGTTCCAAGTATAGAAGACAAATTCGCTCAAAAAGACACTTTGGTAGAATGCCCGAAAAAGTCCTGTTGTAAGCCACTGGAAACCAAAAGAAAGAAAAAGGAATGTAAAAAACATGTTTCTTTACCTGATTGTGAAACGATGAACGATGTACTCGCAAAAGCAAAAGGACTGCCTGAAGGCATATTGACATTTAAAGGTTCCAGTGGATGTGACGCTTGTAAAAAACAGGTGAAAGGTTTCAAATGTCCAAAACACGCCACTATGGATCATCAGTCTCCAACCGAAATGCCTTTACCACCGTGCATGCCAAAATGTATGAAAACTCCAAAGGCAGCCTGTTTAAAATCCGATTCTCCATCTTGTTATGTACCACCACTTTGCACGCCTCCTTGTGAAACTCCACCTAAGATCCCTCCCTGTGCTACTCCGTCCTCGACATCACAGTCAAGTTCATGTCCTACGCTGCCATGTGCTTCTCCACAAAGCAGCCAATCACCAACATGCAGCTCATCCCAACCTAGCACTATTTCTACAAACTCATCAGGTGTTAAGTTATCAAGCCCTCCTCATTCCCCTTGTCCAAAGCCACGCCCTCCATGCCCAATACCACCTCCTCCATGTCCAAAGCCACCCCGCGCCTGTCCAAAGCCACTTCCTCCCTGTCCAAAGCCGCCTCCACCCTGTCCAAAGCCGCCTCCACCCTGTCCAAAGTCACCCCCTCCCTGTCCAAAGCCACCCCGTGCCTGTCCAAAGCCAACTCCTCCCTGTCCAAAGCCGCCTCTTCCCTGTCCAAAGCCACCTCCACCCTGTCCAAATTCACCCCCTCACTGTCCAAAGCCACCCCCCTGCACGGAGCCTGTTGAAGGTCCAAGACCATGTTTTCCCCCACCTTGCCCACCCTTGAAATGTCCCGCGGTACAATGCCCACCACAGCCTTGCCCCTCTCCACCGAAAAGAAAGAAAAAATCTCCACTTAGTTCATTAATAAAGTGTAAAACTAATAAAAATACAACATGTAATCCAACACCGTCACCACTTTGTGGGTTGGAAGAACCACCCCTATGTACTCAATGCCAAAGTTCTGATTCTGTAATTCCAAGACCGTCAAGGCCAACATGCAAACGGTCATCTTCACAATCATCAAAAACGAGGGTATGTGATAACAAAGCGTGCCCTATTGCTACGAGACTTTCAAGCTTGTCTTCACAGACGGAATGCAAGCCAGAATGTGCAAATAGAAAAAGATCTCCATCTCCAAAGAACACTAAGTCTAAAATCTCCGGACTCTTCCTGAAAATGATATCGTCAAAAAAAAAGAACTCTTCTAAGGAATGTTATGCGGGGAATAGTTCAAATAATCTACAAGATTGCACTAAACGATCGAACTCTAGAGAAAGTATAAATATTAAAATAAAAAAAGAAACTCCAAGTACTGAAGAGATAAGAGAAGGAGTAGATATAAAAGTCCAAGATTTTGATGGTCAGACACTTTACGAACGACGCAATTATAGGAAAGGAGGTTGTAAGAATAAAGCAACGGTGTTAGGAGATATGTATAAACATTCAAATGTACACAGAATGTCAGCACCGATTATAGTTAAAAATGTCACATCAGAGACACAAGGTCACGAAGCTATAGAGCCTGAAGTAGCTATGGAACGTAAAAGTGATGCTAGCGTTACGAATTTAGTTGAAATACAATTCAAATTGCGGGTTACACAAGGAGATAAAACAACAGAAATTCAAGTAGGTAATGATAAAGAATGTGAAAAAATAGAGAAATCAAATCAACATAATAAATCACCTCAAGGGATATATACAGTCAGAAATGAAGATGTACAATCAGGTGAAGATATAAATCCAAATAACGATATAAATATACGAATTGTGATTAAAAACTTCAAGCCTCAAAATAAAGTTAAGAATTTCGAAAACTGTGATGACGAATTTTCTAAAAAGATATCAGATAAATTTCACACTGTGTCAACGGGATACAGCGACGTATTAAATCAGAATACTGATAATGTTTACTCAATACGCCGAGCAACATTAAATATGGCACCGTCAATAGATAAATCTATAAATAAAACCAGTGAAGAAGTGATGGCTGAAGAATTAGCTGAACGTGAACCAATACATCATATGGTATCATCACATAGTGCAAAATCTGAAAAATCATCTACTGCGAGTAAAAAGAAGAAATCGTCATCTGGTCAAATAAAGGAAACAGAATTAAGTGAATTATCCCCTTCACGATATGATTGTAAATCTGATAATTTTAATGGAACTGATACAGATCAAGATGTAGCATTTGATTTGAATACAAGCATTGAAAACAGCAACGAAAGTGAAGCAAGAGTCGATTTAAAGATTGAAAAGAAAGAGATGCTTAAAAAGTTATTCGAGAAAGTTCATAACACAAAATCACATAATAAAAGAAAGATAAAGAAGTTAAAAGATATGCTTAAACTGATATTGACATCTGATAGCAGCGGACAAGAAGATATGGCACACGTTACTAGCAATGAGCTAGCTAAAGACGTTACATATGCTTCATTAAAACCAAATTATTTTAGAGATACAGATAGTATGAATAATTATTATAAAAATGACAGTACGACGCTCTCTTCTACTATGAACAGTAAAATAGATGCATCAAAGTTTACGTATCCAACAAAAGAAAATAGCAGTGATTTTAGTAGCAACAGTGATAATGAATCCATGGAAAATATTAATTTGCTACACCAAAGTTGTATGTGTAGTGCATTGGCAGAAAAATTGAATTTATGTGAAATTGGTGATGGTAGAGGATGCTGTTGTAGAGCAAATCCAAAAATGAATGAAGAAACAAACTGTGATCTGAGAAACGATGAAGACTTCTACTTACTAAACTATAAAACTGCAGATTATACGGACGTTGAAACTCAAAATTCTAATTATTTAAGTAGTAAAATGAATAGTGCTAACCTGTCCATGCATAATAACTTGCAACCTAGTAATCTGAAACACGTTGCAGTTAACGTGGTTGATTTGAAAGAAACACAAGATAAAATAACAATAACAAATATATACACTCCACATAAACATCACTTGAAAGACTGTGATATGAAGAAATTCAATAGAAACACCATATTGAGTATATCAGACGAAGATAAGATACTAGTTATTGAGCCAAAACAAACAGATTTCACTCAAGAACAAAGAAAGGTCAAACATGAGAAAGAATCGAAAGAAAAAAGAAAAGAAAAGAAACACAAAGAGAAAAGGGCGAGAGTCGTACAGGGCGCCGACATTTTGCAGTCGTACGAAACTAAAAAAGCTGTTTTAGAGATTTATGCACAAAAAACTATATCAGATGGAACAGAACATATTGTTGCGAAACTTCCAAAATTTACTTACGAAAGAGAGAGTGATATACGCCGAAATTATGAAGAAATTGCTGAAAATGGGTACACAAGTATATGCAAAAGGAATATTGTTACGATGTCTTACCACAGATGAGAATTGTTTTTATATATTTCTACGGTTTTAGAAATATCTGTGTCGTTAGATTTGTATTTTTTTTTGTAAATTATTAAACAGTTTTTGTAATCTTTAACTAGTTTTTTTTTTCAACAAAAATAAAATCACGTTACACTGGCATTCATCCATTTATTCCAATTTATAAATTAACCACTCATAATTTGTATGATAAAAATAAGTTATATAAAATTCAACATATTCTTCGTGATGTAATTAATTAAATTATGTATATTGTTCTCCATTTTGTTTTTACAAACTAAACAGAAATCTCACTATAAATCCGATAATAGCTGTGGATTATTTTTTTAAATTTTTTTTTCATACATAGACCTTGCCTGATCAAATGTATGAAAAGGTTAGAATTCATTTATCGTGATTTCAGTATTGGTCCCATTGTAAAAGTTGTTCCTATGGATATGTAGGAATTTCCACTTAACTTAAAAACACATAAGAGTTAATATTTAACATAAATAGGTATATTTTATCCTTCCATAAATCTTATTAAAAAAAAAAAACTAGGACCTCAACACCATATTATAAAAAAAACAACCATATTTTTTAAAATAAAGTGCCTTTTTTATGCCTTCGCTATTTTATCTGTTCATTACTTATATCAAATAGTTACTAGTAAGGCTGTTCAATCTCCCGATGTCTTTTACCAATATTTTTTGTTAAAAAGTTCGCTCATTCAACTATAATTAATTTAAATACAAGATGATTTGGTTTGTTTTATTAGGCCTAATACAGCAAACATTTGACAGTATTATAAATAATCCTATACAATTTCATGAACCCGTGTAAAGAATTGAATTCAGTAAACATAAGGTATACTTAATTTTCCTTTCAGTCTATAACCTTAATCAGCCATTATAGTTTAGACTATTTTCTAGCAAATTATGGCAGATTTATTTAAAAAATAGGAAATACCAAAAGTAAGTAATTTTGGTAATATATTACTTAAAACGATGATAAATTGTCTAAACAATTAATACCCTAATTTCCTTTGGCATACAGTCAAAAATTGCACTTGTATCTTCACTGGAGGCTTAAAGTCGTGTCTGTAAGAGAAAAAACAATAATTATTCTACGAAATTATTACGGTAAAATTTATTATTAGGAGTACCAACCGCTTACCATCGGCGGGCGTATTCTTGGTTGCTGCTCCGAAAGCTACGAAAGCATTATGAATAAAAAAATAAAGTATTTTCTACAATGGTGTGAAATTTAATATTTGCCCTGTAGCTTCTTCACGGTGTTTTTAAAAATATATTCTAAGGTTATATTTTTATGTATATTTGATAATATTTTCTAGTGGTGATAACTCTATATCTCTATGAAAAGACCTTCAATAACTATATTACATAGTAAGTTACCTATAATAAATACTAATAATATAATTATTCATAAACAAATACGCAAACAGTAGGTAACTAATAAAAACACACACACACACTTACCTTTACTTGAAATAAATAACCACAAACCAAGTTGTTAGCCACAAAAAAAACAAAGTGCAGTTCATGACATTTATGTTAAATATTATATTTGAAGCTGAAACGATTTTTTTATTTATAATAGGTCCTAAATGGTTTCGGGATTAAAAACTGACATAACTATAGGTCGAAAATTCAAACCGAAAAAAATGCTCGTAACATTTTTAACTTAGGTTTTTTTTAAACAAACTATATAAACTTTCAACGGTATCTGCAATGGACGTCGCAATCCATGCAGTTTTTCCCTTCCTTCATCCCTATTTCAGTTTTTTTTTATTAAGAATATAGTAACACTTGGCGTTACATTGTCTATAACTCGGGTTATTTGATCCTAGCTTTTAATTAATAGGGCAGTCATAATCGAAGCCATTTAATTAGTTTAGACCTTGCACCTTCGGAGGTAAGGATCTCGGCAAACCATTTAATTTTATACTGTTTTATTACAACTTGCAAAAACAATTGAAAGCTGTTTAAATTATAGTAGTTTCTCTTGAAAAATCACTTTTATTTTTAAGTTATAAGAGTAAGTTAATTATTTTTATATAAATAAAAGTTCAGCCATACATTATTCAAATACGCATTTTATTATTTTTTTAAATACACCTCGCGATATACAGATAAGTACATTACATAATAATACAAATATATCGACATACAAACAGGTATACGTTATACAGCACTAGCAAAGTTTCAACAGGTAAACATTACAAATCTCTGTTCATTTATATACAGAGTGCTTTTTATTGACTCTATAAACTTGGGATGTAACTAAAAAAGTATAATGTAGGAGTAGGTAAGTGTAGGGTGTAATAATTACACCCATGTAACTGTTCGTTTCATTTTGACGTTCGTTATTCGAAATATTCCAAAACAACCCAACTGACAAAAAACTGTTATGAATAGTTATATCATTTATACCTAGTACCTGGTTGACCGAGCTTTGCTCATTTTTTTTTAAAACGACGTTTTCTAAAAATTAAACCTAGCTAGATCGATTTATCTCCCCAGAAACCCTCTGAATACTAAATTTCATGAAAATCGTTGGAGCCGATTCCGAATAATTGCTCGTTTAAAGGTATTAGATAGATTAGATTACACGTATGTCAATGTCAGTCGATACAACTGGACCTTATTTTATAAAGTTCAAAGTTTTTAGAGTCAATAAAAATTCAACATACAGAGTGTTCAAATAGTAACATCCGAATGAAAATTATGAAATCCAATCACACTGTAATCACACAAAATAATTGACTATCAAAGTAAAGAATAGAAAATCAGACACGAGTGCTTAGTAACGCTATAAAATAAACGAAAGATTGAGCAATGTGGAAAGTTAAGAGGAAAAAAATTGATACTATGTGTGGTCAGCGAAAAATTTCGTGGGAATAACCATCAATATTTTTTTTTGATTGTCTATAGAATAAGTGAGCTTCGAAAAAAGGATGGTACGGCCGTGCCGCTATTGCTCGACTTGGCGGGGGCACTGCCGTGCCCCCAGATACACATTACCTAAGAACACATACTCTGAATAGATGAGATATATATATAAATATATGGTATTTAAAAATATGATAGTAAATTATATTGAATATTTAAACAATATTTCCACAAGCCCAAGCACACTCAACGATATTTACCATATGCAATTATTTAAAATATTTTAAATTTCATTTTTATAAATAAAATAACCTTTAAAAAAGTTTCTAATCGGATGTTACGTAAATGACCACTTATGTTTTTAATCGTATAATAATTTTATCCTACTAAACATTGTCTCTATTACGTGAAACTGTAATTAAACTCGGATTAAATATATCCGGCACTTTCTTACGTCATATAAAAGAAAGAGACGTAAAGCCTGAGGGCCTACTCCGCAAAACGACACACGATAGTTCGATCATCGTTGTCAAATTATTAACCAATAGAATTGCAGCAAACTGACGAGACGTAAATTTTGTGCAATTCTATTGGTTAATAATTTGACAACGATGATCGAACTATCGTGTATCGTTTTTCGGAGTAGGCCCTCTGGGTTTTACAAGACTTGCTTTAAACCATCTCACGTAATACGATGTGGGTTTTACATGTGGGGTTTACTTTTATTCTTAGTACACGCATTAAACTATCTAGTACCTTAAAATATAAATAATTAATTATAAAAGAGCCTCCAATATTAAATTTTAAACTTGGCTGGATTTATAACATTTCATTTTATAAGAAATAACATTTTGAGCTTTTAACATTTATTATCTAGTTATAACTTATATAAATGGTTATTAAATATGTTTTTGTATATATTATTAGAATTTTAGCTGCAATATGATGAAATCTTTAGCTTCTTCATATTTTGCTACCTTATCTAATTATGTATGTAAGTTATTAGATATATAATAAATAATTTGAACATGAAAGAAAAATGTTCTGGGGTATTCGGAACTGCGTGGATCAGTTTACAGAGGCAATGGGTCTATATTAATTAAAATTATACATAAACAAAGCAAACAATTATGTTTTTCTTTAGATAAAAATATGGTCTACTTAGAAGCTACATTAAGTAAATAAATTATGACACAAAGTAAATAATTGTATTAAAAAAGTATTGTATTTGAGAAAATAAAAAAAAACAGATCTAAATAATAATCAGTCTATAAAGGAATTACAAAAAAAAAAGAAACTGAGAAGACAATACAAAAATGTAAAAATAAATTTCATGTTATTTATATTTAAAAGAGCATAAGATTTTATTAAACATATTTGCTAGTAACTCATAAATAAAATAAATAATTGGCTTTAATATAACGTCGTTATATGCTATAATTATAAATAGCTTTTTAGTTATATTTCTTTTTTAGGAAAGATGTCGAGTATTACTAAATTATTTATTTTTATTATTTAATAATACGTTATATTGTACTGATAATATAACTCAGATTTCTACTACCTACATAAGTACGATACTATGTTAAATAATAAATACTATCCTGTTTATGTATTGAGCATTACATAGCAGCTTTTAATTAAATAATAAAGTTGAAAAATAAAGACATTTTTCACATTTGCTTACTATCCTACTAGTTTTTTTTACTAACACAAATAGCAATTCCGATCGAAATTTGCGTTATTTTATTTTACTATAACAAACATGGCAGTGGATTTCAATTCTTACAAACGAGTAAATGTATAATAGAATTTACACTAAAATTAAGCTTATGTTTAACAAGGAAACTTTAGGCAACGTTTATCTAGCATTTGGATTGGCTTCAAATAGAAGGAATGCTTCGCTAAATTAATCGAAGGTTATTAATTTGGAAACTTGTTTCCATGGCATTTTTTAAAACCAATACTCTTCTCAGTACTGACAGTACAGACCCTGCCTGGCTCTTCTAAAAAATAGAAATCTCGAGTTGGCCGTTGTCCAATGACGTCATAGGTACAAACAAAACAATAAGTAATAAGGGTTGTTTGTTAACCATACCACGCGATGCAGGTGTGACTTGAGACGAGGTGTAGGGAAGCGCAGAGGGAGTAACGGCCAACTTGAAGCGAATGGCTAGTACACAGTATTCCTTTTGATTTTACAAAATCAAATTAACTAAGACATTGGTATTCCCTTTGTTTTTGATTTGTTTATGACGTGTCTAATACTAATAATTGGATTTTCAACAAATTATGATGAAGATTAGATTTAAAACCCCACGCAATTAAAATTTATAATTATATAGTCAACCTTTAAAATACAATTTAATGCATAATCGAATAAATCGATTATAAAAATCAAATCAAACAAAATCATATAGGTATAGTTCTTGAGATACCTACATATTTAAAAAAAAAACATAAAAAAATATATAATAATTTATTTTAGTGAAATTTGTGAATACTATCTTGTCCTATATTAAGATTGCATTTACAGTATACATAGAGCTAAAGTAGTAGAAAAGCTAGTATAACAGTTCTTAGTTCGTTTATCAATAAGTAATAATAAGTTTAGGAATAATAAATACTTACATAATCATTATATTCATCAATAACAACATGAGTTTTCTAAAGACGCGATTGTTATTCAATATATATTTGCTTACAACACTTTCCTTGCATTATTCACTAATAAAGCCAAGAAAGTTGTAGCAAATATAATAAATAAAATGTATCACTATACATTTTGATTATAATAATAGGTGGTAATCACAAGTCTATCCAATTAGAAAACAAGAAAGTCGCAAATACGTAGTTTTTTTTACCAATTTTATAGGGCAACACCATAAAGCATCCTCTCATACTGACAAAATTAACCGATAATACTGTTGTGAATAGATTACTACTAGGTATAACAGGGATTAACAATATTTATCTTCCATTTGTTGCTGCACTTCGTAAGTTGATATCGTTATACGCGACGTTTCCGAAGTCAGGTGCGTTACTTCAACCTGTTATAACAATAGCATTTTAACAAAATTATAACAAAGACAACGTAACGTTTTCGTTTAATAAAAAAAAACGTTACAACATTCAATATAACATTTTCCATGTTGAATATTGAATTACACGAGATTTTTTATTTTAATTTAGATAAACGTATTTTAAGATAAAAGCTAGGTATATAAAATGTTATAGCGCTTATGAACTCATAAGATCTGTCGGGTCACTTCTTGGACTATCAATTATTTGATCAGCTCGCTAAGTTTTGACTGAAACTGGCTGTCAATGTCAAATACATAAAAAAAGACTTATTAGGATATTATTTTAAAGAAAACATTTAATATAACTTGATGAATTCAGCATAAAATATAAAAGTCTTACCTTTTTAAAGCAGTTACAGCACTTCTTTATTGGAAAAAATGCGTTATTTCTGCTTAAGCCAGTCAAGGTGTAAGCTCGAAGCAAATTTTCTACCATTAGTAGTTTCTTAATGTAATAATGGTAGTTTCTAGGATGACTGTCTACGATCGAATGCAAGTATTTTTAGTAGCATGCTTGACTAATGCTCTATAAAAGCATCAATTTTAAAACGTATCAAAACTGTTTCATGTATTGACTATAATAGTATTTAAATTTCGTTGAAGTAAATAAAAATATACAAAATGAAATGAAGGTGGTAATTTAATAGGAAAAATTGTATCTTTTTTTCATCAAATGTTTATTCTACATCTCGATCGTCTTAAATAGTTAACAACAACAAAATATACATTATTGTTATATAATAGTAACAACGACAAGTAACATAACAGTTTATTACACACGAGACAACGTTTTTGTAAGGGTGACCAGTAATGGAGAGGAAATTCTTTCAAATTTATTGGTAATGGAAAGTTACTTCTTTTTCTTAAGAATAATGTTAATTTTTACTAACATCACTTTACTAGACGTGATTTTGTAAGATTTCTTTGATTCTGCGATAGTTTAGATCGAAAACTCATTTTGATTCTTCAAATATTTCAAATGTATAGTTAATCAGTCGAAAAAATAAAACAAAAACTCGAAAAAATCACATACTGACAATTAAAATTTTTAGTTCATTCAAACGTATTTTTAACTCCCGATGAAAAACAGGTGTTATAAGTTTGTAGTATGTATCTGTATGTCTGTCTATGGCATCATAGCTCCTGAACGTGTGAACTGTCTTCGTGAATTGAGTGTTCTTAAAAATGTTTCTTCTGTCGGGGGTTTCTTTAAATATTTAATTTGTTATTTTTTACTATCTTCGTTGATTTTCTGCTAAAAAAGCATAGTAAAAAATGAGAATCAGACTCAGGTTTTTGTTATTCCTAAACATTCCTATTTTCTTAACAATTAAGAAAACTTTGAAAATGTTTATTTTTAGTTCATGTATTTGGACGATCGAGACCGACGTTAAACACAATTGATTGGATTAATTAATAAAGAAAGTCACCGCTTACAAAAATGTTAATAATGTTTTTGATCTGTAAGTACTTTTACTTGGTTTATTTTGAATTTTATTTATTTTTATTCTTATTTACTGAATATTTTTATTTGTATTTGCCAGAATTAGTTAATATTTCGATAGTAGGCCACACCTACTAAATACTAAGATTTATCTTACTAAATTATAGATAGCAAGTCTCGATAAACTCTAGTTTTAAATATATCAATCACTTTTTTATGTTATTTAATAGAAAGAGACGGGACTATCTCAAAACCTGGGTTTTACAAGACATGTTTTAATCTACCGAAACGTAATAAGACGGTAAGTTTTAAAATAGACGGTCTACATTAGAACTGTATTGTCAACTCCATCCAAACTACGATTTGGAGCTGGCGTTTAGTTCTAATGCAGATTGTTTAATTAGACACTTAGGCCTAATTGCATCAACGTCGTATCACACTAACTCCCGGGTTAAATATGTCAATTTGACAGATTCTGCGTGATATTTGAAGGAATAAAACTAACAAAACAAAACAATAATAAAATCGTCGATATCCGCTCGATGCCTAAAAATTTGTTCAATAATTTTAAATCAGTTAGAATTTTATTTAGGTACTTATATATATATTTTTTTACCTTTGGTAAAAGTACTTACAAATAACAAACAGAATGAATTATTAATATTTATAAATACATTCACATGAAAGCGGATTATATAATGTATTTCAAAGCGACCAATAAATTGCTTTAGTTAACCAGACAACCTTTTTATTATTAGCGAATATTATTATTAATTTTTCGGGATAAATATTTTACTATAACTTGGTCGACGTTAGTAGGCAACACTGATTCTCGTGGCAGTAGTTTAAAAAAAGAAATAATCTCGTGATCTTTTCCTATTCAACAAACTCTAGTTTTTTGTAAACTTACTTTAAATTGGTTTTCTCGAATTTGTACTATTCAAATAAATTGATATGGCTTACATTACGTACAATTAATTTATTTAATCTATGAAATAATGTAAACGATAATAAAATCGCCACAGGGTGGCCAATTCGCCTAAAGGCAATATGTTATTTAAATTATGTATACTTCGGCGGCCAATCGTATTATTCACCAAATCATGACAAAGGTTAGGTTAGGAATATCATGCTTTGGCGTTTGGTTAGGTATATCATGATTTCACGAATTATACGATCGGCCGCCGACATACATACATCTTGCGTTAAAAGATATCACGTGTTATACATTCATACTGGCGCTTTAACTAGTGGCGAGTTTAAGAACTAAATGTTCGTGAAATATAAACAAAATACCTATTTACGATCAATTTATAATTGTTGAAAAATAAACTAAAATATCAATAAAAAGGATGGAATCTTGAAACTGATATTTTTTAGAGTTATAACACAGGGTGTATTTATTATATGGCGCATTAATAGATAGTAAGACTCACCATTCATTCATACTTCGATTAATTTTAATTACACCCTGTTATTTTAAGAATTCTAAGCCGCACTAGAACGTGTTGACGAGATCAGTCGAATGTTTGAATATGTTTTTGGTGAATTCAGTCGAAACTTTCATATTTTTTCTACAATAAGCTTATTTTATAGGATTTTTTGAATTGAAATGATGTAATCATTTCAAGATATGAAAGATATTTAAAAACATGAATGATTTTTTATTGTCTGCCATTGTGGTTTAAAAAAATACCAATTATATTATTTTGTAAAATCATGGTAAAAAAATCCCATTAAATAAGTTATCGAAAAAACCAAAAAATTTAAATTATGAATACTACATTGCAGCTAAATTACATTGTCTAAAACATTTTTTGTTTTTTTGTTAAAAAAGGGTCCATTCTTTTTGGCATTTTTATCATTACAATTGCGTACATACAAACCTAGCATACATGTTTACGCACTTCAACAAGACAATGGCAACACTTAATTCAAAGAGTAAATTAATACATCATTATAATAATATTGTTAAAACCGATGAAACACCGATTGGATTATTGCTTAGTATTAATTTATATTTAAAAAAAAATAGTTCAAAATAACGAAACACATAATTTTTGCGTTCCTCAAAATGGAAGCACCTAATTTCGTGTTCATTCCTCTTTTAAATATTAAAAATTGCCATGACCAAAAATTCACTTGTTTCTTTCCCGAAAAAGAAGCGTCGAGACGTTATAAAAACAGACGTAAAGCGATAAAATACAAATACTTATGAACGTTCCCTAATCATTTGTAATCCTTTTCTACCCTTTCTTTTAAGTGCAACTATAACACAACCCACCATTAAAGCAGCGGCAGCGTCCGAAAAAAAAGTCAGCATTAGTTAGTTGCATACACGCAATATCATATTAGCATGTTATTTTGAAATAACCTAATATATTATAATATCTACTTCAGTGCATACAGCTACGTGCAAAATATTATGTAAGTGTGCTTATTGTTAGAAGTATTCGAAAAATATTTAATATAATTCAGAAAATTAAAGTGCTATAGTATATAGCATATGGTTGACATATTCAGCTTAATATAATACATATAAGCATGTGCTCGTACCATAGATTAAAGAAAAACATGTGTCAAAATTAAAGGTTGATTTTGTGATTTACTTAACTGAAATAATTTTCTTATATTAAATATTGTTATTTTGCGTAGATAATTAATAGCATCTTAATGTTATTTTCTGATTTATATTATATAGCTCTAAAATATAATGTTTATATGCGAGTTTGAATAAATTTTAGTCGAAATTCCTTCACTAATTTAAAGCGTGCTATTGAAAAGTATATTTTAAGTATAAAATGTATATAAATATTTTTTAAGACATGGAATCTTCGACTATACTTAGGTATATTAACCTCATAACTAGATGAAGCAAATGCTTAGTATTATGTGATAAATGCAGCGTGAAAGGGACAAAATATACATACCAATGTGCTTATTAGTGAATGGATAGATACTTTATAAGATGCTTAAAAGGTACATTCTCAGTGAGACAGTTGATTTTTTTATTTATAAAAAAACGAATGTTAAAAAAAATATTTTTTTCTGTTATCCTTTGTTTTGCTGTCAATTAAAATTTTTCTAAAGATTAAAATCAGGCGTAAGAATTATTTTTTTGGAATTTAACTCCCAAAGTCAACAGTCTAACCAAATCCAGTACACGTGTTAAAGGAAGAGCTTATTAAAAATGACTTACCACTTCGCTAGTGAGACAGTTGATAGTGTTCGGCGGTTGCGCGCGCGGCGGCGGTCGCGGGGAGCGTCGCCCTTCGCACGGGGTCGCGCCGCGGGCGGGGGTTATTGGGTAGCCTGACATAAACACACAATAATAAATATCCTGGGACATTCTTCACACACGGTTATCTGATCCCAAACTAAGCTAAGGAAACCAGATAACTGATGTACTACTTTTTTTTGTAAATACATAATAATATATAGATAATTACATCCAGACACAGGACAAACAGACATATATGCACACAAATGTTTGTCTTGGATAGGAATCGAACCAATGACCTGCGGCGTGATATCTGGGTGGTGTCTTAACCAACTGGCTTGTCAAAATAATAGTAAAAATATTTTTAGGTGTTCTAGGTGGACCGACGGTCTTGTGAGGGTCGCGGGAAACCGCTGGATGCGGGTAGCGTGACCGCTATCGTGGAGATCCTTGGAGGTGAAGTCCACTGCTGAAAGGTTGTTTTTATATAACCCCAGCTTCCACCCCGCGGTTTCACCCGCGTTCCCGATATCTTATGTTTTCCCGGGATAAAAAGTAGCCCAGAGTATGATTTATCTATGTGCCAAGTTTTATCCAAATCCGTTCAGTAGTTTTTACGTAAAAGAGTAACAAACATCCATACATCCTCACAAATTTTCGCATTTATAATATTAATACATTAGATTTAGAAACAGGACTAGGTACCTTGTTCACTGCTACTAGACTCCGTGAAACTGGGTGTTCCCTCCGTCCACGTGGGCGTTGAGCCTTCCACCGAGGCGGGAGGCGTCCAGCATACGCTGAAACATTACAAAACCGACATTTATTCATGAAATAGTTTATGGCGTCACACACAGATAAGTAGAGATAAACTATGATAACATGGCACGCCTCTCCAAATTACTGTTTCAATGACTAAAGTTGGTAGCCTCTGATGACTGCATCAACCTTACCGGACAAATTGGCGAGCGCAGAGGGCTCTCAACCTTACATTTAGGTAACCATGCCTGAGGGCACCCCCGAATGGGGTACGAACCTCGGTTCAGGGCGTTACCGGGGGAGGAAGAGGACTTAGTACGAGTTCCGACGATAGAGTTTGTGTAGTTGTAAGTATTCGTCCAGTAGCAGGCCGCGTCTTCAGTATCACACTTATTACCAGATTTATTGGTTAACAAATCATAACTAGCCGGCAGCGCTACACAACGGACGTGTCAATGATTAATACTAATGAACGATTAACTACGCCGCTAGTCGAGCAACTGATCCTTGGATTTATTTTTTTTGGACGGCAGTACGCACACATGTGTTGTCAGTCTGTAAATACTTTCAAATTTCGTTTTGAGATTTGGAGGGGCGCGCCATGTTATCGTAGTTAATCTCTAAAGAGAAAAGACGAAACAGACAGCACAAAGGACATTTGTTGCAAGAGCCTTGCGACTTTAACATATAAGAACAGATTTCAAACTCTTACCTAGCTTCGTTACTTCGCGCACTGCTCAAAGCAGCAGGAGTTAGCGCTAGCGATGAAGCAGACGACGTTGTCATCACGCTTGCAGCGCTTGAAGCGCCGCGACGTCTCCCTGATGCACTAGACGAGGTGGTAGACGAAGAGTTCGTCCGACTCGTACGCGGTGGTGGCGCTTCTTCGAACGGAGGCGGTGGTGTTGAACAGCAGGATAGTGGCGCTGCAGCGGCTGAGTGGATAACTAGCATTACTACTGGTCCTGCTACAATAGCTTACGAAAGAGCTGGATGGTAATGTCTATCATGATTTGATCATATAGAAAGACAAAAACATTTGTAATTTAAAAACAATACAAATCATGATAGAAAGTTTTTCATAACATTAATTATGGTAAGGTCATCCAAAATGCAGCTACTTAGAGGAAAAATATATTAATGCTTTTGCTATCATACCGATGGCGTAAATATCTATTAATTTAGCACTCAACATATAAATTAAAACATAGCATACATGTTAATACTAAATACAAAATGGCAGTTAGGTATTAATAGGAACAAATCACAGCACATTCTAACACATAGACTATTAAATTATAGAATAGAAGTGTCTAAAACTACCACAATGAGATAACAAGTACAAAAAGAGAATAAGTATAAAAATCTAAATTTTTTCTATAAAAATATTCGCGATTTCGCAATCAATCTTGTTCTAGTTTTTTGTAATCAATCAAGTTTTTCATCAATTTAATAATTTTTGAGACCATTTTTTTTGTCTTTATTAAAAGTTTCCCGTTTTTATTTACAATACTTCTTCCAAATCCTTTTTCATTTTGAAAATCTTCCTTCTGTCAGATTTCTTTTTAAAACTCCCTTTCTTTTTCTGTCTGGGGACTTTGTTTGGAGCTTTAGAGTCAGATTCAGATGCTTCAGAAAACTTTTTAATTTTGTCATGTACATTGCCTGTTATGGACTTTGAAACCACTGGAGTAACAACTGTCGTACTGATTGTAAAATGCTTCTGATCAATGGAGCTTATACTTCCATGGGTATATTTTATTGGTTCAAAAATCTTCTTCTTCTCATTAACCACAACATAATTCTCTACTTCTGGTCTGTCTGACTTCTTGCTATCCTGCGAAGATGATATAGAACTACGTCTAGAACTTGTGTCAGAATCTGTCTGCACTTTCAAAATTTGCTTCTGGAACAAGTCGATTTTAGTCTTCGCTTTCTTATGGCATATTACTTCATCCTTTGTCATGCCTCTAGTGTGTTTCTCTTTATATGTTCTTATTTCTACTTTAGGTTTGGCTTGTCTTGTATCTTGCACGCGATTTTTATCTCTTTTAGATTGATTGAAGTTTAATTTCTTTGATAAACCAGAAATTATGCCAGCTTTTGCATCAGCTTTCAATTCTGCTTTATCTTTATCGGTAAGATTCTCTTCTTTATCAAACCGATGTGTTTTTTTTAGAGATTTCGCAGCGGATATTAATTCAGAAGACTTAATGTTATGTACACTTGTTCTCTCAACAGATTCCAAATGAGTTGGTGATTTTTTTGATAGTTTACCGCCTATATGAGTTACAACTCCTTTTAAAAATTGCGATGGACTTTTAGATTGCCTGCCTTTTACATCATTTGTTTCATCAGTATCTTTCACATCATATATATCAATGTTTTCTTCACTGCTCGACTCAGTAAGCGACGTATCATCATAATCTCCAGAATCTAGATGTTCTCTCAGTACTTTATCAATATTAAACTTCGCCATCATTGAAGTTTGAGCGATAAGATTCTTTCCTGGATGCGAACGCTCAGTAATGCTGTCTCCTTCTTCTACGTAGTCTAAGAAAGAGTTAGATGCAACCAATTTTGTGACTTTCACAGAGTGCTCGGACACAGATAAAGGTATATTGCATGCAGACGGTTCTTTAAACTTGAAATCATGCCCATAAAAGCAAAAATCATCATCGCTACTTGTGATCGGTGTTTGTGGAGGGATATCGTTGACAGATATGTCTAAGTTTGGATAATCACCTTTAGTATCGAGGCTGGAAGATTGAGAATTGCCTCCACCACGTTTGGCTTTAGGCGATCCTCTGGGAGGAACAGGCGGTGGGACTCGTTGCTTTTGAGAGCCTTTTAATACAGCTGGGAACGCTATGTCCGGCTCTGAAGTAGCTGTGGTCGTCTTAGATGACGTCACGGTTACTTTAGCAGCCGTAGACACCGGTGACGTCACCGACGTGGGGGTAATGTGCGCTGTGACGTCAGACAGTGAGACTGGTGTTTGAGAAAAACGCTCGGAAAATTGTATAGGTTTATTTAATTCAAATACACGTAAAAACGAAAATTTGGCACGTTTAATAAATAACAATAAAAAGAGTTTGTGTTTAAAATTGGAAGCGTTTAGTTACATCAGACGGAGGGAAGACGAAGATGATAATAATTATATATCCAAAATGGCATGTTTATATTTATATTTTTTAGATGGGGCTTGACCGCCGAAATTATCGTATTTTTTATTGGTGCATCATTTAGATGAAGAATCAAATTTATTGAAAAATTAATAGAAAGAAAGATGCATGCAATATCAGGGAATAAGGTTAGATAAAAATAAATTGTTTCCCGTAATATATACCCAATAGAAAAGTTCCGGAGATCAAGAGCAGCATGAAAAGAAGAGAATATATGAAAATAAGTTTATTGGTACCATTTTTATTGTAACTTTATTAATTGTTAAAGCAAAAGCGTAGCAAGGGAGCGTTTGTTCTGACTATTTACATAAAATTACACTGAAGAAAACTGGCACACTCTTTTTGACTAGTGAAATTAATCTACTAAAATGACGGAACATTTGCGTGCGAGTATTCGCAACGGCGTGGCGGCTTTCACTAATTTACAACTTCTATAGTGCGACCAGTTAACTCAGTCCGCGCCTGCGGAGCGGGGGCAGCTACCACGCTTTGGTATCGGCCATACAAATCGGTGGAACACTAAAATATCTCAAGTGATTTTAGTATTATAGTCTCTATTTCAATGACAAAGAGTTTTAATTGTAATGAAAAAATAAGTAATTTGACGAGTGTCAAGCTAAAAGCGTTCCTTGGATTTGTTCCTTTGATACCTATCTGTACTTTAGTACTATATTCATTAATCTGTGGCAGCTACGCTTATGTTGCAGGGCAGTGCGATGCACACGTAGTGAGCCGCCTGCTACCCGCACGATTCCCTTTGTCGCCATCCCCGCTCTCAGTCGCAGGCGCAGCTATCCGCTTGCACTATAGAAGTTGTAGGTCCTTATCGCGAAGGTCGGCGTACGGACGACGACAATTCAAGGTAAACACTGCGGTTGTAATAGGAGCTATTTTGCAATAAAAAGGTATAGTCTGACGTGTTGGCGTCTGTACCTATCAGTGTTCCCAGTTTTTTATTCTCTCAAATTATTATTTTTATGGACAAATTCTAGGACAAAATGAAGGTGTAATTTCATGTAAACTAGTCTTCAAAATGGAATTAAATAATTATAAATACAAATAAAAGCAAATAAATATGAATTATGCTGGTTTGGAGATCTTCAAAATGTTTTAGATTTAGATTTGACGTTTTAAAGACCTAAGAACACATTTAAAGCTTTGCTCCTTGCTATACTTTGGCATATTATTATTACTTAAATATTAATCTAACAACTACATAATGGAAACATCGGAGATGTGTTTCTAATGTTAATTTTTAACCTTACATGTAATTAAGCAAAAATATATTTCGAATAAATGATTTTTCTTTTCGTTTAAGTTAATAAGGATTTTGTCTTTAATTTGCAAAAATTATCACGAAACAAATATTTAGGTACAGTCACTTTAGCACCTTAGTTTGTAAGAAATCTATGAATTGCGTAATATATAAGGTTCTGACGTGATCAGCAACTTTTAACGCTGACTGTACTACTTCACCTATTTTCGTACACGTAAATAAATCCCCGCAAAATTCTCAACAAGACAATTTTACCACACCCACCGTTCCCTATCTCATATAAAACTCACGCACAAAACACGTAAAGCGTCATTCAGTCTCACCTGCTTTCAGACTGGCGACTCCGCTCGAACTGGCCGCGCCTGTCCCATTAGCGATAGCGTGAAATATTAGTAATTCATATTTTATTAACATTAGTAGGGGTATAAAATAAATCATTACATATTTGTTTGTATTAATGGTTAATAAAATGTATAGCGTGATAGAGTTAGTATATTTTTGGTTTCTTATGTGTGGCAGCTTTATTGCAATTAAGTTTCTATGAAACCAGTACCGAAATCGATACAAATTTTACAATGTCGTAAATACCAATTTAATTTTATTTTATTCGACCTGATGGTAAGTGGTTACCGTCGCCTATACACATTAGCAATACTATACCAGATGTTAGCTAATGGTGCCGATTCTGTTGTTTACGAACTAAATAAATTTAATCTCACTATACCTCTTTCTAATAGTAAATATAAGAAAGGGATGCAAGATATTTTAGTCCTGTCAGTCCGATCACATATTTCAACGTGAATTTAAGCGCAATCTTTATTGGTCACGACTATTTACCCGTACATTACGACGGCATGGACTAAACTGACAGCATTAAAAATATTCTCTTTTTTCAATACGGTCAACACGAAAGAGAGGTAGTAGAGAGGAGAGAGGAACAGAATCGGCACCAATGTGTGCTAAGATGTTTTTTTTTACCATGAATAAAAAAGGTCCTTAGCTTCCGACCGAAAACTGAATGTAAAATAACAACTAATTTGGTGTATACCACTATTGCCAATTATGAACCATATTTGTACCAAAAATAATAATGAACATACACAAAATAAATAGATATATCTTACTTTTCAGTTCAAACATAAGTAGGAATAAAAACATTGAAAATAAACCTTGTATCTCAAAGTTTTATTCCAGGCGTATTCACACAGTCTGTAAAACGGGCCTAAGTAGTCTTAAGCTCCTTATACTGTTTTTGTATTTTGCATTAAATAAAAATACATTTTTTTACAAAGATTTTACCTTTTTAAGAGAAAGAAATAAAACAAAATTTCCAATCAAAAAAATCATTTAATCAACATTATATACATAAAAATTTGGTCACAAATAGCTCAAGCGAAATAAACCATTTTTTTTATTTCACAATCACACTATTCTATCAAAATTGTACATGCTAATATAAGGTTCAATAGCACGGTTTAAGGTACATAATTACTTGCATAATTTATTGCATCAATAATACATTTATAAGAGAATAATATACATTAAAATACATTTATAAGTAAACAAAATACATTTAAAAGGTGTGTTTTTTAATTATCATATACAGGTGATTTCAAAAATAATAATGTAATTACAAATAAGCATGTTTAAATTTACAATTTTGATAGATTTCATAATAAGATAAATAATTATATAAATTATTATTAAACATACATTGAAGTCACTGATTTGTCAGAAATAAAAAATGCTGTCTAAAAATAAAATACCATTAATTTGTTTCTATACCAAAAGTAGTTTAAGTATTTTACGTATAATACATTAATTTATTGAAAAGTATTTTTATTTAAAACTTATATGATTTTAATAACGAATCGATTGGGTACTCTATTATTATAGTTTACTGTATTATTTTCCCATATAATTATATATTTACAAAGGCCACTAGTATATGTAGTATATTAGTTATCTGGTTTCCATAGTACAAGTGTTTACAATGAATCAAATAGCTCAGAATAACCCGGGCCTACAATTTCAAATCAACATCTCCAATATACATTTAACAGTTAAATATAATAACGAAATTAATAAAACCACTACAATTTATTAATATCATTATAAATTATTTAAACATTCCTATTTAAACACTAAGCAAGGTAACCAATAAATACTCCATTTAAATTTGTGAATGTTATGTTTAAAATGTTGGTACGAACAGTATCATAAAAAAGTGAACTATAATATCTCTAGATCGCAGTTTATTGGCCAGTTATGTGGTAACTGGCAGTTAATTTGAGATTAGAACAGTTTATCTAAAGAATTATCCAAGATGTAGCGATTGAAAAAACGGATCTTACTGATATATTTTTGTTTATTAAATAGCATTAAAATCGATTTTCTTACTGATTTTAAATATACTATTCAATGTTTACCCATATAGACTTATAGAAAACTGTGTTTGATATTATCATTACGTCTTGCGCTCTTGCTCACCCGGTTCAGACTAACGACCGACTGTCTTCATATTGCCGAATTGTCTTCATACTACGTACTTCAATTTTAATGGCAGATCTATCTGTCTTTAATTTTTAATCGGTCTGAGTGTTTTACATTATCCAGAAATCAGTATTACCATTAGAATCCCTACGGGTGTTTAAATAGTTTTATTTCATTTCAAAGTAATATAAAATGCGGTTTTTGTGACATAAAAGTGTAGGCTACTTCCCTATTGAATTAGACACTTACATCTGACTTATTACTGCTAAACTAACATATATACATTCCCATCCATACATACATCCACGTTGTACTCAAGATGTATGTATGGATGTGGATGTTTGTATGGATGCGGATGTATGTACGGATGTGGATGTATGTATGGATGCGGATGTATGTATGGATGCGGATGTATGTATGGATGCGGATGTATGTATGGGTGAGACCGTATATTATGTTAGATGTAAGTAACGTAATAAAGTAGACTACAATTGTATATAAGGTATTTGATATAGAAATGTATTATACATTATTTCTACAATAAATATTGCTGGGGCATTCATTAGTATGCTTAAATAACGTTTTATACATCATGTTTTTTTTAAATAACATCGTGTTTGTATGACCGTAAGCCCATGTAGGAATTTATCTATATATCATTTAATATTAGTACAATATTTGTGACATCGAATACTTCATTATTATAGGTACTAAGGGAATGTCATATATGAATTTGACTTTTGAATATTACATTTAATAAATAAAATCTGTAATTGTGTCATTGCTATTAAATATATGTGATTATTATTTATTAAATTCTCTAAATGATGATAAATACACTTATTTTTGTGTATATATTTTCAAATAACTGAATTTAAAATTATTTAAGCACATTTGGTGATTTTAACTATTTCTAATATAGGAAGTTTTTTTTAAAGCCTACTTATATTATATTCCAATACCAAAGACATTTGCTAGTCTTAAAACCGTGGACACCACAACATAATTACATTTTAATAAATAATATTTATACCTTCGCATTAATATCGACTATATAACAATAGCCATTAAGTTCACAATCGTATAGACAGTGCAGACAGAAATCAACTGTCGTAATCTGCTTAGAACCTCATACCAGAACTGTATTACAATAAAGCACTTTTAATTTAATGTTGCCGTTAAATTATGGTCACAATAAATATTGATAAATAATTTTAAATTACCAATATTAATTACCAATAGATTTGTATACCTTTCTCTATCAACGACGCGTAAACAGACAAAGATGGTAATACATTCGATCATAGTTTACCATTTCAACTTTCAGAAACTGGTGCTCAGTTTATCAATGAATAAATAGATTCTGTTTAAACGACTACAAATTTTAACAGCATTAAAAATATTGAAACGTGAAAATCGAATTCTAAAAAGTGTCCTTTAAAAAAATAATTTAACGTGAAATCATTAAAAGACCACCGATTAACAACAACTCTTCAATCGGCAGGTGGTACAACAATTATAGTGCTACCACCTTCAGTGCCCGTGTAAATCGCAGCCTTATCCAAGCTCCTAACGTATACAACCTCTCTTAAAAACTTCTCCGATTCAGTTTGTATTATATGTTCATCTCCATTTAATTGTACTACTGACACGTGCTCCTTCGTTTGTATCTCTTTGTCGCTTAATATTGGTGATTCTTGCTTAATATACACCGTTTGGGTCGACCTTACTTTACGAAATCTCATGTCTTTGGGTAAAGTTGACGCGTCTCTCGACTCCAAACTCCTTGTTGGAGTCGCACTTCTCGTTCTATAACTTGAATTTAAACTTTTAGGTAGCGTATTGACATCTCTTTCTGTATTCGTTGCGCTCTCACTCTTTACTAAACCTATATCCGCGAAGAATTTTTTAAATTTCTCAACGAACGTTGGCGATTTCGCTCTGTTTAAACTGTTTGAGAGTCTTTCGTTGGAATGCTCTTTGGAACTGACTTCGTCTATTCTCTCTGGTATATTAGACATGCTTTTATGCTTCTCTATGATATTAGAACGTCGTTTCCACCTCATTTCTTCGTCTTCTTCATCTATGAACGGTATATCTTGAAGGTTGTTTTCATTTCTAGTGTCTACTGCTGCGTCTTTAAGTATTTTGATCACTGGATTATATGTTTGAGCTTCAGCTACATATATTTGGGGTACACTGGTACTCGTATTGTCTGTCTGTATGCCACTATCTGCTAGACTACCATTTATATGTGAACTGCCTGCTCCAGTACTGAGAACTTTTGTCAGTTGATCGGATAGCGTTTCCATTCTATCTTGTATAGATGTTCTATATACATTATCAACGTACGACGGACCCGGTTCTCTAGCCAGTAAATTTGATGTATCAAAATCTATTCGTCTAGAAAAGTTAGGCATTCTATCTCTGTCTAGTATTTTCAGTCTGTCGGATAGTACTGAGGGGTATTCGGCAGGTAATTGCGGATGCCTTTGATTCCAGGTCGAAATTGTAGTGTCAGTGAAATCGCTCATACTAGATCTCATTGAAGATCTAGGCGATAATCTAGACTGTCTCAACATAACATCTGGATTATAATCTTTGATCGGCCTGCCGATGTATGCTCGTCCTGAATGGAACAGATGGCCGGTGTTAAATTTTGCTTTTTTGTGGTACATTTCAGTTTATTTTTTTTTTTATTTTCACTCCCCGTCGAAAACCATGCCAAGGCAAGGGCGACATCTGTTTCGTACACGCGAACCAACACCGTTAGCACATTTAAAACACATCACATAATTTGGTCGTTAAAAACACGGCACACGAATATAAAATGCCAAAGGGTATAAGTACATTTTTTTCATTTTTTCGGCTACTTTTAAAGTATAAAGAAAAAACAACAAAAAGGACGGAACCACAACAGTGACAAGGTAACAAACACCGGACAGGATTGGGATGGAGGGTGAAAACAAAATAAACTGAAATGTATAATAATATATAGGTACCAACTAAATATTTTTTCGCATTCATGTTAGGAGTAGTAGGGTTATAGCTACATAGTAAAAATATCCAAGAAAAGTAAAGTTGTTAATACTTATAATAATAATATTAGTTCAAAATTTAGCTTTCAACGTAAATTGACGATAGAATTTCTACTAAGATAGAAAAACTTACTTTAAAATAACTCTTAATATATTTCACAGGTTACCGATAAGGTCTGGGTAGCCTATCTGTTAGAAATATATATACCAGATAAGCTATGAGGAATTTATCGCCAAATCCGTGAAACAGACCCTTAGTATTATAATATTGTTCCGTAGGAATAAAAATATGAACTTAATTTTTTTTCGTTATTCTATTGTCAACTCACATAAAAATACCATAATAAAACCATAACAAGAGAAGAGAGCTTACCCGGCGTGTCGATCTCTTCCTGTGGTTTAGCCGGCTTCGCGATGCTCTTTCGCTTCGAAGGCGAGTGTTTCAGTGCTGCAAATATTTATTAAAAGTTCACTTACACCGTTTTTGCATGAGGACGACAAGGGAGTATTACTGTGATGGTATTCAATTTAGTTTTCGATCATAAAAATGTTGTTTATTTATTTTAATTGGCTAGATTTTAATAATCTCAATGTAAAAATGGATATTGTTATTAATTCTGTTGCAAATTGCATATATTTAAAGCTGTTATATTTTTGGAAATGTTACGTTACAACAAACAAATTTTACTATTTTTCCATCTTATTCTTCTGTTTTTTTTGTTCGAAAGATATATGGAGATTAAATTACATTCGAATCAGTATCACTGTTAATTATTTATTTATGCCCACTTATAATTTAATATTAAAAAATATTATAGTTCAGTCATTAATAGTAGTAAGACTTTCAAGTAAAATGGGATCTAGATTTTAAAAACACCACAGTAATACTCCGCATTAAAATTAAATAAAAACAAATTAAAAAGTAAATCATTGCAAACTATGCTCTATTAAAATAAGCATTGCTTGTTTTATCAAATAAAAAGTCAGCGTGTAAAATTATTGCAAATAAAAATTAAAATGTATTCCAAAGCATTCTAACAAAGAATGGGAAAGAAAGATCGAAAAATCTGAGGCCTGCAAATTATTTTTTACAATTTTTTTTCGTATAATTTTTCTGCAGACCTTATCGCCGTTGCTGTATAAATACCATTTTTTTTAAATAAAATTAAAAAAATAAAGATCGTGCTTGAAAAGATTCATCGTAAGAAGACAGTAGGTATCGAAAATGACAATGTAAAAAACAACCAGGTTTCTAGCTACGAAGGGGGAGGGGGGAGTCTAGCATGGTTTTTAACGATATCAGTAAATCTTCAAGGGTCAGAAGAATGTTTATTTATGGTTACGTTTATATGTATAAATCTAGGATTAGGTATATCGGAGTTTTGCCACCCAAGTGTGCTGGGCCTCCATGTGCAACTATTGTGCCACTAGAAAATGGTAAGCATTGAATTCGGCACCCATTTTCTGGATTTCTATTTTATAGGCAACTACGAGTATCTCAATAATGTCTAATAAATTAAAAAGGTATTTAAAGATATTGTTAAAAACATTTAAGTATTGCCACATTATGCATCTTTTAATCGACATTTTATAACATGATTTTATTCACAAACTTTTTTTCTTGTCGATAAAAAGACAGTGGTCGGGCATATAGACACGAAAGTCATGATCGGAAGGTGAACTCTGTAGATGGAGCCACTGAGCGATGAATGTAAGTAGGGGGGGGGGGAAACTACAATACCACAACATTTCTCAAGGTAATGAAATTGTTATAAACAGTTTTAGACTACTGTCACTCACAAATAATGCAGTACAAATAAAACCACTAAGAGTAGATCATTTGATGCTGTGAAACTATGACGTCAGAGTGTAACATTTCGTACAAAATTCAAAAAAAAAAATAGTAACTAATTTGATGTCAGGAAACTACCCTTTTTAGGAACGTCTCCAATACTTGAAGAAGAAACCTATATCCTATTCAATCGAACTATCAAATGACGACTTAAGCACAACTTAAGGTTATACCTTCGGTTAGAGGCGCTCCAACTGAAGCCTCCACCTTAAGTGTGAGTAACGTTTCAATATTTGGCTTATAAGTAGTGGTAAAAAAGGTCGTAAGAAAAAACGTTTATAACAATTTCAAATCATAGCACGACATAAAACTTCATACAACCAAAAAGGTAGAGGGTCAAAGATGATATTAAAGTTGCAGATGGGGTAGAGATAACATCGTCATGCGTTCACATAATCCCACTATAAACGGACTTACTTAGACCTCCACGGACGCGCCAAAGTATCCGATAACGGACAATTGGTTGGTAAGAAAATGGAAAAAAAAATAAAGATATTATTTTCCGACGGGCAACACTTATCGGGAACGGGGGGGCGTGCATGAAAAACATGCGTTAATCTTTGTTTAAACTAAAAAATAATGCATCTAATCAAATAAAAAAAAATGAACTTAAGAGTGTAATTTCACTAAATACATGCCTAGAAACTTATCGATTGCGAATAACGAAAAAAAACGTTTTAATAAAATAAACCAAATCATTCCACCAGCAAAATAATGCCTATGGTATTTTTTTTACCGGGAGTGGGTATTGATGAACTTTTCGGTACTTATGAAAAATTTATCTAATAATCTTAAGAAGCAATTTAAAATTTGTATTCTCAACTCAGGTGCATCAAAAAAATCTATATGTAGAGGTACTTTGCTTAAGGTACCATCGACAAACTTGAAGCATGATCAGTTTTGAACAATTTTCGCTTGAAGCCAGTTATCATAGCTTGCCCTGTTCATTACTGAGACCCTTTTGTGTAATCATTTGTTTCGACTACATGTATGACAAGCGCATTGTCTGGTTATATTGTGTGAGGCACAGGAAGTCGCTGGACAGCCTTATAGTTAGGGTTGCCTGCTATACTATTATAATTTTAAAATTACATGTGCCGAAATTTATGCAACATTATTTATTAGGTATTTTCAATATAAATTCACCAACACCCAATCTTAGTTCCACTACAACGAAAAAAAAAAACACGCACACAATTTTTACAACATAAAAATCACTATCGATTCTAGCACAGATTATAAACATCGTTAAAACTGACGATCGTTAAAAATATAGTAGATTTAGCAATGGTAGTGTTTATATGGTTAAGGCTTTGAAAAATAACAATTAGGTTATTTCATTGCAGTGCTTACGTTTACCCCCTTCAGACATTTTAATTTATCATAGTGAGATTTAGAACATAAATGATGGCAAAATCTTAATTACTTCAAGTATCATAATCGTTATCTATACTAACTAGCTGTTTCCCCTGGCTTCACTCGCGTTCCCGAGATAAGAAGTAGCCTATAATCTTCGGGGATAATGTAGCTTTCTATTCGTTTTTTTTTTTATCGAGTAACAATAGAGATTAGTTTATGATATAAGGCTCATTTTCACATCTCTCTGGCTAATGTCACCATTGTATACATCAATGTAAGTTGATATAACCCACGTTTATTCTACCATCGCTAAATCTAACGAAATACAGGGTTATTTTTAATTTATCTGTGCTTTATCTTATTATGAACAACTTATACTATGGGACCAAGTCTGAAAGCACGAAAAAGGTTTCAAACTTTTCAAACAAACTTTACTCTCTCAAAATGTATTATAAGGTTTGATGAGTACTGTTTCCTTAAAGCACTGCAACCCCCGTAACGAGGCAAGCGTACACAGAAGGCTCAAGTTTTCGACCAATATTAATCGCGGGGTTGGGGGGGGGGGGAAGAAAGAGTCCCCCCTCCACCCTGAGTTAAGACCAATTCTTCTTATTAAAATCGTCATAGCGAAATCACTAATTCATTAAGAACTACTTTTTGTAATTGTAGATTTTTCTGGACTATTAGTAGATGAATTGAGCTAAGATTGCTCCCTATACCAAATCAAGCCATGGGAACTCATAAAAAATATACAATTACTAGTGCCTTCTCGTCCACCAAAATGTTAAACGAGAATTATGGCATTAGACCATGAGATACCTCATGTTCTATTGTCAAACTGTGTTTGCCTTAGTTTGGCATGTTATATATCACAAAACACAACTGAGAAGTAGACATAAACACTTATCTCTACTTTTGATTACTAGAATCGAAATAAATGACAGTTACTGTTGAGAAAACGATCTCGTGGTGCGCACACGTCATATTTATGCGATATCATTGGTCTATGGTTCGAGTCTTCTATAGTCTTCGTTCGCTACGGGCGGTGAATTAAAAATAACCCAATGTGAACACGATCCGTGCTAGATCATCTATGCAACATGTTAGTAAACTCTTCCCTACTGTACCTATGTAGCTCGTAACCAGGGTACGGAACTTCCGATGATTGCCCTTGATCTCGGGTAGGTCCACTGATCGAACACATCGAGGCGGTTAAATTATATACCACGTCAATAGAAAGTTTAACTTTATCACGCTTTATTTTAACTGAAACACTGTTTCTGCTGCTTGCTGCTGTTAACCTTACTAAACTGCTTTTAATTATTAGATAGGCCAGTTGGCGTAGTTGGTTATGACACCATCCAAAGCCCAGGTCGTGGGTTAGCTTTCCATACAGCAATGACTATACAATCATTAATTTTTATAAGGAAGCTAGGTATAAAATGTTACTATTAAAATAGATGTCGAATAAACTTGTATATATTCCATTAGGAAATAAGAACCATTATTAAGTTATTGAAACGGAAAAGCGAAACTTTCTTTGATGTTAATTCCTATATTATAAATCGTGATGTTTGTTATAACACTACTTTAATTAATCGAATAATTGACGTTAATAAATAAATACGTATACAATTTTGTATGGATTACAGATCCATGAGTATCATACTAGAGGATATACGATTTTTAGGGATCCGGAACTCAAAAGAAAAAAAACGGAACCTTTATAGGATCACGTGTGTCTAACTGTCCCAAAATACTGGACTGGATTGATTTGAAATTTGGTACACATATGTAAGTCGGTGCACTATGTTACACGGACGTGTAACGTAAATAAATGAATCTCAAACATGGGGGGGTCACATTTGGGGGGTAAATTAGAAAATTAAAAAGAGTCAATCAGTCACGCTTTTCTTTTTTAAATTTAGATGTAAATGCAAACGCGATAGTAAGCGTTTACCAACGTCAATAATTTCCAAAAAAAAAAAACTTGTTTCTTAGAAATATTATTTGCTCTGTATTGTTATTAATTTATAACAAAATATATTTTATAACAAACATCACAATGTTCAGTCACGTGTTATTACAGACTATTCACTAATTTAAAATATACTTTTAAGATTTTGATTTTACGACCAACAAAAAATGTATGATAATTTTGGACTATAAACTTGATTAAAACACAACTGAAATGAAGCAGCTTTCATCAGAAGTAGTATATTCTAGGGATCCGAAAAATATGAAGTCATATTTGAGAGTATTCAGTGCCACATCCCCTTAGGTGCCTCATATTTTTAACTTTTAAGCACTACACGACTGCCCGAAAAAAGTGAATAATATTTTCATCTTTCTTTATTCCCACTTAACTTCTAACCGATTTAGAAGTCTGTGGTATTGTTAGAAACCCTTTCATTCTAGGTGACGTAGGGTATCTAAACGATCTTTTTTTTAAAACTATTACAACTTTCAAGTTTTCATTTTGTAACAGTCGTGTTTTTAATCACTTATTACTTTAAAAAAAATATTATTGATATTTTATTATGGAAAAATATATTAGGAATGGAAAATGATTGCTTGCTTGATACTTGCCATTCTCCAATAAAAAAAAAACATATCAAACGCATAAAATTATCTTTCATTTACGTTTTACTGTTGTTTATAGTCCAAAACGTCCAATCACCTTTTTTAATATGTACTTTTGTAGTACAGCCATTAATATAAATCTTAAAAGTACATCAACCATCATATTTCTTGAATAAACACACATCTTCAATACAAAAATTAGACCAAATAACTTATTAGACATACACAAGTTAGCTATACTATTGGACGGGAATTTCAGAACCTATACTACACATAATAAGGTCCAATTTCAAATTACACTGGTCCGGGATATAGCTATTTTGGATATAGCAATGAATTGAGCTTTTAACTAATGAATAGGGACTTTGATTCTTTTCAATGTAGAAGAAGAGAAATTGAGAGAAGTATTTTTGAAATTAAATTATAATTCTTTATATCTGTTTCTGACATTCGTAGGGTGACATTCTTGTTTCAGTATTAATAAACAACAAGAAAAATATAAACATTATTACTTAAAAGAGCCCCATCACCGCGCACATACTTGAGTGTCCCAATGATCCGGCTCGAAGGACCATTGGAAGTCCTTCGAGCCGATATCTAATTATTGAATAAAACATCGGACTTTAAAGTATGTTAATATAATTATTAAATTGTACAAAATGGAGTTATACAAGTAGCATTCACGCTATAGTGCTAGCGGGCTCGAACAGGTATTGTACAAACATTCATAGAATTATTAGCCCAAACAGAACGAGAATGTCAACCCAACATCAACAATATTATACATTTGAACCGAAGAATGAATAATGGTGCCGACTGTGTTGTTAACAAACTAAACTAATATTAGACACGTCACCTCTGTTTCTAACATTATTGAAAAAGGATAAATATTTAAAGCTGTCAAATTAGTCTATGGTATAGACTACGTTGAAATAAGCAATCGGACTAATATGACAGCACAAAAAATATTTTATCCCTTTCTTATGTTATTTGTTAGAAAGAGATATAGTGAGATTAAATTTGAAAACAACAGAATCGGAGCCAATCAGTACAATTGCATAATATTTCCTGAAACGAACCTGTAACGAATCGATATGGTTATAATATGTCACAGAGTAATACTCACACGAAGGTATCTTCTTGAAGACAGTCTTGCCCATGAAGTCGAGGAACCTCTGGGCGTAGAAGCTTGGTCTGTGCACTGATACTGTGTCCTGAAAACGATGGAGGCGTTGTTTAGCTAACATTATTTTTAAGTCGTTTAACATAGCCAATAAATACTACCTCTCAAATTCGGAAATGCAAAGAAATAAATCGATGAGTTACATTTTCAACAAAAAATATTTAATCTACATAGGCTGTGCTATAAATTCGAGAAATGAATTGCACCTTACAATATTGCTCAAGTGACCTTTTTAGACCCCCTGGAGGCCAATCCGGACTGTGATTTGTATGTATGTTAAAAAAACCATATTGAATTTTGAGGGTGATTTAAAAATCTGAGATGATAAGAAATGAAAAATAAAATAAATAAAACCAAATTATTTGAACAAAAAAAAATTCTTATCTGTAGTTTAATGATACATTTTTAATTTTTACAACGATTTCTGCCTTAATAATTAAAGTAAAAAGAGGAGGCTGTGTTGTTAACTATATTTCTTTTTACAAGATATGCATTCACTTGTAATTAATAAATTTTGACTAGTTTTTTGCGAATGTGGAAGGTGCTGCAAGCGTCTATCTATAGGGTAACAGCTTACAACCACTCGGGCCGTATGCTTGCTTATTTAATGTTCTCTACTCACAAAAATAAAACCTATTAACAAATGACATAGTACATACCCCATCATGTATCATACTCTTCCAGGTATGTTCGAGCTTCTTGCGCAGCCGGTACGACTGGAGGATGTCGATTATTCCCAGGAATAACAGCAGCCGCTCGCCGCGGGCGTTCCGAGCCGGAATACCGCCAGGACTGACCAACATGATAACAATTAAATAGTTGGAAATACACACAATATTCAGGTTTTTATTAAATTTTTAAGGCGATGATAGCTTAGTGGTAGTGACGTCGGATGCCGCGACGAAGATCGTGGGTCCGAATCCTACAATGAGCTTTGAGCTTTCGGTGAAGGAAGACATCGTGAGGAAACCATAGCACGGTGGTACGGTACTTTGTAATACCCGCCTGGCTGGCTACCACCCTCAAGTTAGTGACATTTTCATGAAATAGTCGTATATGTCAGTAATATACCTTGGAGGATTATGTTGATGATTTCTTTTGTTATTAATCAGTAAATATACTACCATTCTTGTCGAAAATAACATGTTGATAGATTACGACCTATAACTGAGCTGCAATTAGCAAAAAAACGTGATAAAATTTGAATTTCGCGCTCCAACTGAAGGTAACTTTAGTGCGGATACTCACGGCACATCTTCCTCCTCGTCAATGGGTTCGCTCTCAGCTTGGATGCTCTCCATCGCCGTGGAGTGAGCTACAAGCCGCTGACGGTTTATTGACCTGCAATACACATACACCGGAAAATGTTTTATAATAAGTTCAAAGGGTATATTAAGAGGAGGCTATCTGCGTATGTCTCCGTCCCTTATTAAACTGACGGAGACAAGCGAGACAGAAGAGACGTAATTTTAGTAAAAAAGATGGTTTTATGTTATTTAAAAAAAAAGCCTTTTTTTTTAAAGTAAGAAAACTATTCCCTTTCTAATGGATTTCAGAATGTATGTTAATATTTTTCAAGTTATTTGGATGGCTCAAATACGAGAAGAATGCATTCTTAGTTTTCTGACGTTACTAATGAAAAATCCCAATTTTTAGAAAAACTATTTTCCGTCCCATATTCTTTAGTTTAACATATATCTTTTCCAAATCTCTTGGAACAAAGAATACAGAGAAAAACGCATTTTAGAATCATCATTTCACCTATAGTATCGCCTTAAACATAAATTGATTGACAAGGCCTACTATAAGGTGGCTCATTACATAGAAGACAAGAATACATGGTTGTAGTAGCTTCTGTCTGCACTTGCGGCCCCCTCCACAAGTGATAATTGTGTGAAGTTTAAGTGTATTTAAAACAAAAACTGTAACTATATACATTCAAAAGAAAGATCCACATTAAAAATACGCCTTGCTGAGTTTCTTGCCTGAGTCTTATCAGTTCAAGTGTATTCCGAACCGGTGTTAGAGTCTAATGTAAAAATTGTAACTATTGACATTCATAGGTGAAGAAAATTAGAAGGTAATTTTAAATTTCTCATGAATAGACTAGACCTAACGTTCTATCACAATACCATTGAATTAACAGTGGATTATATATCATAAACCAAGGGGTTATAGACCATTTTAGCTCACAGGTGTGATGTCTGCTTAATTTGCGACCGCAGACAAAATATCCTAAGACATTTTTCATACACGGTTATTTGATCCCTAACTAAGCAGAGCTTGTACTATGGAAACCAGATAACTGATATAAAACGCTTTTGTAAATAGGATATTTAATTATAATGGACTTTAGGTTAATAACATAAGGCATAAAATCCACTGTTCACTCAATGATAACCTTAAAATAAATAGACAAGACAATGCCACTGCAATTTAGTTATGTAGTAATTGCAGCGATGACGTCACATGCATGCTATTAGAAGGTATTTAGTACTATTAGAAATACATGGTATCACATGACGTTAGCTACACGTTAAAACATGCCCTATGACTTAGTACGTACGGTTCTAATTACATATTCGAAAGACTATTGTGAGTAGTTAGAATAGCTGATGTTATATATGTATCTGTCAAAATGTAGCCAATGGGGTAACGTTATTTTAAATGTAAATAAAAATAACGATATCCCATTGGATGTTTCAGTGTGTTAAGAGAAAAAGGTCGTTTTTTAGAGTTACACAAACAAATTTTATATATTAGGTATTTAGATTTAGAATAATGTGGACTTGACTGCTTTTTGGTGAAGTACAAAAAAATATTTTGTTATAACAGTTTTTAAATGGACACACGGCCACAGATCAAGCTACACACGGCACCTTATGCGGTTGTAATAGGCGCTATTTTGCAACAAAAATGTGTAGCTTGATATGTGGCTGTGTGTACAAAAGATTGACATAATTTTCTCGAACATAAAGTCATTTTAGATAAGTATGTCAATTTTGAAATATTTAAAAGTCTTCATTTTGAATCCATCTCAGCGTTTACGCTATCACATAATTTAATTTGTAAGCAAATCAATATTTACACATGTTTTAAAAAACATACCATCTATATAATTTCCAAAACTAATATTGTAACCCAAAAAACGCCTCTTAACTTTACCAAAATTAATATATGTAATGATTAAAAATATATAATAAATATTAGAAAATTAATAGACAAATAAACATTCAAAAATATATAGAACGTAATCGTACTGTGTTCGTTTAACTTGCGCACCGAAATCTTCTTTGTTTTGCTCCGACCTGAAATGGGTGTGATGAAAATAATAATCTAAATTATAATAAACAAATATAACCGCCACCGAGGAGACAATACTTAATAAATACATAAACACACACACATTTAATTTATCTATAATACTAATATAAAAATGAATCGCCGTTCGTTAGTCTCGATAATAATCGAAAACGGCTTGACTGATTTGTTTTTTTTTTTTCTTCGCTCTTCTTGACAGGTGGTTTAGAAAAAAAAGAAAAAACCAAAAAAATATATATTTGTAGGTAGGTAGGGTAGGGGTAGGTAGATAGGTAGGTAGGTAGGTAGGTAGATAGGTAGGTAGATAGGTAGGTAGGGTAGGGGTAGGTAGGTATGTAGGTAGGTAGTTAGTAGGTTTGTAGGCTTAAAACTCAAAAATGGGCAGGACATCAAAAAAATATTAATAAAGAAGTTAATCTTAGGGCAAATTTTTAGCATTAAAATATCGCACGTAATAAGACAAATAGTGTTTCAAATATTTCCTAAAATATGTATAGCTCCTTACCTCGTCCTATTAAGTCCACTCTTCTTGGGTTCTCCATCATCTTCACCGTCGCTCTGTCCGGAGTCTGTGCGTTTGCGCGCTTCAGACTTCTCTCTTTGAGCTTCGTCCAGATTGTGTATGCCTACTAGAAGTGAGTAGTCCATAATCTGTGGACAAGTATTGTTTTTAGCTGTACCGTATGATTGCGATCACCGCTAGTTTACAATCCATTTCGTGAGATTGTAAGCCATCGATACATTGTGTACTATATCATACTGCTCACAATACAACGTATAAATTTTCGATAGTTCATAATATATCCATATCAAACCGTTAAATTGTGAATGGACCTGCACTTACCGCAGAGTGTGTTCCGTCGATGATGCCAGTTCAGAATTTAACGGTTTGACATGGCGCTCACAATCATACGGGGACGTATATATGGTTTAGTCACCCATCTCACTTTCATAGACTATCTACACTGATATTATGAAGTGAAAATAGTTAAGTGATAAGAATCCTATCCTACTACTGTTTGCTTCTTCACGCTCAAACGGCTGGACCAATTCTGATGAAATTTTGTACGGATATAGCTGACACCCTGGATTGACACATAGGCTTTATCCGTTGGGAACATAAGATTCCTCGAGAACACGGGGCGAGAAACTAGTAAGATAAATATAATAGTAAGAAATTACTTTAGTAGAAAACTAATATGCATGTATTATACATATTAACCTTTCTCTTGAATCACTCTATCTATTGCTGAAAACTGCATTAAAATCCGTTGCGTAGTTTAAAAGATCTAAGCGAACAGACAGCGGGAGCGACCTTGTTTTATACTATGTAAAGATAAAGATAGGATAGCATACCTTAAAGCTCTCTAGCACGCGACAGTCTCGCTGCATAGTCTTGATGAGCGCGGTATAAGTGTCCGCCTCCAGGAATATACCCTCGGGATGATACTCCATAAAGTCCAGGTCTTTGTATGTGGGGGACTTCTTATGTCGCTCCGTTTTGCCTGCCTGTTGGACAAAACATTAGATAATTAACATTATTCACACACGACTATCATCGGATAGCCAGTGCCGGATTAATGGAATGCGTTTTTCTCTGTATTCTTTTGGAAAAAATATATGTTAAACTATGTGACGGGGAATAGTTTTTATAAAATTGGGATTTTTCATTAGTAACGTCATAAAAAAATCATAAATATGCCCATTTTTAAAACTAAGAATGCATTGTTCTCTTATTTGGGTCATCCAAATAACTTGAAAAATATTAACATACATTCTGCTGAAAGCTGAAATCCATTAGAAAGTTAATAGTTTTCTTAATTTAAAAAAAAGGCTTAGTTTACTTATGTTTACGTACGTACGTACTGCGTCTCTGCTGTCTCGCTTGTCCCCGTCAGTTTAGTAAGGAGACATACGCGATCCGCGCTCTTAAGCAAATTATATCGTGAGGCCCTTAATTTTCTACGGGTTTTCGATATAAAGAAGTAAAAAATGCATACGTATAATGCATTTTTTGAAAAATTATTTCTTTCTAGATTAGCGCGTTCAAACAAACAATCTCTTCAGCTCAATTTTATTTTTTTACTGGCCTGTGTTTGACCACAATCTCAATGTGGTCGGTGATAATGTGGCCGATGGTGGTATTATTGGTATAGATATATAATACAATAATTACATTCTGAGTCAGGTTTTATTTTATGTTAGCAGCCGTTCTACCTGATCGTAATACCTAGCTACCAAGACAGTTTATCAACTTAGACGTATAATACACCTAATTTAGGCAGTAAGATCGAAAGTCAGGCAGATGACATAGCAGTGGCGAGGGTAAGCCGTTCAAAAACACCTGTAATTTTATAATTACAGTGTTTTATAACCTATTGGGCGTTGGCCATCTGACAGCGGAGGTCACTGATAGCTAGCTAGCTAGCTAATTAACTTTGTTTTTCCACATGAAATTTTCAAAATAAGTTCCCAGAAACAAAATCGTTTAAATGCCGTCACACTGTTGTCCACAATACAGGGAAATCTATTAAAGCTGTATTAAACGGTGTCGACGCAGGTTAAGCGTGATAAAAGTGGCTTCGAAAATGATCATAATGTGGGACTGGGATCCCTAAAAGGTAAGCCGATGGGAATCGGCTTGTATGGACCCTTCGCCTCTGTGACATAGTATAGTACTAACCTTCCTCTTATAAGTGGACCCTTTCAAGTCGTACTTCTGGTGCAGTTTCACGGAGGACGGTAGTATATTGTTCATAGCGACGAGGCGCACGTTCTTACTGTTGCACTGGTAGCAGTACAGACCGAAGAACTTGGGCAGTAATGTACGTGGGTTCTGGAAAATGAACAATTAATAATAAATAAGGCGATGATAGCGTCGGATGCCGAGACGTAGTCTCGGGTTCGAATCCTACAATGAGCTTGAGCTTTCGGTGAAGGAAAACATCGTGAGGAAACCATAGCACGGTGGTACGGTACTTTGTAGTACCCGCCTGGCTGGCTACCACCCACAAGTTGAAAATCTATCGCCAAGCACCATTCAGTGTGTTCCGACAGTTGCACTTGAGAGCCAGTTCCTTTCTAGGGTTTAAGTGCTTACCATCATCGGCCACATCATCACTGACCACGATGAGATTGTGGTCAAGCTCAGGCCTATACATAGTAAAAAAAAATATATATCCTGGGACATTCTTCACACATGGTGATGATCCCAAACTAAGCAGAGCTTGTACTATGGAAACCAGATAATTGATATACTACATATACTATTTTTTTTTAAATACATACTTATATAGATCATTACCAGACTCAGGACAAACAGACATGTTCATGCACACATGTTTGTCCTGGATGGGAATCGAACCCACGTCCAGCGGCGCTACAGGTGGAGTCTTAACCAACTGGCTGGTCAATTTCATAAAAAAACACAAATACTATTTGTTTTTGCCTTTTGCTATCGAGACCATGGGTCTAAGGCTCGTTGATTTGCTCGCACATTATCATCCATTTAATGAAGCCTCGGGGGACCGGGCGGGCGGGGAGCTTTTTCCGCCAACGCATTAGCTTGACCATCTATAGAGGAAACGCTGCCAGCCTTCTGGGAACCTTACTGTTAATCGGCAACAGCGGCCGTCTCGAAGATGTTTTTTATATGTACAAAGATATTCTATAGGTAAAAAAACACACTTGGTCTTTTTCAGAGTTGGCACCATAGTAAAAGAACATCCACCCCATAAAGCATTGTAGGTGAATTTTAAATCACCTGTATAGAGATAAGAAATGAACTCACCTGATCGAGGTTCAAGTAGTATCCCGGCAGAAGTTTCTGCAGAAACTCCCCCTCCTTATGCTGCACTGTCTTTATAATGAACTCATCGTCGTTTGTCAGGTAGAAGATGCTACCAGACGCTCCTGGGTTGCTTAGCTCGCGTAGTGGGGCGCTGCACATTGACATCTGAAAGAGAGAGACATATAATCGCGGCTGAGTTGGAGAGAGGTGGATGATTTACAGAGACTCCATTAGAGGAAGATTTCCATCAACTTTGGGGACTTCATAGAATTTAAACTCTCATGTTCTGGACTGGATTCTGTGGATCAGATGAAGTGATCTCATAAAATCACCCGCAAATTAAATTATGATCATATTACTGTCTAAGACAGGGGTTCCCAAAGTGTGCGCCGCGGTGGCCTGGTGCGCCGTAGAAAGTAAAGAGGGGCGCCGTGAGTCGATCCTCTATCATTATCCGAAAAGTCTTTCTTGTTGTTTTTTGTTTCAATTATTTTATAATAAGCAAACTGAACCTACCTAACCTAACTACTATTATTGTAGGTATCTATTTCTTTCGACTGTATATTTTTCAAATAGCTAGGATAGCGCTGTAACTACGCCGCGGGCTGAAAAAGATTGGGAACCCCTGGTCTAAGAATCAACTGAAACATGACCACTACCGCTTTAACAAGAGATATTAGTTAAATATTCTACTTTTAACATAACGCGGTTCTCGATCAAGGTTTTGTGGGTGGAAAACTAAGGGTTGTGCAGTAATGCAGGGAAATAAATTCATATTTCAATTCTCTTGATATCCTATACAGTAAAGTCAGCACTTAATCATATAATTCCCGAACTTTCTGAGTACTAACATACTTTTCCGAACACCACCTTCTTTCAGATAATGCTACTACAATTTGGATTTCTACTTTAGACCATAAATTCTCTAAAGACAACAACTAAAAAATGAAAAATGATTTCACGTACAGTTTCCATCGTAACTGAACTAGGACTTGGCAATCTTCTATTCCGCTCTTTTCTTGGCCGAGCAAACTAGTGTGAAAGAGAACTTTACTGTATTTACAAATATACGACTAGAAGTTGGTGTCATCATCATTAATCCACTGCTGGATATTGAGCCTCATAGACTTCTAATAATAGCTGCTATTGGATATGCTAACCGGCAGTTGGTATATCAGAACTTTCACATATTAGTAGGATGTTGTCAAAAATATTATTATCTCGAACTCGATGGAAATTGATTTATTTAATACCAGTTGTTCCCCGCGGTTTCACTCGCGTTCCCGGGATAAAAAGTAGTCTATAACCTTTGGGGATAATGTAGCTTCTTATTAGTGAAAGATTTTTTTGAATCGGACCAGTAACTCCGGAGATTTGGTGGTGTCGCAGAATCGAGTCGAGAACGCAAGTGAAACCGCAGGGAACAACTAGTAAATAATAATAAGAGAGCTGATATCCGAAACTTTTGTTCTTCTAGGAATGTTATTGCAGTTGTCATGAATAAATGTTTTTTCTTTCTTTCTTTCTTTAAGCAATGTGTCTAACGGTTACTGAATCTATGTTTATCTGTCACGATTGCTCTTTTCCAAATAATCTGATGATGTAAAGATGCGCTGCCTGTACACATTTACGCGGTTTATGCTTTGAAAAAGTCATACTATTTTACGTTTTTGCACTTCCACGAATTAGCCATAGAGATCCTAATTATTATCTTACTCTCTTAAAATGATAACCGGTTAATTCTGTTAACAAATCTTCGTTTTATTACCTTATTTTGTTGCTCGCGTTTTAACCACTATCTCTGCTATGTCACAAGTCTGTCTGTGGCCTCATAGCTCCTGAAGGGATGCACCGAATTTGATTTAGTTTTTTTTGTTTGAAAGGTGACTTAATCGAGAGTGTTCTATGTTTCAAGAAAATCCGCTCAGCCGTTTAAAAATTATCTCCAATTTTCGAGTGACTATTAGTTATTTATTACAACAGTATTATGCTGACAAATCAGATAAAAATTACATAACTTCAATGATAGCAAAATTAAGGTGACAAATTATAAGTGTAAACAAATAAGATACGCCTACGTAAGACAGATTCGTAGAAATGTAGTTCATTTCATCTATTTATATAAAAGAAAAGTCGTGTTAGTTACTCCACTTATAACTCAAGAACGGCTGAACCGATTTAGCTGAAAATTGGCAGGGAGGTAGTTTAGAGCCAGGAGAAGGACATAGGATAAGTAGGTAGGTAGGGTAGGTAGGTAAGGTAGGTAGGGGTAGGTAAGGTAGGTAGGGGTAGGTAGAGGTAGGTAGGGTAGGTAGGTAAGGTAGGTAGGGGTAGGTAGGGTAGGTAGGTAAGGTAGGTAGGGGTAGGTAGAGGTAGGTAGGGTAGGTAGGTAAGGTAGGTAGGGGTAGGTAGTTAGGTAGGGGTAGATAGTTAGGTAGGGGTAGGTAGGGGTAGATAGATAGGTAGGGGTAGGTAGAGGTAGGTAGGGTAGAGGTAGGTAAGGTAGGTATGGGTAGGTAGTTAGGTAGGGGTAGGTAGATAGGTAGGGGTAGGTAGATAGGTAGGGGTAGGTAGAGGTAGGTAGGGGTAGGTAGTTAGGTAGGGGTAGGTAGATAGGTAGGGGTAGGTAGGGTAGGTAGGTAAGGTAGGTAGGGGTAGGTAGTTAGGTTAGGGGTAGGTAGTTAGGTAGGGGTAGGTAGTTAGGTAGGGTAGGTAGTTAGGTAGGGTAGGTAGGTAGGGTAGGTAGGTAAGGTAGGTAGGGGTAGGTAGGTAGGTCCCAGTTTTATTTTTGTTCTCAGGGCAGGACAACGTCTGCCGGGTCAGCTTGTCTATTTATATAAAAGATAGTCGTGTTAGTTACACTATTTATAACTCAAGAACGGCTGAACTGATTTGGCTGAAAATTGGTGGGAAGGTAGCTTAGAACCAGGAGAAGGACATAGGATAGGTAGAGGTAGGTAGTGGCAGGTAAGGGTAGGTAGGGGTAAGTAGTTAGGTAGGGGTAGGTAGGAGTAGTTAGGGGTTGGTAGAGGTAGGTAGGGATAGGTAGGTAGGTCCCAGTTTTATTTTTGTTCTCAGGGCAGGACAACGTCTGCCAGCTCAGCTAGTTGTAAATAAAATAAACGAAATAATTGGGCTTGCAGTAAACATTCGATCACATATTAAGATCTAAGAAAATTCCATGTAAATTCACATAAATTATGGACTTTTATGTGCTTCAGTCGGCATGTGGGCTACCATTATTACCAGGGTCTCTTTTCTGACACCTATATGTCTTCAAGGCCGGAGTGAATAGGCATTTTCTGGGCTACATCGTCAGCCTAATCTCTTTGGTGTCAGTCGAAGGCCAAACATAAGCCAATCTATATGCAGGCTACTTTTTATCCCATAAACTCGGGTACTAAAATAAATAAATATCCTGGGATATTCTTCACACGCGGTTATCTGATCCCAAACTAAGCAGAGCTTGTACTATGGTAACCAGATAACTGATATACTACATGTACTACTTTTTTTTGTAAATACATACATATATAGATAATTACACCCAGACACAGAACAAACAGACATGTTCATGCACACAAATGTTTGTCCTGGATGGGAATCGAACCCATGACCAGCGGCGTGATAGGTGGAGTCTTAACCAACTGCGCCAACTGGCTTGCTCTAATAGTTTTAAATTAAGAAAACCAGTTTACGTAGATAAGTTTATCATCAGTAGGTTATTCTTTCTGTATATTTTTCTTAAGATGACGAATAATTATAATAACTATATTTATTTATTCAATCGGTGACGATACTACTAGGAAATTAGAACGTATTTATATCTCTACAAAACAATTTTTTGTATTTATTGTCCTCTTGTAAAGTGTAAAATCGTCAGTTTAAGGCGGAGGCTTCGCTTGGAGCGCGAAATTCAAATTTTATCACGTTTTTTGCAAATTGCAGCTCAGTTATAGGTCGTAAGTTATCAACATGTTATTTGCTACAAGAATGGTAGTATATTTACTGATTAATAACAAAAGAAATCATCAACATATTCCTCCAAGGTACATTAGTAACATTTTATATGTCAGTAATATACCTTGGAGGAATATGTTTAGGCCACTTTTGAGGGGTAAATTAGACATAAAAAGATATCCAAACTATATCATGTGTACACGTGTACCTATATATCAAATGAAGGGGTTGTGAGAAAGTGAAAATATATATTTTTTATAATTTTAAGGTACATAATAGTCTCGGGGTAAGTGTCACACTTCCCCCGAGACTATCTAACACCGCGCGTGCTGTGGGTGTCAGTACCTACGCGTTTTGCACGAGTACCCGCCCTCTATTAATTCATGGGATAAAGGAGTAGCTATAGGCTAGGCACTCGGGAATAATGTGAAATTATTTATAGGATTGAACCTGAGATTACCCCCTCCATCCGAACTTGTGTAGATGTAGAAGACAAAAATTATATTCTAAACTGATTTTGCAAGTGCAAAAACAGAAAACCCCTATCAAAGACACGAAACTCACCAAGAAATCATCAGGCTGTATACCGAACAGATCCCTAAAGTATCTGAACGCTATCGGCGCGTACGTCTTGAACTTGAACTCGGAGTAGTGATGCGCAGGAGTGTGGTTCGATCCTTCGTGTGGGAAGTTCGTCGTTTCAACCGTCATGAAGTCTTGCATTAGGAGATCGCGTTCGGGTTTCGATGCCAGGCCGCCGATTGCGTGTTGTATGCCTGAGGGAATAAACAATAAATAAATAAATATTCTGGGACATCCTTCACATACGGTTATCTGATCCCAAACTAAGCAGAGATTGTACTATGGAAACCAGATAACTGAAAAACTACATACACTACATTTTTTTTGTAAATACATACTAGATAATTACACCCAGACACAGGACAAACAGACATGTTCATTTACACAAATGTTTGTCCTGGATGGGATTGAACCCATGACCAGCGGCGTCATAGGTGGTGGTTAACCAACTGCGCCAACGGGTTTGTTCAATTGTTTTGTTGAACCTAAATACAAGAAAGAAAGATAGAATTGTTACACCTAGATTCAGGCTAGCTAAAGTGAAGTCGATCGTTTTTATAATAAAATCCCATATGAAGTAACTAAAATGTCATCACTACATAGTATAAAACAAAGTCGCTTCCCGTCTGTCTGTCCCTATGTATGCTTAGATCTTTAAAACTAAGCAACGGATTCTGATGCGGTTTTTTTATAGATAGAGTGATTCAAGAGGAAGATTTATATGTATAATACATACATACTATAGAACAGAAAACCCGAGAAATTCAAAGATTTGTACACCCGTGTGAAGCTGGGATGGGTCGCTAGTTTATAATAAATTCAAAGACAAGGCCTACTATAAGGTGGCTCATTACGTTGAAGAGAAGAATACATAGTTGTAGTAGCTTCTCTCTGCACTTGCATCTCCCTGGCCAAGTGACAATTGTATGAAGTTTATGTATATTTAAAACAAAAACTGTTATTACATAAATTCAAAAGAAAGATCCACAAAAGAAAGACCCCTTGCTGAGTTTCTTGCCGGAGTCTTCTCAGTTCAAGTGTATTACGAACCGGTGGTAGAGTCATTTGTAACTTTCGACTCATATGTGCCTTATCAGGGCCTAAACTTTATAGTTTTGAGTTTGCGTGTGTACAATAAAATGTTCACAACGTTTAGGGGCCTCTCACACAATCTCACGATTGTAAATGATAATATGACCGAAGGCCTCAAGTGCAATAGGGTAGTTGACAGTGTCAAAAATAAATGACCAAACACTAAGCAATGCATAAAACATCTAAAAACACGTGGAAACATCAAATCTGTTGTTCATTTAATGCTTTTTATTTAACAAGGGAACCACTAAGAGTAGATGATTTGATGCTGTGAAACTATGACGTCATAATGTAATATTTCATACAAAATTCCTTATAACTATCGTTTTGACATTTATTAAAAAGTAGCTGATTTGATGTGTCAGTCAACTACCCTATTGCCGGAACACAGGTGATTGCTGCCAGATTTTCAACTTGAGAAAGGTAGACAGGCACTACAAAGTACCCTACCACCGTGCTATGGTTTCCTCGCGATGTTTTCCTTTACCTAACTATCTTCGTCGCGGCATTCGACGTCACTGCCCGACTATCATCAAAATTGAAGCCTATTGAAATTACAGTCTTATTTAAACACTAGCTGTTCCCCGCAGGTTCACTCGCGTTCCCGGGATAAAAAGTAGCTTATAATCTTTGGGGATAATGTAGTTTCCTATTAGTGAAAGAATTTTCCGAATCGGACCAGTAACTCAGGAGATTAGCGCGTTCAAACAAACAAACTCTTCAGCTTTATTATTATAGACATAGATGAACGTAAACACAACAGTACAAATAGAATTAGACGTTAATATGACGTAGGTACATAACCAGTTCCAAGATCATCGATCAAAGGTTACTTTTTACTGTGAAGTAGACAATACTACGGATCTTAATTAGACAAAAAAATCTTACACGTTAAATGAACGTGCTTTGAAAATGTGTGGAATATTCCTTAAAATTTGCTTTGAGATGCGTATACTTTCCTTTCCCTTTCTCTCCTGGGAAAGGTAAGGGGTATGGTCTGCAGTTTGAACATATGTTGATTTTCTAACAGCAGCGATTCACACGTTTCTTATGTCCTCTTTCTATGGTTTTCCTCTATTCTTACGAAGATCTTGGTATCGATACAAAAACGAGCAATATTGCTACATGTAATTCATTTTACGAATTAACAGCAGATCATATGCAATTCCCCAAATTCATCAATGTAACTAATTGATTACCTAAAATGAGTTAGATTCTCACCTAAAGAAAAAAAAAAGAACTCCTGTTAATTCGAAACATAAATTGGATCTAGAAATATTGCTTGCTTTTTAGACACCCTGCTACATTTAGCATTTTATTATAGCACCATAAAATATGGATGAAGTCTTTCGCAGAAGCTTTGATAACACCGAAGCTAGTGTAAATTTTACCAAACGATTTCTAAATAAAAGTAGCATCAAAATGCAAATGGCGACAACAAAAAACCTCAACAACAATAGGTTTCCTGCTCGAATAGAGGAAGCCACCGATACTTATCCAAGGTTGCTGGTTATCACACAATGTCAAGTGTACTCTACAGCATTTGAACTTCAGATTCAATTAAATGACAAAATTAAATGAATTAATAAAATTAAGTAACTCCCGACATACAAAAAATAATTGAGTGGTACCTTATGGACACCCATTGGAACGGTGTTCTTATAAAAAAAAAGTCTAAAGCCACCTTATACGGCACGACGAACTAATAAAAAACATCATAGAAGGAAAGATAGAAAGAAACAGAGGAAGAGGAAGACCTAGATTATATAGACCAAGTGAAGGCAAAATTGGACGTCATGTCGTATAAGGAGGTGCAGGCAAACAACAGGGAGGAGTGGAAGAAGCTACACCGACAAGAGCCAAGCTCAAAATATCTCTTCATCAACTAGAAAAGGTTCATCTCAGAGGTTCATTTTTTTTTTAAACTAGCCTATATCTATCGCCGTGCTTATAGTGTAAGAGCTAGCGAATCATCCGACTAAACCTTTTCCCACATAGCTAGAATATTTTTATGTTATAATATTGTATTATCTGTCAATTGAGAAAGTACCGCTCTGGCATGCATCATGCCGCGAAAGTTAGTGGGTATAGATGGATGGATGGATGTTTGTTACTCTTTCACGCAAAAACTACTGAACGGATTTGGATGAAATTAAGAACACAGATAGCTTATAACCTGGATTAACACATAGAATACTTTATATCCCAGGAAAACATAAGATCATTCGGGAACGCGGGTGAAACCGTGGGGCAGAAGCTAGTTTATTTATAAAGTTAAAAAAAAAAACATTTTTAAGGCAATTTTAATATGTACGCCTTAGCTTGATATTTATCGTTATATCCACCTTATTTACACTACACTAGGTTATAAAAAAGCATTTAAATATATGATTCAAACACAAGTCTTTGAACTGCAAATGGCTAATAAAAGAACAGGTTTTTCACACGATTACATTTCAGATGTTACATTAATGCTTTATGTTCTTTTTGGCATATTTATACAAGCTGTAAATTCTAACAGTGTTTTATTTGAATTTCTGGAAAATAACAACGGTGTAGAACTCTCAAATTTGTGCACTATAGGTATAAGGTTGAAAATCTTATGTGCTACTAGCTGTTCCTACCTTCGGGGATAATGTAGCTTCCTAATAGCGAAATAATTTTTTGAATCGGACCGTAAGACGAGAGATTAGCGTGTTCAAAGAAACAAACTTTTCAGCTTTATTATTAGTATAGATAGATAACAATGACAAGTAAAATGTAAAATAGGTATGTTAAAATTTAAAGAAACCTCCCGACATACTAGAAAAGAGCTGATAATCTTCAAATGGCTGATTTTCTTGAAACATAACTAAGAACACTCTCGATTAAGACACCTTTCAAAAGAAAAAAAACGATCAAAAACGGCTCATCCGTTCAGGAGCTAAGATGCCACAGACAGCCACTCAGATACACACACGTAACTTCACGTATTTCGTAGGATCCCTAATTTCTTTGAAAATAAAATATAGCCATGTTACTCAGTGTTACATAGCATTCTACTGAACATTTTTGTTTTTTATCGGTGAAGATAGTTTTTGAGTATATCCATTACAAACAAAAACAACATATTAGTGGAGATACCTAATACCTATTAATTAATGTAGATATTGGTGTCGATTCTGTTGTTTACGAACTAAATAAATTTAATCTCACTATATCTCTTTCTAATAGTAAATATAAGAAAGGGATGCAAGATATTTTAGTCCTGTCAGTTTAGTCCGATCACTTATTTCAACGTGAATTTAAGCGCGATCTTTATTGCATACGACTATTTACCCGTACATTATGACGGCATGGATTAGTCCATGCCGTCTGACAGCATTAAAAATGTTCTATCTCTTTTCAATAAGGTTAACATAAAAGAGAGGTGACTTGACTAATAAGGTAGTTGACTGACTTATCAAATCCGCTACTTTTTAATAAATGTCAAAACGATAGTTTATATAGAATTTTGTATGAAATATTACACTATGACGTCATAGTTTCACAGCATCAAATCATCTGCTCTTAATGGTTCCACTGGTAATTAAAAATCATAAAAATCATTCAATGTACAACATATTAGTTGTTTCCACGTGTTTTTAGATGTTTTATGCATTGGTTAGTGTTTGGTCATTTATTTTTGACTGTGTCAACTACCCTATTAGTTAAGTTCGTAAACAACAGAATCGGCACCATTCGCGTACTAACTAACTAGTAATGAATAATGATTCATTTCGTTATGTACGCTAATTACAAGCAACGTACTGAGTCATCAATAATTCCTGGTAGGTACTGTTAGTTTGTTGATCATTAAGATTTTATTATCTTGTCGCATTTGTAAATTAAAATTTCAAATAAACAGAAGGCGACGGAGGATATCCGAGAAATGATTCTAGGTTAAGTTTTTCTCAGCATTCTTTGTTGCAAGAGATTTGCAAAAAATATATTTATTTATGTACACACACACAAGTAATAATAAAAAAACATAAAATATACAAATGTACAGAGGGACTGCTTATTTCTAATAGAAATTTCTTCAAAAGTACCATAGGAAATTCTGGAACCCTCGGTGCGCGAGTCCGACTTGCCCTTGTCCGGTTTTTTTTTGCAGACCCGCAGTTTTATCTTCTACGCGTGTTAGCCTACCAACTAATTCATAAGAACCTTCCTTTTTGATGTCGTTTAAAAATACAGAAATCACTCAATTTTGTTAGGTACTCGCCCACATGATTTTCCGCCCCCATTTCAGATTTATTAGCATGGATATGCTGCCTACGCAATTGATAAAACGCCCCAAGGGGAAACAGTTATTTGCTTACAAAAATGGGTATATTTTAAATAGCTACCCGTCCCGCTGTTTCACCCCCTATTTTATCCCCTTAGGAGCAGAATTAATGATAACCCTTTCATACTTAAGGCGATGATGTACGAGAAATGATGATTCTAAATTAAGTTTTTCTCTACATTCTTTGTTGCAAGAGATTTGGAAAAAATATAGATTTTTTTCTCTTACTGCTCCATCCAAATAACTTGGAAATATTAACATAAATTCTGAGATCTAATAGAAAGGATTATTTTTTACTTTAATAATTGCTTTTTTTTAAACGACTTTTTTACTAAAAAGTTCTCCTCGCTTGTCTTGTTTTCGGATCTCGCGTCATCTGAAACAGGTCAATCTTAATTTCTAACTAAGATCCTAAGTACCTATTAATTTATATGGACTTTATTTAGTAAGTGTATTATTTTAACACCCGACCAAGAGGGGAAATCGAGAGTGTCCTTAGCTATGAGTATGTTTAAAAAAAACCACTCAGCTGTTTGAGGATCATCACCACTTTTCTAGTGTGTTTCTAGTGGGGTTATCTTTAATTTTTTAATTTAAAATATTCATACAAACTTTCATTCAGTCAGTCTTTTCCTTTTACATATTTAGAATATAACAAAACGCCCACAGGACATCCAAACCACCGATATTATAGGATAGCTTAAATTTCAGATAATTTTCAATGTAAAGTACACTACCAAGCCACTTAGCCCGACCTTGGTGTACGGTACACAGACAGACACATCGTTATACGTTACCACAACAAACTAACCTATTCATTTAGGTCAGTGGAGTAGCCGACAGAATCGTGGAGTTATGAAACGGAATAATATTATGTAAGTAAGGGCATAGACTTAGGAATAAAACCGGACAAGGGCGAGTCTGACTCGCGCACCGAGGGTTCCGGAATTTCATATGATACTTTAAATACCATAGACTACTTATAGGTTTCCCTGTAATCTATAGGTAAAGAACTGTCATCTGATTTATTTTCAAAATTTTTGGCCCAATATTTTCGGAGATAAGGGGGGGGAAGGTTCAATTTTCACCTATTTTCTTAAAAAACTTCAAAACTGTTTATCGTAAAATTAAAAGAAAAAAAAACCTCACAACGAGCCCTTTCATTTGATATGACACAATAGTTTGCAAAACTTTTTTTTTATTTTATAATTTACCCCTCAAAAGTAGTGTTTGAAATTCATTTATTTTCGTAACACGTCCATGTTTGGGTAACCGACTTACATATGTGTACCAAGTTTCAACTCAATCCAGTCCAATATTTTCGGACAGACCGAGTGAAACTGAGATGCGGAATGCTAGGGTTCTCATAAAGAAGATGTCTAGACACTAAAGTGGTAGAGTCTGTTGTAAAAATTGTAACTATTGACATTCATAAGTGCCTTATTAGGGCCTAAACTGAATAAATGAGCCTACTCATCTACCATTAATCACAGAATAATAATTTCCGGCATTTCCCTACAGGAAAATTCTCAGTAAAATCCTACTAATGTAATAAATGCGAAAATTTGTGAGTATGGATGTATGTTTGTTACTCTTTCACGCAAAAACTACTGAACGGATATGGATGAAATTTGGAACACAGATAGTTTATAACCTAGATTAAAACATAGGATACTTTTTATCCCGGGAAAACATAAGACCCACTCGGGAACGCGGGTGAAATCGCGGGGCGGAATCTAGTAAGTGAATAAATGAGATTCGAGTTTGAGTTTGAAAACTCTACTCGTATACCATTAATCACAGCATCAGAATTTCCGGCTTTTCTCTACAGGAAAATTCTCAGTATATTTAATAATAAATAAGCGCATCAAATATTTTCCAAGCTCCACGGCGCGGTATATACGCAGCGTGTGCTAATTTTAAACATTGCACATCCATATTACCTATTACACGGCTGGCTTTGTTTACAAAATAACACGCAGTATAACATAACACACGTATGAATATTTTAATAGTTCTCGATCTTCGTAATGTTTGACAGACATCAGACCTTGGTTTTATAGTAATTCTGATGAATGCCAAACATTTGGAAAATTTAAGGACCAGTGGCGCGGTTGGTTAAGACATCACTTATCACGCCGCAGGTTGTGGGTTCGATTCCCATCCAGGACAAACATTTGAGTGCATGAACATGTCTGTTAGTCTTGAGTCAGCGTGTAATTATGTATAAGTACATATGAGTATGTATTTACAAAACAAAGTAGTATAATATGTAATAGGTATATCAGTTATCTGGCTAGCTACAGTTCCGATAGCTGCACTTGAGAGCCAATTCCTTCTAGGCTGTGTGTGCTTACCACCATGGGCCACATCGTCACTGACCACAGTGAGATTTTGGTCAAACACAGGCCTATACATAGTAAAAAAAATCTTTTATTCAACTTCACATGTTAGTAAGTTTAGATCGAAACTTGCAAGTAAGTTTTAACCAACTTCCTGCTGTGCTGTTCAATATGGTTTCATGAGCTGTTCTCAAAAAAGGCTTTTCCTTAAAAAAAATGTTGCTTTATTTTGAAAGTAATTTCAATAAAATTACATACACACGGCCACAGATCAAGCTACACACTGCAGCACCCTATGCGGTTGTAATAGGAGCTATTTTGCAACAAAAATGTGTAGCTTGATCTGTGTCCGTGTGTAAGTACCTAATCCACGTAGTGAGCATGACGTCATTAGAACATTAGTGTAAAAGCATAGTTTATTCAGTTGAAAAGATTTGTCACGCTGTTAAATAAAATGATGCCAAGAATTTTGTACGGGAAACACCGAATCAAATATTTCATTGATGATAATGCAACGTTTTGTATACCATCATCTTGAATGTGATATATAAAATGAATGGATGCGTCTTTTTAACCGACTTCAAAAAAGGAGGTTCTGAAGGAAATTCGACTGTATGTTTTTTTGTATGTTTGTTACGCGATTACAAGGCCATATGAGAACCGAGTTAAAAAAAATTTTTTTTTTCGAAAGAGTATACTGCTGAGGTGGCCCCATTGTCATCAAATCACAGGATCTGTTGATGGAATGACAAAAAAAGGATGGAAATGGCAAAAAAATAAATAACGTTTAACAAAAAGTAAAATTATAGTATAGGTGTACTTTACTAACAAATACCAATATATTGATAAATAAAATTTTCTCCTTGAAATTCCACATTTGATACGGACGGAAACCTAAATATGCGAAGCCCGACTTGGCCGGTTTTTCCTTTTAAGGTACGAAATCCTAAAAATATTTAGCTATAACAGTTAGCTACAAGATTATTATCAAAGAATTGTTGAATTCCGTGTGAAATTACGAATTTACCGCCACTTTCGTCAAGCGTATAACATTTAATGAGGCGGCCTTGTCCCACTCAGCTCGTTTTGATACCAAAGCGGTCGCAGTTATACTAATTAAAACTTGCTTAAAATACGGCAGCAGAGTCATTGCCTTCAATTTTCTGTCTATCTTGTAAGAGGAGGCTCTCCGCGAATATCTCCGTCCTATACTAAACTGACAGATACAAGCGAGACAGGAGAGGCAAAATACGGTTTAATTGATTAAAAAAAAGGAAGAAAACTATTCCCTTTCTAGTGGATTTCAGAATGTGTATTAATATTTTCAAGTTATTTGCTTGATGAAGAATTCATTCTTAGTTTTAAAAAGAGGCATATTCTCGATTTTTTTCAGATTTAGTCGCATAGTAAAAGGTGTCATACCTAGTTGAATTATTATAGTAAAATAGCGTTGTATAAGAAAATATACTAACTCTACCAAAACTGAATATTCAAGTCGATGTTCAACAATATGAAAATCTGGCAATACTCGCAAACTTCGCGCGATCCGATCTCAATTCAGCAAAATGATGTCGTATTCCAAGATCAAATAGGTTTAATTCTGTTTTAATCACACTTCAATACTTAAGATTTGACAGTTTGATACCAATTTACCTCTATACAGTGGCGTATAGCTAGGCGGGACAGTGCCCTGGGGCCCCCAAGCTCAAAGCGCCCCTTGGCCTCCATGGAGGACATTCGAACGCGGGTGAAACCGCGGGGGACAGCTAGTAGAGTATATGCATGAATTTGTTTTATCGCATTTCTTAACAAAATATCCCTACTTATATTATAAATGCGAAAGTAACTCTGTCTGTCTGTCTGTTACGCTTTCCCGCTTAAACGTCTCAACCGATTTTGATGAAATTTGGCACAGACAATCTTTAGACCCTGAGAAAGGATATAGGCTACCTTTTATCCCGGGAACGCGAGGAAGAGCTAGTAGTAAATAAAGAAAGAGACAAAAAGTCAAATTAAAATCAGACAAGAAATGCGAATGATAAGTAATAATCATTTGAAACTACTAATTAGACAGCCATTAGACAGAGAGATCCGACTTGCCCTATGACGCCATAGGGCACTACGGCGATATAAACTCCATGCTAAATTCTGTTTTGCTAGAAAGAGATAGATAGAAAACTCTTTGGTGGCTTATATCTTGGTTATTTTTAGTTTAAAAAAAAAACTACTGTTTCTTATGAATGACAGGGCGGTAATCACGTTTGTTGTAATCAGTTACAATCCATTTTTTATTTAAACTGGTTAAATATACCTAGCAATTTTATTGTTGATAACTTTGTCCGCGAAAGTACCTTCATGTCATTTAAAAAAAAAAAGTTTCGATAACAATTTATAATAAGTTATGAATTGTTTCAAAATGTGTTATCATTCATTTATATTGGCATTTTTCATAATTTTACGTGACTTGTAATTATAGTGTGGCGGAACAGTTCCCTTATCGTTTTTTGCAGCTCTTTTTTTATTAAGAAATTTATGTTCAATTTACATGTAAATTATTCCAATAAACAAGTTTGAATAAAATATAATTACTATTGGTTATGTAATTCTGTTTCATAATAAACAACATGGCAGTTATTAAAAAAACCTGACAGAGATCCGGTACGAAAAAAAACCTACTTACTGTTTTCTTCCTAATATATTTATATATTTTTGTAATCACCATTAAAACTCTTCATTTTGATACCCCACTCGATAGGTATAAACAAACATTTTGGCGCCAAAAATCCGCCATTTAGATTTTTTTAGTGACAATCGCTCAATAAAGACGAATGCAACTAAATATCAAGCAGCCGTTTAATAGTTTAGCTCAGTGGTAGTGACGTCGGATGCCGAGACGAAGGTCATGGGTTCGAATCCTACAATGAGCTTTCGGTGAAGAAAAACATCGTGAGGAAACCATAGCACGGTGGTAGGGTACTTTGTATGACCCGCCTGGCTGGCTACCATCCTCAAGTTGAAAATCTGTCGCCGAGCACCTTTCGGTGTGTTCCGACAGCTGCACATGAGAGCCAGTTCCCTTCTAGGCTTTGTGTGCTTACCACCATCGGCATGAGATTGTGGTCAAACACAGGCCTATACATAGTAAAAAAAAGATCAACATAGGGACGAACATACATATAACCCTCATTTTTGGCGTCACTGCAGTCGGGTAATATCAGTCCATTAGAAAATGAGAATAGGGTAACATACCCAGCTGTATGGATCCCATAATCTGCGAAGACTGTATCTTCTTGTATGTAATTTCCCCACCCTCCCCGACTCTCCTGTGGCCGATCTTCCGATCTGATTTGTGGACCTTGCTGATGGCCCCCAAAGGGCCCACTGCCGGCTGAAAAATAAATAAAGATGAATTAATAGAGTTTGAGAGAGGTAAAGTATAGCGATTTTTCGCTTGAAGAATACCGCAGCCAAATAACCTGGTTGTGTTCCTGCGCGTGAGTAAGGTCGCCAGAGCTCATCGGGGTGGGAGGAAGGGTCGGCAATGCGAGAGTGGTACCCGGGGCGCGGATTAGAATATGGTCTCTGTCCCGGGTGTCGCTAGCGTCCATAGGCTACGGTAACCGCTTACCATCAGGCGGGCCGTATGCTTGTTTGCCGACTTTGTTGTATTTAATTTACTTTTTTGCGCGGAACCCTAATTATTTTTCATAAATAACAACTAAATTACTCCTTATAATATAAGGTCAATCTGCCAATGAAAGTCCCGTCAAAATCGGTCCAACCGTATTGATTAACCGGAACAAACAGACAGGCAATCACAAAAATTGGTTGCGTGGTATAAATGGCCAAATCCTGGTGGAGAACAGCTAGTACATGATGTAAGAAAAACCCTGTCGCACCACAATATATCAAACCACATAATAAAAAAGTCTCTCTTATCTACAAGGTTATGTAGGGTTATTTATACTGAACAGTTTGCTACGCTCGAAAATCTAGAAAAACAAACGATCTAGCAAGATGCGTTGGCCTCAAAAGACCATACCTTATTTTTTTATTTATTTTACTATGTATAGGCCTGTGTTTGACCACAATCTCACCGTGGTCAGTGATGATGCGGCCGATGATGGTAAGCACGCATAGCCTAGAAAGAAACTGGCTCTCAAGTGCAACTGTCGGAACACACCGAAAGGTGCTTGGCGACAGATTTTCAACTTGAGGGTGGTAGCCAGCCAGGCGGGTACTACAAAATACCCTAACACCGTGCTATGGTTTCCTCACGATGTTTTCCTTCACCGAAAGCTCAAGCTCACTTTAGGATTCGAACCCGGGACCTTCGTCTCGGCATCCGACGTCACTACCACTGAGCTATCATCGCCTACTAAATATTATTGTCATAAATAAGACTGCACAAAACTTATCTTTCCATCCGGGATTCGACCATGACTTCTGAACAAAGCCAGGACAATGACCTCGCCAATTTTGGGCAAACTTATTCGAAGTGTGGGCGTAGGCTATTTATATTACTAGAATGTGGGCGAAAAGGGAAGCATTCGTACGCATTTAATATATATCCTTGGGCTAACTATTACAGTTGTCTGAATTTTACCTCCTAAGGGCTGATAATAAATAATCTATCTATACTAATAATAAAGCTGAAGAGTTTGTTTGAACGCGCTAATCTCCGAAGTTACTGGTCTGATTTGAAAAATTATTTCACTAATAGCACCTAATATGAAGCTACATTATCCCCGAAGGTTATAGGCTCCTTTTTATCCCGGGAACGCGAGTCAACCGCGGGGGACAGCTAGTCAAGAATAAGAATAAACCTTTAGATGACGCTTCTGTGCATTAAAGTAGGATTATGATTCTTTAGATTTAGCAGGATAGCCAACGAGCTTCGCGACGTCAGATGTATAAATATAAAGTAAGTAGGTATGTCTATAAATGACGTCACATCTGTGACAAGAACGGGTGTGACAAGAATCATGAAATTTATGGATGGCCCCTTGGCTTAATTGGAATGTTTCTGATTGTTTTTCTATAATGAACTAGGTTTTGGACGGCAATATTACCGCTACAAAATATAATATAAAAAAAAGCAGTAAACTTTATTCACATAATTAAAAAGTCTCTCATACATAAATACTGTGTCGCAAAACTCGAAAAGAACTTTGATTTAATGAAAAAGAAAAATGTGTAAATTAGTATTAACTCACACATCTCAGAAATTAAATATGTATGGTATGAAATAATTTATACTACCTTTGAATAATGCACATTTTCATACCGGCGCGCACGCCGGAAATGATACCGTTAGAGCTTTTAGACTTATCCTTTCATATTTAAAAAACCAACCTGAACGTATTTTCGTCGACACTTTTTAGGGGACGTCCATTAATTACGTGACACCGAAAGGTGCTTGTGGTGGCCAGCCAGACGGGTACTATAAAGCACCCTACCACCGTGTCATGGTTTCCTTCACCGAAAACTCAAGCTCATTGTAGGATTAGAATTCGCGAACTTCGTCTCGGCATTCGATATCACTACCACTGAGCTATCATCGCCTTAAGGGTAAACGTTCGGTTGAAGCGCGAAATTCAATTTTTTTCACGTTTTTTGCAAATTGCAGCTCAGTTATAGGTCGTATGTTATCAAGATGTTATTTGCGAGAAGAATGGAAGTATATTTACTGATTAATAACAAAAGAAATCATCAACATATTCCTCCAAGGTATATGACTGACATATACGACTATTTCATGAAAATGTTACTAATATACCTTGGAAGAATACATTGATGATTTCTTTTGTTATTAATCAGTAAATATACTTCCATTCTTCTCGCAAATAACATCTTGATAACATACGACCTATAACTGAGCTGTAATTTGCAAAAAACGTTATAAAATTTGAATTTCGCGCTCCAACCGAACGTTCCCCCTTAAAACATATTGAAACAGTTTAATAGGAATTAATAGAGATAGCTGGGCCACATTTTATTTTATTGTGATACACTCATGGATACACTACTCGCCATGCATTTGTGGCTTTATTAGTTTAGTTAGTGGCAGCCACACGATGCAAACGTGTCAGTCTCATGTGACCAGCCGAAACATTAGCACTTGGACCGCAGCCACACTAAGGCTGAGATCTATACAGCGTGCTCAGACTTTGTTCAGCCTTTACCGTACAAAGTCGGTGTTTAAAATGCAATCTTCGAATCTCTCTGAGTGTGTGCTAAGCAAATTCTAAGCCCACCTAATCGACGACTTACCAAAAACTTGGCTACAAATTAAAACACACAAATATTTACTTTATTACGTAGGTTTATACTCTAAGTAAAGTCTGAGCAAAGTCTAAGCACGCTCTATAGATCTCAGCCTAAGTCGTAAAATTTTTATCAAGTAAACATTGATTGCAGTGATTTAAAATCAATATTTTAAGAGCAAACAAATATTTTCAAATATCGCACGGTAACCAAATATTGGGAAAAATGCGATAATTTTGATAATACGATCGCACATAATACAGCTGCGTTCATTACGCCACGCTGAGTCACACCACACATACACGATGCTGTTATCTTTGTAGGTATGTATGTATTGTTATTATTTATGTACGTGTAAGGGTCGATTCACATGATCGGCCTCGCTTCTATCAAGTATTCTGTCATAAATATTTTATAAGTGATAAGGGTCCCTAGATGCACGCTATAGGGTCGTTTTTTTGACAATCGACATGTGACGGTTATAGTTTCACATTTTATTTAATTTAATGATTTTAAAAAGTTATATCGGGCTAAATTCTAAATTTTAATTTCAACCAATTTACACAAAACCTTAACAAATAGGCTAGACTAGTTAAATTACCAAACACTAACCAATGCATAAAACATCTAAAAACATGTGGAACCATCAAATATGTTGAACCACTAAGAGTAAATCATTTGATTCTGTGAAACTATGACGTCATAGTGTAGTATTTCATAGTAAATTACATAAAAACGATCGTTTTGACATTTATTAAAAAGTAGCTGATTTGATATGTCACGAAACTACCCTATTATACACCTAAACCGCATGAATCACTGTCTATTGGTGAAAGCCGTATGAAAATCCGTTCAGTAGTTTTTAAGTTTATCGCGAACAGACAGACAGACGCGGCGGGGGACTTTATAATGTGTAGTGAAGCAAAAGGTGCTGGGTGAATGACTGACCGAACATCTCAGAAGCTACATGTCAATCAATAGAGATTTCCGGGCTGAAAATAATGGCGTAAAAATACTTTTGCCGTCAGCTCTAGTGTGTCCTAGCCCTAAGGGTTAACCCACTGGCCTTTTGCCAGCTGTTTACTGGATTCTACACAATTCTCATGGAAAGGATTTTTTGCTATGACTTAATAAATAAGGCTCGTAAAACATTAATGGCCGTGTCTGGGGCCTGGAGTGTGGAGCCTAGACGTCGTCGATCGATAAGTTAATACTCAGACTAGAGGATATAGGCCAAAAGATCTGTCAGATACAACGTACTTTGAACTGTAATAACGACTTACTTAGGATTTTTATTAATTAGTCAAGAGTTTAAAAATTTACTTGCCACTGGCAAAAAATAAGTCTTATTATAAAAGACTAGCGACCCGCCCCGGCAACACAAGGTTTTTCTCGGCTTTTCTGTACTATAATATGCAAGTATTATACATATAAACCTTCCTCTTGAATCACGCTATCTATTAAAAAAACCGCATCAAAATCCGTTGCGTAGTTTTAAAGATCTAAGCATACATAGGGACAGACAGGCGGGAAGCGACTTTGTTTTATACTATGTAGTGATTTGTTGGTCCAAAAACCAACACTTGAGTCGTGTCGTGGCTTCGTTTCTAAGTTGCCTATCTCTTTTATTTTTGACTAGTTGTTCCTCGCGGTTCCACTCCGGTTCCCGGGATAAAAAGTAGCCTAGCCTATTAGTGAAAGAATTTTTCAAATCCGACCAGTAGCTCCAGTGATTAGCGCGTTCAAACAAACAAACTCTTCAACTTGATTATTAGTATAGATAGATAGATATAGATTATTATTAGTATAGATTGATAGATCTATATAGATTTGTTGGTCCGAAAACCAACACTCGAGTCGTGGCTTCGTTTTTATGTTGCCTTTCTCTTTTATTTTTGATACACATACATTTCAGCCGAAAAACGTCCACTGCTGGACAAAGGCCTCCCCCAGGGATCTCCTGGATCATTTGGGGGGATATGCCATAATCGCCACGCTTGGCAGGCGGGTTGGCGATCGCAGTATGTTGTTATAGTTCTCAGAGATACGCTGCTGCCCGTACTCTGGTACACCTTCCCTCGGACGACTTCTACGCCCACCACGGGATGAGATGGGGTGGTGATATTCGTCGCCGTCACCACACAGCAAATTATTTTTGATATTTCAAATATAACATTACCTATTTAGTATTAGTATAAATAAGTTCTAGGTCTTGTGTTAGTTGCTGTATTGCCAATGCTGTATGTACATGTAATGGCCACACATACTACATATACAGCGACACTCATAGTTTAAACACTAGAAATAGGGATAAACTTGCTATACCTTTAACTCGTTTGAGCAAAGTTAGGGATTCTTTTAAGGGGCAATGTATACGCTTCTTTAACAAAGTACCCAAAGAAATTCAAGAATTGTCCGTGTTAAAATTTAAAAAGCTAATTAAAGTTATGTTGTACAAAAAAGGGTACTATAAAGTTTCTGATTTTATAGAGGACAAGAACGCATTTCTATGAGTTGCTCGCTTCACATGCTTATTTATTATTATAAATTTTGTTATTATTATTATCATAATAATATTGTTATTTTTTATATTTTATTTTTTATAGTTTTTTTATATTTAATTTTTTATAGTTTTTTTAAATTTTATTTTTTATATACATATTTTTTATATTTACATAATTGACGATTAAAAATACTTGCAATGAGTTCATTTAATAAAGACACTTTTGAATTTGAATTGAATACTAATTATCTGCATTATAAATACGTTTTTTTTTATGTAGAGTATTTATGCTGTTGGTACATCTAAATAAATACATAAAAAATAAGATTTGGCTGCCATATTGAAGACAAAGAAGAACAAGACTCACTCCAGTGACAGGCATAGGCTAATAGAATGAGATATACAACGGTAATAGTCAGCTGTTACTATGAGAAAATACGTAGGATGCTAAAAACGCAAATGCAGTTTTACCTAAACATTTATCACGCATTCTTTCATATATTAATTTTAAATAGAGTGCACACATCAACATAGTATGTGTGTGTGAGTCAAATGTATTGTGTACTAAAGCAATCCAATTTATTCATAATTTCCATTTTTAGCGTTAAACAAACACAATTACATCATGATCATTTATTTTAGGACTAGCTGGCCCTGCAGACGTTGTCCTGCTCTAAGAATAAAGTAAACTGGAACCTACCTACCAACCCTTGCATACCTACACCTACCTACAGATTATTTTTTCATAAGAACCTTCTCCTGACAATAACAAACACAACAAAAAAAGAATTAGCAAAATCAGTCCAGCCATTCACGCATGATCTCCTCAAGGGAAATAGGGATTCATTTTACAAGCAAGCAAAATCAAGTGTTGGTGTAAAATTCTAACACAGAGGGGTCAAGCTGAATCTATAGATCAGTTTTCGTTACGTCACTTAGATCGGTTTAATAGATAGCTTACATACCAGAAGGATTATTATTGAAGCTTGTTACACAACACAGTATAAAAATATAAAACAGTCTTACCACAAACTAAACCTTGCAAACACTGAAATATTTACAGGATATCCTATTGAATCTATTAATAGGTTTTTATGTCATGTTATTTGAAAAGGAAAACCTAAATTTTAAAGTGATGTGATATCATATTAAGTACTTAATTAAAATGTAATCTCATATTTATTCAGGATTATTTTTAGCCAACTGGTAACTTTTTTCACAATGAACCTTCCGGTACCAAATTCTCTTTCTAAAATAAAACTAGTCTAAATTACTCCATAAAACATAAGCTTCGAGTCTACCAGTGAAAGCCCCGTCAAAATTGGTCCAGCCATTTCATAAATTAGATAGACTGAAAGACATATAACCTATATATATATATGTAAGATAGTATTTTATATAATGTTAGCAGGAAGTCTCGACTCGTGACTAGCTCCGATTCTATTGTTTACAAACTAAACTTCTAACATAAAACATAATAAAGGGAGAAAAGAAATGACAATGCAAGAAACTTTTGATAGCAACAGTACCTAAACCAGTTGATTTTTAAAATGCTTTTCTTACATTATATTGGAAGAAGAGCTATATGACATGTGTATTGGGGGTCTAAGACCATGTTCCATATATATTTGCTCATTGTTCTTTAATCCTCTCAAATTATTCTGATTGCTTGTTTCAATGTGAATTAAATAGCTACCTTTATTAGCCAGACTAAATGACAATGACATAGTTTATTCAACAGCATTAAAAATGGTCTATCTCTTTAATTTTTCCTTTCTATCTAAATATTTGTAACAAAGAAAGGTGACCAGCACCACTGTCCGACATATCCAATCCTGCTAGTCTAACAGACATGAAATTGGAAGTGTGTTTCTTGAGAAGTATAAGCATCCAAGAGTTTTTCTAAAATCCTAAGTCAGTAATTTAGGATCCCCTAAATTACTGCCTTAGGATTTTAGAAAAACTATGGAGCCGAAAGATAGGATATAAGATCACAGTCCTACTTAACCACTGTGCAAAGCTACCATGTAGTCATTAATGGTGATTAATCAAACCTTAGTTAATTAACTAGCTAATAAGTGAACTTAACTAGTGACCTTATAAGGCCTTACGATAAATATTTTTTAATGTTGTTTACAAAATGTAAATCACATCTTAGTCAGATAGGCCTTTATAGGAACACCTTTTTGTGTTTAGAAGGTTGTTTTTACCAAGATCACTGGAAATAGTACCTATAAACATCTTAATTTGGGTGATTAATAATAAGTTGTCATAGTTACAAACAATTACAGTAAAATCCTTAACAATAACTATATTTAGATAATTCATAAAATAAAGTCATATTCATTAAATAAATAATTGAATTGAATTTTAAAGAAACATAATAATTATTGTGTGTCCAAAAAAACATAAATCACTTTATTATATGAACAGACAATGAAGACAGAGAAAGTATTAGGAAATACATTGTTTAAATTAACTAAGCAGTTATTATTTTATCTATATGTTACACAGTTTCCCATCGTTTAATTATTGTTAGTGAGTAGTGAATACTAATTGATAAAGTGTGCAGCGTGTAGTTGCGAACACTTTCCCTAACCATCATTATTTTTAATCAAAATGCATATAAAAATGAACAATACAAATAACATATAAATGAGCTACTCACATCGTAAGGTACATTTTTCTCGGCGATCGAAACCTTGTCGCGATCTGTAAAATGAAAAATTAACACAAAATAAGGATGGTGAAAATCGGTCATACTCCTACAACAAGTGTTACAACGTCTTAAAATGGGATTACAACAATGGAATGCGTTCTTGTATTATTGGATTTAGGTTTGCATTACCATCATCCTCCGAGCCCGACGGGCCGGTAGCGCTATCAGTCTTTCTAGAAGTAGCACTGTCCATCACTTCTATGTGATCCGTATCGCCTGAAGCCATTTTTGTTTTCGTGTTACACCCCCTATTTTGAAGTCCTTTGGTTGTATGTTTGCACAAATATAATTCGCATGGCTCACATCACACTTGCATTGCTAACACAATGATTCACTATAATTTAATTATAAGAAATCAATTAGTTTACGCGAAAAATGCTCGCCCGAAGCATCCGTCTGACACGACCGCTCATAGTAACTGTGTTGCCATTTTAAAATCTATTCTAAAGAAAGAGAATATATTTTTAATCTTACATTCTACCACAGCTTTAACTATTGTGCCTACAGTTTGGTAACGAATATACTTGCGCAGAGCAACGGCGCGGCGGCGCGCGCGACGGTGATGTTTATCGATAAAAGACAAACAACTTTATAAACAACTTTAAATTAAAATACCTATAAATATATACGTTTATTTAGTTTAAATTGCTAATTAATTAGCTGTGGAGACTAAAGATGATTCGTAATTTAGAAAAAAAAAACTTCTATTTGCAAAAAACTTTCATCAGTTTCTGATAGAATTCTGTTCCATTAGTCATTTACATATCCCACCAAAGATCCAAGTTATCGAGTAATTCGAATATTAACTTATTATTCAACACAATTAAATAACAAACAAATAATTTTGCAAAGAGTAGTAAATTAGCTAGTTGGATGATTTATTTTGCTTGGAATATCCGAACAAATTATTGAAGTACCAATGATGTATGAAATCTAAAAGAGTTATGGTATGTACCATTTTTATTTAGATCATAGGGGAAATTTACCGACCATAGTTAACAAATTTATTTATATATCGGGTTTTGAAATATTGAACTGGAGGATTTCGGTTAATTAAATAACCGGTTTTTCTCTGGTAATGGTTACACCGGACATCACTAGATGTGGATTTAGTAAGTTGGTAAAACTTAATTGAATTATTTGAATTGGCAACACCAAAAAACGCCATGTTTATTTCTTTTCCGTCATTTCGTTACCGCGGTAAGAATTTTAAGGTTATTTCTTATCTTGGCGTCTATATGATTTTGTAATTAATTACCATTAAATTCGATTTAAACAATCGCAAACGTACAAAATACAAGTTTTACTTAAAACGCTATTCAATTTCAGTATCGGTGAGATTACGGCGTCGATTTATCTACAGAAGGTATTGTGCTAGCGGCAGCAAATGAAAATGGGTAAAAAAGTGAGAGAATACAAATCAGGCGACTTTATATTCGCCAAAGTTAAAGGATACCCAGCATGGCCTGCCAGAGTGAGTACATATAAATTTGTAATACCTTCGTTTTAGCAATAAAAGTTGGTAGATTTCTAATAGGATGCTAGCGCGGGAGACATATTGCCTGACGCCTATGCTATGCTCTTCCGTTAGAGCTTTAGGTGTAAATATATTTAGCATTTATGCATACGCAGGCATTTCCATTGTTTACTTTGCTAAATACTTGCCTATAATATGGATAATGTGCATGATAGTCTTAGACCAAGGTGGTGTTACTATTAGAGTCTCTACATGTTCAATGTAAATGATTGTGTTCAGCTAAGCATAATTGGATTTGATTATTATTACGAGTATTTACTACTTTAATACTCTATAATTATGTATGAGTGTTATTCAATTGGGAAAAACATAGTAAAACCAAAATTTTTATTTTTAAAGGTATATTACTAAAATTAAAATAATATATAATATTTATATGATTTATTGCTTTTGTACTAGTCATAAATATGGAGAATTCTGTAATATTTATCAAACTGGACTGGATATACTTCATTCATAATGTAAATAATTATGTAAAATGTATGGTAATTTAACTGTCGAAACTGATTTATAATATTGTTTTAGGTGCAAAGGTTGAATGGAAAGAAATATTTCGTATATTTCTATGGAACAGGAGAGACGTAAGTGTGATAAAATTTGTATATAATGAATATGTATGATATAACATTATTACATTAAAAACATATCTACATTAAAAATAGATCCTGGATACTAAAGAAATATAATGTATTACACAATCATCTATGGAAAAAAATCAAACCTATGTTACTTTCCAACCCATAAATTATCTCTATGCCAAAAAAAAATCAACAAATATTCTTATTTTCTCGATTCCAGAGCAAATCTACCGCCAAACATGATATTTGACTATGCTGAGAACAAAGACAAATTTCTGACCAAGACCGTGAAGAGGCGAGATTTCAATGATGGTGTGAAGCAGATAGAACATGACTTCGCTAATAATGTGCCCTTGGAGCAAGTTATAGGAGTAGCTGAGCCGGTAAGATTTTATATTATTTCATAGACTTCTATGAAAATGCTGGTTTCTTGTAAATTAAAGCCTAGAAGAAAATGACTCACTCCACAGTTTGGTTATGTTTGGCCAAGGAGTGAATAGAATTTTTTTTTATTCGATAAAAGATTTTTTGGACATACATTATCATTAATTGGGTTAAATAGGCGCTTATATGTTTGATTAATATTCTTTTTGTTTGTGTTATTGTATTTATTAATGTATGTAAATCACATGTGTTTATTTAATGTTGTTATCGTAATTCTTATATTTGGACATTTTTATTATTATTTTTTCTTTATCGAATATTAGTTTAATTATAATTTTGTAAATGTTTAATTTTGCATGCCATTTAATATGGCGAATTGTGCTGACCATCTACAAATTTTGTTACCAACTTATTATGCATGTACCACATTTCTGCAAATAAATGAATCTGAATCTGAAAGAAAGAAAAAACAAATAAAATAATAAAGAGTACAAACAACTAAACAAAAAAAAAATAAACAATAATGTAATATTGCGCTATGTCAGGAATCGACCTGAGCATTATGCTGAGTCAGGCAGCATAATGCTCAGGTCGAAAAATAAATATCAACCCTGATGCTGGTTTCAGTCAGGGCCTATATATATATGACATCACAAACATACAGTGACACCGAGAGTGAGAATAGCAGTAGGTTGTCACTCCCTCACTGCTGTATCATTGTCATTTATTAATTCTGTTCTATCAATTATTACATTACAACCTTGCACATGTAAAAGCAAGGCATCTGTGCTCGAGATTTATTTTATTGATTATTTTAGTGTATTTCGCTATGGCCTGTGTGTTACAAATTAACCCGTATTTATCTATCTATATATATATATAAAAAGAAAAGATGGATTCACTGCCTGATTTATAAACTCGTAGCTCAAACCACTGGATGGATCGGCTGAAATTTGGCATACACAGCAATTAAGATTACAGCTAAAAAAAATTGAAAATTCAGTAATATAAGGGCTATACATAAAGAAATCATTTGATGGAAAGCAAGTTTAACAAATAAAATGATATGTTCTTTTCACAGGCTCCAGAAGAGTCGTTAGCCAATGACACAGTGAACGACACGGCGAACGACACTATGGACGACACGGTGGCTGATACCACCGCCAACGATGACTCCGCCGCCGATGAGGTAAAGACTTTCTAATAAACTTATTTACCTATCTGTAACACATTTCTGCTTCAGTTTCTTTTTTTTTTCTCAAATATACCGGGTGTAAGGGACAGCCTTCCGAAAACTGATTCCATGGATTCAATTCATGATTCCGGAGACCCCAAACATTGATTTTTTCGTCGATCTTTTCATGAATTATACGATTGTTTGGATTTATTATACTATAATATCATTATACAAGTCTAACTAAACCTGATTTAAAAATAAATAAACAGTAACTATTAATTTAGACGTAAAACAGCAATGTACATCAAAATTCAAATCAATACGCAAGACTGCACGTGTTGTGTGTGATAGCGTTGTAACGCACTTTGCGCTCTGAAAAAATACGATACCTGTAACCAATGATTTATGAAATAATTGATTTGTATAGTGTTATTATAGGCATTCAGTGTAACCTTTTCCCAAAGTTTTCGGTCGGCTGTCCCTTACACCCCGTCCTGTATATTATTAACCCTAGATTTGAGGCTGCAAGATGCAACAATTTTATGTTTGTAAGCATTAGTTGGATTCATGTAAATTAACGAAAACAAAATAGAAACTTATTTGTGTTCTAAATTGAATCCATAGATGAACAGTCTATGCCAAAATTAATACTTGAAGAGTTAGTGTTGATTTGTCGAGGGGACTGACATTTCTTGTGGTTGGCTTCCAAACTGATGGTATAACCTATCACCGATAGTTCGGTAGGTAGATACTATACTTGGGGATAGCTTCGACAGATGCTTCATCTTGAGGGTGCTAGCCAGCCAGGCGGGTACGGCAAAGTACCCTCATTGTAGGATTTTTACCCGCGTCGTCACGACGTCACTACCGCTCAGTGGTAGTGACTTCGTGACGTCACGGGTATCATCGCTTCAAACCATCTGAAATGTAATAATAATTTATTGAAGACTATCTGCAGTATTCGGTTTAATACAATACATCGAACCAAAATCAACCTGCACGTGCTGTCAAAATGAGCCTTAGATTGTTGATGATTTTTTTTTATAGACATTGGCAAATACCACTCAAAACGACGGAGCAGTGGAGGATTCCGATGAAACCGGCGCATTGGTAATTGATGAAGGAAAGGTAAGTTATGGATACATTATGACCCATAGATTAAATATGCTACAATGGCGGCAGCGAACCCATAATGAATGATTTGATGTAATATCTTCATTCACTGCATAGTGGCGCCAATATAGGCTGTCTCATAGTGGCCCCAATATAGGCTGTCTCATAGTGGCCCCAATATAGGCTGTCTCATAGTGTTCCCAATATAGGCTGTCTCATAGTGGCCCCAATATAGGCTGTCTCATAGTGGCCCCAATATAGGATGTCACGCAGTGGGCCCGATTCTGTTGTTTATAAGCTAAACTAATTTATCGCTATATCTCTTTTTAGACTTTGTGCTTACCACCATCGACCACAATCATAATATGTACATAGTAAAAAAATAAAACAAAATGCATATGAAAAGTATAATAGAAATAATTTAATTCAGTCATAAGGTTGCAATAAGCGTGATCTTTATTGGATTAATAGCTATTCTTCTTCAATAATCTTTGTAAATAGGTTCTCCTTCATTTCACTTCCTTAATTGCTTGTCGTCACAGAAGCAATTCTTGTATATATATGTATAATCTAAATCACGGAAACGGCTCCAACGATTTTCAAGAAATTTAGTATGCAGGGGTTTCGGGGGCGATAAATCGATCTACCTAGGTTTAATTAAAAAAAAACATGATTTACCAAAAAAAAATACAGAACTAAGCTCTGTCATCCAGGTACAGTATGACACACCTTAGATGTAGCATCGGCAAATCGTTTTCGTACTTACTCGTTTCGTACTTCACTTCCGATTTACACAACTAATAAAAATCATTCATTATCGAGCCGTTCAACGTTCAACAAGATCATTTTCGCCTAAAGTACTAATAAACATGGGTAATGTTGTAGGCGCGCTCTTTTCGGAAATGATCGATTTAACGATTTTTGCCGATGCTTCATACTGTAAGTACTACCAGTTTAGTTAAATAAAACATCTCCTTTATCTAACAGAAAGGTCGTAAATCCAAGGTGGAAGCAGCCAAGGCCGCAGTTACCCCCAAATCAGTGAAGGAACCAAAGACACCGCGAGGCAAAGCCAAGAAGGATGAGGTCAAAGATGATGATGATGAGAAGAAAGAAGAGGAACTAGTCAGTAGGAGTGGAAGGAAGATCAGACCTAAAAGGTATGTTAATATTACTACTTAATTGGTCACGGATGTAGGGGTCGAACAACGGTAGATTTTGCACGTTTTTGGACCCGCATCATCATCATGATTGTATGAAGTTTATGTATATTTAAAACAGAAAACTGTAATTAGTTTACATACATTCAAAAGAAACCACAAATGAAAGAAGTCTTGCTGAGTTTCTTGCCGGAGTCTTCTCAGTTTAAGTGTATGTGGAACTGTTGGTAGAGTCTATTGTAATAATTGTAACTATCGACATTCTCATGTGCCTTATCAGGGCCTTAACTGAATAATTGAGTATTGTTTTATTTTTTAAAGTACTAAAGTTGGTAGCCTCTGATGGCTGCAGCAACCTTACCGGATAAATCGGCGAGCGCAGAGGGCCCTCGGCCGGGCAACATTTAGATAACCACGCCTCAGTGCACCCCCGAATGGGGTACGAACCTCGGCTCAGGGTGTTACCGGGGGAGGGGCAGGGCTTAGTACGAGTTACAACTAATTGGGGGCGGTCGGAATACGGTAGCGTAATCGGTTTTGTATAGCGTGTTGTGTACTTTTACGGGCTTCGTCAGCTTCGATCTGAGCTAATGTAATAGGGTCATCCGGCTCGCTGAGGGCTTGCCTTGGTCTAAGGATACGGAGTATACGGGAGGGCGTGTAGGTTGCGTTGAGTTTTGAGTTTGAATGAAAGGTTGTGGGACGATCTAGCATTGTCATTTGGCTTGAAGTATCCCTAGTAAATTTTTTGTTGGATTCCGATGCAAGCACAATGTCTACAGTTTAAGCCATTGTGTATGACGAATCCTTACAGTAACTGTCACTTGCCGAAATATGGTTATAAAGTTTTAAACTATGTTTGCGATTGTGACTTACAACATACACGTTTAATAGGGCAGTTGACTGACTTATCAAATCAGCAACTTTTTAATAAATGTCAAAACGATAGTTTATATGGAATTTTGTATGAAATATTACACTATGACGTCATAGTTTCACAGCATCAAATGATCTACTCTTTTGTGGTTCTACTGGTAATTAAAAATCATAAAATGCATTACATGTACCATCAACAAAGTTGAAGCATGATCAGTTTTGAGACCTTTTCGCTTGCAGCCATAATCATAGTTCGCCATGTCCATTGTTGACAATAAAACGGTCTCTTGTAAAATCTTTTGTCTAGACTATTTACTAACAATGCCAATCTACTATTTTATGACAAGCGCATTGTCTGGTTATATTGTGTGAGACACAGGTAGCGGCTGGTCACTGCGCACAAAATACACCTTTAAGGTGATCATGCTTCAACTTTGTCGATAGTACAACATATTTGATGTTTACACGTGTTTTTAGATGATTTATGCATTGGTTAGTGTTTGGTCATTTATTTTTGACACTGTCAACTACCCTATTGTATGTTTATTAAGGTTTAATTTGCTAGTACGTCCTCAGTTGGCTTTAAGTTGGCTAGCCTAGATAGCTAAAGTAGTTCTTTGAAGGAGGCTTTACCCGTAAGGTTACCTTCGGTATTAGTAAGGAAAACAATGACTCGAAATTTTGAAATGATCCGACTACTAAACTTTTTTATTCTAAGGGATAGTCTCCTATACCATATTCAAGTGGCTTTAACCCTGGGTGGGTCCTAATTAGGCTCACAGTTAGCGGCAGACTATTCGTTGACTGACTCTGAGCGCCGGCTTATCGGTCGCTAACTCAATGTATCGCGCTGTGATTCAGCCGATCACTGAATGAGTAGGCAAGCGAAATTTCCACCCTGTATAACAGTCAGTGATTTTTAATGACTTCAGATACATCGATGAACAAACGGAAGATAATGCAACATTACCATCACCAGCGCCGAAGAAACGTCGCGGAGCGTCACCACCTCTAGAGAAAGAGAAGGAGAAGGAAAAAGAGAAAGACAAACCTGAGTCCAAGGAGAAGACAGTGGATAAGAATATGAAGCATTTCAATGCTGTTACACAGGTATTAATATCCTACTACAAACTAAAAATTACATACAATACAATCGAGGGAATCCTCGTACAACATAAACAATAAGGGTTGCCAACTTGGGAGATTATAATTCCCTAGTTTTTTATTTAAATAAAAAGCGTTACGTACTCAATGTACGTAACGCATTGTTCAACCCGTTAGATAAATTCAATATGTTAAGATGTTTTTTTTTATTTCAGTCTGAACTGGAAGATTTGAAGGAACCATTTAAACCAGGTAAACTTTTTCCTTTTTGGTCTGTAAAATTATACTGAACATAACTTATTTTGATAAGTTTACTAGCGACCCGCTCCGGCTTCGCACGGGTAAATAATAAATGTGGTGTCATTTCATTTATTTGTTGCTTCATATATGTGTATAAAATGTCAGTGGCATATTACCCTAATAAAGAGGAACAATTCCATCATACATTCTTATGTTATAATTCTAAAGAATAAGACAGAATTTTCGAATAAAACTCTCAGTCGGCTTGATTTCTTCCGACATCTTTCTTGAACAATTATCGTCGTATTACAACAGATTAACACAAAGTACGTATACACCTTCATCTTGAATCACTCTATTGATGAAAACCGCATTAAAATCCGTTGCGTAGTTTAAAAGATCTAAGCGTACAGATAGACAGACGGCGGGAAGTGACTTTGTTTTATATAAAAAAAAAGAAAGAAGTTAAATGGCGAGTAAAAACGCGAGACGGAAACTAGTTATTGAAAATCCATTTTTATTTACCCTATTAAAAAAAAATGACAGGCTGAATAGGCACGATACCTTTAACTTAAAAAAATACTCCTCGATACATTTTGTTTTCGGAATTAAATCTTTTTTGACAGCGAAGAGCGCGCGTAATTTAGAATTATTTTTCCATTGTTTTGAATTAACGTAACAAAATGGACGAAGTAAACCAAGAATACAATTTATTAAACGGTCATGAGGATATTTTCAGTCAATACGATGTTAATTTCGCATTAGAAGACTGTGTACGAGAGAAATATGAGAGTGATTTGCGATGTAATGAAAATTATACTAGAAATGGTAAGATTATTTACTTAATGAAATTGGTGTTTTTTTTACCTCATATCTATCAGAAATGACGCCAAATTGTACTTAAGAGTTATTTGATGGCTGTGAATTTTAAGTAAATGAGATTTAGTTGATTTTTAGCGATTGAGTTTTTAACCAAAACCAAGATCGAGAAATTAACCTTCTAAAATAAATTAATGTATCAATATTTTCCAGATTTAACTAATAAACCTCAATTAGCAACAAAACCTTGCACTTTAGAACAATTATCAGATGATTCCAGCAAAATGATTTGTCCTAAGTTTAGTAAAAAACTAAACTCGAATATAGTGTCTCAAAAAAGTATCAAGAAGAGAAAGTTTGTTCCACCAACGAAAAGGACAGTAGACATTCCAAAAAGCATAGAAATAAATAGAACAAATGCTATTGACCCAATATTTGGTACACACAGCCAATGTTTGTCACCAACAAAGGAATATGAATCTAATCAAGAAACGCAACAGTCTCAAAATAAAGAAAAAATAAACACAAAGAAAGAAAAAAATATAAAAAAGGAATCCATAATTGGCGGGTTAATATTGGGTTCTTTGAATGTACTGAACAATGAAGAAATTATTTTAACACAATCTCAGGAATTACAATCCGATCAGTCGAGTGTTAAAGACCTAATGCTAAGTCGTCATGAATCGTTTTGTTCCGTCGCATCATTGAATAAAACTTACAAAAACTTAGACTGCAACAGTTTTGAAATACCCAATAATAATCATAAAATATACACAGGAGATGAATATAAGAAGCTATTTGAAGATGAAACTAATAATAAAAGCTCAAATGCCGTCGCGATGTCTACGATTTTTGGCGATATAGGATTCAATGTAAAATATTCGGAATACGTTAAAAATGGCGGCGTGAATAATGATGCATTGGTAGGCGAAGCGAGAGACGCGTATATGAAAATATTGGCCATGTATCCGGATGAAAATAAATGTTTAATTAACATGAAAATTAATTACTGAAATATTGATGTATTTATTTAAATAAATTATAGTCATCATATACATATTTTTAATTGTTTTTGAGGTAGAGATGTTTGAAGAGAGGGCTTAAAATTAGAACAATAAATAACTTTAAGGCAATATTGGCCATTTCTTGTAAATGCATGCCGAGTGTAATAGGTAACCATGTAGATATTTTCCTACAGCTAAGCAGACAAACTATAAGCGTCAAAAAAGTAAACTAATTATAAAAACAATGTGAGGAAACCTACTGTCGTATTTTGTAGTTGGCTGATGGCTGACGGTTGCACTTGAGAGCCAGTTCTCTTCTAGGCTTATGCGCTTACCACCTACGATCACATGATACAGGGTGATTTTAGGAGGGCATAGTATGCGAAACGAGATTGAAGTATTTCCTTAAACCTCGTTCAGGTCATGAAAAAAAAATTAAATAAAAAAAAATATCTAGTAATTACTTCAGCATTAAAATACACTTCCACGTATGTCTAACTGAGTAGCTATTAGGTTAGTAGTCGCCCTCCGCGTCTGTCTGTCAGTTTGTTTATCCGCTAACTCAACAACCACTCAACGAATTTTGAAACGCTTTTCACCATCATGTATATAATTTGTTCCAGAAGGTTCATACTGAATGACTTATTACGGTCTTAAAATTTTCAGGGATTATTGTACTCATGATTATAAACAACTGTTACTATGGGATCAACCCTGAAAAAAACATTCCAGACTGTAAAAAAAAGTCACCCAGTATGTCGTCAAAAAAAATCGTATATATTAAACACAATATTTCGGAGCTAAACTAAATTAAACCCGTGCGAAGCCGAGGCGGGTCGCTATACATTATAAAAAAGGTATTAGAGTCAAGTTCCCATGAATTAAAGACCGTCTCACAAATGTTTTTACAGAAGATCCAGAAAAAGAGAATATACTGATAGCATACCTCCCAGAGGGCCAGTACGTAGGCATCAAATTGTTTCAGTCACGTCCAAACAGCTTCAAAAACGAAGCAAGCCGACTACAGTGGGATAAGCAAGCTGCCGCCAACGCTATCACACTGAAGATGCAGTTAGGTTAGTGAACTTTAAATTTTATGTAATATCGACAAAGTTGAATCATGATCACCTTAAGGTGATGCCTTCGGTTGGAGCGTGAAATTAAAATTTTATCACGTTTTTTTGCTAATTGCAGCTCAGTTATAGGTCGTAAGTTATCAACATGTTATTTGCGAGAAGAATGGTAGTATATTTACTGATTAATAACAAAATAAATCATCAATATATTCCTCCATGGTATATTAGTGACATATACGACTTTTTCATGAAAATCCAACCGAAGGTATCACCTTAAGGGTGTATTTTGTGTGCATGGACAGACTTGTACCTCACACAATTTGCGCTGGCCATAAAAATAGTCTAAACAAATAATTTTGCATGAGACGGTTTTTAAGGCCGGCGCAGAGTGGGGGACGAGATGGCTGAGGATTAAAAAAATATCAATTGTATTTAATAGTTATCCAATCGAAATAAGGTATATATTACTATTGTCAAGATAAAGTTTTAATTATCTTTAAATAACTGATATGTTTTTAACAGAAAAGGCTCATATCACGGCTCAGTCAGTGTTAGGACAACTCATAATGTATTTGCACCTGACCGATGAAGAGAAAGCTATCTTGGACAAGGAGAGAGAAACTGGTGAGTTATCTGCTATTATTATCAACTAATAACTAAAATGAACAAGAAACCTCCGAATCACACTAGAAAAGATGATTTTCCAACGAAAATTATTAGGGTTCCATATTTCAAAAATAAAAGTGGAACCCTTATAAATCCGAAAATTTTCAATTTGTAGCTGTAATAAAATAAAGCAATCGATTAAAAATGTTCATTACAATTGAAGCTCTATGGCATTATAATTGAGACTAAATTCACTTGTGGACATAATATATTGTTACTAACACTCGAAATTTTTGCAGAGGAGAAAAAATCCCGAGTACAGTTCCTGAAGACTGAAATGAAACTTATAGAGTTGGATGCCAAGATCAAAACGTGCCTGTCCTTAGAGAAGGCTAACACAGAGCTATGTCTTAAACTGCTGGATGAACTAATGGGTAAGTTATGGTGGCTATTGGAAACCATAGCACGGTGGTAGGGCACTTTGTAGTACCCGCCTGGCTGGCTACCACCCCCAAGTTGAAAATCTGTCGCCAAGCACCTTTCGGTGTGTTCCGACAGCTGCACTTGAGAGCTAGTTCCTTCTAGGCTTTGTGTGCTTACCACCATCGGCCACATCATCACTAAATATGGTGAGATTGTGGTCAAACACAGGCCTATATAAATAATAAAAACAAAATAGACCATAATATACAAGACACCGTATAGTACGACATCTATTACAAGTGTATTATACATTTATGGTACTTATGCAGCCTTTAATAATTTCCTAACAGAATTGGAAGTGAAGCCACTAATGCTGTTAAAACACCCGACGTGCCTAGAGACAGTGAAACGTATGCGAGCTTACGTCGGCAACACGCCTTCTTGGGATCTGAGCGAGAGTGCAGCGCTTGTGTTCGGGAAACAAGCACACAGAATCAGAAAACAGGCTGACACACTCTATAAGAATATGAAGGTAAATCTATATCTATACTAATAATAAAGCTGAAGAGTGTTTTTTTTTTGTTTAATTATGGCATCACACTTCGTGTATTTTGCCATTGTCAAGTTGAGCTATGTAGGTATTTTAATATTCTTCATGTATTAAATTCTCGTCAATCGTCAAGTTTCAAAGTTCAAGTCATGTTAAATCTTCTTAGTAGTCATTAGGTTTTAGTACGATGGTAGCCGTTCTACTAAAATTTTTCATGGACTTCTTGAGACAACTTGAAAAGCCACTATACACGTAATCATTTCATTTCACTTCACTGGTGCACTTGTATTGATCTTTACTGGACAAAATACCACCTATAATATTCAATAAAACTCAAAATACACGATTTTATGAAAATAAAACGAAAACGCAACGTCACTTCGCAAGTTCCCGCCAAAAAGTCGAGTGTTTGTTTGAACGTGCTAATATCTGGATGTACAGTCTGCGTCAAAAATATCTGAACTTTGTTAAATTAACGCATTCACAGTTTTTAAACAATAAGCTATCAAAAGTATGTCACAGATTTATTATGAAAGGTACTACAGTGTCAATATATTTTTGACGCTAACTATACCAGTCGGATTCGAAATTTTCTTTCAGTCATAGAAAGCTACATAATCCCTGAGTGCTATTGGCTAGTTTTTTTTTATCCCGGGAACGCGAGTGAAACCGCAGGGAACAGCTAGTAAATTATAAATGCCGAGACGAAGGTCGCGGGTTCGAAACCTGCAATGAGCTTGAGCTTTCGGTGAAGGAAACCTAGCACAGTGGTAGGGTACATTGTAGTATCCCTCTGGCTGGCTACCACACTCTTGTTGAAAATCTGGAGCACCTTCTGGTATGTTCCGACAGCTGCACTTGAGAGCCAGTTTCCTTCTAGGCTTTGTGTGCTTACCACACAGACTTTATTTCCTGTATTTTTTTCAAAATTTTTGAATCAATTGTTTGAGAAGGGGATGGTTCATTTTTCAATCTTAAAATTATAACAAAAATATTATTTATGATCCTCACAACCAGCTCTTTCATTTGATATGTAACACAATAGTTTGTAAAACTTTTTTTTTAATTTTTTCTAATTTACTCCCCAAAAGTGGTCCCCATGTTTGAAATTCATTTATTTACGTTACACTTCCGTGTTTGGGTCAACAACTTACATATGTGTACCAAGTTTCAACTCAATCCAGTCCAGTATTTTTGGACAGACTGACACACGAGTGATCCTATAAGGGTTCCTTTTTTTATTTTGAATTTCGGAACCCTAAAAAAAACATAAAATGTGTTACTCTTTCAGGACCTGTTCACAACGCCAGAAGGTCTATCCTTCTGGGAGTTCTTCTCGGAACGGGTGCTGCAATTCAAGAAGGTTACTTCTAAGCTCAACGCCGACGAACTGCTCGAAATGGTTCACGAGCCTTTAGGTAAAATTAATCAACAATAATACTTAAAAGGTCAGAGAGCCTTCTCCGAAAAACGATTCACGATAGTTCGATCGTCGTTGTCAAATTATTAACTAATAGAATAGGGATGATGACGAAAAAAATCAAATTAGTCCGTCAGTGAGATTACCGAAAAATATTTGACACATTTTTTATTTGGTTCCAAAAACAAAAAATAACGAAGATACCAGTGGCGAAGGGTCCATACAAGCTGATTCCCATTGGCTTACCTTTTAGGAATCTCAGTCCCACATTTTCATCATTTCAAAGCCACTTTTATCATGCTTAAAATACACTGTAATTATAAAATTACAGGTGTTTTTTGAACTGCTTACCCTCACCATAATTTCACCCCTCGCCACTGGAAAATACAGTGCGTTAAAATTTCGCGTGACATCACGTCTTAGTTCACTTTTTACAGAGAGATGCCGTCACAAGCCCCCACTCCTGAACTTTGATGCGACTTATCTTTGTAATATTTTATTGATTTGATAAAATAATAATAATATCCTTTTTAGCCAGTCATCTTCTTTTCATCCCTATTGCAGCAAACTGACGAGACGTAAGTCTCGTGCATTTCTTATGTGATTACTATATTGTGCTTTTATCGGTTTACAACATCACCGCTTATATTATGACACGCCGAATCACGACGTACCAAACATTATTTTAGAAAATATGGCCTCTAATTATGATATCGACAAGGCCTACTATGAGGCGGCTCATTACATAGAAGACAAAAATACATGGTTGTAGTAGCTTCTCTCTGCACTTGCGGCCGCCTCCACAAGTGACAATTGTATGATGTTTATGTATATTTAAAACAAAAACTAATTACATAAATTAAAAAAAAAATAAGCCTTTTTTGAGTTTTTTGCCGGAGTCTTCTCAGTTCATGTGTATTCCGAACCGGTAGTAGAGTCTAAAACTTATAGCTGATTGATTTTGAGTAATATGTAAATGTTTTTATTTCATAGAAATGTCGGTGCCAACATCTCATACGATGAAGGCGGCCATTGAAGCGGCGAACGAAGAGGAACCGCCAGAGGAAGAAGACGTACCTACCAAGAAGAAAAACACACCAGGTACTATTTACATTTTTACCATTATCCCACTTCCTTCCCACTCGACTGGACCAATTTTGATGAAATTTGGTATGGATGTAGCTTACACCCTGGATTAACACATAGGCTACTTAGGGAACGCGGGTGAAACCGCAGGGCTGATGCTAGTTTATTATAAACAGATAATGGTGCCGATTCTGTTGTTTACGAACTAAAATAAATTTAATCTCACTGTATCTCTTTCTAATAGTAAATATAAGAAAGGGATGCAAGATATTTTAGTCCCGTCAGTTTAAACCGATCACACATTTCAACGTGAATTTAAGCGCGATCTTTATTGGTCACGACTATTTACCCGTACATTACGACAGTATGGATTAAACTGACAGCATTAAAAATGTTCTATCTTTTTTCAATAAGGTTAAAATGAAAGAGAGGTGACTTGTCTAATATTAGTTAAGTTCGTAAACAACAGAATCGGCACCATTGTTTGTTTGTTTGGATGTAAAAGGTCATCTTGAGAGTTCAGAAAAATCTTGAAATACTGTTAAAGAGTCCTTTATCTCATACTAGCTGTTCCGCGCGGCTTTACTCGCGTTCCCGGGATAAAAAATAGCCTATAACCTTCAGGAATAATGTAGCTTCCTATTAGTGACAGAATTTTTCAAAAACGGTTCAGTAGTTTCGGAGCCTATTCAGTGCAAACAAACAAACAATCAAATCTTTCCTCTTTTTAATATTAGTATAGATGAACTCTTTATTACAGCAAAAGCAAAAAAAACTCCGAGCAACACTCCATCAAAACCGCAGCTAAAACGACAATCCTCTAGGAAACAACAGCAGGAAGAGAAAGAAAAAGAAGGTAACGATAAGAACGAGGATATTGCAGAAGAGGAAGATGATTCAGTAACTACTGAAAAAGACAAAGATACAGAGAAACCGAAAGAAAAGGACGTAGAAGAGCCGAAAGATGAGTCGCACGATATCGAAATGGCGGAAGATAAAGCACCAGAGAAAGAACAGGATGAAAATGAACCCGAAAGTACATCAAATGATGACAAGAGCAAGTCTAAAGAGAGTGAAAAGAATTTGAAAGACAGTGAAAAGAGTTCGAAAGAAAATGAAAAGAGTTTGAAAGCCAGTGAAAAGAATTCGAAAGAGAATGACAAGAATTCGAAAGATAGTGATAAAAATTTGAAAGAAAACGATAAGAGCTCAAAAGAGAGTGATAAGAATTTGAAAGCCAGTGAGAAAAATTCTAAAGATAATGAAAAGAGTTCAAAAGCTAATGAGAAGAATACGAAGGACAATGATAAGAGCTCGAAAGATAGTGAAAGAAATTCGAAAGATGAAAAGAGTTCAAAAGATGGTGATAAAAATTCGAAAGCTAGCGAAAAGAATTCCAAAGAAAACAGTAAGAGTTCAAAAGAAGATAAAACTAAAGAGAAGAAGGAGAAGGAAAGTGAGGAAGTGAAAGATGACAAACCAGAAGAAAAAGAGAAGGAAAAACAAGAAATGGGAGAGCCTAGAGCGAAACGGTCGAGAGAGGTCAGTTGAGAAATTCTATTAGTTTTAATCCTATCTGTAATTTTATTACTTTACATATTTCTCTCAGCGCGCCTATAAAAGAGAATTTGCTAACAATATCTAAATTCAATGAATACAATTTTTGTATCCGTTTTTTTCTTTTTTTACTATGTATAGGCCTGTGTTTGACCACAATCTCACCGTGGTCAGTGATGATGTGGCCGATGATGGTAATCACACAAAGCCTAGAATGGAACTGGCTCTCAAGTGCAGCTGTCGGAACACACCGAGAGGTGCTTGGCGACAGATTTTCAACTTGAGGGTGGTAGCCAGCCAGGCGGGTACTACAAAGTACCCTACCACCGTGCTATGGTTTCCTCACGATGTTTTCCTTCACCGAAAGCTGAAGCTCATTCTAGGATTCGAACCCGGGACCTTCGTCTCGGCATCCGACGTCACTACCACTGAGCTATCATCGGATATAAAGGAAACATTAGAAACACAAGCATAAAGGAAACATTTTTAAGGAAAAGCTTTTTTTTGAGACTAACTCAATGACACCATATTATTGTATTGGCATTGGACTTACATATGTATGTGTACCAAATTTCAGATCAATAGAACACCAGGAAGTAGGTTAAAACTTACTTGCATGTTTCGATCTAAACTTACTAACTGTGTGAAGTTAAAAAAAGCTTGTAATAATAATAGAATATGTCTAACTTTTCATAATCTAATCGAGTAAATAACGTTTCATTCCAGTCCACACTATAATTTCCATAGAATGAATTGTCGTTGAACTTACCGTTATGCTTTTTTCAGAGTAAGAAGACTGAACCGCCACCGCCACGGTCGCCGGCCAAGAGAAAGTCTAAATTCTAAACAGTTGTTCGATAAATGTTGGATTTTATTTTTATACCTATTACGCTCGGGGTACTCTGAAGTGCGAGATAACGCGTAAGATTCCGTTATTAATAATTTTTTTATCGTTGAAAATATTTAGTAGGTATTGTAACACTTTGGAACAAATTGGTTCTGGCAGCAAATTAAGCATGCATCCTTTCTTATACAGACAGGTACTAACCTTACCTTTAACCTCGCCCCTCCGCGGTTTTAGACGTTCCAGAGATTATTTTGTAGTGTAAAAAGTATGTCGAAATTTCCGACTTCTCTTACCAAATTTGATTGATGTAAGTTTTTAAAATGTTTCAAACCATAAAATTTTATTTGCAGGTCATACACAAAATAACCTTGTTCAGAAAGACTTGAAATACTTGTACACCATTTGTAATTCTACAAATAATAGAGTTTTAGGTATTGGGTGCGGTTGATCATAAAAAACCCCTTTATTTGATCTGAATTTTACATTCAGTAACTTCTGATTTCATTAGACTCGTGAAATGCAAAGAACATATTTAGATGATTACAATTTTATTTTATAGTTTATATTATTTACTTACATTTGACATTTTTATCCTGTATTTGAACTTTTGAATAATTACGTTTTTTTTAATTCCCCACATTTTTAGATAAAAATATGATGTCTAAATTTGTAAATAAGTACATGTACGTACATTGTAACGAAATTTGATGAAGTTCGGGACAAGTGGGGCTCATAAAAGTGTATCAAAATTTTGTTTTTATTATTTATAAGGTGTCCCTTTTGTGCTTTGTTTTCTTGAAAATCTGGGACATCGAGATATTATTACCGTATATTAAAAGTGCTACATTAGGCTAACATACAAAATATCTGAACATTTTGTTATAGAAAAATTCATTGTAAGTTATGAAAGTACATTTTTTAATATCATAGGTTAAATTATAGTTCATAAAACATTGTAAATATTTACAATAAACTTATATTGACGTATTTTTTCTTTTATTTGACTCTCCCATAATTACTTCAAACGGTTTAGGGAGCTCAAATCTAGCTATCATGTCAAAAAAGACGTATCGTACTTATTATTTCATTTATAATTTAGACAGGTAGTTAATCATCATCTCCCTGCCCTGTTCCCAACCATTTGGGGTCGCCGCAATATGTACATACTCTTCTACATAATGAATGAAATTGTAATAAAATAAAGTTTAATATGTTTTATAAATATTCGAAATAAACAATATAAAATAATAAAAACAAATCAAAATCTGCGCCTGCGTTTTCTATTTTCTCGTGGATACATTGATAGTATTTTCTTTAGGCTTTCTTGTGCTTCTTCTTTAACTACTAGAAAAGAAAAATGTTATTCATTTAAGTCTTTATTTTAGTTCCGTCGATAGGTGGTCCGTGGTGTCAAGAGAGGTCTCTTGGCTATTCATGGCATATCTAAAATCTAGAAATGTTTAAACAAATAATAACATTGTGACCTGCCTAACTAAAAGAATTCAGGGTCTTATGCAGAGCTGTTAAGAGGAGGCTATCTTGTATGTCTCCGTCCTTTACTAAACTGACGGAAAAGCGAGACAGGAGAGACGTAATTTTTGTAAAAAAATATGGTTTTATGTTATTTAAAAAGAAACTAAGCCTTTTTTTTAAAGTAAGAAAGCTATTCCCTTTCTAATGGATTTTAGAATGTTTTTTTATTTTTCAAGTTATTTGGATGGCCCAAATAACAGAATGCATTCTTACTTTTAAAAAGGGGCATATTTACGATATTTTTCTGACGTTACTATTGAAAAATCCCAATTTTTAAAAAAACTATTCTCCCTCCCATATTCTCTAGTTTAACATATATTTTTTCTAAATCTCTTGTAACAAAGAATACAGAGAAAAACGCATTTCAGAATCATCATTTCACGTATAGCATCGCCTTAAGTTACGAAAGGTAAAACAGTGTTATAACTTACATTCATCATCAGAATCATCATAGCGTCGCCTTTCCGCCATTTGCCTATCAAATCCAAGACCCTCGAATTCTACATGCATCCCTGTCACTCTCACAGACTTGTTCTCCATGAAATATATAGCCGAATGTGGCAATACGGGGTTGTAAATCCCTTGGAATAAATTAAGATAATTGTCACCCTCTGGTATCTCATGGGCCTGTCTGTAACCTTCATTTAAGGTAATTACTTTGCAAATGTTATCTTGATTATTAGAAAGTCTACTAGGTCCAGGTAATTCTTTATTAGAACTCCTGATGATATTGGGACGTTCAAATCTTGGGACTGGCTTGTCCACTTTTGGTGGAACGAAGTTTATTATAAACCCGTCCAATTTAGCTTCTCTTTCGCTTATGAATTCAAAATCTGATGAATGGTAACCGCTACAATCTGAATCTGAAGATTTTATTGAAATAGTATCTATATCGTTACCATCGTAGCGTTCATTTTTCAGTGCAATATGTTCATCTGAACTGATCGATATGACGTCATCTTTTAGGTTTTCGTCAAATCGATTACTTTCAGATTTTATGGGCTGACTAAACTGTTTGTAATAATCATCGATATTTCCAGAAATATCAATTTCCTTTAGTCCCTCAGGCTTCGTTATGATATTATGTTGCGTTTCATTCAAATTACTAATGAAATCGTCTATTTCATCAATACTTAATGGATCAATAATACTTTTATTACAGTTTTTATAATCATTAGGGTCCCAATGTGAACTTTTTTCTTTATCATTACTGTACCTTTGTAAAATTCTATCGAATTCTTCCAAACTTACTAGCATTTCAGAATTACACACATTTTTACAGTCGTTATCAATATTATCTGGTTCAAATAAATATGATGGTTCCTTATTCACTGGATCATTGGAAGATTCGGTAACGTTAATTTGAATACAAGTATTTTCTAACTCTGTTTTTAAATTGTCTCTAGGTTTACAGTCTTCAGAACTATTTTTAAGATCAGAATAATATTTTTCATCAAGCTCTAAACCTACTAAAATAGAATCAGACGTTACTGATTCATTATCTCCGTCTATATTATCTGTTAATTCAATCTCAGTATTACATTCATTTTCCTCTTTTGTTTTATCTATACCTAAACTATCTGTAATACTTATTTTATCTAAATTTATTTCAGAAGCAATGCAATCTTCAGCCAAAATTATGTTTTTATCATTATCTAGTTTATCAATAAGAATCCCAGAAGAGTTTTTGTCCGCGTCTATTATTATAGGGGAAAAGTTACTGTTTATTGAGTCTGAAATCAATTCTTTATCAAAACTGTTTCCTTTGCTCATTTCTTTGGAATCAGTTTTATTTTCAGCATAGTTAGAATTAGAATAATTGTTAGTGTCAACAGTTTTATGAGGTAGGATAAGTCCGTTTATAACATAAACATTTTTATTAAAATTATTTTCATAGGTAATATTTTTGTCTGTATCTAAATCATCAAAATTATCACATTTATACTCTTCAAAATCTTTATCCTCAGATAATTGTGAGCTTTGGATTTCAAATACATCATTATTTTGAGGTGCATTACAATAATTTTCGATTATAGAATGCCTACATTTTTTGTGTAAGTCTGAAAAAACCTTTTTGATGAAATTCATAACTGGAACTGAAATAAAGATACATTATAATTTTCCCTAAGTACCTAGTAAGTTACTGAAAACAATAATAAGTGAAAAAGTAAGTAGGTTTCAGAATATATACAAGCATTAAATAAACAGGAACTAGAAGTCAGTCCTTTGGGCAGACATGTAATAATTATAATGTGATTAAAAAGAATACCATTAGACACAACACAACAGGTACAAATTATTCAACAATATGACAAAATGAACTATTTAAATTATGGTACCCACTATAAAATAAATGTATAACCCAAAGAGTACAATAAATAATACTGATGATATAAACTCGACACTTTACATAAGTTAAATTCAAACAATTAATGTAAAAAAGTGATATACCTGGCTTGCTACTAATGTCTGTATTTTTATTGTAGGTATTGTAGTATTTTTGCAGGTATTTTTTTAGTTTTGAACTCAAATCAAAACTTTCTGTATTGTGTTGCACAGCAAGCATATAAGCAAGGCGGGAATTACTTCCTAACTGTCATTATTTCACTATAGGCAAAAGTAATTACTCATTCAGCCAAGTAAATAAAAACCGTAATTGTTTATTAACCTTTTATTTAAAAAATCAAAATGCATGTTAGAAGATACATCTTTACATAATATTATTTTGGAAAACACCACTATAAATGCCAGTGGAGTAATTATTGTGTTTGTATTGGATGTGTCCTGTACAAAATTCCACAGTATAATGTTCTTGCAATGGAATTACGTAATTACCTACATTTTAATGCAGAAAAATAACAAAGATCATCAGTGTTCCTTACAGTAGAATTTATAGTTTACATAAAATTAAAATTAAATAGTAGAATAATATTACATCATGGTCACTTTTTTCCAGACTTTTTTATACCGCCTTGAGTTAATGGACCTTTTTGGGTTGCCTTAGCTTTCGCCTCCTGAAAAATAATTATAAGATAAATTATAATACCACTGAATCATATAGGGAACCAAACTTAATTATTCAGGTTTCTTAGTAGTTAATAACAGCCGTACTAATAAAATGATTTTTGAAATGGTCACATATAATAACACCATATTGTTTGACAGCTACACTATTAAGTCACAATTCAATGGTGTTTTTTTAGTATCTAGGTCACTGTGAAAACTGCAAAGAGATCCATGCTGTAGTTTTAATCATTATGGGTACACAAACAAACAGACAATTTAAGACATGATGAATTAATAAAGAACCTTCCAAAGTTTTAATTATAGAGTTAATTAACGTGTTCAGAGATCTATATAGAAACCCAGTCAACATTTAAATGGCTCGGGGAAGTGTCACATCTCCCCGAGCACCCTCACTGTGCTATCCTATCACATGAGTCATGACCATGGCCCGTCACCATCCTTGAGGTCTTATCTCTAGTCACCATAATCATCTCAAAAGATGTTAGTATATCTCAAAACCATTTGCGGATAAGACGTAACCTTAAAATATTCATAAAAGTTAAATGGGTAACTAAGGATTGATCAATGTAACTTGATTGAAACATCAAGGTTAGTAAAAATTATATTTTATGTGCGAATAGACCCGATGCATTACTATAAACATGAATTGTGTTCGCGACAGCTTAAAAAGTATTGGGAAGACAGCGGATGTTGATAATTTTCTTTTTCACGTACCTGCAAAGCCTTTTGTTGCTCCTTTAGTTTCTGCTTATGTGCTAGGTCATCATCGTCTAGTTCCTTGGCATCCTTCTTTGGTGCTTTCAGGGGTTTTTTCTTACCACCCTCTCGGCCTGACATCTTAAAAAAGAAAAACTATTAATTCGTTTTTTTATCACATAGTTTACACAAATGTTTGTGAGTGTCTTCAGAAACTAGGCCTTTGTTAAATTTGAATATGGAATAGGTGATGAGCATAAATAGATTTATAATAAAAAGCTACCTTTCTAATGTATTAAAATGTATTTTTTTTTCAATTGTTGTCAAGAAGATAACTTGTAGTATTATCACAATTTTGAAATATCAGTATAAGTTAGGTAATGTTTCCAAACACAACAAATTGCTAAGTCTATGATTAATTGTCTGTGACTTATTCCGTTCTGTTTTGAGTTGAGCTAATTAGATAATTTGCTCTGCTTGTTTTAATCAAATATAAACTCTATCAAAAGTGACTTTAATATGAACATAATAACTTCACAAGACGTGATAAAACATCACAGTGTCACCGTTAACTAGTCCATACTATGATGAATCATGTCTAGACATTTTTTTATTGAGTAAATTAAATTAATGTGACCTACCTTATCATATCAATAATAAACAAATTGTGAAGAACAAACTAGCAGTTAATAACTAGTGTGAAGGATTTTATGACATGAGATAGGTAACATTGAGAAATTATAGCTTTGCAATGTCATTAACCAATTTAAAAAAAAGAAGGATGTTCTCAATTTAGTTGTTTTTTTTTTTTAATGTTTGTTCACTCATAACTTTTTTCCTAAAAACCGATTTACATAATTCTTTTTGCGTTGGGTTCAGTAGTTTCAAGGTGGTCCCATATTAATTTTCTTGTTTTTGAAGGTTATACTTTTTTTTTTTATTATTTTGCTTACCTAACCTACTGATTGAATCTGACAACATAAATTTACGGACATACCACGGACAACTACGGAAATATTTTATAAATGTGTACACGATGATGTTAATTTACATTTATACCATAATTGTAATAAACGTACTAAATTATTCGTGTCATAATTTTGCACTCGGCATTAAACGACGCATAAATGCTTATAATACGTCGCTCTGAACAAGTGCGTAATAAAAACAATTTGGGTTCTCTTTGATAACCTCTCCTACAGCATCTGCATGGTTTGACCACGAAAACGTTTCGCCGATATTGATAACAACACAAATTATTCGCCATTTTGTTATTAAAATACTTCTACTTACGTTTAATTACGTAGAGAATGTGTTTTCACGGGAAAAAGAGGTGGAAAAAGCACGCCTATTTTAATAAAATAAGTTTCGTTGGCAGTTGAAAGAAATGTCTTGACATTGACAGTTGACGCATCAAGACGCATGATGGAATTTTTTTTTAATTCTCTTTTTGGCATCACACTTTGTGTATTTTGCCAGTGTCAAGTAGAGTACGTAATGTATTTTAAATTCTTTATGTGTTTATTTCTCGTCAAGTTAGGTTCAAGTCATTGTAAATCATCTTCAAGACATAGTCAGTCAGTTTAAGTTAGGTTTTAGAACAATGGTAGCCGTTCTACAAAAACTTTTCACGGAATTTTTGAGACAATTTGAAAAGCCATTATACATGTAATAATTTCATTTCACTTCACTGGTGCACTTGAATTGATCTTTATTGGACAAAACACCACCAATAATCTATAGTAATGTTATAAAGAGGAAATATTTGATTGTTTTCATAATAGGCTCCGAAACTACTGAAACGATTTTAAAAATTATTTCACTAATAGGAAGCTACATTATTCCCGAAGGTTATAGGCTACTTTTTATCCCGGGAACGCGAGTGAAACCGCGCGGAACAGCTAGTATTAATAGAATTCAAAATACACGATTTTATGAAAATAAAACGAAAACGCAACGTCACTTCGCAAGTTCCAGCTTACCACCATCGGCCACATCATCACGGTGAGATTGTAGTCACACACAGGACTATTAATAAGTCTTAGGAAACAAAAACAGATAGATGTAGCAGTGAACTCAAGACAGATAATTTATCGAAGACTCAAGCTTGAATCTTGGAGTCCTGATCATGCAGAATCTTACTTTTTTTTAATAAATGTGAAAGTTTCTTTGGATGTTTCCCCAAATTAGTCGTAACTCGTACTAAGTACCGTCGTACCTCGTAAGCCGAGGTTCGTACCCCACTCGGGGGTGCCCTCAGGCGTGGTTACCTAAATGTTACCCGGCTGAGAGCCCTCAGCGCTCGCTGATTGTTCCGGTAAGGTTGGAGCAGCCATCAGAGGCTACCAACTTTAGTACTTTAAAAAAAAAAAAATTGATGTTTCACGCAAAAACTACTAAACGTATTTTGATGAAACTCGGCACATAGATTTACTATACACTGGAATAACATATAGGCAAACAAACTTTATCTCTTTGTACCTAATAGGTATTAGTTTAGGTAAGTACCTACCTAGTTAGTTTATTAAATTTTGAAATAAATAAATAATAAATATCATGGGACATTTTTTCACACACGGTTAACTGATTCCAAACTAAGCAGAGCTTGTACTATGGAAACCAGATAACTGATATACTAAATATACTACTTTTTTTGTTGTAAATACATACTTAAATAGATAAACACACCCAGACTCAGGAAAAACAGACCATGTTCATGCACACAAATGTTTGTCCTGGATGGGAATCGAACCCACGACCTGCGGCGCAATAGGTGGTGTCTTAACCAACTGCGCCAACTGGCCTGTCATAAATACATTTTATTTATTATAATAGAACAATTAATTAGACATTAATTGTATACTAGGTACATACCTACATATAATATTATTTTCCTTAATTTAATTGACACACCAGCAGTGTGTAGTATCTATAAGTTTGTATGTATGTATGTTTGTTGCTCTTTCACGTAAAAACTACTGAACGGTTTTAGATGAAACTTGGTACATAGATAGATCATACCCTGGAATAACATATAGGCTACTTTTTATCACGGAAAAACATGAGATACCTCAGGAACGAAAGAAACCGCGGGGGACAGCTAGATAAATATAAATAAACAGCAAGATTGGCACAAAATTCACATTCTTATGTGTACACCTATAAATTCTACAGGCCAGTTAATACGCCTATCGCGCTTCCGTTCGTGGGTTCGATTCCCATCCAGGACAAACATTTGTCTGCTTGAACATGTCTGACAACCGTGTGTGAAGAATGTCCCAGGATATTAATAAGCGTGTACCTACAGCATTTACAATTTTACAACAGACAAGATTTTATTTGCTGTTTTTATAGATAACTAGCGACTCGCCCCCGCTACGCCCGGCTTTTCTGTACTATTTTTATAAGTAATATATCGGGTCTGTTCGCGCATAGAATATATCAAAATATAATTTTGACTAACCTCGACGTTTCGACCAAGTTGCATTGATCGTGGTCACGAGTGGACTGGAATAGCGGGTCAACATCTTGCTTGGCGAGAGTTTTCTCCAACTACCCGCAATTGGTCTTGTAAAATATAACTGTCACGATCACGGCACACCGTACTAAGTGTATCAACACACCTACTCGAACGCAAGTCACGGCGGCGCGAACACTTACTTATCACTGGATTCCACGCAGCAGATAACTTAAAACCATCTTCTTGTACTGTTCTTTCTGTACTATACATATAAACCTTCCTCTTGAATCACTTTGCTGAAAACTGCATTAAATTCCAATAAATAGGTATAGGTCCTTGGATAGTCGGAACCCGCGTGAGTAAGACTCAGACTCGCACTATTACTGTGGAAGAATTTATCTATACCTACCGCCAAGGGCCTAACTCTTAAACGAAGAACAGGATGACGAAGAAGAATAATTTTGATGGTCAAATAAAACTCAGAATTTTTACATAACGAATTTTTTGTAATTAATAATTTATTACGTGAAAATCGTTATTTTTACAAACTGTATTAATAAGAATCTTAAAATTGATTGCATTTATATTATTCCATAATGTGGATCTGGATATCTGCCTAGATATTGTGCTTTTATTGTTGTCTGCCAGTCATCACAGTCTCGGCGGCAATTTAGAGACGTAATTATCATTATATGAAACATTGGTGATAATGGTTTTGCTGTAAAAGAAAGATGATTTAGGTATTAAAAGATTTTACTAAAATATTCAGGTTTTATGGAAGGTTTTCAGTGAGTTTACGGGTATTACTACAATGATACAGTATGACACAACTTAGATGAAGCATCGGCAAAATTCGTAAAATCGATCATTCCCGAAAAGAGTGCGCCTACAACATTACACATGTTTATTAGTACTTTAGGCGAAAATGATCTTGTTGAACGTTGAATGACGTTGATTTTTATTAGTTGTGTAAATTGGAAGTGAAGTGTAGATATACGATTTTCATCTAAGTTGTCAGTTGTGTCACGGACTTTTTGAGACTTTTTGAGACGTCTACAGTTCATATCACTTCACCGGTGCACTTGTATTAAACTTTATTGGACAAAATATCACCGATAATATTCAATAAAACTCAAAATACAAGAAAATAAAATGAAAACGCAACTTCAATTGGCAAGTTCTTGCCAAAAAGACACGAAAATATTTAAAACCTGGATTTTACTATGGTTTGTAAAATATAGCATGAGTGCTGCCTGTGACAGTAGCCAGAGTGTTATGAAATCAGTTTGAACTTTTAGTAAAACCTCCTTATAAGCTAATAAAATTAAAATGGTTTTTTTTAAAGGACTAATGTTGGTAGTAGCCTCTGATGGCTGCAGTAACCTTACCACAGAGTACCTTACCGGACAAAAAGCTATACTGAGCCCAACTCAAAGATACTTAAATAATAAAATATCACACGGTTTTGCACGGTGGTAGGGTACTTTGTTGTACCCGCCTGGCTGGCTATCACCCTCAAGTTGAAAATCTATCACTAAGCACCTTCCGGTGTGTTCCGACAGCTGCACTTGAAAGCCAGTTCCCTTCTAGGCTTTGTGTGCTACCACCATCGGCCACATCATCACTGACCACGGTGAGATTGTGGTCAAACACAGGCCTATACATGGGTAAGTACCTTGATAAACAAATATGAAACTTACAAGTAGAATTATTACGAGTGATATTTTATTATTCATTGCAGCACTTTACATAACTGTTTTCCTGTTTAATTTAATTATTTAGCGATTTGGTTTGTTTTTGGATTGTTAATGAGTAATTAAATTTTAAATTGTTCTTTTTATAGTAATACTAGATATTATTTATTCTTTGGTAATACTAGGTTCCTAACCCTCATATCTAAAATGTATTTATTTCTTTTTAAATAGTGTTGCCACTAGATTTTTTCATTATGCCATAATATCGCTAAGAAATAAACAACAGCCAGCTTTTTTTTAAGTTAGGAGGTTGACAAGCAGGCAGGCGGTCCACCTCATGGTAAGTGGTTACCGTCGCCTATCGCTATTTGCAATACCATAGGTTATTGCCAATGTGTTACCGACCTGTTACAATACCGAGGAGGCAACTGGCTCTCAAGTGCAATTGCCGGAACACACCGGTAGGTGCTAGGCGACAAATTTTCAACTTGAGGGTATTACAAAATACCCTACCACCGTGCTATGGTTTCCTCACGTTGTTTTCCTTCACCGAAAGCTCAAGCTCATTGAAGGATTCGAACCCACGACCTTCGTCGTGGCATCCGACGTCACTACCACTGAGCTATCATCGCCTAATTTGGTTACATTTAACATAGGTACTGTAAATTGTAGAAGTTTTTGTGGATGTTAAAAAACAATCTTACCATTTAGTCAGAGATAAAACCTTAAATATTTTTCAATTACATCACTTTCATTGTTGCGGCATGACGGTATCCCTGTATTTTTATAATGTCTTCGGAGGTCTAGGACCGACAGAAAATGAATGGCTGAAATAAAAAATGGTGGATTAATAAGTCTGTCAGTTAAAATTTAAACACTTTCAATAAAATATATAAACAAAAAAAATATACCTTGTAAAATAATGAATGTCAAGTACAAAATGATCGAAATTGAAAAAGTGAATTTCATAAGTTAAGTTTAGGCAACTAAAAAACTTTTAGAAAACCTTATTCTAAAAAATACTTTAAGACTACTTTAGAACTATTTACTTATTAACAAGCAACTTTACTATAAACGTTGTACTTTTCCTCTTATACAAATCAAATATTATGTTGGTTACCTACCTCGTCTTATTTATATAGGAGCTAAGGAAAACCGTTGCGTAATATGACTGCCTTATGACGTTTATTGCATCATTATAATTAATCTTTAGGTGATTTATGGTCCTTCGGAATCACGAGGCTACCACGTCAGAAAATGGTAATGAACGTCATTGAAATTAGCTGCCATTATCTGGAATTGTTACCAGTATACTACACTGGTCTTCAAAACATAGTACAATATAACTCAACTTAAGCGCTATCCACACATTTCCGGGTACCCGGCCCTGCTGTGTCCCGTCAGGGACGGGAAAAAAATCGGTTACGTACAATTAGTACGAACTTGTTCACACAGCTCCGTGTCAGGGGCGTCCGGATACATCATAGTATAACGAACAACTCGGAACACGGATAGCCCTGACCCGGAAATGTGTGGATACCGCTTTAGATCGCATCGCATCGGCAAAATTCATAAAATCGATCATTCCCGAAAAGAGTGCGTGCATTACCCATGTTTATTAGTACTTTAGGTGAAAATGATCTTCTTGAACGTTGAATGGCGCGATAATGAATGATTTTTATTAGTTGTAAATCGGAAGTGAAGTGTACGAAAACGATTTGCCGATGCTACATCTAAGTTGTGTCATACAGTACCACACTTTTAAAGTTGCGATAACTTTTAAAGTAAAAAAAAAGATATTTTCGAAATTAAAAGGATTTTAATAAGAATTTAATTTTCTTTAATAATTCTACCACCATTCTTCCGTTAGGGCCCTAAAACAGGCCCTGGTGAAAGAATGGGAGAATATTCCCCAACATCGCCTTCGAAACCTTGTCTTGAGTATGTCAAACCGGCTTGAAGCTGTAATCAGAACCCGAGGAGACAATACCAATTTTTTAAAAGTAAATAAAACATGCTTAAAAACGTTGTTTGAGTTTTTGGCCAGTAAGTTATTTTTTTTTATTTTTTGGTAATTACATTTTTTTTAAGTAAAAACGTTATCTATGTACAATCCAACTAATATATATATATATATATATATATATATTATACCTACAAAAGCTTATGAGTATAGATGTATGCATGAATGTTTGTTACTCTTTCTCGTAAAAACTACTGAACGGATTTGGATGAAACTTGGCACGTAAGTATATAGATAGATCATAATCTGGAATGTGTAATCTACCACCCTGTAGAAGTATTAAAACTCTACCTGAACCCAAGTTATATTAATAAAAAAAACGTTTGAATAGAATTAGACACATAAATGATATTATTACTGTCTGGGGAACTGTCTTCAAAACTCAAGACATTAAATTACCTATATCTTCATAATTAATTCATTGATACAAAGGAACTTAGGGCCTACTCCGAAAAACGATACACGATAGTTCGATTATCGTTGTCAAATTATTAACCAATAGAATTGCAGCAAACTGACGACACGTAAATCTTGAGCTATTCTAATTTGACAACGATGACCGAACTATCGTGTATCGTTTTTCGGAGTAGGCCCTTATGCCTGATGAAAAGTATGATTTTGTTTAGAATAAAAAAAATACCAAGAAGGTGTCATATTGTTTACAGCCGCGTCATTTTGCGGAATTACCTACGTATTACATAGGTATGAGACACGCTTACAATATTGTGTTTTCCTTATTTTGTCGCGCCATTTTATTGACACTATTAAAATTACAATTATGCATCTATATCTATACTAATAATAAAGCTGAAGAGTTTGTTTGTTTGTTTGAACGCGCTAATCTCGCGCTAAATCCTATAGATAGTCTGACAGACCCTGAAAAAACCTATACAACGCAAACACAAGTTTATTTGTTTCTCTCTTTGGTCATTTTCCCTAATGAGATGACTAATGTTGTAAATAAATATTCATGAGTAATTTAAGACTTTCATGAGTACGTATATGCATCATGAATATAATATATCTACGTCACAACATAAAAAAACACTAATAAATAACTATTCCGCCATCTTGGATGGTCCGCCATATTGGATTTAGAATGACATCACACAGCTTATCGTGTATTGTCATCCAAACTAAACGTGTATACAAAATTTCAGCTCAAACGGTTGAAGATATTTGCTTCAAAATTGAGTTGCAAGATTCCACCCGAACAAACATACATTGCAAGTTATATAAAAGCTTTTTATAAAAACGTTATAGGTAGGTATAGTCTGTTCAGAAAGAGCCGTCGTGGCCAAATTGAAAACTAACGTTCCGATTTTATATTACAATCTTAATTAAGAGCTGGTTTCTTTATGTCGGCATTTTAAATAATAAACTAATGAAATAGTTACAGTAGTAATAGGATCAAAACGGGACAGAAGCGTTATAGTATTGCCTGCTAAACAAAAAAGTTAAGTACAGCAGCGCCCTCCATTTCCACGACGGGACTCCAATTCCTCTTTCTGAACAGACTCTACCTACAAATAGATAGACGCCATCTTGTTTATGAGAAACAATAAACGGTGGCTTTCGTTAAGTATAGTCGTGGTGTAATTATAATGAATTTAATATTTATTGTTTTATTTTTTCCCCTATGTACGAATATATGTGAGGATACTAATGAAACTAATTATGATTCTGCGATTATTGTAGGTAAGAATTTTGAGTTCCTATATTAAGTTTAAAAAAATATTTTATATTAGGTTCGATTTTATCTACTCGCATAAGTTGTAATTTGTTGTAGAAAGTAACGTTTTCATGAAATTGTCGGATATGCCACTAATATACCTTGGAGGAATATGTTGATGATTTCTTTTGTAATTAATAAGTACCTAATTCCTACTACCATTCCTGTCGCATACCTATATAAGTAGGTACTACCTATGTATTTTTTTTACAACAAATATACTAACTATATATAAAAATTCCTCGAGGCGGCCGCTGCTGCCGATCAACGGCAAGGTTCCCAGAACGTTGGCAGCGTTTCCTCTTTGGATGGCCAAGTATGGCGTTTACTTGGCCATCCAAAGATGCCCCGGTCCGGACCGGGGACCGGCCGGCGGGGACGTTCATACTTATTAAAGCACAGAGTAAGATAATGGTGCCGATTCTGTTGTTTACGAACTAAAATAAATTTAATCTCACTATATCTCTTTCTAATAGTACATATAAGAAAGGGGTGCAAGATATTTTAGTCATGTCAGTTTAATCCGATCACACATTTCAACGTGAATTTAAGCGCGATCTTTATTGGTCACGACTATTTACCCGTACATTACGACGGTATGGATTAAAATGACAGCATTAAAAATGTTCTATCTTTTTTCAATAAGGTTAAAATGAAAGAGAGGTGACTTGTCTAATATTAGTTAAGTTCGTAAACAACAGAATCGGCACCAATATACCTACTACGTACAACGTTAAAGTATAAGTTGTAAATTTTATTATGTTATCTACATAGTTTCTAGCACAAGCTCTAATTAGTCTGTGATCATATAGCCGTGTGTGAATAAATATCACAGAGTACTTATTATTATTATTTTATTTTCACAGATGACAGGTTTTATAATGTGGATATTCTTCGTCGAATTTATAAAGGCTCAAATAAAACTAAAATAACAGCTATGGAGCTGAAAAATGACCAGGGAAATGATCGTTCTTCGGCCTCCTTGCAGTTATGTTACCCTGGCTTTTTAAATATAGTAATGTATTTAATTGCTATGTTTATTCGAATAAAACATGATTTATATTATAATTTTTTATTGCACAGATATTGGTAAAATGTATTTTATAAATATATATATGACTCACTCTTTAAAAATATAGTCAGTTTGCCAGTCAGGTTCTTTTTTTTATATTAGGTACCTAAAGGATTTGTTTATTAGATTTTAAACAAAAAATATAAATATTTTCCCTGTCATACAATTAGCAACCTCTTTGACAATCAGCCAGGGTAATGAACTTATTTTCGTTCCCCTGACATCCACCATATATGAACTCCTTACATTTTCCTTCTTGTGTGTCGAAACCAAATCTAAAAAAATAAATGTAGAAATTACTAGTTGTAAGGCACCTATTTGTGAAAATCATGTGAAAAACCCATCAAAACTAGATAATTTCAAACCAGCTTACTAGTTACATAGGTAGGTAAGTACCTACTTACTAGTACTAACTATGAATTTTAACTAAGTTATGTCTATATCCTGTCTGGCGTCGCTGTCCGTATTTGGCCCAACAATTTTGTTGGCATATGGCTTTTGTTAATTAGTTTCCGTGCCTATTCCGAAACGGTGTAGAGTCAATTGCAAGTGTCGATATTCATAAGCGCCTTATCAGGGCCTAAACTGATTAAATGAGTTTGATTTGGATATCAATTTTCAGCACAACATACTTTAATTTCTTTGAGCATACACCATTTTGAGGAAACGTAAAACTGTATGTGAACATAGAATCTCTGAAATACATTTATATTTATGTTCAGATTTAAGTCTCCATTTTATTTATTTGTAGGTAGGTATATCTATTCGCTGTATGATTACAGTGCTCATGATAAATTAAATAGAAATGTTGTACATTTTATTCAAAGATTGCTCACGTTAACGGTTCGAATCGTCAAAATTATTTGTGCTAGGTCTTTACCTTGGCATGTACGCTAGGCATGGTCCAGATTCAATGGGCAGCGTACATTTTGGGTCTGAAAAAAGTGAGTAGGTACATAAGTATGGCATCGCATCATTAGTAACGTACAAAAATCTATGATAGCTCATTAGTGAACTCTCAAACCAAGAAAAAGAAAGACGGAGAATGGTCGCGGGTTTAAATCCTACATTGAGCTTGAGCTTTAGGTCAGAGGTTCCCAAAGTGATCCAGGTGGGCCCCCAGGGATTCACGGGAGACTTGACGGGGTAGACCCCCGTTGGCGTGACATTTTTTGTCGAGTTTTGGGAATATCGTAGAAATGTAGATGCAGGGATCCACTGGAACCAGCTAACTTTTGAAAGTGGTCTATCAGAAAAAAAGTATCGGAACCTCTGCTTTAGGTGAAGGAAAAGATCTGGAGGAAACCATATTATAGTGATACTTTGTAGTACCCGCCTGGCTGGCTACTGTTAAGATGAAGCACCTACCGATATGTTCCGACAACTGCAATTTCAGCCACATCAAACGCATAAGCTTTCTGCCCCAGTGGCCGTCGGTTATACGAGCGATGTGCCCCGCCCACCGCCACTTCAGTTTGCTATCTAAATTTCCGACTTTCCCTCCTCTCCCGTGGTGGATTTTTCAAAAAATTTCTTTCATACAAACCTTGTCCTGACAATTACAAACGCAGCCCTTCTGAAGTGATGCGCTTAAATACATTTCGGCAATTGATTTTTTATTGATTGATTATGTAATAATTAATTTAAATTAAAAATACTTGCCAGATGTAGAACTTCGCATGATTATTGAAATGAATAAAAATATGAAGAAAAGTAATTTCATTTTGATGTTACTGCAAAAATTATGACTACGTGAATGCCATAATAACTAGACTTTATATTAACGATACGGACAGGGGTGGATTTGGGTCGGGGTTTAGGGGCATCAAGGAGTCAGTGAATATAATTAAAAAAAATGAATTTTATTGCATTTTCCTTATTTAAATGTCAACAAATTGAAGTATTGTGACTCACCTAAATGTTATAATTATCCTCTCTTTCCTCAACATAAAAATAATCATAGTAATGGAAAACTTGCGCTGCGACAGTTGTTAATATGTTAAATGAGTAATCCAACTCATGGATTAAAACGCCAGCAACGTATGTGCCAATGTCTTGTATTTATCGTCTAACAAATAAAGACTCTTAGAGAGCTGACCGACGCTGAAAGAGTATGCATGCCTAGCTAGATTTTTTTACTTTGCCCCAACCTTCATACGGCCCCAGCATTAAGATCTTTGAGGTTATATAAATAATAACCAACCAATTGGCAATGATGTACAGTAAATTATGATTATTATGTAGATAATTATTGATCTTTGACTTTATTCTTGGAACCTAAGTAGGTATTAGGTAGGTATTATTAGGTATAGTCTACGTAAAGAATACTAACTACTATTTTCATTGTAATTGAGATTAAAATCACATAAGATATTGTAGCGTTCCACTGACTTGTATGGCCGATTCCATAGCGTGGGCAAGTTATGTGAAGCAGCCACAGGAGATCCAGAATTTCTTAGGCATGATATAAATTCAGGATGGGGGCACCTGCCCCACCTGTCCCCCATGGGTACGCCCACGCCCATGAGTCGAGATTTCGTTTTAATGAATTGAATTCCAAATCCAAAAAATACGCTTCTATTGGCCCAAATTATTTATTTTTGCCTTTTGCGGTCGAGAACATGGGTCCTTGGGGGTTCGAGGCTCGCCGATTTTTTCGAACATTATCTTCAAAATTAATTGAGGTCACAGGGGACCGGCGGGCGGGGAGCTTTTTCCGCCAACGCGTTAGCTTGGAGGGAACGCTGCCAGCCTTCTGGGAACGTTGCCGTTGATTGGCAGCAGTGGCCGCCTCGAGGATTTTTTTTATATATAGTTTGTATATTTGTAGTAAATAATTGTAAATATTGTATATAATATAATAATGTATATAAGAATGTTTAATTACAAATAATTATTTATTTATTTCTATTTTTTACAAGCGTTTTCACATTCAATCTTTGAATCAAAATTGTTTTAGTTGCCGCGACATCCGGTATTGAAGAACTTTTCACATTCTCCTGTTTCTGAATTGTAAAAGTATTTGTATAAAATAAATTCCCCCTTAATACGTAATATATATATTACAGGGTGTGGAGAAGTGCGAAATTACGTAACGGTCAACTTGAAGTGAACGGCTATACTATCTCTGTATGATAAAATAATATATCGAGTCCATATGACAAATTGCTAATCCTACTATAATATAATACTCTGTTATTTCTAATGTAATAATATGTCTGTTACTTCTTCACGTTCAAACGGCTGAACCAATTTTGATGAAATTTGGTATGGAGGTAGCTGACACTCTGAATTAACACAGGCTACTTTTTATCCCCCGGGAACAAAAGATCCTTCGGAAACGCGGGTGAAACCGCGCGGCGGAAAACTAGCGATGTATAAAATTTAATCAAATTTGAATAGAGATGTTGTATTTGTTATTCCCAGAATGTTTAAGTTGAGGATTTGAAACGTCAAAATTACTTGTGCTAGGCTGAGTGATGAACCTAGGTTAAAAAAAAAGTATTAAAAAAACTCGTACTTTCGCATCAGGGCACGGCATCCTCCCTTGTTCTTTGGCAGGTCACATACTGATTCTATAATAAATAAGTTACTAATTACAATGTTGCCTATTCTGTTGATTACAAATTATATATTATATCTAATACTTTTAAACGAGCAATTCTTGTATATATATAATCTGAATCTCGGCAACGGCTCCAACGATTTTTTTTAGAAATTTAGTATGCAGAGGGTTTCGGGACTTACGGGGGAGATAAATCGATCTAGCTAAGTATAATTTTTAGATAACGACATTTCATCAAATAACAAGCAAAGCTCGGTCAACCAGGTACTTAATTTTAATCACGAAACTTATAAAAGATGATAATAAAGATGTTAAAATTGAAATAGTGGATTAAATAAATAATTAATATTAATAATTAAATACTAATAGTATTATTATAATATTGAGTTGAATATATAACGGAATAGGAAATTGTAATTTTGTATAAGTATATTTTTTGAGATTAATTTATTTTTTGTTGTAAATAATTGTAAATACTTATAATTAAAAAAAAATATGCAATACGTAATACATTAAATAGTTAATCTAGGCCAAATATCAATTTTAAAATAAAATAAACTTAGCAGATTGTTATTTCCTTATTTATTTAGATTTTATTTGCTATTTTCGTAGGCATCAGCTAAGAAAAGATTTTTGAAAAATCAATTCCTAAAATGGGGACTCGCGGGTGAAACCGAGGGGAACAGCTAGTAACTCTATAAAAAATATACATACCTACATTTAGCGAGAATTGAGCTTTAACAGCACAGTAAAGTAAAGATATATTTATTCATTTTAACACAATTTCTGTTAATTATATGTGAATGACAAAGTTAGGTTAATCGCTTCGTTTTATATTCGTTTTAAAGACAGGGATGGATTTGGTTATGAGTTTTTGGGCAATTAGGAACAAGCCATACGCGACAACAAAAAATACATTTTTATATTATAAAAAGTGCGATAGCTGAAATAATGCTTTTCTGAAACCTGTCAATAAACGGCTAATCTCAGAAACAGCTATATCGATAGGATTTTCATTAAATTAAATTTGGGAAAGATCCATCGAAATTACATGAGTTTCAGAGATTAAACCCATTATTAGTTAACAAATGTCGGAAAGCATTCTCTCAGCGGTTGCAGTTTATATTTATTTACAGATAATTTTCTAAGAATATGATGGTTTAATTTTATCTTCCCATAATAGCCATCGTATGCCTCCTTTGCCCCATCCTTAATATGGTTTATTTTAAATAATTATTGGCAGATAACATTTGACCGAATTCCAAGAACTGATATATTTTCATAAACATTTTTCTGGCAAAATGCAAAACTTCCTATTATTAAATTTCAATAAGTCATGGGTTCGAATTTATCTACTTGTCACATATGGCCCCTGCATTAAGATCTTTAAGATAAATAAATAATGAATCCTGAAATATCGACAATGATGGATGCTAGGTGTATTACTGTAGTAGGTATAGTCTACGTCAAGAATACTTATTATTATTACATAAAAAAGGCCAACACCTATAAAACAAAGTCAATTTCTTGCCGTCTGTCATTCCGTACGCTTAAATAAAAAGTGAACGCGCTAATCTCTGGTGCTACTGGTCCGATTCGAAAACATTCCTTTACTAATATGAAGTTACATTATCCCTGAAGGCTATAGGCTACTTTCTATCCCGGGAACGTGAGTGAACCTGCGGGGAACAGCTAGTATCAGTAGTAGTAGTAGTTCGAACTGAATATTTTTTTGTTTTGTTCGCTCTACCTACAAAATAAAAGAAACGCTCGAAATAAACGAAATAGGTAGGTAGGGTAAGGTAGGTAGGTATGTAGCAGTGGAGAGGGAGGCCTGAAATTATGGCGAGGGTAAGCCGTTCAAAAACACCGATAATTTTATATTTACAGTGTATTTTAAGCATGATAAAAGTGGCTTTGAAATGATGAAAATGTGGGACTGAATCCTTCTAAAAGGTAAGCCGATGGGAATCGGCTTGTATGGACCCTTCGCCACTGGTATGTAGATAGGTGTAGGTAGACTTAAAACTCAAAAATGGCAGGGCAGGATAACGTCTGCGGGGCCTACCAGTTACAAATAATTATTTATTTTTACAAGTGTTTTCACAATCACTCTTTGTTTTAAAATTGTTTCCGTTGCCGCGACATCCGCCCCAGAAGAACTTTTCACATTCTCCTGTTACCGAATTGTAAGTGAATCTGAAAAAAATACCGATATTTATCATGAAAGTCCAGTAGAACCCAGGACCTACGTGCGAAGCTGAGAAGGGTCGCTAGCATTATTATAAATGCGAAAGTTTGTGAGTGGATGAATTTTACTGAAATTTGGTATGAAGGAAGTTGACACTGGTTTAACACATAGGCTACTTTTTATTCCTCGGGAATATAAGATTTCTCGGGTACGCGGGAAAAACCGCGGGGCGGAAAACTAGTGATGGATAAATTAAATCAAAATGTCATAGTGTTGTATTTTTTATTCCCAGATTGTTTATGTATTTTAAACGTCAAAATTAATTAAATTATTTGTGCTGACCTAGCATATGCCAGAGCGAGTGATATGCCTAGGTTAAAGAAAAGTATAGTTACGAAAAAAACCTCTTACCTAGGGACCAGGGCACGGCATCCTCCCTTGTCCTTTGGCAGGTCACATACTGATTCTGTAATAAATAAGTTTCATATTACAATATTGCATTCTGTTACATAGAAAAATGAAAAATATTCCTACATTACCTACATTTAGCGATAATTTAATACAAAGTGTTTAGCTTCAATATGATTTGTAATAATAAGGTAATTATTAAAAATTCTTACCAGCTGTAGCGGTAATTATTACTAAACAGCACAGTAAAGTAAAGAAATATTTATTCATTTTGACACAATTTCAGTTAATTGAGTTTATATGTAAATGACAAAGTTAGGTTAATCGCTTCTTATTATATTCGTTCTAAAGACAGGGATGGATTTGGTTACTGGTTTTAGGGCAATTAGGAATAAGCCAATTAAGGTGATGGTAAAGTTTAAGATAAAGGTTATTTTACATTTAAGTTGCGAATATGTTATTCGATTTAACAAAAAATACAGGGCATTCTATGTCCTTGGAAATGTTAACCACGGGCATATCCGAATCATTTTTTGAAAAAAAAAACGTAGCTGGATTACAGATGATGTGACATGAGGAATTTAAGATTTAGAATCCATCATGTCTCCTTTTATCATCATCATATCAGCCGAAAGACGTCCCCTGTGGACAAAAGCCTCCCCCTATCTAGCGGTTTCCTGACCCTCACAAGATCCACCTTGTGGGGCGCCACTCGAGAACCTTTCTGCCCCAGCCGTCGTCGGTTCTACGAGTGATGTGTCCCGCCCACTGCCACTTCAGTTTGGCAATTCTTCAGGCTATTCGCCTGCGGATCTCATAATTTCTGATTTGATCTCGCAGGAAAATTCCGAGTCCTCTCCATTGCTCTTTGGATGCATTGGGGACCTTGAACCTTCTTATGACGCCCATCGTAAGCCTATGATAGCCATCGTATGCCTTTTTTGCCCCATCCTTAATACGGTTTTTTTTTAATAATTATTGGCTGATAACATTTGACCTAATTCCAAGAACTGATTTATTTTCATATACTTTTGACAAAATGCATAACTTCCTATTATTAAATTTTAATATCAAATAATTAGGTCAAGGGTTCAATTTTATCTAAGTACTTGTCACATATGACATTATAAATATCCCACCAAAAACATTTCGTGTTAAATTGGCGTTTTGTCAGTCGAAAATCAGCGGTGTAGTTTCTGCAGCACTTGCTGAGCACAACATATTTATTTATATTTTGTTTAATTGTTTAGGTTTTGTATTTTCATTTACATGACAAGTGGAGTGAGAAAAAGTTTGATTACAAATAATTATTTATTTATTTCTACTTTTACAAGCGATTTCACATTCTTTTTTTGTCTTAAAATTGTTTCCGTTGCCGTGACATCCGGTGTAGTAGAACAACTCACATTCGCCTGTTCCCGAATTGTAAGCGTATCTGAAAATAATTTAAGGTTAAAGTCAGCTTGTCATCTTGAGACCAATAGAGAGGGTAATGGAGACATTTTCATAAATAAGCTTTAAACTCGTGCATGCAATACCGTTTAAAATACTGGCGAAAGATCGTTTCACAAAAAAATCCCATGGAATGAATTAAAATCTACCTTATTTCCTCTACAATAAATAAACCAAGGTGGGTTTATGGGACTTCTTTCGTGTGATAGACTTCTTAAATGACATATCGAAACGAAAACTGAAACCATGGATTTTGTAAATAATTTTGGATCTAGCATTAAATTTAAGCATAGTTTATCCCAAAATTTACAACGAATCGTAAGATTAGCGATTTGACTTTGGGCAATAATGTAAAAAAAGTCTTACTTAGGCATGTCGGCAAGGCATATTTCCCCGTCCAAAGAGCCGCTGTCTATTGGCAGGTCACATACTGAATCTATAATAAATAAGTTAATTAATACAATGTTACCTATTATGTTGGTTACACATTATTGTAGCCTACTAATTTTAATAATACGAAACATCTCTTTCTTGCGGATCTATTGAAAAAGGATAGAAAAATACTTAAAGCTGTCATATTAGTCTATCTCATTGTCATTTAAAGTCTGTTTCATTACCTAATATTGTTTATGCAAACAAGAACTGGACAAACGTGTCCCACTGCCCCCGCACCTCGCTCAGTTTCATAACTTATATTTGGTTACTTCAGAATATACTACTAAAAATTTGTTTTCTTTTAAAATAAGAAAATCACGAACAATTTTGACGACCGTGATAGTTATTTTTGTGCGGAGGCACAATATCACGAACTTGCAACTTTGTATATTGATAAATTTTCACCATTTGGAGAAATAAAAAGAAAATAATTTTCCCTTTATAGTGGAAAACCGTGTGACGGCATTTAAACGCTTTTGTTTCTGGGAACATATTTTGAAAATTTCATGTGGAAAATCAAAGTAAACTAGCTAGCTATCAGTGACCTCCGCTGTCAGATGGCCGACGCCCAATAGGTTAGAAAGAAAGATTATTAGATCTACAAATGAAAACTCAAAATCTAAGATTAAATATACACTCAACTCTACAAATAAGAGATGGTCTCTTAAGACCATATTCGCGTGGCTTAAACCCTTAAGGTAGCTGCCCTTACTGACCCGTCTCAAATTTCCATCCTGTATATATAAAAGGAAAGCGTGACTGACTGACTAACTGATATAATATCAATGCCTGTGCATTCAACGGGACGTGGACGGATCGGGCTGAAATTGGCCTATGGATAGGCATCCGCTAAGAAAATCAACTCCTGAGGGGGTAAATTGGGGAATGAACGGATGAAACCGCGGTGGACAGCAAATAACACTAATAAATACATTTTACGATAATTTAATTCATATTTTTAAACTTAAATATTATTTTATAGAATTAATATTATTTTGTACCTATTAAAAGTTAGTATTAAAAATTCTTACCAGCTGTAGTGACTGTAATTATTACTAAACAACACAGTAAAGTAAAGATATATTTATTCATTTTCACACAAGATAATTGAGTTCATATGTGAATGTCAAAATTAGCTTATTCACTTCTTTTTATATTAGTTTTAAAGACAGGGATGGATTTGGTTACAGGTTTTAGGGCAATTACAAATTAGCCAATATGGTGACGGGAAGGTTTAAAGTTATTTTGTTGTTGCTGATAGTTGATAGATGTTGCCAAATAGCGGTCGCACTTTATATTTATTTACAGTTAATTTTGTAAGAAATTGTCATTAATTGGAAGTGTTGTCCGAATTATTATTGTAAAAAAAAACATAGCTGGATCATAATTGATGTGATATGAGCAATTTAGTAATTTGAGTGTGTCCTTAACAAATCCATCACGCCTTCTTTGCCCCATCCTTAATACAGTCTCTTTAAAAATAATTATTTGTAGATAACATTTGACCTAACTCCAAGAACTGATATTACTATGTTTTTCATACAAAATGCATAACATTCTATTATTATCATAATTCTTCAAGAGCGCATGTTCAAAATATCAAATTAAATCTAGGGTTAAAAGGTCGTATTCGTAGGTTTTTATATATACTATGTGTTATGTACCTTCCTATGTTTTATATTTCCTTCACCGTAAGGTCAAGCTCATTTTAGGATTCAAAGCCGCGACCTTAGTCTCGTAGTATTATAGTATTAACAAAGATAGGCCAAGAAAATAAATTCAGACATAATGTAAATTGTTAATTAATTAAATTTATCATGTCATAAGTGAAGTAAGAAAAACGTGTGATTACAAATATTTTTTTTTACAAGCATTTTCGCAATCACTTTTTGTCATAAAATTGTTTCCGTTCCCGTGACATCCGGTGTAGTAGAACAACTCACATTCGCCTGTTCCCGAATTGTAAGCGTATCTGAAAATAATTTAAGGCATAATTTAATAAATAACAGCTTATCATCTTGACAACGAAGATGTTTTCAACTCGTGCATACAATACCGTTTAAAAAAATACTGGCTACAATTTGTTTCACAAAAGAAGTCCTATGGAATGAATTAAAGTCTACCTTATTTCCTCTTTAATAGAGGTGGGCTTATGAAACTTCTTTCGTGTGATAGACTTAATTCAAATGACATATCGTAAAGAAAACCTGCGTGTCAACCTTCTAACATTACAAAAAACTGAAACAATGGATTTTGAAAATTATTTTGTTTTTACAAAAAGATTGTTTACGTTAAAGATTCAAAACTTTAACGGTCTATTGATATGTCTAGATTAGAAGCATATCAAACAAATTATACCCTGAAAACATTATACTCCTTCATTGGGTAATCATGTAAAAACACCACTTACTTAGGTATGTCGGCAAGGCATGACATATGGCCCAAAGAGCCGCTGTCTATTGGCAGGTCACATACTGATTCTATAATAAATAAGTTACTAATTACAATGTTGCCTATTCTGTTGCTTAAAAAATAATTTTATGGGTCAATTAGATTACTTAGTTTTACAGGTCAAATGACTGGACGGATCGGGCTGAAATTTGGCATATTATTAGATAACTATTATGATGTAGGCGTCTGATATGAAAAGATTTTCGAAAAATCAACTCCTGATAGAGTAAATGGAAGATCACGGTAAAACCACAAGGGACAAATAATAACAAAAAACAAAACATTTAACATATTTTTACGATTATTTAGTTCATAGTTAAATATGTTTTATACCTATTAATATTAGTTAATTATTAAAAATTCTTACCAGCTGTAGTGAGTGTAAATATTACTAAACAACACATTAAAGTAAAGATATATTTATTCATTTTGACACAATTTCAGATAATTGAGTTTATATGTGAATGTCTAAATTAGCTTAATCACTTCTTTTTATATTCGTTTTAATGACAGAGATGGATTTGGTTACGAGTTTTTGGGCAATTAGAAATAAGTCGTACATATATTATTATAGGCGGTAAGGTTTAAGATTATGAGGTAACAGATGTCGCACTTTATATTTATTTACAGTTAATTTTGTAAGAATAAGGTGGTTTTAAATTGGTATTTATCATAAAATATTAGCATTTATGTTTAATTAAAACATGTTGTTACTGGTGCCACAGGACATTCCCCGTCACTGGATGTGTTATCCGAATTGTTATTGAAAAACAAAACATAGCTGGATCTTAGTATGTGTTTAGTAACATTTTTATGAAATATTCTTGTATATGTCAGTAACATACCTTGTAGTAATATGTTGATGATTTCTTTTGTTATTAATCAGTAAATATAATCTACTATCATTCTTCTCGCAAATAACATGTTGATAACTTACGACCTAGAACTGAGCTGCAATTAGCAAAAAACTTGATCAAATTTGAATTTCGCGCTCCAACCGAAGGTATCACCTTAAGTAATAATATGGAAACCGGATGAGAGTATTTTACGCACAAGGACGTATATATAGTCTGTCAAAAGTGACCTATAAGATTGTCAATCTTCTGACATAAAAAAAAACACCTTGTTTGAAATTCAACCAAGTTTATTTATTATGTATAGGTGTTTGACCACAATTTCACCTTGGTCAATGATAATGTGGCTGAAGCTGGTAAGCACACAATGCCTAGAGGGATGGAACTGGCTCTCAAGTGTAGCTATCGGAACACACCGGAAGACACACCATTCTTGAGGGTGGCAGCCAGGCGGGTAAACAAAGTACTCTACCACCGTGCTTTGGTTTCCTCACGATGTTTTCCTTCACCGTAAGCTCAAGCTCATTTTAGGATTCGAACCCGCGACCTTAGTCTCGTAGTATTATAGTATTATCAGAGTTAAATTGTTAATTGAATTGAATTAAAAAAAAGGAAATGGAAATTTTCTCATGTAAGTAAATAAATATGAAAAAAGTGTGATTACAAATAATTATAATAATTTATTTTTACTTTTTACAAGTGTTTTCGCAATCACTCTTTGTGTTAAAATTGTTTCCGTTGCCGTGACATCCGGAGTAGTAGAACAACTCACATTCGCCTGTTCCTGAATTGTAAGCGTATCTGAAAATAATTTAAGGTGAAAGTCAGCTTGTCATCTTGAGACCACTAGAGAAGGTAATGGAGACATTTTCACCGTTTAAAATACTGGCTAAAGTCCGTTTCACAAAAGAAGTCCCATGGATTGAATTGAAATCTATCTTATTTCCACTATAATAGAGGTGGGCTTATGGGACTTTTTCTTCTTCCAAAAAATTACCAAGAATTGTAACATATTTCACGTTAACGATTCAACACTTTAACGGTCTATTGATATGCCTAGGTTAGGTGCATATTTAATAAAAAATACATATTTAATAAAATCTATAACAGGTCGCAAACAATACAAATGGTTTAAAAAACTCGGCTGCCTTAAAAAGTAAACTAATTATAGCCAGTGTCACTCGGGATGATGATTCTAACGATACCATACCAACTCCCATCAATACACATGAACCCTGAACCCTGAAACGGCACTGGTGTAAAAAAATCCTCTTACCTAGGCATGTCGGCACGGCATGACAGCTCGCCATTCTCGCCAAAAGAGCCGTCGTCTACTGGCAGGTCACATACTGATTCTATAATAAATAAGTTACTAATTACAATGTTGGCTATTCTGTTACTTACTAATTATTCTATTTTACAGGTCAAACCACTCGATAGGGTTGAAATTTGGCATAAATATATTCCGCTAAGAAAATCAACTCCTGACGGGGTAAAATGGGGGATCACGGGTGAAACCACGGGGGACAGATATTAACACTATAAAAAAATATATATTTACCTTCATTTTACGATACTTTAATTCAAAGTTTAAAACTTAAATATAAGCTGTAACTTTTATAAGTTAATTATTAAAAATTCTTACCAGCTGTAGTGACGGTAATTATTACTAAACAGCACAGTAAAGTAAAGAAATATTTATTCATTTTGACACAATTTATGTTAATTGAGTTTATATGTGAATGTCAAAATTCGCTTAATCACTCCTTTTTATATTCGTTTTAAAGACAGGGATGGATTTGGTTACAGGTTTTTGGGCAATTAGAAATAGCCAATATGGTGGCGGTAAGGTTATAGATAAATTATTTTTAATTGACACTTATATAAGTTACTTACCTAAATTTTATTGGGTTAAACAAAAAAGACGTTTTAACACATTTTTATATTATTTAAAATGCGGTGACTAAACTATGCCTCAGAAAATTCTGAACCTTTCCAGGAAAGTTCCATCTAAATTATAATTAGATGATTCAGTTTCTTCTGAAACTGTAAATGCGCGAATGTACTTCTGACCAAATAATGGGTTAATTTCTAGTAACCCATTATTAGGTCAGAAGTACATTCGCCATTTATTAGTACAGATGTCTGAAACGGATCCTCAGCGGTCACACTTTATATTTATTTACAGTTAATTTTGTAAGATTTACAGTTAAGTACTGTAAATCTTACAAAATAAAGTAACGTATGTTGCTATGTTGCAAATCTTGTACATATCTAACGAGCTTAGACAGACGCTGAAAGCGTATGCATGCCCATTTTTAACCCCAACCTTAATACGGCCCCTACATTAAGATCTTTGAGGTTATATAAATAATAACTATCCAATCGGCAACGATGGACAGTAAATGAAGATTATTATGTAGATAAATTGTGATCTTTGACTTTATTCTTGGAACCTAGGTTATTAGGATGCTATTATGTATATTATTATATAATCTACGTTAAGTTGAAGAATAGTATTATTACATAATTAAGAAACATTTACTCATACCTATTATTAGCGTCACTCGGCTACTCACTCACACACATAATGTATGCGGACAGACTGGGGGCTACTGCCTAGTACCTAATATATAGTCATCATTTCCCTGCCTTGTTCCCAATTATTTGGGGTTGGCGCATATGTATTCGTCTTCCATTCAGTCCTTCTATCCGTCATATCAGTATTCACTCCTTTCTTAGCCATATCATCCTTAACAAAATCCATCCTTTTTTTATACAAGTTGGCCTTACGTTTGACCGTCGTCTGACCAATGAGGAGTTATTACGAGGCCGAGGATGTAGCACGCTTGCCCAGAAAAAGCCTATTCACTCTGGCCTTGAACATATAACCGGGAGTGAGTTCCACTCCATTGCAGTTGGTATAAGGAAGAAGAAGCAAATCGTTGCGTCCGATTCTCCTGGCGTCTTGTGGTTCGGTGGAGAGATGGCTCCTGCGCACATTCTCCAAAATATATCTTATAGAAGACCGACAAGCACGAAACCTTACGTCGATGTTCTAGGCTAGTTAATTTCGCCTCACTTAACGGAACATCAGCGACTAGTCTCCTGGCACGAGGGTTTATTGAGTCAAGGGTGTCCAATTGGTACTTGGCATATCGATCCCAGAGGTGGCAACAGTACTCCTTGCACTACTGGACTTTTTGTACGGTTGCAGCAACAGTCCCGGTGTGAAAAACTGGACATGTTAATTTTGGCAGTCAAGGTCATGCCTAAGAGTTCGAGCCGGCGGCAATCGGTGTTGATATATCCTGGTAAGTAGTAGTGAGGTCAAAAGGAAACAAACAAAAAATTCAGCTTTATTATTAGTATACATAGATCAGCAGGGTGCTAGAGGGAAGAAAGAAAAGTTTCTCATGTTATGATAAGTGAAGTAAGAAAAAAGTTTGATTACAAATAATCATTTATTTATTTCGACTTTTTACAAGTGTCTTCACATTCACTTATTGTTTTAAAATTGTTTCCGTTGCCGTTACATCCGCCGTAGATGAAATTTTCACATTCACCTGTATCTCGATTGTAGGCGTATCTGAAAATAAATTCCTCCTTATTAGGCTGCGCATCCACCAGACATGTGGGAGATAGCGCGATACGAGGATGTGTAGCCAAGTTGTAAAACTGTGTAACTTTTTCCACCAGAAATGTGTAAATGTTTACAGATGAGCGGTGCGAGGATCACAAACATTTATTTCTACCTATCACCATCTATTTATTGACTGACTGGTAGGCGCACATTTTCATTCGATGTAGTTTGTACGTAGATTATAGGTAGGGTTGCCATCCGTCCGGGTGGGATTTCATTTGTAGTCCTGTAGTTTTAGTTAAAGTAGCTATTTTTCATTTTCATGAGTACCTAACATAAAAAAATAAATGACATGTCCGGGTAAAAAGCTAAAAAATCCGGGGTTTTCAACCTTATTGTCCTGGTTATCAGATTTTAGAGATGGCAACCCTAATTATAGGACGCCATCTATCCATCGGTGCGTGCACTATGTAGCTAAAAAAATATTTGTGCTAGGCACTGAGGTATATTACTACATATAGAGAAGCTATCCTAACCAAAGGTCATGCTCCATTTTGTTAATATTCGCTGCAGCGATTATTCGTCTAACAAGACCGTTTAAACACGTAGCGCAAGAACGCTTTTAAGGTGTAGTTTTTTCGCGACCAAAATGTCGAAAGCACCGTCATTTTTATGCCGCTTACGCGTTTCGTGTTTATGTAACATGTGAAGTGCGGCCGGATGGCAGCATTTGAACGGAACATAGTGTTTATGTTTTGCGTCTTCTCTATATGCAGTAAATTACCTCAGTGGTGCTAGGTCGACTGATATTCTTATGATTAAAAAAAGTACGAATAAAACCTCTTACCTAGGCTTCTTGGCACGGCATAATCCCTGTACCACTGGCAGGTCACATACTGACTCTAAAATAAATAAGTTACTAATTACTTATAATGAAAACTTCTGCTTTTTACAAGCTAAACTAACTTTTATCAATTCACATCTCTGAACACAGGGTAGAAAATACTATAAAAAGCTGTTAAATTATTTTATCCGATTGTCATTTTTATATGTAGATTGTATTTTGTATTAGGTATAATTTGTTGCAAATTACATAATTGTAAATATTTTTAGTACGATTTATAATTACTTAAGTTAATAATTATAAATTCTTACCAGCTGTAGTGAAGGTGATTATTACTAAACAGCACAGTAAAGTAAAGAAATATTTATTCATTTTGACACAATTTCTGTTAATTGAGTTTATATGTGAATGTCGAAATAAGGTTAATCGCTTCGTTTTATATTCGTTTTAAAGACAGGGATGAATTTGGTTATGGGTTTTTGGGCAATTGGGAATAAGGTGTAATTAAGATAGAGGTTATTTTATTTATTTATTACAAACGTATATAAATTAAGTTACAGACAAACAATCATTATTAATACAAATAATCCACAATCACAAGTGATGTAAATCCAACGGAACGGATTAAAAATCATTAAAAAAAAATTACAGAATCAATGATAATGTGATAATTACGCCTCTGTTGCCCCATCCTTGATACAGTTCGATTAAGAATAATTATTTGCAGATAACATTTGACCTAAATCCAAGAACTGATCATTTTTATTTTTCAAACAAAATGCATAACATCCTGTTATAAAATATCAAATAATAGGTCAAAGATCTGACTTTATCTACCTGACATTTGTGACTGTATACTTGGCTTTGATATCTTATAAAAAAATTGCTAATTAATATTTTTACGACTGACCAACTTAAGCAGATTATTATCATCATATCAGCCGAACGACGTCCACTGCTGGACAAAGGCCTCCCCCAAGGATCTCCACGATGGCTGGTCTTGCGCTACCCGCATCCAGTGGTTTCTTGCGACCCTAACAACATCGTCGGTCCACCTTGTAGGGAGCCTGCCCACGCTGCATCTTCTGGTTCGTGGTCTCGCTACTCGAGAACCTTTCTGCCCCAGCGGCCGTCGGTTCTACGAGCGATGTTCTTACTGCCACTTAAGTTTGGCAATTCTTCGGGCTATGTCTGTTGCTTTGGTTTGCTTGCGGATCTCATCATTTCTGATCCGATCTCTCAGGGAAACTCCGAGCATAGCCCTCTCCATTGCTCTTTGGGTGACCTTGAGCCTTCTTATCTTGAGATTATTATTGCAGCGGAATAATTTTATATATATTATGTTCCTGCGCGTGAAAGACAAGTAGAATAAACAGCCCACTTAGTACCTAAGCAGTCACTAAATGTTCCGTTTATTTCTTTGAAAGTATGGAACTCTAAAAAAGTAAATGTTTCTCATGTCATGGATAAGGGAAGTATGAAAAAAGTTTGATTACAAATAATTATTTATTTATTTTTACTTTTTACAAGCTTTTTCGCATTCACTCTTTGTCATAAAATTGTTTCCGTTGCCATCACATCCGCCGTAGTCGAACTCCTCACATTCACCTGTTCCTGGATTGTAAGCGTATCTGCAAACAATATAAGGTTCAAGTTAGCTTATCATCATGAAATCAAATAGAGTGGGGAATGGAAACATTTTCATAAAGAAGTTTTCATTTCGGATGCAAATAACGCCTTACTGTACACATCACATAAGTTAGCAAATAAATGAATTTGAAAACCCTTCATTTTGATAGGTAAAAAAAAACTTACTTTTAGTACTTGTACTATTAAGTATTCTGTGCTTTTAGCGCCAAAAATACGCTATTTTGATATTTAATCAAATTAAAAATGTCCTCTGAAAACCAAGACATAATGTAAGTAAATTATTTTGGACCTGGAAAAAAAATTAAAGCTTAGAATTATCTAATTTTTTTTTCAAAAACTTTACGATGAATCGCAAAATTGTTTACGTTAACGATTCGAAACGATATTCCTAAGAGCATAATTATATAGATAGCATATATTATGAAATCTTTAAAAAAAACTAAAAAGTTTAAAAAGCACGAATTCCTTTTATAAAAAGTAAACTAATTGTAGTCATTATCACTCGGGATGATGTAAGTACTTATTCTAACGATACCCCATACATACATACAAAGTTTAAAAGATATGGTGAGAAACTTACATACATGAACCATGAAAACATGAAATATAAATATCCTAGGACATTCTTCACACACGGTAATCTGATCCTAAACTATGATGTTGGCCGACTAGAAAACGGATTGATAAATTATAATCGGGCGTTTACCACGAATTTTTGTAGGAAAATGTCAAGTATAAAGCCTCTTACCTAGTCATGTCGGCACGGCATGTCCCCTCGTCCACTGGCAGGTTACATACTGATTCTATGATAAATAAGTAATATAATTTATTTTATACAAGGAATTATTGAAATGTTTATATAAAAAAATAATACTAACCTACTTACTACCTAAAATAAAGCAAACTATAGTATGACACAACTTAGATGAAGCATCGGCAATATTCGTAAAATCGATCGTTCCCGAAAAGAGTGCGCCTACAACATTACTCATGAATTAAAAAATGATATCATACTGTACAGTATGACACAACTTAGATGTAGCATCGGCAAATCGTTTTCGTACACTTCACTTCCGATTTACACAATTAACAAAAATCATTCACTATCGCGCCATTCAATGTTCAACAAGATCATTTTCGCCGATCATTTTTTAACACATGAGTAATGTTGTAGGCGCACTCTTTTCGGGAACGATCGATTTTACGAATTTTGCCGATGCTTGATCTAAGTTGTGTCATACTATACCTACTTATAAAATTTATTATTATGTAAATGTAATATACTTATGTATTATACTTATTTAATGTAAATGAAAAAATAAATAAATTATAAATAAAAAACCTCCCCTAACTCCTCCCCTGGTGGCAGAGTACCAAGAATACTGGCGGCATTGCCTCGCTGTATTGCGAGGCTTATTCTTTGGTCTAAGTAGCCACCATCTTTGGGATCCCGCGTAGCTTCCACCAACCTCTTACAGATAAATATGTTACTAATTACATAATTATGATTTATTTAAATATTTACAACTAAAAATAATAATATACCTAATCCTAACCTATTTACAAAATACAAAATATTTAAAAGTAAAAAAGTTGTGCCAGATCACTGAGTGAACGTGGCAAGAAGGCTGGCGGCATTGCCATGTTGAATGGCAATGCTGATCCGCTGTCCTAGATAGACACCAGCCTTCCTGTCACGGCCCGGGAGGTCTCAATAAGGCGCCGGGAGACCTCTTTAAACAAAAGAAGGGCATCGGGGCCCCACGGCCCCAGTGTTTCTACACCAAATGCCACAAAAATGCATCTATTATTTATTTATTTAAATTAATGAAGAACGTGTATTATTGGTAAATTTGGCTGTATGGGGACAGTTAGTTAGTTAGTTAGTTATATGATTTGTACCTAATAATAAGTTAATAATTCTTACTAGCTGTAGTTAGTTAGTTGTTAAATATGATTTGTACCTAATAATAAGTTAATAATTCTTACCAGCTGTAGTTAGTTAGTTGTTAACTATGATTTGTACCTAATAATAAGTTAATAATTCTTACCAGCTGTAGTTAGCTAGTTGTTAAATATGATTTGTACCTAATAATAAGTTAATAATTCTTACTAGCTGTAGTTAGTTAGTTGTTAAATATGATTTGTACCTAATAATAAGTTAATAATTCTTACCAGCTGTAGTGACTGTAATTATTACTAAACAACACAGTAAAGTAATGATATATTTCATTTTGACACAATTTCTATTAATTGAGTTTAAATGAGAATGTCAAAATTTTATTTGGTTTTATATTCGTTTTAAAGACAGGGATGGATTTGGTTACAGGTTTTTGGGCAATTAGTACCTAATATGTCAATATGGTGACGGTGCGGTTTAAGATAAAGGCTATTTTACATTTTATTTTTAATTGTCATTTAGTTACCAATATATTATTGAACCAGTATAAAAAACACGTTCCAATAAATTTGCTTTACAGTATTAGCAGTTAACCATTAAAGTTAAAAGTCATCAGAAAATATTATAATTTATGTTTATGTATATCATGTTTTTCATCATCAATCACATAAGATAGGGCATTCCACGTCCCTGGGACGTCTTTGGAAGTAGTTACCTACAGTGCCGGTTTTAGCTCTACCAGCGCCCTGGGCGAGATGTGATAACCCCCCCCCCCCCTTCTCCTGCCAACAAATGGGATTTTATCTTTAGACTTGAGAATTTATTTATTATTTAGACTCGAGATAGAAGGACTCGCTCATAAGCAACCGGGAATAAAGGTGGGCCTGGCGCCCCTTTACATCTGGCGCCCTGGGCGATCACCCTACCGCGCCCTACCCTAACGCCGGTACTGGTTACCTACCTATGAGCATAATCCGAATTATGAAAAAAAACGCAGCTGGATCATTATGAAAGTGCGACCTTGAAAAATCCATGACGCCTTCTTTGCGATTTGTTTAAAAATAATGATATTTTGTAGATAACATTTGACCTAACTTCAAGAACTGATATTAACTATGTTTTTCATACAATATGTATAACATCCTATTTTTATAATTTTAAAAGAGCACAATATTCAAAATTTCAAATTACAGGTCAAGAGTCCGAATTTATCTTTCTGTGACATAACATGACTTTATTCTTGAATTATAAATTTATATTTTAGCAGCTCGACTGACCAACTTATACAGATTATCGTAGCCAAATAACTTTATATTGTGTTCCCCGTAGCATGGTAAGCGTAGACAGAGAAGACTTGAGTCTTCAACCAATAATAAACGCGGATTACTTTCATCACGTCATATTTATGCGATTTCATTGGCCGAAGATTCGAGTCTTCTCTAGTTTGCCAAGCTACAACAAAAAGTTCCTCGAGGCGTGTGCTGCTGCCGATAAACGGCAAGGTTCCTAGAAGGCTGGCAGTGTTGTTCCGTTTGATTGGCCAAGCTAACGATTGGCGGAAAAAGCTCCCGCCGCGCCGGTCCCCCGAGGCCTCGAAAAGTTTGTACTCAATGAATTCCAAAAATGAATGGATATTTTGGTTTACAGTAAACTCGAGATATGAATTGCATGTAGCATGTATTGCTTCAGCGGTCGTTTTAGACCAACTGAGCGTTGGTGGAACGAAGCATTGTGTATCATTAAATAGACATAATAATTAGCAATAATATTTCATAAACATTTATTAATAATAATATTTTTTTAATGTTTATGTAAAAACGGTGAAATGGATATATTACCTACTACGGGATATGTTACTATTTATTATTAAGGTTTTCATGTAGTTAATATGTGGGTCTGTAACTTGATTGTCTTGCGCATTCTTTTTCACATTTCTTTTTAGTTTCAAAATTGTTTTCGTTGCCGCCGCATCCGCCGTATATAAACTGGTTGCATGACTTAGTCGTTGAATTATACGCAAATCTGGAAAAAATAAATTTTAATTATGTATTTTCGATGTTTGAGGCTAGCTTCCGTCCCGCGGTTTCACCCGCGTTCCCGAGAGGTCTTACGTTTTCCCGGGATAAATAAAGTAAATAAATAAATATCCTGGGACATTCTTCACACACGGTTATCTAATCCCAAACTAAGCAGAGCTTGTACTATGGAAACCAGAAAAAAGTATTCTATGTGTTAATCCTGGTTATAAACTGTCTGTGTTCCAAATTTCATCTAAATCCGTTCAGTAGTTTTTGCGTGAAAGAGTAACAAACATCCATACATCCATACTCACAAACTTTCGCATTTATAATATTAGTAAGATAGGATATACCTAGCCCCTGTTCCAGGGCTGCATTTCGGAAGACGAAACTATGGAACATGTGTTATAGCACTGTGCAGTCACAGAAGATAGCAGAACCAAGACGGGACTATGGGAGCAACAAACCGTGGAAACAGACTCAGGGTTGCCTTCAGCAGCATTGATAACAGCAACACCCACATCACTGAAGCAAATTTGCCAGCACCCAAAGACCACACTCCGTTACTTTAAGGAGCTAGGATGGCTTCGGTAAAGCTGGCAGGGGGGAATGCACGATACACCCAAGCGTGACGTCAGGGCAGGCCTCATCGCCCCCACACAGAATAAGAATAAGCGTAATATCTGAATGTGTCATGTCACGTGTGTTTGTTACTTCGTCACGCTTAAACGGCTGGACAAATTTTGATGAAATTTGGTATGGTTGTAGCTGGCACCTTGGATTAACAAATAGGCTACTTGTTATCCTTTGGAAATATAAGATCCCGCGGGCTGAAACCGCTGGGCGGAAGCTTCAAAGGAAAGCGAAGGAAATGTGAGTGTGTGAACAATGTCTCAGAATATTTATTTATTTTAATAACAATAATACCTAGATAAAATATTACAAACCTAGGAAAGTATCCGCGACATAATCCTGTCTCGGGTGGTAGGTCACATATTGCTTCTGGAAACATAACAAGATAAAAAGCTAGATTTTATCAATAGCTACTTAAAACCTTGGGCCAAAATTTCAGCTTCCACCAAAATGTGCCGAAGTTCTGGCTGAAATTGAGGGTTGTACGTAGTATATTATTTACTCTATGATGAAGGTTTCTAGCAAATGCGGAAAATAAACGAAAGCGCGATGGACGTAGCGACGCGCGGAGGGTCATAAAAATCTTGAACTGAATTTATTAGGATGTTTAAAACCTTCTACTTTGGCTTCTATTTCGGCCGAAGGATGTGCCGATAGTCGATTAATCGGACACTATACTAAATATGAGCTACACCTACACTGCAAAGAGACTGACTCTAGATGAGACTAACGATGGCTCTCGTAATCATCTTAGGTGAGCAACAAGGCGATTGTAATTACTTCTCATAACAATTAATCATTTGACATTAGCCAACGGAATCAAAAAAGGTAGACAATACAAAAAGTAAAAGACGATTACGAGAGCTATCGCTATCGGAATCCCATTAAGAGACAGTTGCACAATCCTTTCTATTGACATAGTTACCATTATAATAGGATTAAAACTGAACAGACGCGTTATTGTAGGAATAAAAAAGGGCAAACACAATAGCGCCCTCTTTTTCCACGACGGGTCTCTTTCTGAACAGACAATTCCACTAATTAATTTTGATTAAATTACAATTGGATGACGACTTTTGCACGTTTTCGTATTCCACTAATAATCTGACAACGGTCGAGATCCAATTATGGTTGAGTTAAAGTTGACGTTCGATCGAAAATTATAAATGTGGTATTCCACTAACATTTGACACATTTGATTGCATTAGAATTGTTTCGGTTACCAAAGGCAACAACGATTACAATCTTATCGTAATCCAAACGTTGAGTTTCGATTATTTAGTGGAATACCTTTTTTAGTAAAATTAGAATTGGATTGGAAACGAACTTTAAGTGAATCGCGATTGGATGTCAATCATTGGAATTTAGCGGAATTTGCCCCCTGACTCTAAGTAATAATTATTACTAACCTTTTTTCTGTGAGCTACAAAAGTTAACAATAAATAATAAAGCAACAAATAAAATGAACTTATACATTTTATGTTAATTTTGAAACAACATCACGTGAATAACTGAATTGACGCATTTATACTGTTTACGCATCCTTGAAATTTGAATTGTTATCTTGCTAATGTTTGCCGATGGATTCACTTCTTTTTATATTACAATTAATACACGGAAACGGAAACAATTAAGTCTTTCTTATCTTAATAGAGAAAAGGTTCAGGTATTTTGATAATAATACAAATAAAGTTGAAGTGGTAATGGGCAGGGCATATCATTTACGCATAGAATTAAAAAGTAAGTATACTATCTGCATTTAGAAGCGACCAATTTAAGAGAGTTTGGTCATTATGAATGATAGAGAATTCATCATGATGGAAGATTTTTTCTATTTCAAATGAATTTACCTTATAGTACCTACATAATTAAAAGAATTTTATTGCGTGTTATAGCTGTGATATTGATTAATCATTTGACAGTAGCCGGAATAAAAAAAGATAGACAATACCAAAAATAAAAGACGATTACGAGAGCTATGTATTAATCGTTTATTTTTTTAAATAATTGTTAATACTATTTTTTATTATTGTATTCTGGCCCAACTACTTAATTTAAGGGCTCGTCAGTTATTCCAGTTGTCTCAAGAATTCTGTAATTTTTTTAGAACAGGCATACACTCTCGATAAAATACAAATACAAATTCCGTTCATCGTTGTCAAATTATTAACCAATAGAATTGCAGCAAACTGACGAGACGTAAATCTTGTGCTTCTATTGGTTAATAATTTGACAACGATGAACGCACTATCGTGTATCGTTTTTGGAGTAGGCCCTCAGTTCCCTTCTAGGCTTTGTGTGCTTACCACCATCGGCCACATCATCACTGACCACGGTGAGATTGTGATTAAACACAGCTCTTACTTACATTGTAAAAAAATAAGAATCAGATAAATAAATAATATTTTTTAAAATAATAATGATATTTTTTATATTCATTTCTAAGTGAATAAATTAAAGATAAAAATGTACTATAATTTAAAACGGAAATTATGGCATTATTTAAAAAAAAAAATTGAATTAAAAAAAGTGATAACCTACTAAGATATAGGGTACTAAAAAACAATTATATTTTATCGCGTATCACTGACATAAATTTACCATTCGAACGGCATAAAAAATATATGATCACGCGCTGACAGTTTATTCCCACAGAATCCTAAGTCTCCCGGCGCACGATGACCCAGCCTGGCGGAAGATCTTCCGTTTTAAATGGAGGAGTCATCCTTCCTGTATTCCTGTTCTCCAAACGACCTATTACTGAGCTGCAATAGGGATGATGACTGGGTAAAAAATAATTAATTCTATTTAGTCCGTCAGTTAGGTCATCAAAAAATATTAGATACGTATTTTTTATTTTATCAAATCTATAAAAACTTACAAAGATAGGTCGCATCAAAGTTCAGGAGTGGGGGTTTGTGACGTCACTTCTGTGTACTCAAACGTGACGTCACGCGATATTTATACGCACTGTATCTTCGTTATTTTTTGTTTTCAGAACTAAAGAAAAAACATGTGTCCAATATTTTTTGGTAATCTAACTGACGAACAAATTTTTTTTTAGTCATCACCCCGACATTCTTTACATATGGTTAACTGATCCCAAACTAAGCAGAGCTTGTACTATGGAAACCAGATAACTGATATACTATATGTATATACCTACTACTTTTTTTTGTAAATACATACTTATATAGATAATTACACCCAGACTCATGACAAACATACATGTTCATGCACAAAAATGTTTTTCCTGGATGAGAATCGAACCCAGGACCAGCGGCGCTACAGGTAGTGTCTACTCGCCAACTGGCTTGTCAAAATAGCATTATATTCAAATTGTATAATTTGAATTTTGCAGACTACCTTTCGTGTAGTAGATCCACTATTCTAGGAGGAGCATACAAGGAGCTCCCATGGTTTTCCTATGGGACTACAGCATGGGGTTCTTCAAGAAGGGCCTGAAGAGATGTTTGCTAGGTCTGAAATGCGCGCCGCCATCAGGCGGGCTGTATAATGTACTTTATCCAAGTATAAAAAAATGCTATGGTTTCCTTCACTGGAACTCAAAATCATTCCCGGCTGAGAGCTCTCTGCGCTCGCCGATTGTCCGGTAAGGTTGGAGCAGCCATCAGAGGATACCAACTTTAGTCCTTTCAAAAAAAAAAAAAACTGAAAATCATTCTGGGATTCTAATCTAATATTATTTTCATTACCACCATTATCGCTTTCATCGCCATGAATCGCAGATTCTAAGTAGGTACAGTCAAAAGTAGTGTCACTTTAGTTTTTAATTATAAAATTAAAGACCTATTGACATCCTCATGACAGTTTGTATTTATTTTTTTGTCTATGTTTCTATCGTGTCGACGGTGACGGTAATACTTGTAATTCAAAAGAAAGATCCACAAAAGAAGCCTTGCTGAGTCCGGGAATTAAAAAGAACTCGCGAGGTAGATCACAAACCAACGGCCGGCGCTCACAATCATACGGTGACATAATATAATGTTTTGGTGGTAACTGTACCTAGCTAGAGTGTAACTGGGCACGACTGTACCTAAGTACAGTTACCTACATGGCGTCGACAAATTGCATTTTGCCGGCTCCCACTCGCTTCCTGCATGCACTTAGTTGCATCATGTACCTACATCGTGGCCGTCTGTTACACTGTGGTGTAACGTGGTCAAAAATACTGGTGAATTTGTTTCTTGAACGCTGTTTACAGATTAAAATTTGATTATAAAAAAATTACATGTGAAAATTAATACTTTTAGTGTTGAAAATGAAATACTGTAAATGGGATCTTGAGCACTTTGTTTATTATGTTTTCTAAAATATGTAATAAAATTTTCCTACTTCTATTAAGATCTACCTGCTGCGGGCCAAATTTCATCACGTTAAGTTTTCTTGTTGAGGCAAATTAAACATCATCACTTTTAGGAAGTTAGGATAGACCATTACATTTTACTTCCAGCCTACCGAACTAGCCAGTTTCCGAAAAGGCTTTAGCACCATATAGGTTATACAGAAGACCGAGCAGTATATCCAGCCATTATATACTTTTGTGGACTATCAGAAATCCTTTAATTCGATAGTAACCAGGGCCGTGCTGAGGTCTCTTCAAAGGTGCCATCGACTATCGTTATATCGAGGTATTAAGGACCAGAACTCGAAACTCGCTCCAACTGCAGCGAAGTGAGACAGGGAGACGTGATATCTCTGAAACTGTTCACCACTGCATTGGAAGAAGTCTTCAAGCTTCTATCCTAGTGTTTTTAGTGTTCGTAATATTACTCTATAAACTACAATATATCATTTAATTTACTTTTTAAATTATTTTAGAAATGGAAACTTGATATGTATGGAAATGGAATGAATAGGGGCGATGTGATCCGAGAGGTATGTGTATGCTAACTTTAGACTCAATAATAAAAATAAATATGCCGTGATATTAGGTACCAATCGGTGTGACTGAGGATTTGCCTTTGTGTAGCATAAGTGTTCACTGTTTATGCACGCCAGTGTACCTACTCGCTAGTTTTTGTTCTATGACACTTTTCCACGGAACTGTATCGGAAGTTGTGATCTAATATATTTCCTGAGGATATAAAATTAATTTTATATTGTTTTTATTTTAATTATTAGCCGTTTCAATCGCGTTTCTGAGAAGAAATTAGCCTATAATTTAGCTACCTATTAGTTAAAGTTTTTTTAATCACTGTGTTTGAAAACCATCTCACCGTGGTTAGTGGCGATGTGGCCGATGGTAGTAAGCACACAAAACCTAGAAGGGAACTGGCTCTCAAGTGCAGCTATCAGAACACACCAGTGCTTGGCGACAGATTTTCTTCTTGGCGACTTGGGTGGTAGCCAGCAAGATGGGTACTACAAAGTACCCTATACCACCGTGCTATGGTTTCCTCACGATGTTTTCCTTCACCGAAAGCTCAAGCTCATTGTATCTCGGCATCTCTTTCTTTATAATATTAAATACAGCTAGCAGTTTACTTCAACTTGGCTCAAATCACACCCGTGTAGAATATATAATTTTATTTATTTTTTAATTAAAGGTACAGTAACAGATAACAGATTACAAAAAACACATAAAAAAGGAAAAATATTACATAAATCTGCTATCCAATAACAACTGCACACAACTTAGACTAATTACCTACTTGTTTCACAGCTAGAACAGCTATAAACTACGTACATAAGTTTACTTACATAATAATATTAAATAATATATGTAATAGTAAAACAAAGGGGATATTACTACATATAAAGAAAAAAAAAGAAAGTAATAACAAAACAAAAAATAGGTATTAGCAGTTCTATATTTTTTTTTATGTATTCGCTTTTTAAACCAACTAAAACTACCGTGAAACAAATCAGGAACATCATTAAAACTAGCACATACACTAATAAGGCTTGTTATTGTTTTTTACTATCTGTATATTATACTAGCTGTCCCTCGCGGCTTCACCCACGTTCCCGGGATAAAAAGTAGCCTATAGCACTATTAGTATATTAAATAATTTTTCGAATCCGACTGGTATTTTCAGAGATTAGCGCGTTCAAACCAACTCTTCAGCTTTATTAGTTCGAACATTATCTTCAAAATTAGTTGAGGTCACAGGGGACCGGCGGGCGGGGAGCTTTTTCCGCCAACGCGTTAGCTTGGTCATGCAAAGAGGGAACGCTGCCAGCCTTCTGGGAACCTTGCCGTTGATTGGCAGTAGCGGCCGCCTCGAGGAATTTTTTTATATATAGTTTGTATATTTGTTCTAAATAATTAAAAATACTGTATATTATAGAATATATGTATAGATATATGAATGCAATTTCAGTCCATAATTACCGTGTATACGCGAGTGAAACCGCTGGCTACAGCTTATAATGAGATATTTTCTGACGCCCATCCCATGCATGTCATAATTTTACATTACTCGTGTTAACACGCACACACATGTAATATCTACAGTTGTATTATAAAGGACACTCACACGCCGATGGCTTTCATACGCACTTTACAAGTCTGGGGTGCGTTTCCATTTTATCATGACTTTTATCTTATAAGGTAAAACAACTACTACTACAACCAGGAACACAACCAGGTTATTTGGTTAATCAGGCTGCGGTATTCTGTAAGGTGGAGGTACTTGTTTAATTTATATACTTATAAAGAGGTCTAGCTACCTATTATTGATACAGTCCACAGTATAATATTTATTAAAAGTAAGTTAAGAAAGCTGTCAGTTGCCAATAAACACAAATTCAAGAAACACGTCGTTTTCCTTCTATAAAATATCAACAGGCATGAATCAACCCTAATTGCCTGAACAGTACTTCCCCAGTCGAGCTGCTCTTCAAGCGAAATATCGCTATGCTCTACCTCTTTTAATGATTATCGTAGATATCTCTTAGATGGTTATCGTAGCCTATAAATGCTTGCAACACCAGGGTATAATTATTAAAACAAATATATAAAATACAATCTATTTTCGAGGCGTGTGCTGTTACCAGTCATCGGCAAGGATCCCAGCAGGCTGGCAGCTTTTGGATGGCCAAGCTAACGCGTTGTTAAATAACAAAAATTAAACATTTAAAGAAAGCCCAATACAATAAAATGAGGGGTATGATCATCAAACGGCAGAGCGGATTTTCTTGAAGCTTAGTTAAGAACTCTCTCGATTGGGACACCTTTCATACAAAAAAAACTTAATTATAATCGGTTTATCCGTTCAGGAGCTATAGTGCCACGACAGACACACATACACACTAAAAACTCTTTCATCGGGATTTAAAAATTATACGTCAAAAGACTTGGTGTCGCCAAGCACCTTCCGGTGTGTTCCGACAGCTGTAATTGAGAGCCAGTTCCTTTCTAGGCTTTGTGTGCTTACCATCATCGGCCACATCATCACTGACCACGGTGAGATTGTGGTTAAACACAGGCCTATACATAGTAAAAAAAAACCGTATCGTATACAACAATGGAAACGGAAATACACATAGCTATTCTTAACGAGCTACCTACGCTACGCACCCCTCACACGCACACATACAAACTACTTTCTAGACGTCTTTACGCACTTTTACGGGTTTGCACAGCACGTACCTAGACTTTGTGGTGTTTACAAACTGTGCCTATGTACGGCCTATATTCAGGCATTTACATTTTCTTGGCGAGATTCATAACTTTGATTGTAGAAAAAGAAATAGGTACACTGAGTCGCACTGAAAGCGGGTCGGTGATAAACAAATGCGATAACTTTTAAAATATTCGAGCAATGCCTTTAAAATATAAATTAAATTAAAGTTTATATAATCTAAATATATAAAAGGACAGGTGACTGACTGACTGATCTATCAACGTACAGCTTAAACCACTTGACGGATCGGGTTTGAAATTTGGCATACAAATAGCTGTTATTGCGTAGGCATCCGCTAAGAAAGGATTTTTGAAGATTCATCCCCTAAGGGGGTAAATAGGGGATCTCGGCTCGACAGGGCGGAAAGCTAGTTGAGTACCTATAAAAATAATCGGGTAAACGAGTAGCTTAGTTAAGGTTGACATATATCATCAAACATTCATAAATACCTAAGTATTAAATTATTCAGGGTGTTTATTTTTTGCGTTTATTATGTAAAAAAGGTTTTATTTTACAAGGATTGTTCAAATATTTACATAATTAAATAAATGCAGGCGGCGATTTAAATGCGGTATATTATTTATAGTTACTCTGTATATAGGTTTGATTTTGTAGTTTAATTTTAATTTAATATTTCATTATAGATAGATTATATAAATTATATTTTGTTGTAAATATTGATTATTATGAATAAATTTGCACAAACCTTATTAAATAAAAACTAAATAAAACTATACTTCTAATAAAATATATTATAGGTGCATAACTTAGTAGGGTGATTTTGTTAGGGTAGGTATAGTAGGTCGAAAGTTCTTTGAAGTAAGTAACCTTATGCAGGTCGTAAAAAAATAAAATGGAAAATAACACTAAAAGTTTTCCATACCTACCAACATACAAAAATTTCAAAATAATAAATCGCTTACACGTTAGTCTAACTGAGTAATTATTGGATTACTTGAGAACTACTTAACTGAGTGCAAGAAAATAAATTAACGATAAAATTCTTTAACGATCATGAAATTTTCGATTTCGATTGTCGAACCAGGGTAGAGTACCTATTTGTTTTTTTTTTAAGTTTTAGAGTATATTTACAATTATTTACAATAAATATCCTACAATCTACATATAAAAACATCCTCGAGGCGTGTGCTGCTGCCGATCAACGGCAAGGTTCCCAGAAGGCTGGCAGCGTTTCCTCTTTGGATGGCCAAGCTAACGCGTTGGCGGAAAATGCTCCCCGCCCGTTTTTGTGTTGTTTTTCATATGTTTTCATGACCTGTATAAGGTTTACTCTATACTCTTGATCTGCACCCTCGCAAAATCATCCTGTAACTCATGTACCTAACCTTATACTCGGCTATATAAATCAAAGAAATATATATGGTATATATAGGCTATAAAATGAAATATTAATGAAATAAAACAAAAACTGTAATTATATAAATTTAAAAGAAAGATCCACAAAATAAAAGAAGCCTTGCTGAGTTTCTTGCTGGAGTCTTCTCAGTTTAAATGTAGGTATTCCGAACCGGTAGTATAGAGTCTATTGTAAAAAGTGTAACTGTTGACATTCATAAGTGCCTTATTAGGGCCTATACTGAATAAATGAGTTTGAGTTTGAAAAGTGAATGTTTAGATGTCGGGGTGTTTGTGACTCCATCGACTGAACGGATTTGGATGAAAATTGGCACATAGATAGATAACATGTAGCATAAAACATAAGTTCCCAAGGGATTGCATGTGGGGGCTAAACTAGTATCTATACAACAAACTAGTCTCACAGTGATTTTTAATGTACGCAGCCACTAGAATATTTAATTACTTACGGACTTACCTTTTAATGTAGGCAGTACACACACGCATAATGTGTGTACGTACGCACAACTACATGGGCGGCCATGCATTGAGTGGGAAGCGTGAAAATTCTCGCCCTTGCGCGGGTTTTCGCGTTTTTTTTAATTACAACCCCATGGCGCTATTGTTGCGCAGCCCTAGTGGGAGGGGAACTAGTTTTAGGGTTGTCAAGTCTTGATTAGGGAAGTATTTTACAAAAATATATCACTCATTTTCAGTTCTGACCTTATTAATGCACCTAATTATTAACAACTGACTTAAACTTATGAAAGTAAAAATGTATAAATTATAAACCTACTAAAAATAATCTAAATGAAAAAATCGCTGTCAGAAGGTACCCATTATTCCTCTTAGTATCAAGACGTGTAACTAATTTATCAAAATGGAACAAGCTACTAGCTGTTACTTGCGGCTTTACTCGCGTTTCCGGGATAAAAAGTAGCCTATAACTTTTGGGGATAATGTACCTTCTTATCGTAGTAACTTCGGAGATTAGCGTGTTCGAACAAACTCTTCAGCTTTATTATTAATATAATATAGATGTATAGACTTATAATTGACCGCAATCTTACCGTAATCAGTTAGAAATTAATAACATGTATATTACGTACAAAAAGTTTTCATTATTCAGCAATGGCCGCATATTTAAAGATAGACCTATGAAATAACGTTCCTAAATACCGACGATAAACCAGTGTGGTGCTTGAATAATTCCTGCGCACACTCACAAAAACATATCCTATAATGTGGCAACCCTAAGCTACATTTTATCGAACCCCCAGCGTCAAAGAGCAGGCCCTAGTACCACGGTAATATAGAAATACACGTTGTGGCCGTATTCATAGTATGTTTTGACTATAAAAATAAACTCAGGTCAAATGGAAATAAAATCGGCCCATTTGTGAGGGAGCTACAAAGTCCCAAACACAAAGACATAGGCGTCAGATTTATAAGTCTTCGCTATCCACTTCAGGGAAAAAATACAGCCCCTGGACCAGTATGTATGTTTAACAGGAATCCAAATATCGTTGAAGTTCAGAAATCGTTCAATGGCAAATTCAAATTTAGAATTCTAGAATGGGATGACAACGTGACGACAACTCAATAGCCATGAAACTTAGGCATTTGGTCAAAGACCGCGCTGTGTAAAAATATAACGTGTGTCGAATACGCTTCAACGATTTGTCGATCGAACTTCAATAGAATCGTTTCCAAGTCTACAATGGAAAACCTTCACGAAAAGCTTAAACCCGATACTTTTGTGAGGAAACCATACCACGGTGGTAGGGTACTTTGTAGTACCCGCCTAGTTGGCTACCACCCTCACGTTAAAAATCAGTCGCCAAGCACCCACCGGTGCGTTTCGACATCTGCACTTGAGAGTCAGACTCAGTTCCCTTCTAAGCTTTTTGGGTCACCATCGGCTACATCATATATTTACCCCAGTGAGGCCTATACATAGCAAAAAAACGTACGAAACTTGGTTAATCGTTGATATAATTACGATATCGTTGAAGTTTTGTTTCGTGAATCGTTACCTGCACTATGGATACGGCACGTCAGTACATCACACTTCAGAGGTCCATAATTAGAAACGCAACAATCACAAGTGTTAGCAACGGGAACTCATTGCATTACTTACATCATTAGTATGAACATGTCCTCAGCTGGGATGAGATGATGATGATGATGGAGTTCATTTGCTCAATATATATATAGGATAGCTGTCCCCCGTTTCACCCGCGTTCCCGAGATATCTCATGTTTTCCCGGGATAAAAAGTAGTCTTTATGTTATTCCAGGGTATGATCTATCTATGTGCCAAGTTTCATCCAAATCCGTTCATTCGTTTTTACGTGAAAGAACAACAAAGATACTCACAAATATTAGTTGGATCTTTCCATCGTATAATTTTATAATCTATGTTGCATCGTATGTATATTTACATACAATTTTATTAACAATTAGTTGTTCCCTCGCGTTTCTGGGATAAAAAAGTAGCCTATAACCTTCGGAGATAATGTAGCTTCCTATTAGTGAAAGATTTTTTCAAATCGGACCAGTAACTTCGGAGATTAGCGGGTTCAAACAAACTCATCAGCTTTATTATTAGTATAGATTCACTATTAACAATATTTACAATTATTTACAACAATTATAACCTATACAAACTACATATAAAAAAATCCTCGAGGCGTGTGCTGCTGCCGATCAACGGCAAGGTTCCCAGAAGGCTGGCAGCGTTTCCTCTTTTTGGATGGCCAAGCTAACGCGTTAGCGGGAAGCTCTATAATAATAATAATCTATGTTGGATTTGTCAGACTGAACTACTTTACTTATAATAAGGGACCAACCTTGAAAATGCAAAAAAAATTGTCCATAGGATGAATCGCCACCACTACTTCGCCACATAGCCTTGTCGGAGGAGTATAGAAAATTTAAAAATTAACAGAAGCCACGTGGCATTGCTAGTATACGATGTTTACCTACAGAATCCTAATTTCTTCGTCGACAGTTAAAGTGGTGCGTGGACCGGTATCAAGTCATTGAAACGAACACAAGATGGCGTCTTAAGGCCCGTCCCTTCCCTCGGGTGGCTTTATTTCTCACTCAGCTGCTCAGTATGAAATACATAATATTCCCTGTGCTTCGAATTTTACACGGAATTATATTTTTTTGGATATGATAATGCTATTTATAATACTGGGGCTCTACCGCGTATCTTTGGTGGTAATCGTATAACGAATAGGTACCATTCAATCAAACATTAGTTTCTTACGCTTTTTAGGGTTCCGAAATTCAATAGAAAAAAAACGGAACCTTTATAGAATCACTCGTGTGTCTGTCTGCTGTCCGAAAATACTGGACTGGATTGAGTTAAAATTTGGTACACATAATGTAAGTCGGTGACCCAAACACACACGGGCGTGTAACGTAAATAACTGAATTTCAAAAATGGGGGCCAGTTTTGGGGTGTCAAATTAGAAAATGAAAATCGAAGTTTTACTAACTTTATTGTGTGACATCAAATGGAAGGGCTCGTCTGACTCGCTCTTGTCCGGTTTTATTTTTGTCTAGACGCCATTTAAAAACAAATGATACCACATCCACTTAAAAACGAGCTTATTCGTACATCTATGGATGAAAATCTTCAAGTTTCTTGTGAAGAACTCTTTATATTTTTTTTAATGTTTATGGAGAGGACAGGCTATATAAAAAGGTCGCGATACGGATCTCTCAGAGTTCAAATGAGTGGCGAATGCTTTAAAAAGGAGGAAAGGACATAAAAAAACATGTTTTAAAAAATAAAAACTCTTGAAGACTGTTCATTTTATTTTAATTAATAATCATAAAAAAGAGACTTGATTGACGTTAATGTAATTATTTATTGCATGGTTGGGTACTTAGGGTCTGGATATCTACTACCACCATTATTTTCTACTCAACTCTTCTTTACATTAGTATAAAATGAAGTGGCTTCCGCTGTCTGTTCGCTTATATGTTTTAAACTACTCAACGGATTTTAATGAAGTCGTCAGCAATAGATAGAGTGTATTTGAGAGGAAGGTTTATATTTATAATACATGCTTAATATAGTACAGAAAAGCCGAGAAATTCAAAGATTTGTACACCCGTGCGTAGCTGGGGCGGGTTGGTAGTTGAAAATAAAGTTGCAATAAATATTTGCTTTCGATTCATTTTCAAAATAGGTTTATGAATTTTTTTGTATTCTTACTAGCTGTTTCTCGTAGATTAAGACCTAGAGATGATGAATTTATTTATTTTTATTTTATAAAAAAAAGCTTCTAGGCTTTATGTGCCAACATCGGCTACATCATCACTGACTATTGTAAGATTGTGGTACAGGCCTATACATAGTAAAAAAAAAAATGTTTCTTCTACGGATAGCTTATAACATTCAAGGATAATGTAGCTTCCTATTGCTGGGACATTGTTCACACACGGTTATCTGATTCCAAACTAAGCAGAGCTTGTACTATGGAAACCAGATATCTGATATACTACATATACTACTTTTTTTTTGTAAATACATACTTATATAGATAATTACACCTAGCTATTAGGTATATAGTATTTTTAAAATTAGCATGTTCAAACATACAATATATTTTTTTTTTTATTTCACTCCAAACACAACGCTGTTAAATGAATCCAGAAATCTAGTTCTTTTTATCCGATAGTCGTAAGTCCTAAGTGATGTAAGTTCACACCATGGGGGCGCCTATTCATTTGAGGCGTCGAACCATAGAGCAGAATGCTTTGTCTATGGCACTATTAATAGAGTACCATTGTTTGTGGCTAGACATGATGAAAGCTTTGATTTTAATAATTGTGTGGTGTGCATGCATTCGAACGAGTGCTGGTTTTTAGGCCTTGTTTTATGGTGAGACTAGTTTCCGCACCGTGGATTCGTATCTCTCGTAAATTTCATCCACTTAAGGGTAGATATTTATGAAAAACCGTTCCATACTTAATATATAAGTATGGAAAGGAAAAGGGCTTTTTTTAAATTTGTATAAGCCTGTGTTTTTGTAGACAGACAGACAACGAAGTGAGTCTATAAAGGGTTCCATATTTTTATTTTGACGTACGGGAAAAATATAACTCGACACTGACAAAAATAAGTAACATTAAAAACGACTCTGTTACCAAACCGAAGATAAAAAAGCTGGAAAAAAGGGCCGCATTCCGCATGTTCGTCTAATAAATTGTACAAAAAAAGTCTATAGTCGAATGTCACAGTTAAAATGAAAAGGTAATTAATTATCAACAGAGCAAATCGAAGTTGGATAATGCAGCGGCAATCAGACAGCTGTATAAAAAGGAAGCGGAGATTTTTCATCGGCCATTTAGCGCGGCCGGCCCACATCCGCACGCTTAATATATCGCTACTTGATTCGCTTTTCATGTGGTTTGAGTTAAGAACGGACGACTTTGTGGCATTGAGGTAGTATGTACACACGGCCACATATCAAGCTACACATTTTTGTTGCAAAATAGCGCCTATTACAATCGCATAATGTGCCGCAGTGCATACACTATAGATACCCTTAGTTAGTTGTGTAATCAGAAGGTTGTGGGGGGGGGGGGGGGTTAAGAAAATAAAGCTACAAAAATGACAATGATATTATTATTTTGAATATATTAGGGGAGAATATGAACCTCTAGCCTGTAATCCCTCCTTCTGGTGTACCCCCCCCCCTCCCTCTGGTGATTATGAGTGCTATAGAGGTCAGGTTTATTTTTTCTAGCTACCCCTAGCTTGTTACTACTAGTACAGCTGTGCATTGCAGTTTCACCATTTTTCCTCATCGAGCTGCCATCAGTAATCCAACCACCCCTAATTAGTCGTAACTCGTACTAAGCCCTCCCCGGTAATGCCCTGAGCCGAGGTTCGTACGGGGGTGCCCTCAGGCGTGGTTACCTATCTGAGGCTACTTACCAACTTTAGTCATAAATTTGATCAATTTTGGTTTGATGAAAACGTTGCTAACAGACTTAGTGGTCTGTTAATAGCCCTCCTTGACGCGGGGGTCCAGCACAGAAACAGAATAAAGTTTTCTTAATGCATGTGACGTTATAATTTGTTATTACAGCCATAGATCATCTCAAGATGTATTTTTGCACGCCCCCTATTTTTTTTTCTGTGTCCGCCTTACTAAAATTATATATGCGAAAATAACTCTGTTTGTTTGTTACCTTTTCACGATCCACTGAACCGGTCATGATGAAACGTGGCACGCAGATAGCCTATATTAAGAAGGACATAGGCTATTTTTATCCCGGGAACGCGGGTAAAACCGCTGCAAATACCTAGTTTTTTATAAGTATAACTTATTTTATTTATTTTTAATTAAAGGTACAGTAACAGATAACAAATTACACATATCCATTCCTTTATCAAAATTACTGTTCCCCGACCAAACTTATGTACAAAAATAATACTTTGGCATCTTCCGTTGGTTGTCAACAGGGTGATCCTCTTGGACCGGCCATTTTCGGACTCGCTATTCATCCTATCACACATAACACATAAAACATAAAAAAGGAAAAATATTACATAAATCTGCTATCCAATAACAACTGCACACAACTTAGACTAATTACTTATTTCACAGCTAGAACAGCTATAAACTACGTACATAAGTTTACATAAATAATAATATTAAATAATATATGTAATAATAAAACAAAGGGATAATACTACATATAAAGAAAAAATTAAAGTAGTAACAAAACAAAAAATAGGTATTAGCAGTTCTATAAACAATTTTTTATGTATTCGCTTTTAAACCAACCAAAACTACCGTGAAACAAATCAGGAACATCATTAAAACTACACGAGACTTACACGAGTTTCAAAATTTCTAAGAATCTTCATTCAATTATGAATAAATCCAAAAGTTACTCAATACATAACTCAAACCAGTCTATCTAGAAAGCTATTATTTTTTATAAAAAATCCTTCTTAAGTAAAAAAAAGTCTTTGATGAATACTCAGAAAACCACTAAAAATGACAATAACATTTCTAAAAAATATAAAAAGTCTCAAGAGAGTGAAAGTTTGGTCTATAACTCATTTCAATAGGTTATGTTAAACATCTCATTGAATTCTTAAGTTTGTAACTTAGGCAATAATTTTTCTGTGATATTTCAGTCCTAAAAATTTCTGAAAATTGTGGACTGACTATTATTGACATTTTTTTTTTTTTTACTATGTATAGGCCAGTGTTTGACCACAATCTCACCGTGGTCAGTGATGATGTGGCCGATGATGGTAAGCACACAAAGCCTAAAAAGGAACTGAACATTTCAACATTGAAGAAATACTTTTAGGGTCGGTTGCATAAAGCGCGGTCATAGCAAGGTTATAGTTAACTTTAACCGCCGAAAGAAAGCAAACTGGGTTCCTCGTGTCACTTTTACTAAAATTTTGACCGTAACCATAACCGACCGAGGGAGATCGGTCATCGTCAAAGTGACTCTACGGTCAAAGCATAAGTTAACTTTAACTAAAATGTACGAGCAATCGGCCCTTAGTAGTGGACAATTAAGCTTAGATGCGGTGTTAAATTACTTTGTCATAGTTTGTATTATTGAGTTTTTTTTTTAAATAGGTTCTTGCATACTTAAATTTAACAATGAAAATGTAACAATGGGCGGCCTTATCACTAAAATTACCTATAGTATACAAGTCGCTTACTAGGTTCCGCCCTGCAGTTTCACCCACGTTCCCGAGGGATATAAATTAGCCTATATGTTAATTCTATCCATGTGCCAAGTTTTATCCAAATCCGTTCAATAGTTTTTACATTAAAGAGTAACAAACATCCATCCATACTCACAAACGATCTTATGTTCTAAAGAAAGGTAGGTATAAAAAGTAGCCTATGTGTCAATCCAGGGTATCAGTTACCTCCATACCAAATTTCATCAAAATTCGTCCAGCCGTTTGAGCGTGACGAAGTAACAAACATACTCATAATGATTTGTAAAGATCAGTATGTAGCCGTATGTGAAGAATATTCCAGGATATTTAAGTAACATACTAGATTATTGCTAAAACTGGCTGCACTCTACCACGCAATATTTTACGAACATCCCCATTGTCAGTATCTCGTACCCCACTCGGGGGTGCCCTCAGGCGTGGTTACCTAAATGTTACCCGGCTGAGAGCCCTCTGCGCTCGCCGATTGTCCGATAAGGTTGGAGCCATCAGAAGCTACCAGCTTTAGACCGTTAAAAAAAAAAAATGTCAGTATCAAAAATGGAACTTGATATTTTATTATTGCTGTTTTGCACAGAATAAAAGAGTCAAATCGCTACCTCCTATGGCTTGCGGTGACACTTTATCGCGTTTCCACTTTAGAAGCGGTATCCACAAATTAATTACCTTTCAACTCTCTATAGCAGTGACGCTCACAAAATGGCCGCCAGAGGCTCTGTATACTCTTTGGTATAACTGTGACAATGATTATAGCTTTTTTTATCTTTTTAAATATGAATAGTCTGTGCTAACAAGTAGTATAGTGATAGAAAGGACAAAGCGAGTAGGTTGTTGTCCACGACTTATTGCATATTGGTAACAAATGCAACGCCTATAAGTTTTAAAAGACAGCTAGTAAGACAAAAATAATATTTTTATGTTCAAAATGGAACTCAAAGTTATCGCAAATTTTATGTATATTTTTATTATATCTAGTTCTTTTGACGGGCGTTATTTTTCAAGAATTCAAATTCTCACATAAATCTCATAGAAAAAAGTACTTTCAGATTTTTCTTTCTATTAAAAAAAACCTAATTCAGATTAATACGAAGGTTTTCAATCAAAAAATAGCCAAATCGGTTCTCAATTGAAGCAGCAGCTATTTATTTAGGTATATTAATAATTCGTTATAAATGAATACCTTCTCAATAGGTTATTACGTAGTGTTTATTAAAATTGCTTTAGTCAGCATAGTCAGACAGTCCGGTCTGTAGCAGCTGTGGCATTTGTATGGGAACCCTCATTGGCAGTCTTGCCCCGCTGAATAGTCTCTGTTTAATAATTAATTTGTTTACCCCGCCTTTGATTGTTTGAAGTCCGGCCGGTCAAAGATTATACACACATAGAAACGGTTAATTTTAAAATAAGAATTATTTTTCACCGTTATATTCTGCTACTAGTAATTTTGTGCACTCAAGACTAATTGGAATCATTTTAAGTGGATACAATAAAATTTTGAAGATAAATTAAAATAAAATGTACATTTTTTTTAAATTTCATTTTTCACTTGTTTCACTTGATATACATTTATGTATGTCTAGTAAGAATAGCTATTTTATTTAATGATGTTTTATTTTGTGAGAATAAAATAAAAACAAGAAATGATAAAATAACCTTTTTCTCACGAACTAAATTACTTGATAAAGCTAAAAGTGCTTACTAATATCGACATAGCTTAGCCGTCAAAGACAAGCTTGTAATAGTATTCTAAAAATATCCCATGTTCAAAATAGCGCTAAAAAGTAACTGGGTCCTATTTTTTAATTCTTTTAACATCGAATGCAAAAATAGCCTCTATATTAATGCCTTTTAAAACTGTCCCCGATTTTTGCCTATTCGATTTTTAAACTCTGCACCCGCGTGGCTATTAACTTTGACCGAAACTATTAGTGGCCAGTGCGCGTTCTATAGAAAAAAAGAAATAAATTGTTCATTGTCTATGGACTATTACATGGGGGTTCGGTCCATTTTATATTGCCATAAAAACTTTACGGTGTTTGTTATCCTTTCTTTATTGCAAAAGGATTAAGGTTTAATTTATTTTTATTGGACTGTAAATAATTATTTGTTTTATGGTAATATTTTATTCAGTTAGTAAGGGCAAGTAAGGGCTTGACCATTGCTGAAGTTTATTTTACAAGTGTGGTACTTCTGATAACAGTTTGTTTATGATTTGAGAGGCAGGGCTAAAGTTGAATTGAGTTGAGGTCAAGCAACTTTTGCTAAGGTTATTAAATTGATGGAAGACCGTATCCTAATATTGAGAAATTGAAAATGTAGGTACTTTTGTGATGAAACAAACTCTTATTTAACAGTTACCTTATTCCACAAACGAATAGCAACCATGTTTCCTTTCACGCACTTCGTTTGCGCTGAATGACTTTGTATTCTGAGTGTACTTCAATCCGTTTTTTTTATTTTTATACGGTTTACGATGAGAGGCAAAAGGGTTGCCTTTGCCCTGCCTTGCTATTCTAGAATAAAAATGGTAAATTGTTTTTCTTGTCTATTCTTTGAGTTGTTTGCTTTCTTGGAGCGCAAATATTTTTACAGCAGTTTAAATTGTTTACTTAATGTCAGGTTCATTAGATATGTATTATAAATTCGAAAGATTGTTTGTTACCTTTTCACAGCTAAACCACTGAACCAATCACCATAAAATTTGGCACGCAGATAGCTTATAAAATGGATAAGGACATAGGTTACTTTTTATCCCAGGGACGCAGGTAATCTAGTATTTGTAAATAAAAGAAATATATGTGTTAAAACTCAGAAACCATATGGAATATCAATCCTAATAAAATAACAGTCTAGTGCCCCTATATCAATAAAAAAAAAACTAGCTGTCAATACAGGAATCGTCGAACCATAAACAACCGCGTCGCATATTTCAAATGACACTTCAAAAAGGGAAAAAAAACATGCTTTTACCTAACGAGATATTGCGTAGAATATTGAGTTACGATTTTATACATTTTTTTAGAGTGGATGTTTTTTTTTGTACTATAGGTAGGGTCAATTATAACTGCCGACTTTCATAAGTGCCTTTTCAGGGCCTAAGCTGAATAAGGTTTTAATAGGCTAGTTGACAGTGTCAAAAATAAATGACCAAACACTAACCAATGCATTAAAAATCTAAAAACACGTGGAAACATCAAATATGTTGTACATTTAATGCATTTTATAAATTTTAATTACCAGTAGAACCACAAAGAGTACATCATTTGATGCTGTGAAACTATGACGTCATAGTGTAATATTTCATAGAAAATTCCATATAAACTATCGTTTTGACATTTATTAATGAGTAGCTGATTTGATAGTTGATTAAGTCAGTCAACTACCCTATTTTCAATCTACAGACAAACCTCGAATAAGAAGCCATTCCTTTGATAAGTCTATAGAAAAACTCTTCTAATTTCTATTTAACAAATAGATACTGGCTATCTGGATATTAAAAAATAAGCCCAAGATGAATTTGATAATAGAATAGAAATGTATCATCAATATGGAAAAAAAAAAAAGTTTTTAACCCTGGAAAACATAAGATCCCTCGGGAACGCGAGTAAAGGAAACTAGTTTAAAATAGTAAAGCTGAAGAGTTTGTTTGACCGCGCTAATCTCTGGAGTTACTGGTCCACTAAAAAGAAGCTACATTAGGTATCCCCGAAGGTTATAGGGTACTTTTTATGCCGGGAACGCGGGGAACAGCTCAGACTATTGAATCTTTTAAGTCGCAGATATTTTCCTACTATCTCTCTCTTTAATCATTTTTATAATATATTGTATCTATATGGGTATATTTATTTTATTTTATTTATTTATTTATTTTTTTGTATTATATTTGTATTTATTTATTTATTTATTATTATAATTTTTTTTTTATTCATATAAGTATTATTTATTACACTTTATATTATTTTATTCTACATAATTTATTTATAAAATTCATAGGTAGAATGCTACACCTGCCTCTACTATTGTATTTTCCTGTCACCCAAAGGTTGCCTGGAAGAGATCGCTTAAGCGATAAGGCCGCCTGTGTTGTACTCTTATTATATGTACCCATATTACATAGCGTCATCACTTGTTTAAGGTGTACAATAAAGAATATTCTATTCTATTCTATTCTAACAGTAAAGTTCTTAATATTTTACCTACAATCGTTAGTATTAATGCTTTCTATTCTTATAGTTTCAGGGCTTTACTGCTACTTAGTACTACCAGTAATACTGCTATAAAAGTAGAACTACTTAGTTATTCACTGACTACATAAGGTTTATATTAAAATTTTAAAACAATCAGTCAAATACAGTTTTCTAATAAGATTGCCGTAGCTCTACGAAATGCGTAGCGACTCGTAGGCTCGTAGCTCGTAGCAAGCTACGCAATATCACATTAATGCATCTGTGTGGTCTAATTTAACTATAAAAGTGTGTGCTTACTCCAGCCCTAGTGTGATCAAAGGACGTAGACTTAGAAATGGGATAGAATTAAACAACGACATTTAATATGGTGTAGGTACGTAACACTTAGCCTGAACTATAATAACGTATTAGTTTCAAATTTAAATGGAAAAAAGTGACATTTGACAGAAATAAATAATTTAAATCAAGTTAAACTGCTATTAATGTCACCTATGGCCATTTGCAATAGGTACCAGAGGTATTGCCGATCTGTTACAATGCCGAGAAGGAAACAGGCTCTGCAGCGCAATTGCCGAAACACACCGGTATATAGTTGCTTGGCGACAGATTTTCAACTTGAAGGTAGCCCGCCAGACTGGTACCACTACAAAGTGCCCTACCACCGTGCTATGGGGTCCTCACGAAACGAGTGAAACAGTAGGGCGGAGAATACAAGATAAAATAAAATGTACCTAGGTAGTATTATCAACCTTAGTAGCGATGAATGGGGTACGAACCTCGGCTCAGGGCGTTACTAAGTCCTCCCCCTCCCCGGTAACGCCCTGAGCCGAGGTTCGTACCGCATTCGGGGGTGCCCTCAGGCGTGGTTACCTAAATGTTAACCGGCTGAGAGCCCTCTGTGCTCGCCGATTTGTCCGGTAAGGTTGCTGCAGCCATCAGAGGCTACCAACTTTATTCCTTTAAAAAAAAAGCACGAGTTGATCAACTAGACCTAAATTACTTTGGTTCAGTTCAGGTTTGATCGGAAAAATTATTGGTAATGCGGCCTCAGTTCTTTTATTTTTTCACTGCTGTGTCTAAACTTTTATAACTCTAAGCTATATAACCGGGGTGTACGCCCTGAGAAGTGGCTGCGTGCGCCGGTAATAGGTGTTTAGCGCTCGCCTGCGCGCATAATGCGCTCTCAACTATCTGGGGCTCGATGAGACGCGAGCGCGTCCTACTGACGTGCCATTATGTCACTGTTAGCACCTTACAACCTCTACAGACGTTTTCACCGGAGAAAAATAAACCGGTGTTTTTGTTCCGAATAACCAGAGATTGGGTCATTTTGAACCTTTTATGTAAAATTAAATTGTAGGTATATTATAATTACATAATCCAAGTATCCGTATACATATTTACTATAGTTTTCACACTTGATAAAAAAAATAATAGTCGCTTCATATAAGTGTGGGTCTTTAGTATTATGTTCCACATCGAATGACCCGCTGGGTATATCTTTCAATATTTTCATTGCCAATATTTCTACAAAGAGATTAACCCAAACAAGAAACAAATGCTATAAAAAGACATTCGAAAAGACAACTCATAAAGTAATTACCCGACTGCAGCAAAAGTAAAAAGATAATATTTTTTTAATTAAAAATATATAGGTAATCAAAATTGTGTCAAAAGAATCTCTTTCGTCGAATCTCTTTTTGAATCCCGGGGAATCCCCGTATGAAAACAATGCAACTAATGTTGCTTACATGTGAAAGTGAAAACGGCCTGAAATCCCTGAAATCACGAAAACTTTTCATTGCATTTTGACCAATCGAGATAGATGTATTGTATGAAAAGTTTGATTTTCTTCGTGATTTCAGGTTTCGTTCTAATATAGTAAAAGTTGTTTATAATGACGAGTACCTACAATAAAAACAAACAGTATTTTTTATATATTATCTAACCCTATTCTTCTCATAGAGATTTAATTAGTATATATGTTACCGGAAATGTATGAAATATAGGAATAGTATACAATTCCTGTGTATTTCCCCTAGGAAATTATAACAATAATGATACTTGGAAATATATAGAAACTATTGAAAAAAATAGGTTGGGGTTATTTTTTTTATTTTGCATAGAATAGCAAGTATTCGCACAAAAGTACCTTTCACTTACAACCCCCCAAATACCGCTATCCTTACAAATATACCGAATGTAGTACTCCGATATATATTTAGGAAATGTATGGATTTCCTAGGAAATGTATACAATGACGGATTAGATACTTTTCCGTTAACAAATATACTAATTAAATCCCTTTGAGTAAAATATATTTGCATTTACTGTGTCCGTTCTATTACTAGGTACATGAAATATCTTCACTGTATTTTCAGTAACGTTATAACTGTACAAAAATTATGCGAAAGTACTTTATTATACCGAATTCAAGGAGGCATATACCAAAAAAGAAACCGCCAAAAACAAGATGTTTACAGTCTAAATACTAAAAAAGCCACATTACAATATTTCTTACATAAATAAAATAAAAAATTTACACACATTTTTCTTTTACACGCATCTTTCAAAGATGGCGTACTCTTGACATATTTCTATTCAGTTAGATCAAAGGGATCTTTACATAAGGGGAGTAGACCCCTAGATGAGGCCTAGGTAAAACCTAGGTATAACTCTATGTGCTAAGTTGCGTAATGGTAAAGTGGAATCTACATCTGCAGGGTTGCCATGGACAAAAGACTAGGTTTCTATGGTGTATTGGGGAGCGGTCAATGGTCAGTGAACAAAAAAAGGTTTTGTGTTTTTAAATGTGTTTTATTCCCAGATTTTTTTAAGCAAAGGTCTTCTTGTTTTGAGGTAAATAAAAAGTATTTAGATTTTTAGTCATTGCTTTATTGAAGCTACAAAATTCTTCACGTATCTAATAATACCAATAGTCTAAGAGAGTAATGTCGTCAAAAATAGTCTAAACCCAGTAAACAAGAAGTGTAAATAACAGTTATTTGCTCCTCTAGTAAATTAGCCAAAATTACGTTTAAATCTTTTATTATAAATGTGAATTTTCATCAACTGCCATTTCATAGAGAGAATAGAATATGCGTCGACAGGTGGTGAGCGATGCATGCTAAATATGAATAGGGTAACTGATACCCTAAAACACTATACACAAACCATTTTATTTATTTTTATTATTCTGTTTAGATTGCACAGCCCATAAACCGATTTTATGTACCAAATAAGAAGAGGCTCTCCACGAATCTCCTTTACTAAATTGACGGGGACAAACAAGACAGGAGAGGCGCAATTTTAGTAAAAAAATGTCTGTTTGTTATTTAAAAAATAACTAAGGCTTTTTCAAAGTAAGTAATCTATTCCATTTCTATTGGATTTTAGAATGTATGTATGTTCAAGTTATTCGGGCCCAAATAAGAGAAAAAAAACATTCTTAGTTCTAAAAAGGGGCATGCATATTCACTATTTTTTTCTGATGTTACTAATGAAAAAACTCATTTTTTTTTAAAACTATTCCTCGTAAAATAATCCGCAACAAAGAATGCCGAGAAAATTTTAATCTAGAATCATCATTTCTTGGATATCGTCGCCTTAAATAGAAAGCAAGATAATAATAATATTATAGTTTTTATGCGCATAAAAGGCTTCTAGGCGTCATTCTTCTAAGCCTTGTACCACAATTACCACCGTGATATTGTTAATATAAAAAAAAACATTATAAAATTTAAATTATTAGAATTACTTTTCACTCGGACCGCAATTGGTCTGTTTCCCCTATATTGAATTGAATTTATGACGCTTTTATACCACCTTTATATGACTATCTGGTGATAGTCTGCAACCTACTTGTTGGTTTTTGGTATGAATTTTTTACGTGGGTATATTGTTTTTTTTGATACTATCGGTCAGTCGCGGTCTCGAGTTTAAAAGTAGCTTTTAGCACTCAAGGAAAATAGCTGGCGAAAGATTTTTTTGAATCAAATCAGTTATGGAGATTTACACGTACATACAAAGTAACAAACTCTTAATATTTATCTTCTCATTAAGGAAAGATCTACAGCTAATTTATTAAACTAGAGTTGTACACAGAAAACAGAAAGCCATTAAATATTAGTTTAGAAATAGCCTGTATGTATCCTGCGAGCTGCGGTTTCACTCTAGTTCCCGTACTGAAAAGTTGCCTCAAGAGCTCTCATAAAAAAACAATTTTGGTTTCATTTATCAGTTATCTGGTTATCATAGCAAGCTCTGCTTAGATTAGGATCAGGTAGCCGAAGAAAAGTCGTTTTGTATCACCGCAAATTCCCATTATAAATTGATCCTTACCTCTTGTACTCGTATATCAAAGTTTTCAATAGTTTGTAAGTTTCATTGTAACGTTATATAGATACCTACCTACTAAATAATAATATGAGAGAGTAGGTATGAAAGATCGATGGAGAATTCCTTAAACACACAAAAGCATGTTTATCATACTTGGGTTAAGGCATAGAAATTTAAATATATTTGTATAGAAGTGGCACTCTGGTATGATATTACGTTAAAAAAAAAACTCTCAGTGTCTGTGTTATTTTTTAGATCAGGGTCTTAGATTAATAATATGATAAAGAGTGTAACCTTGTGTCTCGACTACTACCTATATTATGTAATTTGCGCTCATATATGATAATGAGAAAAAAAATATTGGACTGATTTAAAAAAAAAAATCACAATAGAAAGCTCAATTATCACTAGTTAACATAGACTATATTTTATTAAAAAAATAGGGGTCTATACGAAAACTACAACAAAGTAACCTTAGGCATAAAAAAAAATCTAAATATATAAAAGCGTAACTGACGAACTGATTTAACAATGCACAGCGCAAATGCCTATTATGACGTAGGCATCCACTAAGAAAGGATTTTTGAAAATTCAACCCCTAAGGGGGTAAAATAGCTAAAGCTAGTTCCACCAGTGAACAGATTAGGTTGTATGAAGTATCGTTAGAATCCTTACATATTCCCGAGTGACACTGGCTATAATTTGACTTTTTGTAAAAGTCAGTCGTGTTTTTTAATTTTTATTAAGATTTCTATGGATAACGTGAACACTACGCTGTTATTGTTTCATATCAATTAGGGAATCCAGATATCTAGCAAAGGGATGCTATTGCTGGAATCTACGACGGTATAGGACAATGGGAAATTTGTTGTTTAGTGGTAAATGGAGAATATCTTATGTAATTCAAGATATTATATCTTATTATGCCCCAGTTTGCCGCTATTCATTTCTGTTTACGCGTTCGATTCTCTCTGTTCGATTCACACAGTAAAAAAACATTTGTGTGTGACATACAAAAAGTTGTGTATATTGATTGATTCGTACTTCAATACTCAATACTTTATTTCATAGCATGTGTGTTGGTAGGCCTTTTAATAAAGAGGTAATAATTCACATGTATCCAGTAGGGCACAGCAATTTAAAATTATATTAATTATAAAGTAGAAGTAATTTGGTAATATTAAATTCCAATCAATCCATGATAAAAACTTAGATAATAAATCTGTCTAGATAGAGTGTTGCGCTGCAATCGCAACAAAAAAGCTGGCCAGATTTGTCTACTTTTTGATACGTATCTACAGCACAATGACAGTGTCACCATTGAGCGGGCGAAACAAGCTTAAAAAAAAATTAGTCAACTGTTGGCATCGTATCGTATGTCTATGTATCTATAAAAGTATATCAGTTCTGGTTTCCATAGTACAGTCACGAGCAATATATTAGCATGGACAGATCAGCAATAATATCTGATTTCATGATTCATTCATTCGACATCACATAATAATGCTGCTACTTATACATGCCTTCCATAAATGATCACATATCATGCTGTCGTCTTGAGAGCAGAAGTTAATGAATGAATCATGAAATCAGATATTATTGCTGATCTATCCATCCTAATATATTTATGCTCGTGACTGTACAAGTTCTTATTTATAGCCGAGTGAATGTTCAATGATATAAAATATTATTAATTATTCCTAGAAATAATTAGTAAATCTCGCGCACATGCATATGTAGAAAGGGTCGTTCGAGTCTTTATAAATCTCAGGTTCATTATAAGTATTGTATTGTAAAGAAGTGACGTGTCCCACACTTCTCGAGTGACGTATGTTTTAATGGAGATGAGTAGGTGTGAATGTTGGCCTACGAACGATTTCTAATTGGAGTAAGCTTTTTATTTTTTTTAAGTCTCTAATATACCGAGTGTCAGTGACATCGTAAGAAAAATTTAAACCATGGATTTATTACGCTATTTTGTACCTTCTCCCACCATTTTAGAGTTCAAGACTGGTCGTTAAAAAAATACGAGTTTATCCATTTTTTAAGTTATTTATAAAAACAGGAAAATATAAATTTAAAAAAAAACGACGCAGCATCATTATTTATTTCTTAATTATTATAATATTATATTGGGAAACAATGTTGTTTATTTTTAAGGTTCCATTCATGTATAGGAAAAAAGAAATCTAAAAGGATCACTTCGTTCTCGTCTGTCTGTCAGTCCACGCTTTTCTCAAGAACATGAGGAGGTACCCTTAGACCTGTAAAAAAAGAGTCAGACTTGTCTGGTTTTTCTATTAACTAGACATGTAAGCAACCATTAAAGCCTAAAAAAAATATTCATAACACGACATGCTTTCTCTATTTAAAATTAAAAAACCACATTCGGAATTCAAAAGCGGAGAGGTGTGAAAGAGGGTTCTATACCTCTTTGTACTACATAATAGGCATTGTAGAATATTGTCACGTATACTCCACATATAAACCAATCATTCTGAACCCTGATCTGTATTTCATTTGGTCCTTTTCGCCCGTGTTTGTATAAGGGGTGGCGTGTCATGTTATACTGGACATCATTTTCTTTATTTTATACCAAGGGGAATTATTATTTGCATTGGAATCTCTTGTTTTTGAGTGGTAGGGCCGTGACTTTTGATTTGTATGTTTTATATGTAGTTTTTTTCTTGATTCATCTATCTATGCTGTTGGGCGTCGCCACCATTTAATACAGC